>CM059257.1:14996243-16196243 GCA_030347555.1 Lablab purpureus | reverse complement strand
TCTGACCGCATGGAACTAAATTAGTTCTAAAATGGTCAGGTGTTAACTTCTAGTGAAACTTATTTATCATAAATATAGTCTTTCAGAAAAAGTTTAATCATGACTAAACATGAAATTTGTTGTTATTATATTTAGTTAATGCTTGATGATTGTGTGATTTATAAATATTAATGAGAAACATACAATTATTTATTGTTTTCTTTAGATTATCTTGATAATTTATGTGGATGACAGTACTAAAATTATATAATATATATATATATATATGTAGTTTTATTTTAGAAACCACGTATTGATAAATTATATATATATATATATATATATATATACACGTTACCTAATTATATCAACGATAGTATTTGCGGGCTGTTACACAAATAACCAAAACATGAATACTAGTTTCCCAATTGACAATAAAGAAGATTTTAATCATAAGAATAAGCGAGTTTAAAGAGACCTTAATGTCCAACTTATCGTCTTGTCGAAAACAAGCTCAAATGTTGGAAGAGGATGAAGGGTTTTCAAGTGCCTGAAAATTTGAAGAGAAAAAAAATACAGTGTTAGCTCTTGGAAATTTGTGTACATAAAAATAAATAAAATTCTTATTCACCAAAATAATATCGTTGATATGCTTAAAAATTTGAAATAATAATAATAATAATAATACTAATAATAATAATAATAATAATAATAATAATAATATCAGTTTAATTACAATGATAGATAAAAATCACTGTAGTTTACTAGGGGGAAATCATGATTTTTGGTAGTAACTGAAATCATTGTTTCTTAAGAATATATCAAATATGTTGCTATTTTATTTTATAGTCATGCAAACTTTCCATCTAAACTTTCAGATGGCTGTCCAGGACATAGTTTTATAAAAAAAATTAAAGTGGTATGCATATAAATAAACACTAATTTCCATTTAATTGTTTACATAATCAGTTTCAAAAGCAACTCATTGTATTACAAAAATAGTGTTAATGTCTGTATGGTTAAACATCAAGAAATATATTCATATTATCTCTCAAATCAACTTAATTAACATTACATCCATAACTTAATAATCTAACTTTTATGAGAGCTATTAACTTAAAGAAACTTCAAAGAAATCATATGAGTAATATAAAAAAAGAAGCATAAAAGCATAAGCTATATAAAGAAATCAACATAAAATAATTTATTAACTACGAAAAACCCACTAACATTAGGCTTTCACATAAGTCGATCTCCATTCATCTCAACATCCATTACACAAAACTTCAGTTCATGGCTTCTAAAATAAATATAGTTGAAATATTTAAAAATAACTTATTTCAAAGAATAATCATAAAAAAATAAGTTCAAGATACTATCATTATTTGTTAATTTTAATTTAATCTATAAAAATTATAGAAGTGATAGATAAAGACTTGTTTAGAGCAAATAAATTATATAAGGACTATAATATCATTACCTGCTAACTTTTATCCACCTTGAGTACTCTGGCGAATAATGCTACTTTGATATAAATATTGTCTGCCAAATTGTCCAAGAACTTGAAATAGGCATGTCGCCAAGAACGCTTGAATAAAATTAAACCAGATACTGTCCAGAAGCTTACAACAAATCCAGATGCCATGCTTATGAAAAAATCATTATTGAAAAATGAATATTCATCTTCATCAACTTCAACATTTGGATATTGTGCTGTTCTCCCATTAATACACAATTTCTCAAGAGGTAATCCACAAAGATCAAGATTATCTTCATAACTCGATGCATTGAAACTTTGTAATTGTGTGCTAATTGGAATTTTTCCAGTTAAATAGTTATGTGACAAATCTAACAACGTGAGTCGGTCAATTAGAGTGAGACTAGTAGGAATTGAACCAACTAATTGGTTTCTTGAGAAATCCAAAAATTCAAGTGATACTAGCTTTCCAATATTTGAAGGAATTTTTCCTGTTAAATTGTTTCTTGATAAATTCAATGAAACCAATTCAGATAAGTTTTCTATTTCCATTGGAATTTCTTCTGAAAAGTGATTGCTTGAGAGATCAATGCTTTTTAAAAGAGATAACCCATTGTTCATGAACATTCGTTTTGCTCCTTTCCACATCAAAAAGTCATTCAACTCATACGAATCAGTGCCTCCAAAATCCCCTATTTGGAAATCATATTCATGGTTATCTTCTGAAAACATCTTTTGAGCCATTGCAGCAAAATTTTTTATGCACTTTGGAATTTGCCCAAATAAGTTGTTGATTGAGAGATCTAGGAGCTGAATATGTTTCAGATAGCAAATTTGTATTGGTAAAGTTCCATAGAACTTATTACTTCCCATACTTAAAAATTGCAGCTCTTTTAAATTACTCCCAATCCAACTAGGAAAAGGTCCTGATAATTTGTTTTCAGCCATATCTATCATTATTAGCTTTGTGCAACTCCTCAAAGAGAAGGGAATCTCATTTGTTAAGTTGTTGTTTCTTAACAACAATGCTTGAAGATCAGAAAGTGAACCCATTGAAGGAGGAATCTTTCCTAAAAATTTATTGTTACTCAGATCCAAATAAGTTAATGACTTGAAATGGTTCCAACAATCTGGAATTTTTCCAGATAGTTGATTATTTGAAAGGTCTAATTGATATAAAATCTCATTTGTACCATTCGAACATAAAAACAAACTAGAATCTGAGAACTTATTTTCGGATAAATCGAGAAGCCCAGAATTTCTTAGAAACGAAGGAATAGGGCCTTCAAATTGATTTGATCCAAGTGTCATCTGATTAAAAGGATTCTTCTGTGGAAAATTTGGAATCATACCTCGTAGATTGTTGTATGAAATATTCATTCTCAATCCTTCTTGTAATGATAATTTGGCCCAAAACCATCCAGGAACAATATCTGATATTGAAGCATTTGAAATGTCAATATAGTCAAATTTATTTTGTGTCTCCAGCCATTTGGGAAATGTTGGACCTAACTTGCAAGATATCAACCTTATAAAGTGCAACTGGAAAGGTGGGACCCATCTCTGAGTAAATTGCAGGGCCAACGAGTTGTGAGACAAGTCCAGTTTGTGAAGCTTAGACGTATTAGCAAAATGATAGTCAGTGAGCACACCTTCTAAAGAATTTGAATTCATGTAGAGTTCCTCCAACTGAGATGGAAATGAAATAATTTTAGGAATCTCTCCCTTTAGCTTATTTTCTTGAAGATATAATGTTTTTAAAGATGTGAATATTGAGAGGTCAGGTAGTGTGTCATTGATCTGGTTCATGTGTAGATCTAATTCTTGCAATGAATATCTAGCACATCCAGACAAGTGATGGATTATCCTTGGAAACTCTTCACTCAAACTATTTTGTGACATATCTAATAAGCGCAAAGCACAAGCATTCCCAAATGATTTTGGAATTCCACCTTCAAATTTGTTTGACTTGGCAGACAAATACTCAAAAGAAGATGGCAATTTGCTATCTTCCGAAATCTTTCCACTTAATCGATTTTCAGTAAGATCTAATATTTTCAAAGCTAAAAACATTGAAAGATCAGGAAGCGTACCATTGATCTTATTTTCTCTCAAGTTCAATAGTTGTAGTGAGTTTCTAGCACATCCAGAGAAGTGATGAATTATCATTGGAAACTCTTCACTCAAGCTATTAGAAGAAATATCCAATGAGCGTAGAGCACATGCATTCCCAAATGACTTTGGTAATCCTCCTTCAAAAGAGTTCGAATGAATTGACAGAGACTCCAACAGAGGTGGTAACATGATGTCTTGAGGTATCTTTCCACTTAAATGATTTTGATTGAGAGTCAAAGTTTTTAGAGATGAAAATACTGAAAGATCGGGCAAAGTGCCAGTGATGTGATTATTTGACAGATCCAACTCTTGCAATGAGTGTCTAACGCAACCACTAGACAAATAATCAAGAATGGATGAGAGGCCTTCAGTCAAATTATTTTTATACATGTTTAAAGAATATAAGGTGCATATATTCATGAAGGATTTCAAATCCCTGCCCTTGAATCTATTAGAGGAGAGGTCAAGGTGCTCAAGCGAATTCAAGCCAAAATGACTTGACGTGGAACCCTCTAAGAGATTATTACTAAGGTCAAGCTCAACAAGGTTGGAAGTGATGTTTGAGACCCATTGGAATACCATTGGTGATGTGAAGGAGTTCAAGGAAAGATCAAGGACTGAGAGAGAAGTAGAAAAATTGAAACTAGAAGGGGTGGATGACATAATGAAATTATCAGAAAGGCTACAATCAACTAAACTTAGTTGTCTTAGTTTTGGTAGCTTCGCAATCACTTGCAACCAACTATGAGAAGGATTAAGATTTGATACAGAACCCAAGTAAAGATCGGTTACAGAAATGAGATTGGTTAGCCACTGACCTCCATTGTCAATTTTGAGATTATCATGAAATCCTCCTCCAATATAGAGCTGCTGCAACTGGGAGAGATTTCCAAGCTGAGATGGTACGCTTCCCCAAAAAGAATTGCCTCTGAGATCAAGATACTGCAACCGATAGAGATTCCCAAGTTGACGAGGGATTGAACCCTCCAAATAATGATTCGAAGCAAGATTTAAGTATTTCAAATGAGAAAGAGAGGCTAACTGAGTTGGAATTTCTCCGCCAAAACCACATGAAGAGAGATCAAGGTATTTCAAGTTTCTGAGAGAACCAAGAAACTCTGGGATGTGACTGTCTCTAAAAGAATTAGAACTGAGGTTCAAATACTCTAATTGTCGCAACTCCATCAATGACTTGTGGATCTCTCCGCTGATATAACGATCAGAGAGTTCACCATAGCCACCGGCAAGAAGAAACTCTCCGTGAAGGTCGAGGCTTAGAATATGGGCGGTGAGGTTGCTGCAGCGAATCCCTTCCCATTGGCAACAGTGAGGAGTGGTCCAAGATGAGAGCATGCCATAGTCATCCACAATGGCAGCCTTGAATTGGAGGAGTGCTTCCCTCTCCTCCGGAATGCATCTCATTTTCTGTTCACCATGAACAACATGCAACAGCAGACACAACATAAACATTATCAATCTGAAACCAACTGGATTCGTCATTGATGTTGTTGTGATTATGATGACAAAGGCAAGAGATGGATAAAATGTAGAGTATTAGCACCCTCCATAACCATACATATATATATATATTACTCTAAAATTAATTATTACATAAATAAGCTTACGTGATATATTATAATATTAGAAGAAGGTGTAACATTTTCCCCTTATAAATAACTCTAATTAAATTTAATTCACAAAAAATTAGAAAACCAAAGGATCTCATGTGAAAGTAGTTATTTGCGCAAATTCCTTTTTTTCTTCTTCTAAATATGTAGCTAAGAATTAAATTTTTCTTTTAAAAGTAGGGAAGAAATAAAAGAATAAAATCCATTAAATTTCTTTAAGTAAATCAGCATATGCAATTCAATTTTCACATAATTTTTCTGATTTAACTCCTTCATGAATGAATGTACAAAGTGAATTACTTGTAAGAGAATTTTAGTTTTTTTTTTTTAATTTTCAATACGTTTAACTCATCCAGCTCCCAAGTGTTCTTGGACACTGAATAACAGTTTCTATACAAAACGTGTTTGCACACTGTTTGTGTGTAAACAGATTCTTTTTCATTCAATTATTAGACGTTGGAACAGAAGAAAGATGAGAGACTTAGAAAAATGAATGTGGACCCTTATATTATGACTTTGCAAGAAAGAAACGAGACAAACCAAAAGAGTTAGAAAAGAATCCAATCATCACATTTAGTTTAAAAAAAAGACTTGGAAAATTGGGTCATCGTAAATGTGTAAAACGACCAATGTGTAAAACGATAAAGTATTCCAAGTTTAACAGGCTAGAAACAATTCGTGTCCATACACCGCAACCATAGCTAACGCCCTTCTTTACCAAGAGGAAAGGCTTATTTTCTTAATTATATTTATTAAAAATGTTATTGTAAATCAATTTTACATAATATAGTAATATTTTTTTAAAATATAGCCATAAATAATATAAACAATATTATTATAACTTTTAAATAAATGTTATTATAAATAAAATTAAATTATAATATAGAATTACTTTTTAAAAGTATTATTAAAAAGTAACTAGTAAAAAAGAGGTTTTTTACATCACAAGTTATACATTTGATCGAAGTAAATTTTATTTTTTACAATTTTTTTTTGTTAAAATGATATCCAACTTATCAATCAAAATGACATAAATAATTAAAATAAAATTAATATCATTGTCAATAGTTCATAAAATCAACCACTTTATCAATATTTCATCAAACTTAAGTTCATTTAATATAAATCTTTCAAATTAAAATGAAAACTAAAATTGTATCCCAGTGTATCTCTACTAAGCCGTTAAACTACAACAAGCATGTACGTTGCATGGGACTAGACTAAGAAGAGAAGAGAGACCATGCAAAGCAAAGTTATGATGAAGAGGAAAGAACGTTTTAGTTTTTATTTTCAAAAGTAGAAAGATTTTAATTTTTAATTATTTTTATTAGGCTTAAAAAATTTAAAAATTGTTTAATGTTTTAAAAATAAAAATAATTTTCTGACTTACATGTTAAAATAATCTCTCGAAAAAAAATTGTTGAACTCCTAAATGAGTGGGAACAATATTACTAAACATTACAAAATATTAAAAACCATTAAAAAATTAAAAACTGTTTAACTCCTAAATTAGTGAGAATAGTGCTTAATGTTAAACAATTAAAAATGATGGAAAGAGTTAAAAAGTATCCTAGATAAGTGGAACATTTAATAGTGCTCAATGTTAAAGAAATTAAAACCCATTAAAATGAAATTAAAACTCATTTATTGTCTACATTATTAAAACGTTCAAATTTTTTATTCTACGTTTTTCTAGTTTCCTCTACGATTTCACCGATTACAATGTATTACGATTATAAGTATACTGTAATACAGAATTGAAATAAAAATCATATAATCTTACGATTTTACGAGTAAAATCTCGATTTTGACTACATTGCATTTGGCCAAGAGGGACTTGACACAGCAAAAAACGCGGTCACATTTTTATAATTATGATAAACTGCTATACATTAGAGCAAATAAGTCCTGACGTAAATTTACGTCGGAACCAACATTGTCCGATGTAAAATTATGTCGGGATGTGCATTTCCTGACGTAAAATTTGCTATTTTTTTTAATTTGAAATAAAAGTCGTTTGTGTATGTGCTCCTTAGGTCTCACGTAAATTTATGTCGTGGAGAATTTTCTCACGTAAATTTATAACGTCAAAAGTTGAACGGACATAAAAATCCAAAATATTAGATGTAAAAACTCTCTTATGCACTAGTGAGTAACTTTAAAAAAATATATGATTAAATTTTTATTAATCACATTTTAATTATTTTTAGAAAAAATATTTAATTACATTTTTTATTTAAAAAGTTTAAACAAAAGTAATGTATTATTGAAAAATATTTTTTTTTTTTAAAAATTAGAAAAAGTTCTTAATGAAAAAATTGAAAGTGTGAAAATGAGAGTCTCATATTGAATAAAAATAAGTGAGATGAGAATATATAATAAGAAAAATTCACAAACTCATTGTCTTAAGGTTTTTTGTTGGATGTGACATCATGCATCATGTTGGGAGATTTTGGGGAGTAGAATGGATTATAACTACAACCACACAAGTGTCTATAACACCACCTCTAACCCAAAACCTTAAGACAATGAGTTTATGAGTCTTCTCACTTATATGGTGTTCAACACTTCTATCTTTTTTAACCATGAGTACCTTTCTGGTGACCTATTCTGGGATACCTCACTCTATTGGTGACCCTAATTTGGGATATGTTAAATAAAGATAAAATAATTGTAAAAAAAGTAAAAATAAACAAATATATACTCTAAAAGTAAATTACAAAATTATGAATAAATGAAAAATTAATGTAAGTCTTTTAGATTACTTAATAAACTAAATATATTTTAATAATTTGAAATAAGAATAAGTATGAAAACAAAAATAGGTTATTAGAATAAATATAAGAACGAGAAAGATATATAAATCCTCATCTTCATATATTATTTAAAAAATTAAATATTATTTATATCCATGCTTAGTGAAGAGAGATTTCTCGTTAAGATAGGAGGGATTGGAATAATATCAACGAAATTCATTTGACATCTATTACCATCTCTCATTAATAGTTATAGCATGGCATTTCCGTTACACCCGAAAGACTATGATATTTGAAGTCAAACAAGCATTTGCTAGAAGTAGTCTTGAATACCAAACCTACTTGTGATATTGGCTTGCACTCGGATAGAATAGAAATAAGTCTGGAAAATTACCATGTTCTCGAAATTGGCCCATTCTTAACCCTTTTTTTTTCTATCATTTTATAATATATCATCTACTTCAATTTATATTATACTTATTAAGGTCTCTAATAATTTATTAATCATCTCGAAATATTATATTTTTTCAGTCAAATTAAATAATTCCAGTTATTTTAATTATTCGAGGCTTCTTAGATTTTATCATAACCTGATTGCGTTATTTCAAAACTAAAACACTTTTAAAAAACAATTAAAACATAGTCACTCTTTTTGGATTACAAAATCTTGATAAATAATTTTTCTTTCAAAATTTTCCGTCAAACTATTGCCGGAGTCAATTCTATGTCATAACACCTCTTCCACATATTCACTCTACAACTTCGTGATTACCCTCACAATTGTTCTCCTCGCATCTCATAGAATTAGCAACCATGGCCTCAAAATTTTAAAAATTCGTTCCAGCCCGTTAATGTGCAGATCAATGTTCAATAAAGAATCCTGTGATTGTACCAAATCTTTGTCTAACATTTAAACTCTCGACATTTAATGATTTCTTGAAACTGCCTCTGCACAACTTCATCAATTAAAGTCTGCCACTATAAACTTATGTACCAAACTCATTTCCAGTTGAAAGTCCACTTATAAACGTATGTACCAATTGTTCCCATAAGTGTTTTTCCGATTTAGCTTTTACTTTCATGGCTTACCTCATTAATCGAATACGAAGGGTACACACACCTCATTACTCGTTTAATTAAGAAAATTATGATATTAAATATAAAATTTTGCAATTAAAAAAAAGTTTCAAAATAATTAAATATTCAACTGAGCATTTAATTTGCGTATTCAAAAGAAATTAATATTTTAAATATAAAATCTCATAATTAAAAAAAATTTAATAATTTGATATTCAATTCATTATAATTATAAAAATATCTTATAATTGTTAAATATAACTAAGAAATCAAATAAATAATCTAAAATTTTAATAATTTAACTAAATCTTAATTAAAATATGATTAGAGATTAAAATGCTTAAATCAAGGAACACCCTATTAAATATGAATGATTATAAATAACATCAACTAAGTTAATTTGAGAAAAAACAATTTTTAATGTACTAATTTAGGAATGGTCGTACGGTATCTCTTCTTTAGAACACCCATCATCTCCAATTATTTTTAATATCTTTGTACATTTTGTTATTCTTATTCTTCTCCTGCATGATATGATGAAAATATTAATATTATATTTAAATAATTATGATAAAAGTTGAAGTGTTTTTTAAATTTAAAAAAATAAATATCATTTTAGTTGTTTTTTATTTTACTATTATTTGTTTCTTAAACTTTTTTATTATTTTTTTTTTTCATTTTTCTCGTCTTAAAAATATTTTTATTTATTTTTAAAAATTATTTATATCAATTTATAAAATAAATAAATCTAAAATTTTTCTAAAAATAAAATCCAATTTTAATAACTAGTTAAACCCTAAATCCTAAATCTTAAATAAAATACAATTTTAAAAGAGATTAAAAACATATTTAAATCAATTTAAAAATATATACAATTATTATGTAAAAACTTATAATAAAATTAATCTTTTGATTTAAAGCATGAGATTTTGGTAGATCTCAACCTAGAACATAAAAAATGTATTTATCCACGGTAGTCATAGAGTTCTCTTTTATATCCCTTCATCTGTTAATATTTAAATTTATCGAAAAAAAACCTGTTAATATATATTTGAGATTTCTGGTGTATTTATGTGGACACGTGTATTTAATTAATCTCAAAACCGAGTTCTATAATAAGCGTCGGTATTTTAGCAATCTCCCATCCTCACCTTCTCAACCAAGCCTTGGTTAGTTGGTTAAAGGATATACTCGGCCTTAGAGAGATCACCCTCTTCACAGATCAGTTACTTAATGAATAAAAAGTACTTAAAGTTAACTAGAGAGTAGAAAAATTAGAAAACAAGTTGAATTGATGAAAGAAAAGGAACAGCAAAGTAAATCACTTTATACGCTTCTCTTACAAATACAACTTAGACAATCAAATAAAACCATCAACGTCTTCTTCCCTTAACCGACTTTCTTGTTCCCTAATTACCTGCACATATAACAACTAATTTTATCAGTTGTAATTCTTTTCAACACAGTAGTTAAGTATATTTGGTCATGATTTCTTACCACGAAATACCGAGATGATTGAACATACAGTCTGAATAAACGAGAGCAGAAGTATCACAATTGCAGCAATAGTAGATGCTTTTTTCCAAGGAGTGTTGAAGTACTCGTGTATGAAGATAGCCTTGAACTTGTTCCAAGGGTTTTCATAGAAATCATTTAAGCTATTGCAGAGGGAGAAATAGTGTGGATGGAAATATGGCAAGACAAGGTGTGAGCTCAAGTTATTAATCATTGTAACCACTTTATTAGCATCACCAGTCCAATTGACAATAATTTTCTTATCAACAAGTGCGTTAACGTCTTTTTCAGTATTGATAAGAAAATCTAGAAGTACTGCGTATTGAGTGAAGGTTTTTATACCTAGAACACAGTGCTCATATGCCATTATATTCCGGAAGAGAATTTCTGTGTCATCATATATATTCAACAATGACATTGTCAACACTCCCGGCTCAGAATAGGTCAAGTCCAGTAAGCCTCCGTCCTGACTGACCTTGAACTTAAGACCTGCCTCCATTAGTTGGCTTGCACTGTATACCTGTCTAACACTTTTGCATTTTGTTGTTGGTGTTCCTTGACCAAGTTTTGATGATGATATTATAGAAGATCTTAAAAGATCAGTGAAGTGTTTTGGACTCTCTCCAGGACACACGTTTCCCAAACCTTTGCTCTTAAAATAGTTGAAAGTAATGTCAAGTAATTTCTCATTCATACCAGTGAGACTGTAAAGTTGTTCAAGAACAAAGAAAGGAAGTTGATTTTCTAGCAGTAGCAAGTCCTCTGAAATATCATTTAGCATCCTGCTATTTAGAAACAAGGGGTCCTTTCCCACCCAATCTCTGTATTTATGCCATCTTAGAAAAAGCTCAATTATGAAGCAAGCATCAACTAGAATCATCTTTAGGAAATCACCACTATTATATTTAATAGGCTCTGCATAACAAAGTCGAATCTTTTTCTCCAAATCTCTAATTTTGACAACAAATTTTGTCATAGGTAGTTGGGTGCGGTTTAGAAATCCCTTGAGATATTTCAGTTTAAGCTCTTCCATTGACTCAAGACTGTTGTCTTCCTTGTCCTGGTCACGTGCTTCGTGATGATAAGGCCCAATCGAAACAATTCGAGGAGTGTAGGCTTTGGGATTATTTTCACGAACTTTCTGTGGTACCCTATAAATGCATGGCATATGGAGATGAAAGTTTTCTGGAGGTTCAACATTTTGAAGCATCTGAGTCCATTCTCTCTCTAAACATTGTATTTCCCTCACTAAATTTCTTGATTCTCCTTCCATTTGGTTAAAATTCTGTAACATCAAAATTGATATATTAACTATAAATAATATTAATAAATTGGATAGACCACTGATTTAATCCCTAAAATATCACCTCCTTTCCTAAATAGAAATTGCTAATATCTATCAATTTAGTCTCTACATTCATATATTTACTAGCATTGAAATATTAATCTAAAGAAAATTTTGAATAGTTGAAATATTAATCTAAAGAAGTTTGTATCTCCTTTGGTGATATATTTCTTAAATTCTTTTTAAAGGAAGTGGTTTAAGATATTAAAAAATGCAGTGAAATTTTTTATACTCATTTATATCACAATTTATTTAATTTATTAAATAATTCTTAATCAATAAAATTAATTGAGTTAAATTTATCTTAACTAAACTTCTTAACTAAAAGTAAAAAGTATTGAATTTTCAGTTTAATTGAACTTGATAATAGTTAATATTATATATATATATATATATATATATATATATATATATATATATATATATATATATCTTAGACTGAATTGTTCTTATACCATGTAGATATCCGTAGCTTGCAAAGTTTGTGTATAAAATTTATTTAACTTACAAATTGTAAGAGACGAGCATAAAAACTTACTAAAAAGTTATGAAAAAAATAAAAATTTACATCAAATTATTCGAGTGATTCCAAACTTTTGAAATATTTAACTCTATATATAACTAATATGTTTAAAGTCTGAACATTACAAACAAAAATTATAACATTTTGTTGGCTTAGTTTTGTCCAAATTAAATAATTGAATTCACGTTCATTAATTTTAATTATTTTAACATTTTTATACTACATTAAAATATTAAATTTTTAGAATGTGCGAATTAGTAATTGTAAATACTTATTTTTTATTAAACATTCTTAAAGATATAGCAAATATTTTCAAATTGATATAAAACATTTTATACATTGATATACAAAGACGAAAAAATATCGCATTATTTATTAAGAAAGTTAAAATGAAGTTGGATTATAGTTAGCATTTCTCAATTATAAAATAAAGTTTTAAGATTGAGAATAATTCATTTCATACTAAAAACAGAATTAGATACTTCACAACAACAACAAAATCAACTCACCTAAAAAAATCTGACTACAACTTGAACCAACAAGTTAGTACCGAATTATTGCTTTACATTAAAATTAAATATAAAAGAGTATGTGTTCATTAAAAAGTGTAATGATCATTTCTCAATAATAAAATTAATATGGTTGCAATTTCTAAGATCGAAGATGATTCATTTGATATCAAAGCAGAAGTAGAGACTTCACAGAAAAGATAGGAACGAAATAGAGAAAAAAAGGAGAAGGAACCTGAGATAATGAAATTGTTGAGGAGTATGATTAATCTTCAGCAATTAAATCACCTTCACAAAATAGTCCCAGTATTCCTCAGCAACTGCTTTCTGATTCATTTGACATAATGATTATGCTTTATATAATAATTCCTCAAGCTAAAACCAGTTTTTCAAAGTCAATACTATTCCAAATCTAATGCTTATAAATTGCAGTTCATTAATGGATTATTTAGTGAATGATATTGCACGTTATCTCGTCTACGCATAATGTATGGACCATTTTTCAGTCCAGCATTTGGCTCTTAGCATAGCTTCTCGAACTGAAAACAACGTGACTCTCAGTCACATGCATGCCAAACTAAGCTTCAACGATGGAAGGATCCATTATGTTTGTACTTTTATAAGTGAACATGAAATTACACGGCTAGCTTAATCCTGGCCCATTTTTATATATTATTCAATTACTTTTTTATGGAACTTTCTTTCAAAATTTGATGGTAAATTGAAAATTCATTTTGCATAAAGAATGTATATTTAATTTTATAGTTGTATGATATTTTTAGATATTGTTAGATATTATTAAATAGATATTAATTGTTATAATCTTATAATGGATTTAGTTCATATTTTCTTCATGATTCTTTATTATTTATATATATATATTATTCTATGTCTTTCTTTTAATCATTCTAACATGTATCTAGAGTTAGATTTAATCATTGTCTTTCTGGTGAACTTACTCTTCTCCAATGTTAATTGTTCTCTCTTAATTTCCAATCTTTTTCTTAAGTTTTGTTTTGTTCTCCTTGAAACCATCATTCGCTGTCGTCACTGGTTAAAACCATTTGATCTGTTCATCTATACCAATTATGTTAATGTGCATCTATCCATTGACAAATTAGATAAAAATAATTATGAGACTTGTGCATCTAATATTAAACTTTGGCTTAAAAGTTAGGATTATGTTGATCATCTCACTAAAACAGTAACCAGTAGTGTTGCTGAAAGTGAGCGTCCTCGTTGGTTGAAAATTAATGCTCAGTTATGCATTGTGCTCAAGTCTACTGTTGATTCATCATTAAAGAAAACATTTTGTGTGTATGAGTCATGTTCAGAGATTTGGAACCAGGTCAAACCGTTGTACACTAATGACACTCAACGTCTTTACGGTGTTTGCCAAGATCTCTTCAAAATTGTTGGTTAGACACGTCGTGATGGTACAATGGCTCAATATTTGGGTAAAACTTGTGCCCGTTTTCATAAATTTAGTGAGTTATTGCTTCATGCCTCTACTTCTTCTGCAAAAGTAGAGCAACGATCAAAGTTCTTCATTTTGTTAGCATTACATGGACTTCCTTATGATTATTCGCATGTTCGTGATCAAATTTTGGGATCTCCTATTGCGTGTGCCGAGTAACTCAACCACTGACACACCATCTTTTGTTACCTCTGATGACACTTCTGCATTGGTTTCCCACTATGATAACCGCAATCGCCCTCGCAAGCCAGACAAAGGACAGGACAAGTGTACACAATTGATTATATGCGGAGACTTGCTTTTGTGGAGCAACTACTAGAACTTTTAAGTGTACACAATGAGACATTTTTCCCAGTTGCTCGCCTAGACACAACTAGAACTCTAATAACTCTTTTAGCACGAAAAGGATGGAGCATTCACTAATTGGATGTCAAATCAGCCTTTCTAAATGATGTTCTTGAAGAAGAAATATTTGTGGAGCAACTACTAGAACTTTTAAGTAAAGGTAATGAAGCTAAAGTGTTAAAGCTAAGAAAAGCTCTATATGGCTTGAAGCAAGCTCCTCGAGCATGGTATAGCAAAATTGATCAGAAGGATTTAGGAAAAGCAAGAGTGAGATCACACTTTATATCAAGACCCAAGGTCAGTATGATAATTTTATTATCTCTTTATATGTAGATGATCTTATCCACACAAACAACATGAAGATGATAAAAGAATTAAAAGAAGACATGATGAAGATATTTGAGATGACCGACCTTGGCTTGATGAATTACTTACTTAACATAGAGGTAAGGAAATAAAATGAGGGAATATTTATCTCTCAAAAGAAATATATTGAGACTTTACTAAAAAAGTTCAAGATATACAATTGCAAATTTGTCGCTACTCCACTAGTGACAAATGAGAAACTACAAAAAGATGATGGAGCTCCAGAAGTTGATGCATCACGCTATAGGAGTTTGATTGGAAGTTTACTATATATTATAGTAACACGACTAGATATCATGTATGCTACAAGTTTTCAATCAAGATTCATGCAAAGACCAAGCCATATTCACTTTGGTACAATACAATGCCTAACTCAAGGTTGGTTAGCTACACTAACAGTAATTGGGCAAGATCGATAGGTGACATGATGAGTACATCTGGTTATGCCTTCTCACTTGGATCAAGATTTTTTTCCTAGACATAAAAAGAAGAAGCAACAGTAGCACAATCAACAACTGAAGCAAAGTACGTGGAAACTGCATAAACTACAAGTCAAACAATATGGCTTAGACAAATACTTGAAGAAATGGGAGAAAAACAAAATGACTCTTCTATCATCTACTACGAAAACAAGTTAGCTATAGCCATGGTAAAGAATCCAATTCATCATCAAAGAACAAAGCACGACTATTAAATATCACTTCATCAAAGAGGCTGAAGTAACTAAACAAATTCAATTAGAGTACTGCCAAACAGAAGATCAAGGTTGCAGACATATTTACAAAGGCGTTACCTAAAGTCCAATTTGAACAATTATGATTTATGCTTAGAGTTACTTAAATTTGCATCAAGGAGAAGTGCTAAATTATTATGCAAATTTCAAGAAAATTTCAGAAAATTCAGGAAAATATCCTAGAAATTACTAAAACTAACAAATACTGGAATTATGAAAATAATTTAGAAAAGCAAGTATAAAATGTATTGTGTACAATAGTCTTTATGTGCCTAGAATAGGTAAACTTTAGAAAATTATAGACCAATGTAAGGAGGTGTCTCATGCCTATATATATGTGTGACTACATCTCATGTTGTATGCAAGCTCAAATAAGCTCAAATAAGTTTATACAAACTCAATAAAATTTCTTTCCATCAAATCAATTGCTACCTTACTCAAAACTCCTTCACATTATTCAACATCTCCAAATCTACTTTCTACTATATTCTTATTCACCCTACTAAACTTGTCTATTTCTCGTAAAATTCTAATACCTATCATTGGCATGTGCCTAGAATAGGTAAGCTTTAGAAAATTCTAGACCAATGTAAGGAAGTGTCTCATGCTTATATATATGTAGCTACATCTTACATTATATGCAAGCTCAACTAAGCTCAAATAATCTCATAGAAACTAAATAAAATTTATTTCTATCAAATCAATTGCTACCTTACTCACAACTCCTTCACATTATTCAACATCTGCAAATCTACTTTCTACTACATTCTTACTCATCCTACTAAACTTTTCTATTTCTCCTAAAATTCTAATACCTAGCATTGGCTGCAATCGGGAGTGGTCCAATACGAGATCATGTCGTAGTCATCGACAATGGCAACCTTGAATTCGAGGAGTGCTTCCATCTCATATGGAATGCATCTCATTTCGTGTTCACCATAAACATCCTGCAACAGCAGACACAAAATAAACATCATCAATCTCAAACCAACTGGATTGGTCGTTGAGGTTATTGTGCTTATCATGAGATAAAGGCAAAGTGATGGATAAAGTGTACTCAATATTAAAAACTAGATTGGTATCATGACTTAAGCACGGTCCATAACCTTATTTATAACATTCAATGCATCCAGTGATCGTGTGTGACCGAATTAAAAACGATTACGGATAGCATTTTTCCTAATTCATGTAACTGTAATTGTAATTCATCTACTTAGACATTTGATAAAACAATCCTGATAAACCCTAAATTCTAAAATCATAATAAACTATTGATAAAGAATAACATTGATGTTAATGATGATAAATTATTGTAGACATAAAAAAAACCATGACATTGATTAATAATATTGTGGCTAATATCGGACAAAAAATAACATTGGTTTAAAACAATAGTAACAACTACAAAAACCATCATAATAATTTAAATAAAAAATTAACTTTTACCAACATCAGTAAAAAAAAAATTATTCACATTAATCGAAAAGTAGTCATTCAATCCAATATATATTAATCTTAGTCAATTTGAGGGTGTCCCAACCACAATCAAATTGATGAAAGAATATTAAGGAAATACACATGAATTTGAGATACAATTAATTCAATTACTTTTCAAATAGAATTTGAAATTTACTAATTTTAAATAATTCAATTACTCTTATAAAATTCTAAAATTTTATTTTTTTGAAATTATTTATTAAAAAACATATTTGGTCATAAAATATTTTAAAATTTTATAAAAATAAATTAATCTCTTAAAAAACTCATTCCGAAAACACTATAAAGGTAAAATAGCGGGTGCACGTGAGTGACTTATGTATAACTTAGTTACTTGGTGTATGTTAATGACTTAATATATATAACTCTTTCATTTTGACTAGACTAACTAGATGAAAAATATGAACGGCTAGAAGGTCTACTCACTACAACTACATAGAACATACCTTAAAATGTTAATAAATATATAATAACATGTTACAATGTTAATGAACATATAAGGAACAATGTTTGCTTTTATCAAAATTTTAGCCACTAAATAACAATACAGTGGTATTAAAGAAACATAAACTTTCTAGATTTTAACATATATATATATATGTCTTAAGGCTCATTTATCAAATTAGTGCAATTTTTATACGATATTATTAGAGTTGGCAAATTTTAAAAAAATTATAGATATGAGTAAGTCGTATTGAGGTAACGATTCAAAATTAAAGAAGTTGTAACCATAAACAACGACTTTCTTAGTTGACAATATTTAACAAAGAAGTCGTTCTTATAGTCAACGACTTCAGTCATTAATAAAATAGATTAGAATGAACACAAAGAATAATTAACATAAATCAAGTCATGCATTGAGCATACAACCTGAGTTGAATGTTGTTGGTAAGGAGTCGTTCACTAAGCATACAACCTTAGATGAATTTCTGTGGTAAGAAGTCGTTCATTGAGCATACTAACTCGGGGGAATTTGTGTGCTATGCAGACGACTTTAGGTTGATTTTTTTATGAATGAGTCATTGGCGTTGCAAATGACTTTAAGTTAATTACTTTCTCATTAATATTTTTGGGTGGTATAAGGTGTTGGTGGATGAGAGGTTAATTTGTTGTAATTATTTAATTTATTCATGCAATCATTAAAGAAGAAAAATATGTTTTGACAAAATATAAGATAAAAGGTACTTTAATAAAAAGAGGAAATAAAAGTTACATATGATAGCAATTTACTGTCTATATGGACAATTGCCTCGGTTCTATTCTTCATTTCGACAATAATAATCCAGTTTCATCGCCTTCTCATATACCAAATGAGCATGAAACACCTAGGAGACCAAGAAGATAAAGAAGAAGACCACCTTGTGGCATAAACTCACATAAATAATTTCATATTTCATTTTGTGTACTTTTTATTAATATGAACAATGTTGTTTTATAATTTCATGTATTATGCATTTTATTTTCCTCTCCAAATGCTTTGTTATTAATATTAGTGTGCAAATTTTATTTCCCTCTTCAAAATGTTTTCTTCTTAATATCAGTGCACAATTTTCATATCCCTCTACAAATTTTTTCCAACAAGCATGCAAATTTTATATCCCTCTTCAATTCTTTTCCAGCAAGTGCAGCTAAATAAGTGTTTCATCAAAAGTCATTAGCTATGTTGACAACCTTGGATAGAATTTCATACGTCAAAGCCACTGCCAAGCACAATACTCTAGTTAAAAACTTCCACAGCAAATTTGGCCCTTTTGCATACAACTTCAATCCATACAATATTCACATAAATTATTCGGTGTGTTGAAGACTTTGGATTAGCATGCAAATCAAGTAGGATTATATGTGCGGTCTTGAAGTCGTTCACACAAATTACGTCTTTTTCCTTCAAAATCGTATGCATGGCATACTACTTACCCATATATTCAATTTTTCTAAAATTTACCCATTCAATAATATCATATAAAAGTTGCACCAATTTGGTAAGTAAATAAGCCTATGTCTTAATATACTTTTATGTGTTAAAGTGCATTGTGAATATCTTGATGTTGAATAAATTTATTAACTATGAAAGTAGATAACTGAATTTGTTTCGTAACCATAGAATATGACTCTAATCGAAATGCATCCATTTGTCTCTAGTAATGGTGAGAAAAAATACATTTTACACCCTATAGAAACTATAATTAGATATACCATTATTTTTAGTATAAAAGTTCCTATAAAAATAAAAAATGTTTTATATTTGAGTGCGGTTTGAACTATTAATTTATGTAATTGAAAGTAACCAACTAGGTTTATGATGAAACCTTATTAAGTAGCATATTGCATTATTACATGACTTTGTTGAAACAAAACAAAAATCTTAGAAACTTACAAAAGAAACTTAGGTAAATTTTGAGGAAATGCATTGGCTCCGTAGAAAAGAAACTTCGAAAAAACTTCAGTCGTCACGTTACATTCAACAATGAATGTGGAAATTTTTACGATATGACGTTGCGAGAAAATAACAAAACGACTTAGAAAAGAATCCAAGCATCCCAATAAGTTGAACGATAAAAGTTGGAATTGTATTAAGTTGAATGACTTTGTAGGAACAAAACAAAAAGACTTGGAAAATGCAGTCATCACAATAGCCTATAGAAATTATTTCTGTATATCAATATTCTAATCATATAAAAATAGTGATTTAACTTAGTAACATAATAGAAGTAAATACTAATATCATATGTAAAAAAATTAAAATATATACTACAATTATTGTACATATATTAATATATAATTATTATGAAACATATTATTACTATTAATTTTACTTCATATATATTTTACATCCATTCCTGATAACGCCTCAATGCAGTCAAGTCAGTGAAGTTTCTGAAAACTAAGGAACTTGAGACTATTATATTACTATTAAATTATATTACTATCGAAACTTATAGAAATTGATTATATAAAGCTATATAACTAAACAAAAAATTAGCATCTTATATTTAAATCATTTGCATAACAATAAAATTAATTTCACAAGTAACTCTCATACAAAAGTATAACAATAAAATAAATAAATGTAGTTTTCATTTTAAAAATTAATTTATGTGTTTAGTTTTTTATGAAATATTAATTTTTTTATTTTTGTCCAAATAAATTTCAGCAATATTCATATTTATGCTATATTAAATTATAATATATAATAAAAAAAACTTTATTAAATATAAACTAATTTAAAAATGAAATATAATTGGTCATTATATTGATTAAGTTAAAACTATTTTATAATTTATTTATATTTAAAATAATTTTTATTAATAATAATTTTTATAATATAAATATAAATTATATTTTTAATAACTATTAATTTTGAAAAATATTTATTTTTTTAGAAACTAATTAAAAATTATTCTTTTGATCACTATTAATCTTTTTCAAAACCTAATTTTTAGTCGATAAAATTAGAAACCAAAGTTTTGGTTTCTATTTTCACTAATTTTTGAGTAACTAAAAATATTAAATTATAAATCATATTGTACTCACTATTATAAATTAAAAATTAATTATAAACTAATTTATTAGTCTTATCTATAAAAATAAATTCAGTTATTAAATATATAAAAAGTATCTCTAAATTAATTTCTAAATAATAAATAACTATCTTCAAAATAATATTACTTTTCTTAATTTACTTATTTAATATTTTACATTTAAATTATTTAATAACGTAAAATAGAAAATACAGGGAAAAAATCAACTTATTTAAAATAAGTCATTAAAATTATTAATCATATATATTATTATTAGAAATTAATTAAATTATTTATAATGTACTATTAATAATTACTAAAACTCCAATTTTCATATTTCAAATTCTCCCGCGGTTTGCAATCCGCCAATGATATCCTTCTAGTTTTCCAATTTTCTTCAAATCCCCTCCTCTGAGTACCATGCAAAAGACCTAAAACGTGCATACTACAACACCCTCCCTCAAGGTTGATGATGAACATTGCTTAATCCAAGCTTGGATAAATGCTGATAAAACAAGTTCCGGTCGAGAAATTTGGTGAAAATGTCTGCAGGCTGTTCGTTTGACTTAATAGGGAGAAGGTGGAAAAGATTGCTCAGCAATTTTTCTCTCGCGACATGGCAGTCGATGTCCAAATGCTTCGTTCTTTCGTGGAAGCTGGGATTGGATGCGATATGCCTGGCAGATTGGTTGTCGCAATACAAGTTTGCAGTGCTGGCATTTATGTGAAAGTCTTCAAGGAGATACGAGAGCCATTGTAATTCACATACAGTGGTTTCATGAGCACGATACTCTGCGTCTGATGATGATCTGGAAACAGCAGTTTGCTTCTTTGATCTCCATGAAACCAACGATGAACCTAAGTATATGCATAAACCTGTAATAGATCTTATACAAGAAGATTGGGCCTCCAATGAAAAAGCTTTTATTCACATGGGACATACTAAAGGATGTACATATAGAAGAATACGAGGTGTAGATAGTATTTTGTTTGGGCTTGTAGTTTGGCCCATTAGTTTAGTTGTACAATAAAGAAGTGTACATAGAAAAATAGAGGTGCACATAGTAAAGAGGTGTATATAGGATAGTAGAGGTGTGTACAATAATTTGTTTGGGCTTGTATTTTTGGCCCAGTAGCATAAGAGACAAAACTAGGGGTGTACATAGATAAAAGGGGTGTGCGTTGGGAAACCTAGCCCAACCACACACCCCTTCGAGGGCTAGGTCAAGGGAGCATGCAAGAGTGGTGCGCCGTTTGGAGCCATGGGCGGCTAGGTCAATTAAGAGCATTAAATGCTCTTTAATGTGTCAATTTATGGAGCTTGGATGTGTGAAGCTCAAAAGGAGCAACTAGGTTAAATCCAAGGGAACGCTAGGGCTTTTCCTAGAGCATGTGTCGCACCCCTCTTGATGGGCAAGCATGGTCGGCCCTAGTGTGGCCTCCTTCCCTATAAATACACACCTTACCCTCTTGTATTTCACTTTTGATGAGAGTAATGAAATGCTGCAGAATTTGTGCCGCCCCTCTCTCTCTTGAGTCTCCTAAGGTTCTTCTCCCTTAGGTTTAGTCTCACAAGGCACCTTCCTTGTGAATAGGATCTCCTCCTAGCTCTTCTAGGATTAGCAAACCGCACCACCTCCATTGCTTCACCGAAATTTCTCCTCTTCTCCATTTTCCACCAAACAAACTTCATCCTCCCACCGTCTTCTCACCTTCCGCATTCAACCAAGGAGCTAGCCACTCCATTGGCTCCATCACCTGCAATTGGAGAACAGAGTTAGCTGATATATCTTAATATACGATTAATAGCATAATGATGGTGTATAGAGGGAGATTGAGTGAATTGGCTTAAGAAATGCACGACAAAGCTTATATCTGGTCGTGTATTTGTCAAGTACAGAAGGCGTCCAATAGTTCTGCGATATTTATCTGGTTGATGGGCACAAGAAGCATCTTCATACAAGTGTTTTGTAGCTTTCGTCATGGGTGTAAAAATAGGTTCGGCTGCAAGCATTCCGCTATCTGCAAGTATGTCCAGAGCATATTTTCCCTTGCACAGGTGTATTCTTTATCCGTTCTTGTGATCTCCAAATCTAAGAAAAATATTAATTGTCGAAGGTCTTGAAAGTTTTATTTAGTGTTTCTTTGATGACTTGTATCTCATCAATGCTATCACCTGCAATTATAATATCATCTACGTATACCAATGAAACAATAAACGAATGTGAAGTTTTTTTAGAAAAAGCGAATGATCATGTGGTGATTATTTAAAATCTATGGTTTTTAGGAAGGAAGCAAGTTTAGCAAACCATTTCCTAGTAGCCTGTATTAATCCATACAGAGACTTAGTCAAGCTGTAAACACGATTTGGATGTTCATTTTCTGTGTCACTCAGCCTGTACTATACAAGGTCGGCAGATTATCGGCTGGTCGGCTACTCAGACAGCGACTGGTGTGGAGACGTCGATGATCGAAAAAGTACGTCCGGATACGTACTTTTCATGCGAGACACAACATTCACGTGGCTTGCAAAGAAGCAACAGATTGTGACACTGTCAACTTGAGACCGAGTACGTTGCAACATCTTGGTGTGTGTGTCATGCAGTTTGACTCAGAAATGTCTTGAGCGAGTTAGAGTTGAAACAGGAAGATGGGACTGTGATCCGAGTTGACAACAAGTCGGCAATAGAACTAGCGAAGAACCCGATCAACCATGAGAGGAGCGAGCACATCGATGTTCGATTCCATTTCATCAGAGAACAAGTGAGAGAAGGGAGTGTGAAGTTGGAGCACGTCGGCAACCGAGCTCAAGCTGCTGACATGTTTATGAAACCATTGCTGAAGACTATGCTTGAAGATTGTAAGAAGATGATTGGGATAAAGGACAGGAGAGGCATTTAAGTTTACAGGGGAATTTTGTTGAATAAACTTAAATGTAGAATAATATCTAGAAGATTTTTTGGTTATTTTATTTTTATTTTGAGAAGGTCTAGAGAGAAAAGGCCCATAGAGTAAGGTTATAAATAGATTATGTATTGATATTGAGAAATGACACTAAAAGAAATGGAGAAGAGTTATTGAGTGATATACCTGTTGTCAACAAATTGAACAGGCTCTGATACCAATTTGTTGACAACAGGTATATCACTCAATAACTCTTCTTTATTTCTGGTGTCATTTCTCAATATCAATACTCATCTATTTATAACCTCACTCTATGGGCCTTTTCTCTCTAGGCCTTCTCAAAATAAAAACAAAATCAATTATAATCTCTCAAAATAAAAATAGAATAACCAAAAAATCTCCTAGATATTATTCTACATTTAAGTTTATTCAACATTTTCAACTCTCTATGAAATCATCATATAAACCTCTTCATTTAGATCCCCGTGTAAAAGGGCATTATTGATAACCAATTGCTAAAAATGTCCATCTTGATGGTAGCAATGACAAGTAGAGAGCAGACAGTGATGATCTTAACAACTAATGAGTAAGTGTTTATATAGTCAATTCCTTCAAGTTGATTGTAACCCTTGACCACGAGACGTGCCTTATATTTCTCAATAGTGTCATCTACTTTGTATTTAATCTTGTAAACCCATTTGCATCTAATGAGTTTTTTTTTGGGAGGTAAATCAATTATCTTCCAAGTGTTATTATCCTCAAGAGCCTTAATTTCTTCTCTCATTGCCTTGCACCATTCCTTTTGCTTGGAAGCTTCTTCAAAACGTTGTGGCTTAGAATGTGTGGAAATGCAGAGAGTATATTGTAACTTATCTGGTGGAGTTGTCTCGTATGAAATAACTTGGTTGATAGGAAAACTAACCTTATTATTGTGTATTGCAGACTATGCACTTGAAATCTGATGATGATAATCCTCCAAAAAAATAGTGCTCTACGGATTCTATCAGATTTTCTCAAGACTTCATTTTTTATAATTTCTTTCTTCTTCATGATGAGATTGGTCATTGCATTCTTAAGGAATCTCAAACAGAGTGTTTAAATTCTCATCTTGAATTTCGAAGTTTGAAACATCAGATTCCACATGTGATTTTATGAACATATGCTCATAGAAAATATCATCTCTTGAAATGAAGATCTCCTTGGATATAAAATCCATGATAATATAACCCTTAATAAAGATACACTTTCTAGCTCTGGCATCAAGCTTAGTATAATTGTTATGAGTAGTGACAGCAAAACATATACATACGAAAATTTTTAGAACATGTAAATTTCGCTTACACTTATAAAGAAGCTCATAAGGAATTTGAAAATTGAGAGCAAATAAAGGAAGTATATTTATTAAATCAACAACATGGGAAACAACATATGACAAAAAAAAATTTGGAAGATTACATTGAAACGTAAGGCTCCTAGCTACATTCAAAATGTGTCTATGTTTTCTTTCAACCACAGAATTTTGTTGTGCTGTTTCAACACAAGATATTTGATGCTAATGCTTAACCTATCATATAATTCCTTGAAATTGAATTCACTTCCATTATCAAACCTGATGGTTTTGACATTTTTGTCAGAATGTATTTAAATGTATGCGAAGAAATTTTGTAAGAGATTCCTAGCTTCACCTTTATTTTTCATCAAACATATCCATGTGTGTCTTGTGTAATCATCAACAATGCTTAAAAAAATCAAAAACTTTCTTTGATTGGGGTTTGACACATAGTTGACAACGCTGACGTGTAGGGATATTTTTGTCTATCAAAGGAGAAATTTGAAAATGAAAGAAGTGGTACTGATAGAATATATTTTAGCGAACCATCACACTGTGATAGAGGAAGGAGCACTAGGAGAATAGATTTTCATTACCACCAAATTGTGATAGAGGAACGAGCACTGAGAGAGAAGAGTGATAGATTTTCGTCAACCACCACTATGAATAGGGTTCTTCTAAGGGAGAGCAAAGGAAGAAGCAATAGGAGAGAAGAGGGGTTTCAGAAGGGAATACATTTTTGTTATGGGTAGCAAACTTGAGTGGTAGTAGAGAAAGAAAAGGACTGAGAGAGAAGAGGGGTTTCAAAAGGGGAGCTTCAAATGTGACACTAGACATGTCAAAATAATCGATTATGAATAAAATCAACCATGACAACCTATTAAAAAATAATCAATTATTACAAAAATAAACGATTATGACTCACACAAATTATCAAACCCTAATATAAAATAATCTATTATTACATAATTAATCGATTATTGTTGATCACATTTGTGAGAACATAATCGAGAAAAATCGATTATTATAAGGCTAATCAATTATTATGACAACAAAACATTTTATTTGTAAAAGTATGACACCTACTACTTATGGTTACCCCTTGTTGTATAAGTGGTTACCCATGTTTTACATTTTGCATATGGTACCTATTTGCATTTTAGAACCCACATGATTTCTTTTAGTGATTTGAAGATGAAATTAGTTGATTTGGTCATGGGGGTTGAGCATGGTTAGTAGCATGAGTCCTTGTGCTATGCCCGTCATCTTGGTGCCAAAGAAGGATGGATATGGAGGATGTGCATTGATTGTAGAGCTATTGATAACATTACCATTAAGTATAGGCATCCTATTCCACATTTGGATGATATGCTTGATGAACTCCATGGATCCAAAGTGTTTTCTAAAATTGATTTGAAAAGTGGATACAATCAAATTAGGATTAGGAAAGGAGATTAATGGAAAACCGCTTTTAAAACTAAACATGGACTTTATGAGTTGATGGTGATGCCTTTTGGACTTACTAATGCTCCTAGTACTTTCATGAGATTGATGAATCATGTGCTTAGATCTTTCATTGGTAGATTTGTTGTGGTTTATTTTGATGATATTCTCATATATAGTCTTACCATGAATGATCACATTTCTCATCTTAAGTTGGTACTTGAGGCAACATTCACTTTATGCTAACAAAGATAAATGTTCATTTTGCATGGATAACATTATTTTTCTTGGATATGTGATTAGTGACAAGGGTGTTCAAGTGGATAAGGAGAAAATCAAGGCAATTCAAGATTGGCCTACTCCTTCCACTATCAATGATGTTAGAAGTTTTCATGGGCTAGCAAGTTTTTATAGGAGATTTGTTCCAAATTTCAGCACTATTTCATCTCCTTTGAATGAAATTGTTAAAAAAGATGTTGGTTTTAAGTGGGATAGGGAGCAACAAAATGCTTTTGAAAAATTGAAAGATCTTTTAACTCATGCTCTTATTCTTGCTCTTCCTAACTTTTCAAAATCTTTTGAGATTGAATGTGATGCGTCTAGCATTGGGATTGGGGCTGTTTTGTTACAAGAAAATAATCTCATTGCTTATTTTAGTGAAAAGTTGAAGGGGGCGCATTTGAATTATTCCACTTATGATAAGGAGTTGTATTCTCTTGTTAGAGCTTTGCATACATGGCAACATTACTTACTTCCAAAAGAATTTATCGTTCATAGTGATCATGAAGCTTTGAAATATTTGAAAAGCCAAGGCAAGCTCAATAAGAGACATGCTAAATGGGTTGAATTCATTGAACAATTTCCTTACATCATTAAGCATAAACAAGGAAAAGTCAACATAGTAGCGGATGCTTTGTCAAGAAGATATTCTCTACTTACTATGGTTGAAACAAAATTTTTGGGTTTTGAAAACATAAAAAGTTTGTATGAGAATGATCTTGAGTTTTCTTCTATTTTTCATGAATTTTCTAAGGGATCAAGAGAGGGATTTTTCATCCATGAGGACTATCTTTTTAGATCTAATTATTTGTGTATTCCTCAAGGATCTCTAAGAATTTTAATTGTGAAGGAAACTCATGAAGGCGAGTTGATGGGGCACTTTGGAGGTGGTGAAGGAGCACTTCTATTGGCCACATTTGAAGAAAGATGCATAAAATTTTTGTGAAAAATGTATTGTTTGTAAAAAGGACAAGTCCAAAAGTTTGTCTCATGGACTGCACATTCCCCTCCCCATTCCCAATATGCCTTGGACTGATTTGTCTATGGACTTTGTTTTGGGCCTTCCAAAGGCTAAGACATGCAATGATTCTATTTTTGTGGTAGTGGATTGTTTTTCAAAAATGGCCCATTTTATTCCATGCCATAAAGTAGATGATGCTTGTCACATTGCTAATTTATTCTTTAAAGAAGTAGTACACATGCATGGGCTCCCAAAGAGCATTGTTTCTGATAGAGATTCTAAGTTTGTTAGTCACTTCTGGAAAACTTTATGGGGGAAGTTGGGTACTTTTATTTTCTACAACTTGTCACCCACAAACTGATGGAAAAATAGAGGTGGTAAATCGAACTTTATCTCAACTACTTCGATGTTTAATTTCTAAAAACTTGCGAGAGTGGGAGGAACTTCTTCCTCATGTGGAGTTTGCTTATAACAGGGTAGTGAACTCTACAACTTCCTATTCTCCTTTTGAGGTTTTTTATGGATTTAATCCTTTAACTCCTCTTGACCTGTTGCCTCTTCCCAATTTTGAAGCTATGATCTATCATGATGGTTTAGAAAAAGCAAAATTTGTGAAAGATCTACATGTTAAGGTCAAAGCTCAAATTGAGAAGAAGGTTGAAAAATATGCAAAGTAAGAAAATAGAGGAAGACGGAAACTGACATTTGAACCTGGTCAATTGGTATGGATTCATTTGAGGAAGGAAAGATTTCCTACTCAAAGAAAATCTAAACTATTGCCAAGGGTGGATGGACCTTTCCAAGTTCTTGAAAAGATAAATCACAATGCATATAAAATAGATTTACCTTCTACATATGAAGTAAGCAATACTTTCAATGTAAATGACTTGTCTTTGTGTGATATAGGTACCCCAAATTCGAGGGCGAATTCTTTTCAAGAGGGGGAGGATGATATTGTTGGACTTGAAGACTTGGTTTCAAGTGGATTTGATGTCTCCAACCACCTTTGATGATGAAGATGATGGTGCTTGAAGAATGAAGATTTTGTCTTAGGATTAGAGTGTCTTAGGATGTGTGGTAAGATGCATTTCAATTAATCTTGGACTTAATCTTGGGTTTTAAAATGATTTGAAATGTTTTAAAATGTTTTCAAAGGTATTAACTGATTTTTAACTGATTAAAAATCTGATTTCAATCAGTTAAACTGTTCTTCATTTTTAAAGCTTTGTATTTGGCGAATTTTAGCTGACTGTTTTTCAGAATTTAAACCAGTTGAAATTCTGGAGCCTTTGGTAAGGAATTCCAGTTTTCTGGAATAGCTAGTTAAAACGGGTTTTCAACTGACCGATTTCAAGTTTCAGAAAAATGGTGCTCTCTGGAAAATTGTTTTTAATGAAAACAACCGGTTTAAATGTGATTTCAACCGACTATTTTCGTCAGAATCAGTTTTAAAAGTTTGGAACAACTTTGCTATAAATAACTTGAAATTCAAAGAACTCAGTGACGAATCATTTTTAGAAGAACCCACTGAGCAAGAACGTTTCTCTAACACCCTAAATCAATTTGCGAATCTCTCCAAGAAGTCCAAGATCCAATTGAATAGCGAATTGAATCAAGAATTGCATGCTCTGTTTTTCGTTCACTGCTCTTGCTCTGTTTTCTTTTCTGCACTGAAATTCCAATTCCAGGTGAATTCAATCCAATTCTTTGTGTGTGTGTTAGCTGCGTGTGCGTCTCTTAATCAGGATGATTAAGGGTTCTTGTAATAGGGTTTTACAAGTGTTTAGAGGTCTTGTAGGGTTCAAGACTAGGTGCAGCTTTTTGGTTTTCGTTTTTCATGTAGTGTTCATGTAAAAACTGATTCTTAGTGAATTGATTGGATTTGTGTGTTTAGGAAACTGGATGTAGCCTTTGTTGAAAGGTGAACCAGTATAAATCTCCTGTGTTGTTCTTCTTTCCTTAATCTTTTACATTCGGCAATTGGTATTTGAATTGTAATTGAATTAGATATATGTTCAATTGATTAACAGCATTTCAAGAACCTATTAAAACTGGTTTTTAATCTTCATTCCGAAACTGGTTTTTCATATTTGGCCTTTGAATTTCGAAAATCTTTAAGATTTTAATTCACCCCCCCTCTTAAACTCAGCCATTTATTCCAACAATTGGTATCAAGAGCTGGTTCTTGAAAAATATTCAAGTTTTCTGAAAATTTTCAAACATGGCTGAAGGAAAATTGCCTTTGCAGAGAGGTGCTTCTATAAACAGGCCACCAATGTTTTCAGGGGTAAACTATCCATTTTGGAAAGTTAGAATAAAGATTTTCATTGAATCAATTGATATAGGTATTTGGAATGCTATAGTCAATGGACCGTATATCCCTAAAGAAGAGAAACCATGGGAAAATTTAAATGCTGATGAACAAAAGAAAGTGCAATATGATTGTAAAGCAAAGAACATCATAACTTCTGCACTTAATCTTGATGAATTCTTTCGTGTTTCACAGTGTTCCAATGCTAAAGAAATGTGGGAAGTGTTGGAGGTTACACATGAAGGAACAGTTGATGTTAAAAGAGCTAGAAAGCATACTTTAATCCAAGAGTATGAGATGTTTAGAATGCTTCCAGGAGAAACTGTTTCAGATGTGCAAAAGAGGTTTACACACATTATAAACCATCTGATAGGCCTTGGAAAAGTGTTTGAGAAAGAGGAGCTGAACATCAAAGTGCTGAAATGTTTGGATAGAAGTTGGCAACCCAAAGTAACAGCAATTTATGAATCCAAGGACTTGTCAACAATGAGTGTTGCTGCACTTTTTGGAAAGCTAAGGGAACATGAGCTTGAGTTGAATAGACTTGCTGAACAAGAAGATAGTGACAAGAAAAAGAAAGGGCTGGCCTTGAAGACTTTGGTTCACAAGGAGGAGAATAGTGAGGATGAAGGACATGGAGGAAGTGATGCACAAAATCTGAACCTCTTAGTTAGAAAGTTCAACAAGTTCTTGAAATACAAGAACAAATATTACAAAAACAAGAGGTATAATAAAAAATCTGATTTAGCTTCTTCTAACTTTACTTATTTTTGGTTGTGGAAAACAGGGACATATTAAGGCTGAATGTCCATACTCACAAAACAAAGAGAGGAATGGAGAAAAGAAGCATGAAAAATCATTCAAAACCAAGAAGGCTTACATAGCATGGGATGAGAAGGATATCTCCTCTAGTGATTCTTCAAGTGGTGATGAAAGGAAAAATCTTTGCCTTATGGCTAATTGTGATACAGCAAGTAGTGTAAGTTCCTCAACAACACAAAATGGTCTTCCTTATGATCAGCTGCTACAAAATTTTCTGGAATTGCATGAAGAGGCTAATAAGGTTGCTTGTTCAAACAATAGGCTTAAAGGAATGAACAATTGGCTAGAGAACAAGGTGAAAGAGCTAGAGAAAGAGCTGGAAAATTCAAAAACTGATTTTGAAAATCTGGAAATGATTTATAAAGCCTCAAGTTGCAATGGTGAACATGCTGAAAAAATCTGCACAAACTGCAGAATTTTAGAAAATCAAATTGAGTATTTGAACAAATCTCTAGCTAAATTCACCATGGGAAGAGCCAACCTGGATACACTTTTAGACTTTAAAAATTGTGTAACGAATAGAGTTGGACTAGGATTTGCAAATGGTTTTCAAAAGAAACAAAAGTCTTATAGAAACTTCTTTTCACATAGAAAACCGTCCAGCACTTCATCTATTACATGCTTTTATTGTATGAACAAGGGACATACTTCAAAATCATGCAAAATCAGAAAATTTGGTGTTCCTAGTGGTCAATATATTTGGAAGCCAAAATGTGGTAGAAAGGTAATTAACTTTGTTGGACCCAAAGTGATGTGGGTACCAAATTCTCTCCATTGATTGTGTTTTGCAGGTGTTCTTGAAGGCCAAGGAATCATTGTGGTATCTAGACAGTGGCTGTTCAAGGCACATGTGTGGTGACAAAAGGAAGTTTGTCAAACTCACCTTGAAAAATGGAGGTTTTGTCACATATGGAGATAATAACAAAGGGAAAATCCTTGGAAGTGGTGATGTTGGTAACATTTCTTCAATCCTCATTGAAAACGTGTTATTTGTTGAAGGTTTGAAGCATAATCTACTTAGTATTAGCCAGTTATGTGATAAAGGATTTAGAATCACTTTTGAAACAAATCATTGCAAGATCATTGAGAAAAATTCTGATAAAATCTGCATGTTAGGCAAGAGAATTGAGAACATTTGTATGCTTGATCTTGATCATATGTGTGCAACTAATTTTACATGTCTCATGTCTAAGGAAGATAGTTCATGGCTTTGGCATAGGAGAGCAGCACATATTAACATGAATCATTTGGAAAAGCTGGTTTCAAAAGAACTTGTTTTAGGGATACCAAAACTGAAATTTGAGAAAGGTAAAATCTGTCATGCATGTCAAAAGGGTAAACAAACCAAAGTTTCTTTTAATCTGAAAAATTATGTGTCTACAACAAAACCTTTGGAATTGCTGCATTTAGATTTGTTTGGTCCATCTAGAACAATGAGTATTGGTGGAAACTATTATGCTTTAGTTATTGTTGATGACTATTCTAGATTTACTTGGAATTTATTCCTTACAAATAAAAATGATGCATTTCATGCTTTTAAGAAACTTGCCAAGGTTTTACAAAATGAAAACAGCTGCAGCATAAGTGCTCTAAGAAGTGATCATGGAGGGGAATTTGAAAATGAAAAGTTCAATCATTTTTGTGAAAAATATGGGATTAAGCATAACTTTTCAGCACCTAGAACTCCTCAACAAATATAGTGTTGTTGAGAGGAAAAATAGATCACTTGAGGAATTAGCAAGGACTATGCTTAATGAATCAAACATTCCTAAATATTTTTGGGCGGATGCAGTAAATACTGCATGTTACATAATAAATAGGGTTTTGATAAGACCAATTTTGAAGAAAACCCCTTATGAATTGTACAAAGGGAGAAAACCCAACATAGCACATCTTAGAGTGTTTGGCTGCAAGTGTTTTGTATTAAATAATGGCAAAGAAAAACTTGGCAAATTTGATGCTAAAGCTGATGATGCATTGTTTTTAGGTTATTCTTCACATAACAAAGCATATAGGATTTATAACAAAAGACTAGCTATCATTGAGGAGTCAATTCACGTTGTTTTTTATGAGACTAATGTGCAAAATGAAGGTGCAGTGAGTGGTGCAGGTGCAGGTGAAGAGAACTTAATTGAAGGTGTATCAACTGGACATGTAGAAACTGATAAAGCTGCTGCAGGTGGAATTTTAGCTGGTGAAAATCAGAAAGAACTGACTGAAATCCTGGCACCAAAATTAAATTCTGCAGAAAATGATCTACCTAAAGAATGGAGGGTGCCTCGCAATCTATCCATTGAAAATGTGATAGGTGATGTTCAGAAAGGTGTTTCTACAAGAAGGTCTATGCATGATACATGTTTAACTGTTGCATTTGTCTCCCAAGTTGAGCCTAAATGTGTTGATGATGCTTTATTAGATGAAAAGTGGATTTTAGCAATGCAAGATGAACTGAACCAATTTAAAAGGAATGAGGTTTGGGAACTAGTCCCTTGCACACCTAATATGAATATAATTGGCACAAAGTGGGTGTTTAAAAATAAAATGAATGATAAAGGAGTAATAACTAGAAATAAAGCTAGGCTTGTAGCTAAAGGATACAACCAAGAGGAAGGAATAGATTATGAGGAAACGTATGCTCCTGTTGCTAGGTTAGAAGCTGTTAGGTTATTACTTGCTTTCTCATGCATTATTGGACTCAAACTTCATCAAATGGATGTGAAAAGTGCATTTTTGAATGGTTATATAAATGAAGAAATTTTTGTTTCACAACCATCTGGATTTGTTGATCACAAGTTGCCTAACCATGTATATAAGCTCAAAAAGGCTCTTTATGGACTCAAGCAAGCTCCAAGACAATGGTATGAAAGGTTAAGTAACTTTCTTATCTCTCAAAACTTTGAAAGGGGCCAAGTTGATAAAACCTTGTTCATTAGAAAGTCTTTGGACAGCATAATACTTGTGCAGGTTTATGTGGATGATATAATCTTTGGATCCTCTAATGAGAAGCTTTGTGAAGAATTTGTGGCAGCTATGCAGGGGAAGTTTGAGATGTCAATGATGGGTGATCTAAACTTCTTCTTAGGCTTACAAGTCAAGCAATTGGATCATGGAACATTCCTCAATCAGTCAAAATATTGCAAAGAGCTATTAAAGAAATATGAGATGGACAGCTGCAAAGAATCAAGCACACCCATGGCTACCAGCAGCTACCTTGATTAAACCTTTTGATTCCACTAAATATAGAGGTTTGATAGGTTCACTTTTATATCTAACTGATAGTAGACCAGATATAATGTTTAGTGTATGCATGTGTGCTAGATTTCAATCTAATCCTAAAGAATCACATTTTGCAATTGCCAAAAGAATCTTGAAATATCTAAAAGGAACTATTAATGTTGGTTTATGGCATCCTAAAGGTGCTTCTTTTAATCTAGTGGGCTATTCGGATGCTGACTTTGCTGGATGTAAACTTGATAGAAAAATCACTAGTGGAACTTGTCATCTATTAGGAAGTAGTCTAGTATCATGGCATAGCAAAAAGCAAGCTAGTGTGGCTTTGTCTACTGTTGAAGCTGAGTATGTTGCAGCTGGGAGCTGTTGTGCTCAAACTCTTTGGTTAAAACAACATCTTTTTAATTATGGTTTGAAACTAGATCACATTCCTATTAGGTGTGACAATACAAGTGCTATCAACTTAACAAAAAGTTCTATTTTGCACTCTAGAATAAAGCATATAGAAATAAGGCACCATTTCATTAGGGATCATGTTCAAAAAGGGGATTGCATAATTGAATTTGTTGATTCACATAACCAACTTGCTGATATTTTTACCAAACCACTCCCTAAAGATAGGTTTTTCCAATTGAGAAATGTATTGGGTGTTCTTGATGTTTCAAATGTGATATAATTCATGTGTATGATTCATTCCTGCTGTTATTCATACTGTTTTGTGTGTTTGAATGTTTAATTCTGCATATTTGTTGATTAGATGCAGTTAGATTTGCATATTATATGATTTAAGTATAATTTGCAATGAAATACAGAATTTTAGTTAGTTGTTTCGTGGTTTTAATCAGTTGTTTTGCCTAATTTGGGGCTGCAGTGGAAGTGCAGTGATATTTGTTTCTGTTTTAGCCAGTTAAACTGTCGATTTAGTCAGTTAAATGCATTAAATCAGTATCAGGATTTCTGTTTTAATCAGCTGTTTCTCACAAATCAACTGACTAAAATTGCCTGGAACAATGTAAAACTTAAAATTAGCACGAATTAGCTGTTAAACTACATTGATTCACATTCAATTGGTGCATTTAAGTTGATTAATTGAGAATTGTGCATCTGTTACATGATGAATAAAGTTGGTTTAGAGAATCTTGACTGTTGTTTTGTCCTGTAGTGCTTTTGTTGTGTTTTTAGTTGGTTTCTCTCTCCAGATTCGAATTTTGTTCAACTGACTGAATGCATTGGTCAAGCCAAAACCTACTGCATATCTCTGCCCCATATATTCCAACTGAATGCATTTGATTGCTTGTTTGACTGAATATTGCATTAATTTGTTAAAATCTGAAAATCTGAATTAATAAATACATGTGTGATGCATTATTGCATTAGTATTCACTCTGCCCATGCAAAACCTGCATAATACATTCCCTATACTCTGTTTATCTGCACTTTCTCTTTTTTGCAATGGCTTCTTCAAGCAACCCAAGGAAGAAATCCAAAACTGCTGGGAATCTAAAGATAAGGAACCTGAAATTCCAGCAACTCATTCTTATAGACATGGGTCTATTGAAGCATGGTTCGATGGTGATGAAGAGAGGATTGAGAAGTTTCAATCCCACATCAGTAGGAAAACTGTAAACCCACCGAAAGTCCTTAGTTTTCAGTGGCTGGAAGATGACGGATTGGCTGACATTATAGCCATGGTGCAATATCAAGACCTGCAGAAATTTCTGGAGTTGAATGGGTTCATGTACCCAGACTTGGTGAAAGTATTTTACACAAATCTCAAGCATGATGGGTCTGTTTTAACTTCTAAAGTGAAAGGAAAGGAAATGATCATAAACAACTCTGTTTGGAGAAGAGTGAGTGGCTTCAAAACTGATGGCATTGTGGTTAGCCGGGGTAGGTGGACTAACCTTGACAGCTAGGGTGCTTACATTTATCATCACATGGATGATCACTCCAATCATGCTACATTGAATGAAGGTGATCTTCTTCTAATTTTTTGTTTGATGAAATCTGTAAGAATTAACTGGATACATATCATCAAGGATCACATGATGAAGTCCAAAAGGTTACTTGATTATCGTCTTCCATATGCTGTGATAATTTCAAAATTCCTTGAGTATTTTGGTGTGGACATTAAAGGTGAACAGAAAATCAACATAGGGAGATCCCATCAGCTGGACAATAGCTTTCTCTTCAAGTTTGGCTTCACTAAAAGCAATGGTGCATGGACTGCTGGACAAGAAGCTAAAAATACAGAGACAAGTGCTGCTGGAACTGCTGCTGAAACTGCTGTTGGAGCTGCTGATGAAGCTGGAAATGCAGAACCTGGTGCAGAATGCTACTCAATGATGGGTGATATAGTTCCTTATGTTCCTCCAGTTGACAGTGGCACTCCACTGTCATTGTTTGAGCAAACTGTGTTGCAAAGGTTTGATTCGATTCAATCTCATCAAGAATATCATCACACTTACTGCATGAATAGGTTTGGGCGTATTGATCAAAGCATAGAAGATTTACATGCCCAACTTGCACAAATAAATATGGGATATTATGCTGCTCCTGGCGATGATGGTGGAGAAGATAATAACTGACCTCTGCTGCTGTATCTGCTATGTTGTCATTGATATCTGCTGCTGTTGGTCATATGATACTGGTCCTGCGTGTTGCCTCTCCTGCTGCTACTGTTAAAGTTTCACCCACAAGCTGTTGTTGTTTGCCGTTTATTTCTGTTTGGTTAATGTGCTGTTATTTAATTGTTGTTGCTGTTTTTAATTGGGTTAAATTCCCATGTATCTTGAACAATTTTAAATTCGTTGCATATGCTATGTTATTTCTTTTCCCTTGTGCTATTTGATGATTCCAAAGGAGGAGAAATTGTTGAATGCATTTGAAGGCACATGAAGCACAGGTGAAAGGGGGAGTCTTCTGTGCGCGCTCTGCTGCTCTGCTGCTCTGCTGATATCTGCTGCTTTGTAAAATTGGTGTTGCAGTATTTTCTGATGTGCTGCTATATTTCCTTACCACCATACTTTTTTGCTGTATTTTTGTGTTTTGTGCAGGACTCTTACATTCTTCAAAGACAATGAATGCATCAAGTGGTTGTCATCATCAAATAGGGGGAGTTTGTTGGACTTGAAGACTTGGTTTCAAGTGGATTTGATGTCTCCAACCACCTTTGATGATGAAGATGATGGTGCTTGAAGAATGAAGATTTTGTCTTAGGATTAGAGTGTCTTAGGATGTGTGGTAAGATGCATTTCAATTAATCTTGGACTTAATCTTGGGTTTTAAAATGATTTGAAATGTTTTAAAATGTTTTCAAAGGTATTAACTGATTTTTAACTGATTAAAAATCTGATTTCAATCAGTTAAACTGTTCTTCATTTTTAAAGCTTTGTATTTGGCGAATTTTAGCTAACTGTTTTTCAGAATTTAAACCAGTTGAAATTCTGGAGCCTTTGGTAAGGAATTCCAGTTTTCTGGAATAGCTAGTTAAAACGGGTTTTCAACTGACTGATTTCAAGTTTCAGAAAAAGGGTGCTCTCTGGAAAATTGTTTTTAATGAAAACAACCGGTTTAAATGTGATTTCAACCGACTATTTTCGTCAGAATCAGTTTTAAAAGTTTGGAACAGCTTTGCTATAAATAACTTGAAATTCAAAGAACTCAGTGACGAATCATTTTTAGAAGAACCCACTGAGCAAGAACGTTTCTCTAACACCCTAAATCAATTTGCGAATCTCTCCAAGAAGTCCAAGATCCAATTGAATAGCGAATTGAATCAAGAATTGCATGCTCTGTTTTTCGTTCACTGCTCTTGCTCTGTTTTCTTTTCTGCACTGAAATTCCAATTCCAGGTGAATTCAATCCAATTCTTTGTGTGTGTGTTAGCTGCGTGTGCATCTCTTAATCAGGGTGATTAAGGGTTCTTGTAATAGGGTTTTACAAGTGTTTAGAGGTCTTGTAGGGTTCAAGACTAGGTGCAGCTTTCTGGTTTTCGTTTTTCATGTAGTGTTCATGTAAAAACTGATTCTTAGTGAATTGATTGGATTTGTGTGTTTAGGAAACTGGATGTAGCCTTTGTTGAAAGGTGAACCAGTATAAATCTCCTGTGTTGTTCTTCTTTCCTTAATCTTTTACATTCAGCAATTGGTATTTGAATTGTAATTGAATTAGATATATGTTCAATTGATTAACAGCATTTCAAGAACCTATTAAAACTGGTTTTTAATCTTCATTCCGAAACTAGTTTTTCATATTTGGCCTTTGAATTTTGAAAATCTTTAAGAGTTTAATTCACCCCCCCTCTTAAACACAGCCATTTATTCCAACATATATGATCCCAAATCATGAAGAACCTAGTTCATCACAAGGAGGAGTTGTTACAAGAAGAGGAAAAGAAGAAATGGCCAAAGAGAAGCTTACAAAAATATTTGAAGAAAAAGAAGGAAGAAAAACTAGAGGAATGTACAAGAAATTGGAAGAAGACATTAGAAATCTCAATCATTCTTGTAAATTCCTTGAAAATAAAAATAGTTTAGTCTCTTTTATGACTTTGTCACAAATAAACACAAGAGGAGGGGTGTTTGGACATAAGGATAGCAATTAGTGGGAAGGGCCTTGTTTGGGAAGCTTGGGAGCATCTCCAAACATGGCCTAAACCATTCACCTTCCCCCCATGTGCATGAGTGTCACACCTCCACTCTATAAATAGGTGTTTCTTTCATTTATAACATAACTTTGAAGATTAATTGAGAGCAAGAGCTATTTCTCTTTGAAGTTCAAGAGGTAAGCCTCATTTCTAGAATCTTATCTTGAGTTTTCCATAATTCAAGTGGTGATTGTCCTTGTGCACTTATCTTTCTTTGTGAAAATGGTGTGTTCTTCATCTCTTTCTCTCTTCCATGTTTTCCTTTTTATGTTCTTATTTTGTTCTTCATGTGCTGCACCTATATGGATCAATTCTAGCCCTTTGCACCGATTAAATTCAAGTTTAATTCATTTTATGCCTTTCTATGCATGTGTTCTTGATTTTAATCGGTTGAATTGATATGTTTTCAAGTTTTAAAGATTTTGCACCGATTGGAGCCCTAACATTTGGGGGAATTTCGGTTTTCATGTTCTTCTATGATAATCTTCATGTTATTTTGACTTCCTATGCTTCTACACATGTTTGAGAGATCCTACAACACATATAATGCGTCCTAGGCATGCATCAGGGTACCTGCAAATGACGAAAAAACATTCATGGGACAAAGTGTTTAAGGTGGTACTTAAGTGATTACCCCTTGTCATATAAGTGGTTACTCGTGCTTTGCATTCTACACATGATACCTATTTGCATCTTAGAACCCACATTATTTCTTCTAGTGATTTTGAAGATGAAATTACTTGATTTGATCATGGGGCCTGAGCATGGTTAGTGTGTGGTAATATGGGTACTTGGGAAATGACAAAAGAACATTCATGGGGGCAAAATGTCATGGTTGGTACTTAAGTGGTTAACCCTTGTCATATTAGTATTCTACACATGATATCTATTTGCATCTTAGAACCCACATTATTTGTTCTAGTGATTTTGAAAATGAGATTACTTGATTCGATAAAGGAGGCCCGAGCATGGTTAGTGCGTGGTGATGAAAGTACCTGGAAATGATAAAAAAGCTTTCATTTGGCAGTGTGAAAGATTCTACTTAAGTGGTTAACCCCTCTCATATAAGTGGTTACCCATGTTTTGCATTCTGCATGTGATACCTATGTGCATCTTAGAACCCACATTCTTTCTTTTAGTGATTTTGAAAATGAGATTACTTGATTTGATCAAGGGGCCCAAGGATGGTTAGTGTGTGGTCACAGGATACCTATAAATGACAAAAAAACCTTTCATTTGACAAAGCGTAACACATGTTACTTAAGTGATTACCCTTTGCCATATAAGTGGTTACCCATGCGTTGCTTTTTGCACATGGTACCTATTTGCATCTTAGAACCTACATTATTTCTTCTAATGATTTTGAAGATGAAATTACTTGATTTGGCCATGGGAGTTGAGCATGGTTAGTGTGTGGTCATGAGGTTACCTGCAAATGAAAAAAAAAACATTCATGGGACAAAGTGTTTGAGGTGGTACTTAAGTGCTTACCCCTGGTGGTATAACTGGTTACTCGTGCTTTGTATTCTGCACATGATACCTATTTGCATCTTAGAACCCCACATTATTTCTTCTAATGATTTTGAAGATGAAATTAGTTTATTTGATCATGGGGTTCAATCATGGTTTGCATATGGTAATATGGGTACTTGGGAAATGACAAAAAAACATTCATGAAGCAAAGTTTTGCATTATGCACATTGTAACAATCCAATATTTTAGATTATAAAAATATCAGATTATAAAGATATTTGGTTATAAAAATATTAGATCATAAAGATATTATATTATAAAGATATTTAGTTATAAAAATATTAGATTATAAAGATATTTAGTTATAAAGATATTAGATCATAAAGATATTAGATCTTAAAGATATTATGTTATAAAAATATTCAGTTATAAAGATATTAGATTATAAAGATATTGGACTATAGAGATATTTGATTATACATATATTAGATTATAAAGATATTATATATTATATTATAAAGATATCAGATTATAAAGATAATACAATATATAAAAACAAAAGACTAGTTGGGTAGTTTGTTTTCATATACCTTTATTCTCTCTACCTCCATTGTCTCTATTCTCTTCATTCTCTCTACACTCTCTCTACGGTTTAGATACTGAAACCTTAAAAATTTCTAGATCTAGAAGAAGCAATAGGAGGCTAACGGTGTAAGGAGGAGTTCTACTCGATCAGTTTTGTGAACGAGAGTAAGTCTAGGTCCGTTTATTCTTAAGAATTTTCTTTTGGAAAGTTTATGGTTTTTGAAGATTTTTTCTCAATGAATTCTCTTTATAGAGAGATGTTATCTAGGATTTTGAGATAAAAGATGAGCTAAGGATTAGGATTGTAATTTTTCCATCTGAGCAAGGAACAAACAAAAAATATCCAGGTTAGGGAAGTTAATGTTCAAAAATATATAAATTGATATTAAGAAAATTAATGTTATATATATATATATATAATTAGTATGTTTTGTATATTATTGTTGTATTGAGTGTAATGTGTGAAAAACCTTGTGTTTTGTATTGTTTATGATGTTTAAGTTGATATTTGGATCTTTATTGACAATCAGTGGAATGGAAAATTTGTTTGAGGGGTAGAAACGAAAGTTTCTTTCCCTAGAGGGTTTTGTTCTCGATCCTATTCTTGCTTATAAATTTTGATTATTATCTCTAAATAAAATTGAAAAAAATTGATTGGTTATGTATGACCTATGATGTTTTTGTGTGAGGTCGAGTAGATCCAAGGGTTGGTGCCCATAATCTATTGATATGTGTTGATGAGATGTTTGGTACTCGGAGATGTACAACTTTATGTGAGGCTGAGTAGAGCCCGAGGTTGGTGCCTATGATCTACTGATGTGTGTTGATGAGATGTTTGGTACCCGGGAAGGTACAACTTTCATTTTAGGTGGTGAGTTATGCTAGAGCAGATTCAATGAGATCTCAGGTTCCACTGGTAGTCCCGGTCACGTAGACTAAGATGCCAGGTGGTGAGGAGCCGATGAGGGGATATTGGAGACCTGCTTTGAGGCTACATTGAGGTAGGTCAGGGCCAAAGTAGGGTTGATAGTAGTCCTACCTTGTGGGTAGGGTGGTCAGAGTGTTATTGTGCCGGTACAGTAGCCGACCACAATGTGACCCACAGGTGTTAGTCTCTGAGTTCGGGCATAGTAGCCGTGTCTTCCGGAAGATGTTTTCTTTTTAGGACATTTTGAATGTGCATGACAATGTTGTGGTTATGTGTATTGCATGATAATATTATTTGTGCTGTTACTTTTGAATTACTAAATATGCATTAGATTTCAGATCATTTAAGTATGTTCTATGATAAATGTGCATGAGAATGATGTGATGATGAATATTACATGATACTATTATTTTGCGTTGTTATATTTTTGAATTATTAGCTAACCCTGCAATGATCGTGTGTTTGGCCTGCGATGATCGTGTTTTACTACACTGGAGCAGATATTTTAATAGGTGAGAGAGATGCTTCTGAGTCTCAAGACTAGATTGGAAGATGAAGTAGCAGTTATATGCATATAATTATATATGTTTTTATATCTCATAACAGAATTTTGTCCTAGTAGAGATTCTCTTTTGTATTGAATACAAATCATATATATATAATATATGTTTTATTATTAGTTAATACAAGTTACATTTGCACATTGAATATGATAATAGTAGTGATTTCTTGGGTCGTTACACACATGATACCCATTTGCATCTTAGAACCCAAATTAATTCTTGTAATGTTTATGAAGATGAAATTAGTTTATTTGATCATAGGATTTGAGCATGTGCTCATCAGGTTACCTAGTTACCCCTTCTCGTATAAGTGGCTATCCAGGTTATACGTTTTGGACTATCATCAAAATCTTGTCATGTTCAATTATGTGTTAAAGACACTAATGCAACATTATCCTTTGCGAAAGGCAAACATTTTTTGTTAGCCTACCTACACATGACTTCATACCACTCATGGGACAAAGTTGGCAATTGTAATATAAATGGTTACCCCACCTCATATGCGTGGTTACTCTTATTTTGAGTTATGTTCATGTTACATGTGTGCTTTATACAACGTTTCGGCATTAATTTATTATGTTTATTTATAATCGATTACGGTGGTATTTTGTCAACTATGTCATTGTGGAAATAATCGGTTAGGAAGGAAAATAATCAATTATTTTATGAAATTCTATCCAACTAGATCTGCGTTTGTGTAGTTACGTGGTAAACCATTTTAGTACATCATCACAATTTACTCCTTTGCCAAATTATATACAGACAAGGTAAGTCAGACAAAAAATGAAGAGTTTGATACGTCGTATGATCTATGATAACATGTCATACACAAACAACTACCACAATGCATTTTTTATGTTTGTCCATGCCATGTTGTCCAAACTATTATATCAAAATAAGCTACGCAACAAATAATTCTACTACGACCTGCAAAACAAGAAACTTTGTAGTAAGTGTAACGACCCAAGAAATTGCTACTTTTATCATACTTAGTATGCAAACGTAACTTGTATTAACTGATAATAAAACACATTATATATAAAATTTGTATTTGTATTCCATAAAAAAGGGAATCTCTACTAGTACAAAATTCTATTATAAGAAATAAAAACATATATAAATATATGCGTATAACTACTACTTCATCTTCCAATATAATCCTGGGACTCCGAAGCATCCCGCTCACCTATTAAGATATTTGCTCCCGTGTAGCAAAACACGATCATCGTAGGCCAAACAATCGTCAATTGTAGGGTAAGCTAATCATTCAAAAGTATAACAACACAAAATAATAACATCATGTAGTATTCATCATCATATCATTCTCATCCACATTCATCATAGAACATACTTAAATGCTTTGAAATTTAATGCATCTTTAATAATTGAAAAATAACAACACAAATCATATTATCATGTAATACACATACTCACAACATTCTCATGCACATTCAACATGTCCTAAAAGAAAACATCTTCCGGAAAACACGACTACTATGCCCGAACTCAGAGACTAACACCTGTGGGTCACATTGTGGTCGGCTACTGTACCGGCACAATAACACTCTGACCACCCTACCCACAGGGTAGGACTACTGTCAACCCTACTCTGGCCCTGGCCTACCTCAATGTAGCCTCAGAGCAGGTCTTCAGCATCCCCCCATCGGCTCCTCACCACCTGGCATCTTAGTCTACGTGACTGGGACTACCAGTGGAACCTGGGATCTCATTGAATCCGCTCTAGCCGGCTACTATGCCCGAACTCAGAGACTAACACCTGTGGGTCACATTGTGGTCGGCTACTGTACCGGCACAATAACACTCTGACCACCCTACCCACAGGGTAGGACTACTGTCAACCCTACTCTGGCCCTGGCCTACCTCAATGTAGCCTCAGAGCAGGTCTTCAGCATCCCCCCATCGGCTCCTCACCACCTGGCATCTTAGTCTACGTGACTGGGACTACCAGTGGAACTTGGGATCTCATTGAATCCGCTCTAGCATAGCTCACCACCTAAAATGCAAGTTGTACCTCCCCGGGTATCAACACATATCGGTAGATTATGGGCACCAACCCCAGGCTCTACTCGGCCTCACACAAACATATCGGTAGATTATGGGCACCAACCCCAGGCTCTACTCGGTCTCACACAAACATATTGGTAGATTATGGGCACCAACCCCAGGCTCTACTCGGCCTCACACAAACATATCGGTAGATTATGGGCACCAACCCCTTGCTCTACTCGGCCCCACACAAACATATCGGTAGATTATGGGCACTAACCCCAGGCTCTACTCGGCCCCACACACAAACATATCGGTAGATTATGGGCACCAACCCCAGGCTCTACTCGGTCTCACACAAACATATCGGTAGATTATGGGCACCAACCCCAGGCTCTACTCGGCCTCACACAAACATATCGGTAGATTATGGGCACCAACCCCTTGCTCTACTCGGCCCCACACAAACATATCGGTAGATTATGGGCACTAACCCCAGGCTCTACTCGGCCCCACACACAAACATATCGGTAGATTATGGGCACCAACCCCAGGCTCTACTCGGCCTCACACAAACATATCGGTAGATTATGGGCACCAACCCCAGGCTTTACTCGGCCCCACACAAACATATCGATAGATTATGGGCACTAACCCCAGGCTCTACTCGGCCCCACACACAAACATATCGGTAGATTATGGGCACCAACACCAGGCTCTACTCGGTCCCACACAAACATATAGGTAGATTATGGGCACCAACCCCAGGCTCTACTCGGCCCCACACACAAACATATCAGTAGATTATGGGCACCAACCCCAGGCTCTACTCGGCCTCACACAAACATATCATAAACAATACAAAAACAAGGTTTTTCACACATTACACTCAATACAACAATAATATACAAAACATACTAATTATATATATATATATATATAACATTAATTTTCTTAATATCAATTTATATATTTTTGAACATTAACTTCCCTAACCTGGATTTTTGTTTATCCCTTGCTCGGATGGAAAAATTGCAATCCTAATCCTTAGCTCATCTTTTATCTCAAAATCCTGGATAACATCTCCCCATAAAGAGAATTGATTGAGAAAAATCTTCAAAAACCATAAACTTTCCAAAAGAAAATTCTCAAGAATAAACGGACTTAGACTTACCTGGTCACAAAACTAATCGGGTATAACTCTTTCTTACACTGTTAGCCTCCTATTGCTTCTTTCTGATCTAGAAACCATTAGGATTTCAGTGTCTAAACCTTAGGGAGAGTGTAGAGAGGGAATAGAGAGAATAGAAAGAATAGAGGTAGAGAGAATAGAAAGAATAGAGGCAGAGAGAATAGAGGTATGTGAAAACAAACTACCCAACTAGCCCCTTTTTATTTTATATTGTATTTATAATTTGATATCTTTATAATATATAATATATAAAATCTTTATAATCTCATATCAAATATCTTTATAATCCAATATCTTTATAATCTAATATCTTTATAATTGAATATTTTTATAACATAATATCTTTATAATATAATATTTTTATAACTAAATATCTTTATAATATAATATTTTTATAACTGAACATCTTTATAATATAATATCTTTATGATATAATATTTTTGTAACTAAATATCTTTATAATATAATATGTTTATATTCTAATATCTTTATAATTTAAAATATTGGGGTGTTACAATCTTCCCACCATTAAAAGTTTTTGTCCTTGAAAATTGACTTACCAACAAACATAAATGGATATGATTCTTATGTGGTTCTCCAGTTCCTAAGTAAATTTACCCATCTGGTCATTCTACACCACCTAACCCATGTCATTCATTTTGTCTCAGAGTTGCTTCATCTGAAAATTAATCACTTTTACGGCTTGATTTCTATAGACAGGTCTTCTCTAATTTGTACATCGTCTTACTCCAAACTATGGACTAGATCATGCACTTATTTCCTTAATGTTATGTAGATTTTCCAAATGAGGGGACAAAGCCAACTCATAAGCCACTGCACCAATCTTCCAGAGAATTTGATATGGCTCAATGAATTTCATAGTCAATTTCCTAGATTTTATAGTTTGACCAAATCTTATATTAGACTTTACTCTCAGGAAAACATATTCTCCCATATTAAACTCCAAAAGCATTTATCTTCGATTTTTATATGATTTCTTCCTACTCATAGTAGTCACCATTTTCTCCCGAATCTCTTAATTCTTCTTTGTAGTCAGTTGTAACAACTCGAGTCTTACTAACACTTGTTCACCATTATGGTACCAGGATAGAGGTGTCTTGTATTTCTATCCATATAATGCTTTATGTGGTTCTATCCCAATTTTGGCATGATAGTTGTTGTTATAAGTGAACTCCACTAAAGGAACGATTTCATCTCAGCTCCCTAGATGATCCACTGCACAAAATCTCAACAAATTTTCTAGTGATTATAATTTTCTCTCGAATTGTCTATCTATCTAAGGATGGTAGGCTGAGCTCAATCTTAACTTGGTACTTAGCACCTCTTGTAGTGTCTACTAAAATCTAAAGATGAACCTAGGGTCTCTATCCAAAATGATACTAGACAACACTCCATGCAATCATATTATCTCTTTGATGTACAACGAGGCCAACATAGCCATGGAAATCCTTAAGTTAACTAGCTAAAAGTGAGCCCTCTTCATCAATTTATCTACAATCACCCAAATCAATTATGCCCTATGATTTCCCATGACAAATGGATAACAAAACCCATAGAAATTTTATCCCAATTTCACTCAAGAATCTCCATGTGTTGTAACATCTCACACAGTCTCTAATGCTCCACCTTAGCCTTCTGCTAGGATAAACGAGCAATAATATATTGAGCAACATCATTCTTCATGACCAACCTCTAAAACAACTTCTATAGACCCTAGTATATCTAAGTCATCTCAGGATGTAAACTGAGAGGAGTCTTGTACCCTTCATCCAATACCATTTTCTTTAGTGTTAGATCAACTAGAATGCAAACTTTGTCTCGGGACCTCAACACTCCATCCATTCTTAATTTGAAATCCTTCGCCTGATCTATTCCAATGTGATAAAAAAAACAACTTTTTAACTCAAGATCTATCCTATGTTGTTCTCCAATCTATTTCATGAATTTGTTTGTCACAATGTGTATGTTGCAACTAGTGTGAGCAGGAATCATATCCAACCCAAGGCTCAGATTTTTATTTTTATTTTTTAGTTGCTCTAATAATTTCTGCTCCTTTATCGTCATGGTCGGTACTTGTACTACCCTTCTACTCAAGGGATCAACAACTACATTTTACTTTACCTACATGGTAGTTAAGCTAAAAGTCAAAATCTTTTAGGAACTCCATCCGTCTTCTCTGTCTCATGTTCAGTTTCTTCTGATCAAACAAATACTTCAAGCTCTTGTGGTCACTGAACACATCAAACTATACACCATTCATAATAATGTCTCCAGGTCTTCAAGGCAAAGATAATTGCAACTAGTCCCAAATCATGGATAGGGTAATTCTTTTCATGCACCTTCAACTAATAAGATCCAAAAGTAACAATTTTCTTCTCTTGCATCAATGCACAAATCAATGCACAACCTAATCCCAGATAAGAAGCATCATTCTAATCTCAAAGGGTTTACTCCAATTAAGAATTACTAACATAGAGTTATGGTCAACCTTTGTTTCAGCTCTATGAAACTCTGCTTACCTATGTTGGTCTATACAAATGGTTGATCCTTTCAGGTCAACTGAGTTAATAGAACCATGATCTTAGAAAATCCTTTTATAAACATGATGTGATAACCAACCAACCGCATAAGGTTCCTAATCTGTAACATTATCTCGGGCGTTCTCACTACAACACTGTCTTAACTTTAGCAGGATCTACAAAATTTCTCTCAACTTGAAATTTACAAGTTCCAAGAACTGAACTTCTAACAACCAGAATTTATACTTTGACAATTTATCATACAACTTTCTTGTTCTCAAGATATCCAAGATTGTTCTCAGGTATACCGCATGCTCCTCACACGAGCAAAAGTAGTTCAGAATCTCATCTATAAACATCACTACAAACTAATCTAGGTATGACCTGGAAATCTTGTTCATGTACTCCATGAACACTACAAGGCATAACTACATACTAATAGTGATCATACTTCATCCTAAAAGTTGTCTTATGTACATCTTCAACCTTCTCTCTCATATGATGAAAGTCTGATATCAGATCAATCTTAGAGAATACAATTCTTCCATACAACTAATATAAAAAATCATCAATGATAACAAATACTTATTTTTTATAGTGAGTTTGTTAAGTTGCTTAATCAATGCACAATCTTAATGACCCATCAAACATAATTAACACCCAATTTTCATATATGTTTATTTTTAGTGCTCTAGGAAAAGATGTGGCTAAATGGTTTTTCATCACTATCACACATCCAACACACATAGAGGACATCATCATACCAGATGTTGGTGTAACACCAACAAATCACACTACAACTTCAATGGAAGCTACAATTACTTCACAGAAGCACATGACACAAGAGAGTGTGTCTCTCCATAATCGTACATCATATAATTATTTATGTGATATCCTCACAATTAAGACAGAAATTCATCCTGATTTACTTATGAGTGTGCACCCTCATTACCTAATCCAGATTCCTTCCTTCCTTAATATGTTTATATCTATTAAAAACAACAATCTCATTCCAATGAAATTGAGATTTGGCAAACATCCAATCAATTTCTCTATCTACAACAAACTAGCATGGCAAACCAATCCCCTTAGGTCAATCCTAGGAAAGAACTGCTCTGATACCATTATTGTAACGACCCAAGAAATTGCTACTTTTATCATACTTAGTATGCAAACGTAACTTGTATTAACTGATAATAAAACACATTATATATAAAATTTGTATTTGTATTCCATAAAAAAGGGAATCTCTACTAGTACAAAATTCTATTATAAGAAATAAAAACATATATAAATATATGCGTATAACTACTACTTCATCTTCCAATATAATCCTAGGACTCTGAAGCATCCTGCTCACCTATTAAGATATCTGCTCCCGTGTAGCAAAACACGATCATCGCAGGCCAAACAATCGGCAATTGTAGGATAAGCTAATCATTCAAAAATATAACAACACAAAATAATAACATCATGTAGTATTCATCATCATATCATTCTCATGCACATTCATCATAGAACATACTTAAATGCTTTGAAATTTAATGCATCTTTAATAATTGAAAAATAACAACACAAATCATATTATCATGTAATACACATACTCACAACATTCTCATGCACATTCAACATGTCCTAAAAGAAAACATCTTCCGGAAAACACGACTACTATGCCCGAACTCAGAGATTAACACATGTGGGTCACATTGTGCTCGGCTACTGTACCGGCACAATAACACTCTGACCACCGTACCCATAGGGTAGGACTACTGTCAACCCTACTCTGGCCCTGGCCTACCTCAATGTAGCCTCGGAGCGGGTCTTCGACATCCCCATCGGCTCCTCACCACCTGGCATCTTAGTCTACGTGGTCGGGACTACCAGTGGAACACGGGATCTCATTGAATCCGCTCTAGCCGGCTACTATGCTCGAACTCAGAGATTAACACCTGTGGGTCACATTGTGGTCGGCTACTGTATCGGCACAATAACACTCTGACCACCCTACCCACAGGGTAGGACTACTGTCAACCCTACTCTTGCCCTGGCCTACCTCAATGTAGCCTCAGAACAGGTCTTCAGCATCCCCCCATCGGCTCCTCACCACCTGGCATCTTAATCTACGTGACTGGGACTACCAGTGGAACTTGGGATCTCATTGAATCCGCTCTAGCATAGCTCACCACCTAAAATGCAAGTTGTACCTCCCCGGGTATCAACACATATCGGTAGATTATGGGCACCAACCCCAGGCTCTACTCGGCCTCACACAAACATATCGGTAGATTATGGGCACCAACCCCAGGCTCTACTCGGTCTCACACAAACATATCGGTAGATTATGGGCACCAACCCCAGGCTCTACTCGGCCTCACACAAATATATCGGTAGATTATGGGCACCAACCCCTTGTTCTACTCGGCCCCACACAAACATATCGGTAGATTATGGGCACTAACCCCAGGCTCTACTCGGCCCCACACACAAACATATCGGTAGATTATGGGCACCAACCCCAGGCTCTACTCGGCCTCACACAAACATATCGGTAGATTATGGGCACCAACCCCAGGCTTTACTTGGCCCCACACAAACATATCGATAGATTATGGGCACTAACCCCAGGCTCTACTCGGCCCCACACACAAACATATCGGTAGATTATGGGCACCAACACCAGGCTCTACTCGGCCCCATACAAACATATCGGTAGATTATGGGCACCAACCCCAGGCTCTACTCGGCCCCACACACAAACATATCAGTAGATTATGGGCACCAACCCCAGGCTCTACTCGGCCTCACACAAACATATCATAAACAATACAAAAACAAGGTTTTTCACACATTACACTCAATACAACAATAATATACAAAACATACTAATTATATATATATATATAACATTAATTTTCTTAATATCAACTTATATATTTTTGAACATTAACTTCCCTAACCTGGATTTTTTTTTATTCCTTGCTCGGATGGAAAAATTGCAATCCTAATCCTTAGCTCATCTTTTATCTCAAAATCCTGGATAACATCTCCCATAAAGAGAATTGATTGAGAAAAATCTTCAAAACCATAAACTTTCCAAAAGAAAATTCTCAAGAATAAACGGACTTAGACTTACCTGGTCACAAAACTAATCGGGTAGAACTCTTTCTTACACTGTTAGCCTCCTATTGCTTCTTTCTGATCTAGAAACCATTAGGATTTCAGTGTCTAAACCTTAGGGAGAGTGTAGAGAGGGAATAGAGAGAATAGAAAGAATAGAGGTAGAAAGAATAGAAAGAATAGAGGTAGAGAGAATAGAGGTATGTGAAAACAAACTACCCAACTAGCCCCTTTTTATTTTATATTGTATTTATAATCTGATATCTTTATAATATATAATATATAAAATCTTTATAATCTCATATCAAATATCTTTATAATTTAATATCTTTATAATCTAATATCTTTATAACTGAATATTTTTATAACATAATATCTTTATAATATAATATTTTTATAACTAAATATCTTTATAATATAATATTTTTATAACTGAACATCTTTATAATATAATATCTTTATGATATAATATTTTTATAACTAAATATCTTTATAATATAATATGTTTATATTCTAATATCTTTATAATTTAAAATATTGGGGTGTTACAGTAAGCACCATGTAGTTATATTTTTTAATTTTATACTTTTGAAAAGGTTGTATAACTTTGTGCCATCTTCCTATATTTATAGAATATGAAAGTAATCTTTGAGGGATATATTCTTCACAACAAAAATTACATTCTCTATTATCAATTTTTTCCTAGTAAGATGTGTGAGAAACTATGTTGATTAAAATATGTTCATAATCATTCAACAAATTCTTGAGAAAGTTAGTTACATTCTAAAATGGAACACGTTAGCACTTATTTGTTTTACTCATATGGAACTAGTTCATTGTTTTTTTTTTTAAATTTAAGCAATGAGTTATTAGTATATAAGTATGTGTGTATGAAATAATATTTTTTGGAAAAGATCAATTCCTTAAGTAGATTTAATTACCTCAACAGATTAGTTCCTAACTTGTGACTATAGAACATCCTAGGCTCACAAAAAAATCTATTTAGATGTTGATCTCCCCAATTTAGTGGCTATTAGCAGTAATTCTGTTTCAGTACGAACATAAAGCATATGTTGAGTTGTGTGTTATTTTTTCTGTTGTGTGGTATCGTAGAGGAAGATTCTTTAAGCCAGACAATTGTTTGTGCTTGGTGGATTCTTAAAAAAATGCATCAAAGATTTTATTCCTTATATGACATACAAATACATAATTCAAATGTTGATAAAAAAAATAAAAAATACATAATTCAAATGCTTTAGATATCCAAACATCAGGTCTTATGCATGTCTAAAATATCATATTTAAATGGAAATTTGAATATTTTTAAACTCACTAGATTCCTTAATGGTAGGACCTTTTCTAGAAGAGCATGTCTCCAAAGTCTCACTTTCAGTCTTTACAATTTCTATAAAACAATTACTTTACTAAATTTTTAGGATTTCTTCGCAAGTTGTGAATGATATTCAAAACAGTGATTCGGATGTGGATTCTAGGGAATCCTATAAAAATTGAAGCTATTAAGTACTCCAACAAGAGGGTCATTTACATCGGCAATCATACATCTCCAATTGACATATTTATGATAGTGTGGTTGACTCCTGTAGGTACTATCAATATTGCAAAGAAAGAGATATGTTTAATGCTTTACAGCTAAGCATAACAGTTTTCTTATGCATGACTTAAAATTACACATGCTATGATAAAGACAATTGGTGTCTTGCATTGATTTTTAGGAAGATTCAGAAATTTAACAACAATTTCTATACAAATCACATGGTATCCTCTATTTGGCCAACTTTATGTTCTGGCCAATCATCTTTGTATAGATCAGTCCAATCCAATGGCAACTATTAAGTCCATGAAAAAGGTATTTAACATTTTCCCTTCATCATGATCATCTTCATTTATCATACACTAATGTAAAATTCTACTTTATAATCAATGTAATGCTTAGGCAGCTCATACAATTGTGAAGAACTAGTTCATCTTATTTGTTCAATGTTTACCACTTATTTGTTTTACTCATATGGAACTAGTTCATCTTTTTCTTTCATTTTAAAATCTTAGCAATGAGTTATTAGTAAATAAGTATGTGAATTTAATGTTTATGCCAACTGTCGGTATTTGAAAAATATGAAAATAGTATTTGAGGCATATATTCCTTGAAATGCACATTTGATTCTCCATTATTTTCTTTTCACATTAACCAATTCACAAATCAAAACAATACAGTTTCAGTTTCAAAATTTTCAAAAGAAAATAACGAACCAAATTACCAGAGTTGGGCTTTAGGAAACTGCAACGACCACTGTCGCCGCCACCCACAACCATCGAACCACCACCATCATGAAACACCAAACTAAAGAACCAACAAACCAGAGAGAACGCCAAACAAAAAATGAGAGAACCACCACCACTGTCGTCACACAGAGCCACCCAACCACCACCGCAGCGAAATACTAAAGCACTGAACCACAGAGAGTGTGAAACATAAAATGAGACAACCATCCACATCATCGCCACATACAATCATTGAAACGTTGAAGCACTAAAGCACTGAACCACCACGAGCACAACAATCGCTACCAAAGACAACGATTGAAACAACACCACCCAAGAAACAAAACACGGCAAGCATAGAACACACTAATAAACAACCCAAAACAAAAATCAGAACGAACCAAACCGCCGAAAAGAATGAGATGCCAGACACAAGGACCAAGAAGAACAATGAGATGCCAGAGAAGACAAGATGCAGAGAGTCGAAGCGAGGAAGAAAAAAACATGCAAGGTGAGATAGAAAATTAAAGAGAAGGTTGAACCCTAATCCATCAAAATAAAGTGGGTCTTACATTTTCATAAGAAACTATAGAAAAATATTTTGTTGACACCGGATGAGATTTCACACGCTCTTGACAACCGTGACATGGAGAAGAGAGAAGATGTGGTAAAGGCTATATGTGGAAATAGATCATGTGATAAGGATATATTTGTCAGTTCACACAAAATTTGAAAAGAAAAATGTTCTTATGTGTGTTTGGGCAGATCAACAAACCTTAGTAAAGTGAAGAGGAAGAGGAGAGAATCAAACCACCACCAACAAGAAAGAAGAGGAAGAAGAACATTGAACCAGTACAAAACGTGATAGAAGAAGAATGCAAGAAGAGCAACAACCAATTTTACAAGAGAACAAGATTTTGAAGAAAACCACTGTTGTGGTGTAGGGTTTCTTCGAAGCATGAAGAAAACTGAGAGAAGAGAAAAGGAAGAAGACCACCGAACCATTTGGGGAGAGAAGAAGGGTTTTAGAAAAAAGTTGCGGCATTGAGTACCCCAATCGCAATCTAAACTTGAGAGAAGAGAAAGTAGAGAACCACGACAGTAGAGGATACAGTACCCTAATAGCACCATTGTGAAAAGGATTTGGAGAAGCTTGAGATAACTAAACAAGGTTACAGTAGAGGTACAACTTTATTGAAACATCATTTTGCAAGGAGAAGAGTCTCGTGTTTGCTGCGTCGGACTGTGTTGAGAGTAAGGTATTTTCATATCTGAATGTGTATTTCTTTCATTCTTGATATGGCTTGTTAAACAAAAAAAATGTAGATATATCCTGCCTGATTAAGTGTGGTAACTATGAATTGTCCTGCTTGAAACCTTAATTAGGTAGAATTGTGATTTGAAACTCTTGTTCAAGCCTTTTATATTTAATATGAGTTGTTGTGTGGTTGTGACTGTTGCTATTGTTTTTGTTGTTTTAATTTGTTCAATTTCGTCAATGTTGAATTATTTTCCTATTGAGGTTTGGGATGGATTTTGGAAGGATAAGAATGCCCATTGAAATTGGTTGACTTCTTTTGTAATAGTAATGTTTTACATATTTACAAATTGTACAATTAAGCTGGCTATAAAATGGAATAATATAGATGTATTGTTACACATTTGCAGGAAAAAATGGGAAAGGAGGGAGCAAAAGTTGAAGAATATGGTAATGATGGTGGTGATGAAGATCAAGACTAAAACTGATGAACAAGTGAAAAAAATAGTTTAAATGACTAGTGTTAATTTTAGAGTAGGAATTTTTTTTTCATGTGTTAATTTACAATACTTTTGAAGCAATGACATTGCATGTAACTAATGTTACACATTTTTTACAAACATGAAAATTACATAACAAGCTATGTGGTTACCTTGTTGAGTAATATGTATGTTATGTTTAGGACATAATCCCTAATGTTAGCGACATATGACATTATGTAAATACTCGATTATTATGTCATTCAGTCGTTTTTGTTCACTTTGCATTTTTTTTTGAATTGTGGATATGTGGTTGTGGTCATTTACATTACCAGTTTCTGGTTATCTTGAACAGTTATAGGAATACGCTGCCATGTTTACTAACATGGTAGTTGATTAATGTGAAAATGTAAAGTGAAAAACTAGTAAAGTGAAAAAATAGGTCAAGCGATTATTAAATTTACTAGTATATTGACATGGTTACAAATCTGCTTGTTTAGTGATATCTTAATGAACCTGATACCACTTCATCATTGGGGAAAGGAAAATTTTTGTTGTGAATTGTAGTGTACATGACTACCTCCCCTCATATATGTGGTTAGCCATGTTTAGGGTTATGCACATGAGACCTTTTTGCATCCTACACTACATATTGTCTATTTTCATTATTTATATAATTGAATGACTTGATTTCATCATGGAGAATGGTGTGGGTTAGTGTTTGCTCACTTGGAGTCCAGTATTTTGAACCCACCAGTATCTGGCTACCTTGCATGGCATATGTGGTTACCCATGAATAGAGTTATGTACATGAGTCCCTTTTCCATCCTATCCTGCATATTGTGTGTTTTCATGATCTTTATAATTGAAAGACTTGATTTCATCATGGGAGATGGTTTGGGTGCTCACTTGGAGTGCAGTATTTTGAACCCACCAGTATGTGGTTACATTGCATAGTATATGTGGTTACCCATGTTTGGAGTTATGCACATGAGTCCTTTTTGTATCCCACCCTACACATTGTGTGTTTTTATTATCTGTATGATTGAATGACTTGATTTCATCATGGGGAATGATTTGGGTTAGTGTGTGCTCACTTGGAATGTAGTATTTCTAACCCATCAGTATGTGGTTACCTTGCATGGCATATGTGGTTACCTTGTATGGCATATGTGATTACCCACACTTAGAGCTATGCACATGAGACCCTTTTTCATCCTACCCTGCATATTGTGTGTTTCCATGATTTGTATAATTGAAAGACTTAATTTCATCATGGGAGATGGTTGGGGTGCTCATTTGGAGTGCAGTATTTTGAACCCACCAGTATGTGGTTACCTTGCATGGCATATGTGGTTACCCACATTTAGATTTATGCACACGAGACCTTTTTGTATCCTACCCTTCGCATTGTGTGTTTCCATGATTTGTATGATTGAATGACTTGATTTCATCATGGGAGATGGTTTAGGTTAGTGTGTGCTCACTTGGAGTGTAATATTTTGTACTCACTAATATGTGGCTACCTTGCATGGCATATGTGGTTACCCATGTTTAGAGTTGTGCACACAAGACCTTTTTGCATCCTACATTGCACATTGCCTATTTTCATGATTTGTATGATCGAATTACTTGATTACATTATTGGGGATGGTTTGGGTTAGTGTGTGATCACTTGGAGTGCATTATTTTGAACCCACCAGTATGTGGTTACCTTGCATAGTATGTGTGGTTACCCACGGTTAGAGTTATGCACATGAGACCCTTTTTCATCCTACCCTACAAATTGTGTGTTTCCATGATTTGTATAATTGAAAAACTTGATTTCATCATGGGAGATGGTTTGGGTGCTCACTTGGAGTGCAGTATTTTGAACCCACTAGTATGTGGTTACCTTGCATGGCATATGTGGTTACCCACATTTAGATTTATGTACATGAGACCTTTCTGCATCCTACCTTTCGCATTGTGTGTTTCCATGATTTGTATGATTGAATGACTTGATTTCATCATGGAGGATGGTTTGGGTTAGTGTATGCTCAATTGGAGTGTAATATTTTGTACTCACCAATATGCGGCTACCTTGCATGGTATATGAGGTTACCCATGTTTAGAGTTATGCACACAAGACCTTTTTGCATCCTACATTGCACATTGCCCGTTTTCATGTTTTGTATGATTGAATGACTTGATTACATTATTGGGGATGGTTTGGGTTAGTGTGTGATCACTTGGAGTGTTTTACTTTGAACCCACCAGTATGTGGTTACCTTGCATGGTATATGTGGCTACCCATATTTGGAGTTATGCACATGAGTCTTTTTTGCATTCTACCTTGTACATTGTGTGTTTCAATGATTTGTATGCTTGAATGACTTGATTTCATCATGGGGGATGATTTGGGTTAGTGTGTGCTCATTTGGAGTGCAATATTTTAAACCCACCAATATGTGGTTACCTCTCCTTGTATTTGTGGCTACTCGTATTTTGTGTTAAGTACATGAAAGTTGTTTGCATTGTTGTACCCTTCAGCTTTAATTGATTATGTTTAACAAAATTTCATATTATTGTCATTTGTGTTATCTATGAGGCACAAATAATAGATAGATTAGTACGGTCTATAATCGATTATGTAATGCAGTTATGTAAAATCAACCTCCTTTTGGATTCCTTTGTCTAAATAATACAATATCGGTATACATTAAAATAAGTTGTGTGTCGACATGTCAAAATCAAAGGAAAACTTACGTACAGGCACATTAAGTCATAAAAAAATTATGTGTTTATTACATCATGTACAAGTTTGATGACATGTCATACATAAACAAAAACTAGAATGAAATTGTCATGTTTGTCTATGTCATGTCGTCTGAAGTAGGATACGAAAACTATGAAGTTGATAATTACACTAGTTCCTGCAAAGAAATGAAAGAAAGAAATATAATAAGTAAGATTGAACACAAAAATCAAATAAGCACTGAAGAACACTTCACTATACAAAGTCCATAGGATAAGAAATAGATCATCCCACTATCTGGCCTTTTTTCTGATTTTTTTGGAAACAAACAACCTCATGTAACTTTTCAGTAATTCATATACATACTACAATTTTGTAGATATAAAAGTTATATATTAAGAATCAGGATGTAACCAATCTTATAGAAAATGCACAAACAAGAACAAATTAAAACACAGAACAAAACATAATACACTCAAATTTAAAGACATATTTTATCATTCTTTTTTACCATATTGGGATTAGCAAACAACATAAATCAAACAACCATCAAACTTTTTATTTTGATTTCATCCCAATCAGGTCTTTTCATCTTGATTTTATCTAATATTGAACAAAACTAGTTGATGTGACAACCTGCAAATTAACTAAATAACCTAAAATGGTACTCTAACTGGATTAGCTAAATTGTCATCTTGACAATGCTTGAGGTAAATTATTGTTTTTATATAATGATAATAATGAACAACATAAGGAATGATATTGACATTTTAGTTCTTTCCTGAAAATTATCAAAGGGTCCTGGGTTGTAGAACATGATAGGGTGTTTGGAACTATAGTCTAGATTGGAAGTACAGGATAAGGTCTTGGACTCCCCCACTATAATGGCTAACTTTTGTAGTTTGGTTCTCTCAAGGTTCTTAACATAAGATTTAGGAGTTGAAATTGATTATATGTATAAGTAATCTGACAAATCTATTGTGGTGCTTCTACTTTAAGATTGGATTTTACATTTTGAATTTTTTCCTCCAAAAGTCCTCTTAGTCCATATCCTTATGCTGATCATTATTTTCATATAAAGGTGCAAGTAACGTATCACGATTCTTTTTTAAATTTATGGAGATGCATATGTAAGGTAAGAAGGGGTGATAATGTAATGTTTATAAAACAAAAGGGAGATTTGTATAGAATCTTAACAAAAACTGGAACCAGTGTAATTGGAGAAAATATCAGGGAGTGTGATTGCAATTTACTCTTGTTAAATTAACCATATGATCAAGGAGAAAACAAATTAGCATAGTTGTACAAAGTTATACAGAACATAACATTGTCATTACCATGATTATCACTGCAAAAAAAATGGGAAGAGTTTACCACCTTGGCAGCAATGACATCCTGACAATTGGAATCTCTAGTAAACATATCCTTTGTCCTAAACAAGTTATCAATTCCATCATTTTCAAATAGCTCTTCAAAATTATTAAGTTCTAAATTGCATCTCATTTCTCCAATCATTTAACACATATGAAAATCATACTAAAATGAATAAAACAAGACAATCACATGGTGAAAGAAGGTGAAAAAAGATACCTGCAATTGCTAAAATTTAAATCACAAATAACAAAGATCCTTCTTAGAAACATATCAATACAATTTGAATCAGCATACTACCAAACAATAATAGTGTTATATTTCAGTTAAATTTGCTACCTAATGAAAAAAATACAATACCTAAATATAATGGAAATTAAATATCCACATGAACAAACAAAAATATATTATCTACCAATACCAGCCAATAAGCAATAAGATACCTACTACTTCAACAACATAAAATTATCCACAAAATTTGTTAATAACTTGATTGGAGCCACATCTATATGACCCAATATTTTTTAGAGGCTAACTCCATGAGCAATCCCTCTGTATCATTGATCTAGAAGTCTCAACAATTTGGAAACATGATTTTTCAAACACAAATATAAACACCAGGATTTAAGGATCCAAAACACATATCAATGAAAACTAAAAAAATTTACCTTTCTTGGTACAAGATTAGGGCTTAGGCCACCACAAGCCCTCCAGCCATGACAACCACAGCGACCACAAGAACAACCACAAAAACCACCGAAGCACCACTGACAAGCACATCCACTCCACCAACTACCAACAAACATACTTCGCCATCGGAGAGAACCACCATGGAGGAGAAAGAGCACGACATAGAAAATGAAAGAGAAACACCTACCGAACCACCACGAAACGCCAGTACACCCACCAAAGACGAGCACAACCACTTCACCAACCACCACACAAACACGTTGTCATCGGAGAAAACTACTAAACCACCATGGAGGAGAGACAACACAAAGTAGACAAAAGGTGAAACCATATAACACCGATACACCCACCAAACAACCACAGAAACACAACCTGCTATTGAGGAGAACTAACCGTCATAGAAAAAGAAACGAAGAAAACGCCGCCAAATGAAACAAAGTATGAAACCTAAACCATTATATTTATATTGATCCCACAATTAATTAAAAAATTATTATATTAGCCATGTCACCGCCACATCAGCGGAGTCAAATGGAAGTGCTAACATGGTGGTGTCAATATATCAACACTCGAAACTATTATCATCTCCACATCACTGCCACATCAGCAGTTGTAAAATGGGTGTGCTGACGTGGCTGTGTCAACATATCACCACTCTAAAAAATATTGATGTCCATGTATAAAGGATACATTCATAGGACCCCAAATATCAATATGTAAATGATCAAACATATCAGTGGTAACATTAGTACTTTTAACAAAAGGAAACCTGTGTTATTTAGCATAATGACATGAATCACACATAGTATTTTCCTTAAATTGTATGTAAAGGTCATTTCTATAAACATGCTGTAAGATTTTGTTGGACGAATGCCCAAGACTACAATGCCAAATATCAAGATTTCTTAAGAAACACTAAGACTACATGTTCTTTTGCAAGTAGACAAAAGATTATCATTTATGCAGTACATCCCTCCCTAAATCTTAGCTTGTCAAATGGTACTTGATGTAATCACATCTTGTATCTAGCAAACATTGTGAGAAAAAAAGTTATTGGTAGTTTAAACTTTCGATTATCTTTTGCACATACATTATATTCACATTAAAGTCATGTATAAAGAAAACATTGTAAAGGATAATTTTATCAATATTTTTTATGGTCCCTACATAATTGGTTGTCACGTATATATTGTTAGGAAGCTTGACATGAATTGGTTTAATCTTGTATAAGGCAATGAAAAAATATTTTATGCATGCAATGTGATATGTGGATCCCATGTCAAGAATCCAAGATTTGGTTGAAATAATACCTTTTTTATCTTGATGAAGACCTAACTCACCATTTTTTATGTTTATCTTATTAATCTTTGCTTTAGAAGTTTAGAGAATTCTTAATAATTGTTGTATTTGTTCAGCAGAAAAAGTGTCATTACTTTGATTTCTTTCTCCCTGATGAATTGTAGAATCATCTTCATTTGATGTGTTGTGGTTATTGTCATCTCCTCCCACTTGATTTACAACAAATTTATTCCTCTACTTCATCCAAGATGGATATCCATCCTTGGAATAACATTCATCAATTGTGTGGTTTGGTTTTCCGCAAAAGCTGCATTGGTTTCTTTTGTCTCTACCTCTTCCTTGAGGTCTCCAATTATTGTACTGGTTGTTTTCACAAGTTTGGCTTTTCCATCATTGTTGATTGGAGGTGTTGGTAAGCACTTTCATATCAGTAGGATTGCTTCCATTGATTTGTCTTTCTTTTTGTAAGACGAGAGAAAAAAATTGTTGATGTTGGGCAATGGTTCCATCAGAAGGATTTGCGTTTTCACAATAGCATACGATCTCCTAAGCCTTTCAAAAAACACATTATGTATGTTGGGGATCACGAACGCTCACAAGCAATTACTAGACAAAAGTAAATAACAAGAACACAAAGGATTTACGTGGTTCAGTCAAACAAACTTATGTCCATGACTGCACTAGATGGTATTTGAGATTAATTATTTAGGTTTACAATGACATGAGTATTTATAAAAAAATAAGAGCTAAATGGGTTAGGCCCAATAAATCTTTCAGACTTCACATACTCAATAATCTCCCACTTGGAGGCTGATTACATCAACTGCACTCCAAAGTATCTAGTAAACCTCAAAATTGTAACATCTCCAAACTAGTGTGATGTCTTCTCAATAATTAACCATGAAGGACAGTTGAAGCTATGAAAAGCTTCAACTTCTTATTAGTAACCACCTTGGTCAACATATCTACAGGATTCTCTGACCCGGTGACACTGCTTCTTTCCCAACTCTTCAAGAAAATTCTTTAACCAAATCATTTCCTTACAAGCTTCTGAAATAGCCATGTACTCTGCTTCTATGGTTGAAAGTGCAACACTTTTCTGAAGTCGAGACATCCTTACAGGCTTCTCAAATAGCCATGTCTCTTCTCATCATGCTTCTTATGATCCTCCTAGAACACTTCTCTCCTTTATTAGTGGTCAAGGGCTCATCATCCTCCCCTTCTTGGAGAGAATTCGACCACGAATTTGTAAAACCTGCATCGAAAAGAGTAAGATCACCAACGTTAAATGTGGTACTAACATTATACTCGGCTGTTAAATCTAACTCATATGCATTATTATTGATTATCCTAACAACTTGGAAAGGTCCATCAACCCTTGGGTTGAGTTTGGACTTCCTTTGAGTAGGGAACCTCTCCTTTCTCAAGTGAAGCCATACCCAATCCCCAGGTTGGAAGATGACCTCCTTCCTTCCCTTGTTGGCATGCTTTTGATACTGACCAACCTTCCTCTCAATTTGAGCTTTGAATTGAGCATGCAAGTCTTTGATCATCTTGAATCTTTCCAACCCATCTTGGCTAGTCTAGGCCTCATGAGTTGGGAGAGGAAGGAGGTCAAGAGGTGTTAAGGGATTGAACCCATACAAAAACTCAAAGGGAGAGTGGGAAGTGGTGGAATGCACCACTCTATTATAAGCAAACTCCACATGGGGAAGGATGTTTTCCCACTCCCTAGGATTCCTAGAAATCATGCATCTCAAAAGTTGCGACAAAGTTCTATTCACCACTTCTACTTGACCATCGGTTTGGGGATGGCAAGTTGTGGAAAAGAGAAGTTTTATGCCAAGTTTTCCCCACAGGGTCCTCCAAAAGTGACTCAAAAACTTTGTGTCTCTATCCGACACAATAGTCCTAGGAATGCCATGCAGTTTAACAACTTCCTTAAAAAAGAGATTTGAAATTAAGCATGCATCATCAACTTTGTGGCATGGAATGAAATAAGTCATTTTTGAAAATCGGTCCACTACCACAAAGATAAAATATTTTCCCTTCTTTGTCCTTGGAAGCCCAAGCACAAAATCCATGGATATGTCTATCCAAGGCAAAGTAGGGATAGGCAAAGGGGTATAGAGTCCATAAGGTTGGGCTCTAGAAGGTTATATAAGTGTGAAGATTTACTTCACAAGAGCTGAAGGAAGAAGGGAAGACAAGAAATTAAACAAGATAGTAAGAAACAAGTACTAGGCTTGAATATAGGTGCTGGAAAATTAAATGACAAGAATGTAAAGAACATGAAAAGTAATGGAAGAAGAGATGATAGAAAGGGGAAGGGGAATGGTGTGCATTCACGCTACTTGGGGAATGGACCAACCCAAGATAAGTGGTGATTGTTGTCACTTGAGTCAAGGCTCAAAGATAAGATACAAAAAGAGGAAGAACACTCCCAAAAACACACACAAGATTAAAGGCAATGTTCTCTAATTTTTACTCAAAATTCAACTCCTTTACAAGTGGTGGGGAGGCCTCTTTATATAGGCAAGGGTTACAGACCTAGAGGGAATTACATTGGAAAAGATGATAGGCATATTCCACTCTTGGTGGGCAAGATACAAAATTCTAGAAGCTAGGTCTAAGCTTGGCCTCCAAAACTGCACAAGCACCTTCTAAAAGGTCAAATGTTGACCTTCTCCTCTCCCTTGGATGTCCCAACTCATGGGCCTTGAGTCCATGTGCTTCCTTTGCCCCCAACAAGGCTTCACTTGTAGAAAAAAGAGTGTTCCAAAAGTAATCCTACAAAAACAGCAAAGAAACATAAGTCTAGGAAATTCTAAGACAAACTAGAAATGCTAAAAAGACTAAAGAAAGAGGGTGAGGAGGAAGTGTCTCTTCTCATCATGCTTCTTGTGATTCTCCTAGAACACTCCTCTCCTTTATTGGTGGTCAAGAGCTCATCATCCAGTCTCTCCAATCTTTATCATTTTTCAGAATTTGATCACAATTTGTAGTAGTTAGAGAGTCAAAGATCATTTTCACCAAATCAATTTTTCAATCAAAGTAACTCTCTATTTGTTATAAAATTCTTTATTCCTTTTCATTTTAGATTTATCATCAATTTTGTTAGGGTTAGTTTAGAAAAGTGATTCTCTCAAATTGATTAATATTGTCTTGAAATTTTTTATGTTTGGCTAATTTGTCTTTGTCTTTAGATTTTGAGTAATTCTCTTGCTTAAACTGGAAATTTCTTAGTACAAGGAGTTATAGGTAAGGGAAGCTTTTCTTTTCTTTAATTTTGACTATGTTGACCCTAGATTACAATTGAGGTTAAGGAAATATAGTATATGCATGAGTAGTTCTTGATTGTTGAATAAGATGCAAATTTGATAGGATTTGGAGTTTGAGTTGATCAATGCTTGTATGTCATATAAAAATTGAGTTGTGTTGATAGATTTTGTTTTTTTAGTCTTGAATTGCATTTTGAGTGTTGTATCAGTAAATAAGTGAAAGCGTTATGTTTCAATAGTTGTTTCAAGAATACTCAAAGATGGTTGGTTGAGGAATACTAAGAATACTATAACTTTCGAATTTCATTTCACTTTTGGTTTTGCTTATAATTTAACCATTGCTTTTTTTGGTCAAAATTAGTTGGATTGGTGTGAATTTGGAGATAAAGTTATTAGTAGTTAAAGTTAAATATTTGAAACTTGTTGGGAGTGTATTTTGGTTGAAAGAAAGAATTGGTAGAAGTTTGGTGTTGGTTTTGAAAATTTTGCAGAATGGCAAACTCTGCATAATCCCCCTCACCACAACGAATTTCCACTCAGTGCATTTCATCTAGAGATCCAACACTAATCTCAGACTCAAATTTGCTCAACATCTCAAAAATTCACTTAACAGCTCAACAATCTACTCATGCAAAAGTTCGCAAATTCAAACCCAAGAGCAAGTGAAAATAATATTTTTTCTTTTTCGCTCAATGGATCAGTGCTTTTAGAATTAAGTTTAGTGGCCTTCATAAAAGTTGTAGCTTTGTATGTTAGCTTTTAAATAACTTTAGAATCAATTGAAAAAGAGGTCTATAACTCTATTTATATATGTTTTAGTGAACAAAGGTCAAGCTTTCAGTTAGTTGTATTCATGGTAGTTTCTAAAAATTTTAAAAACTAAGTAAATGATTCTTTTTGAACTTGGGGTATTCTTAAGAGTTGCATCTCACCCTCTTAACTTCCTTATGAATTATATTTGAACATGATTGAATGAGTATAATGGGGTATGACTTGAGTTGGAATGTGTATGAACAAAAATATATCTTGAGTATGTTGTGATATATATGAATGAAATGTATGAAAATTGAGGTTACAAATTTAGAATGATATGTAAACCATTGTTGATGTTTTGTATTAAGTAATGACACCTACATTGTAATAGAGATCTTTTTGCTTCATTGATAGTCTAAGTCACATGGACTAGGAGATTAGGTGGTGAGAAGCATACGAGGGAGTTCTTATGCACCGTGATATGTGTAGATGTGGGTCTTGTTGTGTAATGAACTTACCCTGATATAATGTTCTTAGATTCACATGTTAATTTAAGTCTTGTTTTAGATTAAATGTTATTCTTTGGGGGACATACTCAATACGAATCTTTCAATATCAGTCAATATTTCAGTTATGATATCTGAAATCATTTATGATTTATATTGATTGATATGTTTGTATCGATGGAATTAGTATCTATTGATAATTGTTTGTGAATAACTAATTACAATTTTTTTAATCTGATATAAAGTTATATTATGATAAAATTTGTTTCAATAACTTATTTTTACACTTATTTTTTATGTGATGATTTACAATAATTTCTGCGTATATGAATAAGTTCTGAAGCTGACTAAAAAAATTAGAAATAGTTTAAAATTAGAGATAGTTTAGAATATTTATTGTATGAAATTATATATATATATATATATATTTTTATTTTATTAAATGGATTATATATATTTTTTATTGGGTTATATAATATATTTATACTTTTATGTTACAATTTAATCAATATTGTATGTATTTTTTACTTTTTTTTAAAATATAAATATATAAAATATCTATTTAAATGTTGTGAATAACAACCATATATTATTTACGTGTTGACCTAATTTATGTGTTGAATTCAAAATTCAGAATTATATTGAGTCTTATATAATGAAGTGATAAACTAAAAATTATTTTTCAATCTTTAAAAGTTAAAATATAAATAAAAAATTATTAAAATATAAATCAAATAATATCGTTACATTAATGATAAAAGTTGAAAATAATATCCACATAAACTAAATTAAATATATTACTCATACATTTAAGATTTGATAGCTCGAAACTAATATTAACATAGTTATTTATTCAAGTAAGAGATTTGGTCAATATTGTACAACACAAATAAATATAATTAAATATTTTGTTTTATATTAAAGATAAAATTAAAAAATGTTGTTTACTAAATTATTTACAAATAATATATCCTCGTGAAATGATGTTAATCATACACTTAATTGCTGATCATAAAACAGAAATAAGTTGGAATATACTAAATATTCTATTTTATATAATATTTTTCATTGTTGATTAGAAAAACTCTTACCCTTAACACAACCAAGATGATTTAGAAGTGACAGCTTGTGGCAAATAAATTGCACATGCCATCTTCAAATTCAGTTGGTACAATTTCAGTTTTTTAAAATAATAGGTGTTCCCAGGGTTACAGCATGATAAAAAAGTCATCACCCATATTTATTATCGAAAACATTAGAAAATCATCACCCAGGAATTAATGTGTCACTAAGTACAACTCTCATTACAAAGATTATCATAAAATAATTATCTAACCTTAAACTATTTCAAAATATTTTTCTTACTCCAAACTAATTAAAAATTTAATTTAAATAAAAATTATTATATATATGTATACACACATATATCTTATTCAAAAATTAAATTAGTGATTATGAATTATTAAAAAAGATAAATTATTCATTCTTTCTCCTATATAATGAAAAATTAGAATTATATAGTATTTGTACAAAATATTTATGTATTGATAATTTTAAAAAAATTATCCAATCTCAAGATTTATAAACGATTATCGTTTATATATCTCATATAACATAAGTATATACCTAAGTTAATATATAAAATATTTTTTTATCATATTATTATTTTAAAAAGTATTACTAATTTAAAGAAATATTTATTTTAACAATATACATCTTTATTTTGAGAATTACAAGATATCCCATTATTTTTTATTTATATATATAAACTATAAGGTATGAGACTTAATAGAAAATATCATCTTTATTAATTAAAATTTTTTATTGATATTATATCAAATATATAAGATAACAAAATTGTCTGAAGTTGTATATTGTATCCATAACATTTATAATTTAAAAAAAATATCCAAATAACTTTTTATATATCAATTGTTTTACTAATATCTTGTCAAGTTACAATTATTTAATTCTTTTTTCAATTTCAATTATATTATTATCATTTTCAACATAATTTATCTATCCATCTATATTTATATCTATATCTATACTCTCTCTATCTCTATCTTTATATATATATATATATATATATATATATATATATATATATATATATATGTATGTGTGAACCATGTTAATTAATTAAAGTCGCATATTAAAATCTATGTAATAAATATGTAAAGAAAAATTTGGAAGAGATGGTAGACCCACCCTAGTGTTATTAGCAAAAGTTAAAGGTAAATAAAAAAATAAAACAAAACAGGAACAAGCTTGCATCCCACCCAACAATTCTCAGTCTTTTGAAACTAAAGTAAGAAAGCTTCTCGAAGGTTCGTGTCTAGACATCAACTCATAATCAAATCACTTTCCTATTCACTTACGTATGCATATTTATTTCAAATGTTACAAAAAAATCATTCACCACATCAACTAATAATATTACTTAATTTAGAAAAGATATTACCAATTTATCAAATTTAACTTTTATTATTAATAACTTTTCATTTTTCTTACTATTTTATTAATATAAAATACAAATACTCATACCATTTAATAGTGATAAACAAAAATAAATCTAAAATTATATAAAAAAGCATAAAAATGGATAACTATGTTTTTTTAGATGTGTATCTGAAGTTTATCTTAACTGGTTTTGAGGGAGATAAAGTGAATAAATCTCTTAAATTCAATGCGTGATGCACACTTTAAAAAAAGATTAAGTAGCCGTAAATGGGGATTAAAGTAATGTCCATGAAAATACCAACACACGTTTAGGGCCGGCTTAAGGATCAAGCAAGTAAAGCACTCGTTTTAGGCCCCCAAAAGTAAGACTCTAAAAAAAATTTTTAGTAATAAATATATTTCTATTAAATTAATAGGTCTTCTTTCATTGTTTGAGAAGTACAAAGAAAATGAATTTGAAAATGCATTAATTTCTACTAAAGAAATTGCTATCGAAATGGATATAGAACCTAAGTTTCGTGAAAAATGTATTAGTCATAGAAAAAAACAATTTGATGAAAATGTTGAGAATGAAATTGTAAAATCTCTTCAAGAATAATTTAGAATTGGTTACTTTTTGTACATTGTAGATAAAGCAATTACCACACTTCAAAGTACATTAAACAATTTAAAATATATGAAGATATTTTTGGTTTTTTATATAGTGTTAAAAAATTTAAGTCATTAGACTCTATACTTTTGAAAGAAAAATGCTTAAACCTTGAAAAATCTTTAAAATATGATAATTTGTTGGATCTTGATGGATTAGATTTATTTTCAGAATTAAATATCTTAAAGAAAATTATAGAATTAGAAAATTATAAACACATTCTTAATTATATAAAAAGAAGATATTCTTTTTCAAATGCATATATAGTTTATAGAATAATGTTAACAATTTCAGTATCAGTTGTCTCAGCTCAAAGAAGTTTTTCAAAACTAAAGATAATAAAAACTTATTTAAGATCAACAATGTCTCAACAAAGATTAAACGGATTGGTCTTGTTATTTATTGAAAAAAAAATGTTAAATGAAATTAATTACAATAATTTAATAAATAATTTTGTATCACAAAATGTTCAAAAAATAAATTTTAAATAAAATTATAGTACATTTTAGTATAAATTATTTTTAATAAATAAAAAAGGTTTCATTTTTTAAGTTTGTTTTAGGTCTCCTAAAAAGTCTTGAGCTGCCCTTGCACACGTTTTTCACCATGGATGACTTTGCATTCCAAGTGCGAAACCAAAGGCACAACAGTGATCTCTTTAGTATTTACTGCATTCTTACAAAATATAGAAAAGAATTGGATCCATCATAAAGTGAATTCGTTTTCTTCATAAAGAGAAGATGACAACGCTAACAAAGGGTTTTAGTTCTTCCCTTTATCACCAGGTTGAAGAGAGGAAGAAAAGAATTTCCAAAAAAGGAAAAGAAATGTGAGATCTTCGGTATACCTCACAAGCCAAAAAAAGATGGCTGTTGCTTCTCTTAATGATTCTTTTAGTAAAAGTAATATATATATAATCACATATCAAAGTGTAATTGTTTTTTAAATAATGAAATATAAAATACAAGAAAAGAGTGATTTGATGTGCTAATTTTATTTGTTCTAAGACTTGGATGTAAGATTAATTATTGATTCTTTCGGTTTGAGAAATTGATTCTAGCATTTATGGATGTCTTGATATAGTATTATTAGTAATTTTATTTTAGAAGTTAATCTTACAATGCCTAAGTAATTACTCATGGTAATTATATTACATTGATAATATACTCTTTCTTATTTTTATCTTATACTTCTATTATTATTTAGTTTAACCTTATTTCTTGTTTTGATACATTTTTACATTATCTTTTAAATTCCTAAAGTTTTTTACTCTTTGGTCTCTTTGGTGTCATTAAGTGTGTTGTTTGAATTACTTACGTTGGATTTGTTATCTTATTTAAAAAATTATTCTTCCTGAAAAGATTATCCTTTGGCAAGTGTTTGAAGGAATTTTGAGTGCTTTACCTATTTCTACTTGATCTGGCTAAGAGTTATAAACCTGTTTATTGTATTTTGTTAGGTTTGTACGCATTTTAATAATTGTTTTTGGAAAAAATGTAAAGATATCCTTCTCCTCTATTCTCTCCATAAGTTGTTATTCTTAAGAGGAAAAATGATATACTAAAAATAAAAGGATCCTATGTTATTCTTAAAGTGAAAAATGATATACTAAAGTTAAATAAGAATAAGAGTCATAGAAGAAGAAAAGAAACAATAGAAACAATAGTACTTTGGTCTCTTCAGAATAATTAATATAAGTAAGATCTACTACATGATTACATTGTTAGTTTCACCTTTAATATGAGTGTTGTTACTCTTTTTAATACAAGTTTTATAAATTCATGAATAAATCTCTCAAAGAAGGAAAAAACATATGACCGATAAATAAGAAAGAAAAACAAAAACATATCATTTCTAGAAGAATAAGTAGAAGCATGAAAAGACAAGATTTTCTGTTTGAACAAAAGAGTATTTATTTTTTTTATTTTGTATTTCTTAGATTTGTAATTCTAATATTTATTTCTTATAAAATTAGATATGATAATTCGTAGACTAGGATTTAATTCAATTCTTTCAAACCCAATGTACATTAGGCATGGCAACAGGACGGGATAGGACACAGGGGCGGGAAGGGGCGGGAAGGGGCGGACTAGGCGGGACGAGGCGGGACTAGGCGGATCGGGCGGAGCAGAGGCAGAGCAGGCAGGATAGAGGCGGGACAGGGCGGGCGGGATGAGGCAGGGCGAGACAGGGCGGGCGATAGGGCGGGCGGGCGATGAGGCGAGCGGGACAGGGCGAGGCGGATAGAGGCGAGGCGAGGCGAGACGAGGCGAGCAGAGGCGAGAGCAGGGCAGGCGAGGCAGGGCGAGGCGACAGGGCGGGCGAGTATGGGCGAGGACAGGGCGAGGCGATGAGGCAGGGCAGATGAGGCGAGCAGGGCAGTGACAGAGGCGAGGCGAGGCAAGGTGAGCGAAGCGACAGTAGGGCAGAGCAGGGCGAGGACAGGGCGGGCGAGGACAGTGGGCGGGACAGGGCGAGGCGAGGCAGGTAGGCGGGCGGATTTCGCCTCCCCGCCCCCCGTCCCCGACTCACTTAATTATTCCCGTCCCCGCCCCCGAATCCTGCCGGGGATAACAATTATGTCTCCACACCCATCTCCATCAGGGGTCGAGTTTCCCTGTCCCGCCTCCATTCCCGTCACATTTTATTTTCTTAAAATGTAATTTTAAAATGTTTTAAATAAATTTAAAAATTTAAGCATAACTATAATATATATATATATATATATATATATATATATCTCAAAAATAGACTATTAAAGATAAATTTATAGATACTAAGCATTTTAATATTAAATATTTTTTCTTTTATATATTATTTTCTTATACATAAATTAATAATGTTACAAATTTTAAATTATTTTCTTGATGAAGTATATTTTAGTTTATTATTTTTATATTATAGGTTTAATAGGCATTTTGGTCCCAATATTTTGTGAGAATTTGCAATGTTTTCCTACGTTTATTTTTTTTCTCAATTAAGTCCCAAATTTTATTAAACTCTATCAATGTGATCCTTTCTATTAGATTAATGTTAACGGTGTTAACTGTATGAGACGTTACACATCTAAATTAACTCGTGGCACGTGAATAATGACAAAAATGTACGAATACGAACACAAATACGACACTACAATGTGTGAATTCTTGACAAAAAGGATCACATTGACAGGTTTTAATAAAATTTGAGACTCAATTGAGAAAAAAAATAAACGTGGAAAAATATTGCAAATTCTCACAAAATATTGGGACCAAAATGCCTATTAAACCTATATTATAATATGTACACAAAAAAATGTTTGATAATTTTTTTTGTTTTATACCTATCAAGTTTAATTTATCAATCTTGAAAACACATAATATAAAGTCTAAAATCTTTCAAAATAAATATCAAATACATATTTAAAAACACTAATAAATAAATAATTTCCAAACTATTAATAGTTCAAAACACACTATATAAAAGAAATAGATTCAAAACAAACAAATATCAGATAATCTAAATATGTGGAGGATAAGAGAAAAAGAAGAGTATATTGAACTGGTTGAAGAGATTGAGAAAGTTGAAGGAATGAGTGAAAGGTAAAAAAAAAGAGAAAAGTGTGGAACAGAGAATAGGGTTTCAGATAAGACATTGTAATCCTTTATGTGTGAAAAATAAAAGAAACACTAAGAATGAATGGGGTTAGTTTTAGGATTTAAGTTTAAATTTAAAGACGAGACGGGGATAGGTATGGGGTGGGAATTGCATTACCCATCCCCGACCCCGAACCCGATAAACGGAGAAAACCCAAACCTAACCCCGAACCCAGTTAACTCGATTTTTCTCCGTCAAACTCGGAGTGAGTGCAGTTCGGTCTCCACGGTTACAGTTCTAATTGTCATCCCTAATCTACATCAAGTAAAAGAGGCCACAACAATCTACAGTTCAAGCTCATCACATTAAAGCCTAATGGAAGTCAAGAATTCCTACCAAAAAATAGTTAAAGAGCCCATGTGCATCAACTTAAAGAGGCCACAACAATTTACAATTCAAGCTCATCACACTAAAAGCCTAATGGAAGTCAAGAATTCCTACCAAAAAATAGTTAAAAGAGAAACATGAACTATAATAAAGACAAGAAAAATATGTGGAAACATGGAATGCTCCTCTCTAAATTTGGTCATGTAGACAATCGTTAGGAGATTGCATTTTTTATTTTAAATGTTAAATTTCCCTCTTTTCACATTTTCATTTTTGACCAGATTTAGATTTATGATTCACATTTTATTTAAGATGAATTTCATTTTCATTTCCTTTTGAATTTTCGGATGACTTAATTATAAATAGTCATCTCCTTTTCTTATATTTCATTTTGAATCATATGTGAAATTTGTGACACTTATGAACGGAAATCTACCTTTTATTTTAATTTTTTAAGTAATTTTACTTTATACTTAATATTATTCTTTGGCCTCAAGTGATATATATATATATATATATATATATATATATATATATATATATATATATAAAAGTGTTTTATCTCTCTCAATTATTTAATTATATTTGTTTTCTATTATGCTTCAAACCAAATTAAATTATGTGCTCTTTTTTTGTTAATTTTTTGCTGTAAGATGATATGTGTTTATGAACTTATTGATAAACTATTGCTTTGGATTTACTCTTACTTAACTACATTCTACCTGAAAATTGTTTCGAATTAACTTACATTAAATTGGTACCATTGTGGAAACACATTTAGGACAAAACTTATATGTTGTATTCAATGACATGAGAGAAAAGACTCTACTAAAGGTAATTTTTATTGATTTAAAATGATAACATTTTGAATAATTAGTAATTTTGAAATAAATAAGTTAATATTAAGAGATAACAAAGAAAAAAACATGATCCCTATCCATTTTTTAATGAGCATATAATTTTACATATGATTGAAATTTTATTTTTATTGATTATAGGGAATAAATACAATATTGTTAGAAAAATGCGAAACAAACACACGTAACAGTAGTGTTAACTTAATATAAAAAAAGTTGTAAATTTAATAAATTTCAATTGAAATTTAGTTTTTTTCATAACTTACAGTCCTCTTCCACCATATTCATATTCTTTTGGTAAAGTTTCATCTTCTAAATAAATTTGTTCCAAATAACTTATTTATAAACAATATAATAAATTTGATATTATTTTTTTATTTACATTCTTTTAAACTATTTTTTATTTTATTTATTTTGTAATTATAGAAATCTTGCCAAAATGAAATAATTTTAATATTTTTAATTTCTATTTTTATAAATATTTTTTTATATTAATTAGTAAGTAGCATTAAAAATTGCAAATCATTATAATCTTTAAATTCATTATATTTATTTTTAAATACTATTATATATTATTTTCTACTTTATATACTTTAAAAAATTAATATATATATTTAAAAATACACACACTCATATATATATATATTAATACATAATAAAACATTATTATAAAATTATCAAATTAAATTTAATAAATTTTAAAAAATCAAGTTTAATAAAAATTTAGTAGCACAAAAAGCATATCTATCCGCTAATTTTTATTATTTATAAAAAAAATCTCATCTCTTAAATCTGTACTTACCATGTGCCCAATAAAATTACATATTCATAATTCATAATTAAAAACAAATACAATACAGTTCTCATTATATTTTATATATCAAGACATGTAGTTTTAACAATAATAAAATTATAATTTTCTAAGTTTTAATTTTATTATTGAAATTTAAAACAGCTGCAGACCATAATGTTTCTTAGTTATTTTATTTTTCAAAGAAGAAGTAATTATCACTTGCTAACCATTAACAGTAATAATTAGTAGTATAATGATTGTTATTTTATTAATGATAATTATTATAATATATTATAATGTTTTTTTGGAAGACTTGTGAAAGTCTACTCCTTTCCCCTTGCAGTTTGGCTGTTCCACTCTCTCTGTATACATACCCCTCTCACATCTCTCTCTCAGGTCAATCAATCGTTCCTATTCCTTCTTCTTTCTCTTTCAAATTCCAAATCACTCGTACCCTTCATTTTGCCTCTCTAGAATCTTTTTTCTCTTCTTCCTTCAGACCTCCTTGCTCCCATGGCTTCCGATCTTGAAGCAAAAGCCAAAGAGGCCTTTGTGGAAGATCACTTCGAACTCGCCGTGGACCTTCTCTCTCAGGCCATCAGCCTCGAACCCAACAAAGCCGAACTCTACGCCGACCGCGCCCAAGGCCACATCAAATTGAACAACTTAACTGGTACACTCTCACTCCCTCCCTTCAAAAGTTTGTGTCTCTTGAATACCCTTTTGTCTGTTCTGTGTGAATCAATGGGCTTTTTGTTACAAATAAATCTGTGTTCAATTGGGTCATCTGGGAGGAGTTGGAAGTTTGACCAAGATGGAATTGTTTTTATAGTCTAATGTCTGGATTTTCTTTTGTTGCTTTTTCATAAGAAATAAATAAATTTGAGAAATCTTTATGTAGTGTTTATGTAGGATTTGTGTTCATGGTTGCCTGCACCCTCTAGACATGTGGTTGTAATGTTTTACTAATTTCTAATTTTTTTTTCTTTTGTACAGAGGCTGTTGCTGATGCTAAGAAAGCAATTGACTTGAATCCTTCTCTGCCAAAAGCATATTTGCGGAAAGGGTAAGTACTACGGCACCTTGTCTTTCCCTTTCTTGGTAATTAATTATCACTAATCACTTTACATTTTTTTTTCTATAGGTTTGATTATTCATTTGATTCTTATACCTGTATAATCTGTGTTAGTCCCTGTACTTAGAAACCATTTGTTTTAGTCCCTACACATATGCACCTTTTAGTAATGGTTTTAGTCCCTGTTGGCCAAAATTGCGGGGAGTGAAATAGATTAATAAGTGTCTGTGGTGGGACTGGGCGAGTTAAAAGCATCTCTGCCTTATCTTTAAACCATTAATGTGCATTTTTTCTTGAATAGTTCTTGAATATAAAATTTATTTAAATTTAAACATGATTATGTTTTATGTGATGGTTAATTATTAATGAGGATACCTGTGGTTACAGTAGATCGAAATTGTTTTCTGTGCATCGTCAGATCAGATCACATCCTATTTTATATTTTGACATAAGATGTTCTGAATTCTTTATCCTTGTTCAACCGAGCTGTACTTGATTTAATTTGGATGTGTTGTTTCAATTGCAGTACTGCATGCTTGAAGCTTGAGGAATATCAGACTGCCAAGGCTGCTCTGGAGATCGGTGCTTCATTGTCTCCAGACAACTCAAGATTTGTTAAATTAATCAAAGAGTGTGATAAGCTCATTGCAGGTAAACTTTGTTATTTCTAATGGTAAAATCGTTTTCATTAAATTAAACTTATTTGTCTTTGGGGCGTAATTTTCATGTTTTAGATTTTGTTTTATGTGTGACTGATGATTGTGTCTTGACTGTTGGAAGTGAAAATGTGGATTTATGTCATTTTTGGCTAGGAAACTGACTTGAGCTTGATGGACATGTTGTGTTGAACAGAAGAATCGTATACTACCATACCTATACAGGAAAATACCATAGCACAGGATGTTATTCCAAAAGATGTTCAGCAACAGGATGATCTTCCAGAGAAGCCACCAGTTGTAGTGGCTAAACCTAAATATAGGTCAAACCTGCTTTTACTGATGGTTGTGCTTATTCATTGCTAGGATTATTGTTATATATACTAAGAGTGCTTCTGCTTTTGTAGTTATTGTGCTTATGTTTTGGTATTTGTATTTGTATGTCTTAAAAATTAACACTCCTGAATGCTTAATCTATTAGATGAAGTTTATGAACGGTTCTCTGTCTAAAATTTTCCATTTTTTGGGCTTTGACATGAACAATGTATAACCCTGAGTTTTTTGCTGAAATTTATCTTTTCCTTAAAAGAATGAGGGAGGAAAGATCTAACTTTTTACCACTTGATAATAAAGACCTTGATGCTGTATTTGAACTAAATATCGTAAAAGTTAAAGACTTGGATAAAGTCAAATGAATGATTTCTTTTTATATTAAATGTCCTAGCACATATCTCCATTCAAGAGACCATTGGGCTGGAAGCATGAACATTACACTGGCCACAGTTCCGTCCTCCTTGAAATTCAGCTTTGTATTGGAATAGTCAAGTGATAAGATGAAATTCTAAAATGCTTGGTCATGGTGGGTTCTCATACCAAGCCATTAACCAGCAAACTGAAAAGTTTGAGCTGCTGTTCAATTGAATATCATGAATGATTTGATATCTATCAATTAGCTTATAGAGATGATATTCCCGCAGTTTTTATTTTTTTTAGTTTTTCTTAACAATTTCTTAATTTAGTATTTGAAAGGGATGACTTGCAAACAAGGCTATTTCGAGTCTTTAATGCTCAAAATTGTATTATTTGCTTATGCTATTATTGTACTATGTAAACTGAAAAATTTCTATTGAAGGAAGAAACTAAATTACTACTTGCTAAGTCTTTGACTTTTTAAAAATAAAATTTATGTAGGCATGAATTCTACCAGAAACCTGATCAGGTGGTTGTGACCATATTTGCAAAGAAAATCCCGAAGGAAAGCGTTACTGTTGACTTTGGTGAACAAATAGTATGGTTCACACATTATAATAATACACTTCTATTCAATTTGGTGAATCACATTTAATCTAACTCCCTCGTCCTTGTTTGTTTTGTAGCTAAATGTTAGTATTAATGTCCCAGGAGAAGATGCATATGTTTTTCAAACTCGCTTATTTGGAAAGGTATGAACAACAGCATATTGTCAGAATAAAAGCTTGGATCACTGGGAAAAATGTATCTTACAGCTTTATACTTGTATAGTGTAATTTTGGTTGTGTTCTAATGTGGTGGATACTGAAGATAGTCAAGCTTTGGTTATCTCGTCCTATTTGTTTTTATTTTTTTTGCTGGTCTCAAGCCCCTGTATTTCGAAAGTTGTGTTTAAACTCCTCTGAATGGTTTATGTATGTATTTTTTTTTTACTCTGCACTGTGTATACTGTGTTGATCTTTGACTTTCGTCTATCAGATTGTACCCTCCAATTGCCTGTATGAAGTTTTGCACACCAAAATTGAAATTCGCCTTAAGAAAGCAGAACTTATTCACTGGGCATCTCTTGAATTCACCAGAGACGTTGTAGTTCCACAGAGGGTTAATGCCTCTTCAGGTAACTTGAGACCGATCTGGATTCTGGAATTTCCCTCATCTATGACTTGTTTGTGACTTTGGTATAATGGTTTCCTTTTTCTTTATGTGGTGTTTGTTTACAGTGAAATATAGTTCCCCGAATTGATATGTATAATAGTATTTAATTCCAGATAGTAGTTTAAAGTGAGTGACCCCAAAAATGCTAGTTGTAAGCAGATTGCAGAGCAGCTGCTATAGCAATGACATGCAAATAAATCTGTGCATGCAAAATAATAGCTATAAGTCAACAATAACAAGAACCACAAAAAACAGGTGGGATTGGGCAGCAAAGGCTGAAACAGAGCAAGGAACTTGCCAAATGGGGCGAGACAGCATTACAGATTTCTCTGTGGGCTACTGGGACCTTGTAGAAACGACAGTAGGGGGTTGACAATGAAATGGGAAATGGGACTTGCATTAGAGGACTAGAGTTGTATTCGTGAGTGTGGAAGGTCAAAAATCTCTCTGCATACCATGGGTTTCTATTAGGAAGGTGGGTCCTATGCTAATGTGATGGATGTGTAGAGACCAGAAAATGGAACTTCAATTAGTGCAAGTGAAGGGTGTGAGGGTGTACTGTGTTCAAGGAAGGGATGGATTAGAAATTGCGCAAGTTAAGCGAAGGAAAAATTGGGAATTTAATGAATTAAAGAACGAAAATGTAAAACTACAGGTGGAAGCATTAAATTATTGTACATTCAATTGTTACTTGAATATGCAGTGGTTTCAAGTTGAAATGAGTCATAGGGTTTGTCCTGAATCTGATGGACCTTATTTTTGGCATATGGATCTAGTTGTGCTTGAAGTTGGACCTTATTATTGGCATATGGATTTAATTATGTCCCTCCAAAAACTTTTATCTTGATTTTCATGCAAAAAGGCTTTGTCGCTTTCCATGAATTTTGCAGTTACTGCTAGACCTTCTTATCCGTCCTCAAAACAAACCAGAGATTGGGACAAGATCGAAGCTCAAGTCAAGAAAGAGGTTTGTAAATGTGTTAATTATTTGTATTTTAGTGAGTGCACAATTTGCTCCTAACATGCTTCATGTCAGGAGAAAGATGAAAAGCTTGATGGGGATGCTGCATTGAACAAGTTTTTCCAGGAAATATACCAAGATGCAGATGAGGATACAAGAAGAGCAATGAAAAAGTCATTTGTAAGTTTTGCATTTTGTATCTGTGAATCTTGCTCATTACATAGGCCAAAATTTTAAATCTTCCTTATTGGTGGCATGTCTTGCGAATCACATTCACAACTATTATTTAGAGAATGCCAGCAAGTTGTCTTGACTGCATGCTGGTGTATACATTGCTCCTGATCTCTCTTCAATTCAATTTTGTTGTATAGGTGGAGTCTAATGGAACTGTGCTGTCTACAAACTGGAAAGAAGTGGGATCAAAGAAGGTGGAGGGAAGCCCTCCTGATGGCATGGAGTTGAAGAAATGGGAGTATTAAGCTGTTTTCTTAATCAATGTTTATATATAATTTGGTGTGGAATCATACTTTGAATGTTTTTTCTTGGTTAGCTAACTGCTGAACTAGAGATATTATTTTCTCCAATTATAATTTGTTGTTTTCATAAGGTTTGTCCGTCTCCTCTAGGACCTGAATTCATGGTTGTTGGTTTAGGACAAGGCTGTTTCCATTTGGTTAATATAAGGCAACTTTCTGTTTTATTCCCCTTAAGTCATTCTTTATATTAATACAATTAAAATATCTTTGTATTAAAACTACACTTCACAATTAATCAAACATTTACAAAAACAAGTAATTCATGCAACCAGCATTTTAAATTATCTTTTACGAAGTGTTTGTTTTTAATCCGACTCTTAACAGAAGAAAATAAGAAATGAAATATGTTTTTTATGCAAATTTTAGTGAAACCTTATCAAACAAATAAGAAAATAGTGAAATAGTCATGTCCTGATTAACAGAATTTTATATAGAAAACTTAATTACAAACTACTGTTAATAATACTTTGCATTAAATCATTCGAAATTAACAAAAGTGGGATTATTAGAATTAATATAAGAGGACAATATTACATAACCGTGGAAGATGACCCGTAATTGTTGAAGGAAAAAAATACAAGAGAGAAGTTCAACGCGTGTACGGGTAAGACTTTATAAAACCTTTTCAGAGATATGAGATTTTTTTATAATTGGAAAAAGAAAACAGTCCAAATTTTTTTATACTGATTTATCATAACAGATCTACTTCTAATCCCTTTTATAATGAAAGTTGTTGGAAATTCCACATCGACTAGAGATAAAGTCAATCTAGTCTATATAAGTGGGTGCAAACCTCACCTTACCAAGCCGGTTTTGTAGGGTTGAGTTAGGCTTAAAGTCCACTTCTTAATATGGTATCAGAGCCAGGTTAAGTCTATCTTAAGGTGTTGGGCCACCCGCTATCGGGCCATTATTGGACCACCCATAAATCTATGTCCCACGCTCGAGATGTCCAGTCCTCGGCGTGAGGGGGTGTGTTGGAAATCCCACATCGACTAGAGATAAAGTCAATCTAGTCTATATAAGTGGGTGCAAATCTCACCTTACTAAGCCGGTTTTGTGGGGTTGAGTTAGGCTTAAAGTCCACTTCTTAATATGGTATCAGAGCCAGATTAAGTCCATTCTAAGGTGTTGGGCCACTATTGGGCCGTTATTGGACCACCCATAAATCTATAGTCCCACGCTCGAGATGTCCAGTCCTCGGCGTGAGGGGGTGTGTTGGAAATCCCACATCGACTAGAGATAAAGTCAATCTAGTCTATATAAGTGGGTGCAAACCTCACCTTACTAAGCCGGTTTTGTGGGGTTGAGTTAGGCTTAAAGTCCACTTCTTAATATGGTATCAAAGCAATATAAGTCCATCCTAAGGTGTTGGGCCACCCGCTAGCGGGCCGTTATTGGACCACCCATAAATCTATAGTCCCACGCTCGAGATGTCCAGTCCTCGGCGTGAGGGGGTGTGTTGGAAATTCCACATCGACTAGAGATAAAGTCAATCTAGTCTATATAAGTGGGTGCAAACCTCACCTTACCAAGCCGGTTTTGTAGGGTTGAGTTAGGCTTAAAGTCCACTTCTTAATAAAAGTGTTTGACATCAATTTTTTACCCAAAATTGATTATCCAAGTATTATTCGTTCACTAAGCCTCTCAACTTTTCAGTGAAGATAAGAAAGTTATATATAGCATAATCATAAGATAACGTAAAAATAATGTAAGCTAAAGAGTTTGTCTCAATAAGGTCTATAACTTCTTTGAGTAAATGAAGGTTCTTCAGAAATGTTCAATGAACAATTCTTCATGTGTCTTCTGATGCAACTAACATATATTACTTTGATGAAAGAGATAAAGATATTAGAAAATTAACTTAAAGGTGATATATTTTTCTTTGGCGAACATTCTATTGCTATGATCTTTTTCCATTTTTGCTCTTTATTTGAATTTCTCTTGATTAATTGACTACTTTGTTTCAAATGTGTACTTACACAAATAAGAAATATGATGTTTTAATAACTGTAAATATATTCCAACACTTTAACGTATCATAAAGAATTTCTTTAAGAGCTACAAAAAACTATGTTTGGACATGACGTGAAAATTTGAGAAATTTTATTATCAAAACATTCATAGAGTTTAGTCCATTTTAGTATTTTCTTCATTCCAAAACTATAATTATTTTATAAATCTAAGATAAAATTAGTAATTTTTTTCAATTATATCTTTAATTATATATACTACAGTAAATTTTACAAAGATATTAAATTAAATAAGGGTATATTTTAGTCCACAAATGTAATAGTTAATATTTTTTTAATAATTGTGAACAATCTAACATGACTAGGGATGATAAATGAAGGAGAGTGGTACGCTACCCTAGGAAGTATGGATATCACTCCATCACACCTTTTTATCCACTTAAATACAATTAAAAGTTAAACTTTTTTAAAAACAAAATTAAGGTGTGGGATTTTTTTATAAATGAATTTATCCTTGTCAGTATTATCTCAACTTTACCAAATTTTACAAAAAAATCTTTACATGAACTAAATATGAATATAAATAATATCTATTTTTTTAAATTAGATACGGAGATATGGATATACTCAGCACGTCTTTGTTTTGTACCCGTCTCAATACTTTTTCAGTATCCTCATACTCGTTTCCATTAACGAATCTTGACCAATAATTTTAAAGGGATCAAACTAATATACTTAAAATTTATCTAATACAACCAAAATAAGTACACAATTTAATATAATTATAATTATAAAAAAATTATCTTTATTTTTTATATTTGTTTAAAGGATTAAGATTGTCTTCATTTTATTAAATTCTTAAACTCATTAATACTTAAATTTAAACTAAAATTATCAATTATTTCTTTTTAATATAAATAACCTTGTTATCAACATGAAATTCATCTAATCTTCATTACAGAAAATAAATCTATTTTTTATTCTTCATCAATATATATATTTAAATAAAATGAAAGTTAAAAACTAAAAAATAAACTATAAGCATATGATTAAATATTTAGTGATGTAGGTTATAAATAAGAGTTAAAATTTTATTATGTATTTAAAGATTTTTTATACTAAAATATTTTAAAATATAAAAATACTCAAATTAATTAGATTGTAAGAATTTTAAAATACAACAAAAAGATTCGAAATAGAAATGAAAAAATATTTCTACATGAAAAGCATTGAAAACTCTCATGTACGAGAAATGTTATACTCAAGTGGAGTAAGAAAGAAAGCTCTCATGTATAAGAAATTAATAACATCTAATATTTTAAATTGGATATGAGGATAAGGATTACATACCCACCACGTTCCCATTTCCGTACTTGTCTCAATACTCATCCATTGTCCTCATACTTGTCTTTGTTTTAAATTACTATAATACCTTTAGTTTATTAATAATATAAAAAACTTATATTAACTTTTCTTTAATTCTTAGTTTCGTAATTTATTTCTAGAGGATATATTTGATCATTTTTACTTTCTTTATATAATTATTATACCTTTATTCAATTGTTATTTGATAATACTCTAATTTGAAATTTATACAATTATAATTTCTTTACAAATGTTTATTATTATATAAAAGAAGATGTGTATCATTTTGATATTGAATCTTTATAATATTATGTTTCCTTTATTATGATTTTTACTTTTTAAAAAAGTATTTAATTAATATTTGGAATATGAAGGAATGAGTACAATTATATCCATTATCCAATAAGGATATACCGATGGAGATGAGGATGAAACAAAATTCATATGAAAAGAAGCTGGAGATAAATTTTTACTTCAGAATAAGGATGAGAAAGTGAAACTCGTCTCCATCTACCTTGTTGTCATCCTTAAAAACAAAATATAGTTTTAAAATAAAGAAAATACTAAATATGTATTTGGAATATAGTTAAAAAATTATGTTGAGTTTAACTTACTTTTTTTAAACTTAAGTTTAGTTAAAAGTGAATTAAGTTAACTTAATTTATCTTTGGATACTTTTATTTTAAAATATTTTTATTAAAAGAAAACTTGTTTGAATGATAATCTTGAATGTTAACGGATTGAATGATAGATGAAAAAATTATTGTTCAAATTAATTTTAACTTAAAAAAATCAAAATCTAGTTAATATTAACTTAAGTTAATTTAAAGACAGTAAATATTATTTTAAATGAAATGGAGGTTGAAACAAAATAATCGATTTAATAAAAAAAAGTTAAACATAATAACATAATGTATGACTTGTAAACCTCAATTAAAATCTACAATATCAATCCAAACATATAGAATTAGACGAGGTAAGTTGGATTTGATCATGACAATAATAAAAAAAAATAACATCATTGAACCAAGTTGTGCGAATGTTTTTATGAACTAGTTTTTTTAACTCATAGTTTTGCAAAAATATATTGTATATCAAATTAGAGCTTTCTATATTTAATGTTTTGGGCAGGGTTTTTTCTTATATTCATGACACACAATCCTGTTTCAAATTTTAATTTAAAGATTTAAACAATGTAACCTTCTTTGATTCTAACAATTGTTAAGAAATTTGTCTTACAAGGTTATATTTGAGCATGTTACAGCAAAACCAAGTATTTTTTAAGATAGATCTAAGTCACATATTTGTAGTATGTTTAGTTAGGATTGCTGTTACTGCAAAAGTGAAACTTCTCATCCCAAGGCAGAGAGAGTTAACAAATAGGTTTTCTTACTCTAATTAATTTTTCACTCTTACCAATTTTGACAGTCTCTAAATTTAATATTAATATGTGATAATTTATTAATGAAAAAGACAGGATGGAGATTCTAAAACATTTTGATATTTAATAGGGTTGGTCTCTTATCTCTTAAGGTCCCCTGCTTATTAATAATTAATAGATGAAAAATCTTAATTGCACTTTCTTTAATATTTATTATAATAATGCTTTTATTGATTGAAGGTTATTAGAAGTTGTAAGCTTTATTTATATTTTATAATTTTTAGTAAATCTTAAAACTAATAAAATATACGATAATTGATAAGGAAAAATAGACAAGTGTACGATAAATGATATAATGTGATATGGAAAAATAGATAAAATGATATGTTAATGAAAGTGTTAATTAGTGATGAAGGTATATTTGTATATAATTTCTCCAATAAAATTGTCAACCTATTAAGTGGCATATGTGCAATGTAAAACGTTTTAAATTAATTAAGAAAGTTAACATAGTTTAATTTTTTTAATCTTATTTTAAACCTTTTCTCTAGACTTTTTATTCAGTTTGATATAAAAACTAGAAAATTATCAGAAAATATAATCACAATTATACGAAAAATAATTTAAATATTGTTTCATTAAATTAACTAAAAATTATTTATATTTTGAAAAATGTATAGACAAAATTAATTGATTTGGCTAAGAGTATGTGATCATAATGTGCACTGTGGAATTAGTTGGTTTCTCTCTGTTAATTTTTTAAAATTAAAAACAGGTGTTTAGTTTAGCTCATCTTATCTAAATTTAGAAGATTTGTTTTATTAACCATAATAACTTGACAGTAACAATTACAATGTACAAGCAACAGAATATATATATCAATTTTATATTATTAGAATGGAAACCTGGAAACTTCATGGACTAATAACCTGTTAGTTTTCATTGACCATACAAAATAACTGCTACCATTGGCTTGAAAATTTATATGTTTGACCTTAAAAATTCAGGAAACAAAAACATAACAAATGTGTATTATGAACTTCTTAATTTCTGGCAATTGAGCCTCCATTGTGCTAGTTTCTATTTGTTCTATAATTTTCTCTTGTGAGTATATTCTTTCTGATGCATATGCTTACAGGGGGAAAAATCAGAAGATAAGGGTTGCATAGAACACAATTATATAAAGCATGGCAAAGCAAGTGGCAGATAAAGAGTTTTACGTTGAATCATGCACGTACTTGCCCCCACAGGTGAATTCAGAGACACCATGGTTCACCAGAAATGGCATGCTTCCAGAAACTGCTTTACCAATGTTGCAGACGCAGATATGTATTATCTTTCTTGCAACCTTTTTCTTGCACATCATTCTGGGTCGTCTAGGAATCCCCAGATTCACTTCCATGAGCATTGTAAGTCCTTCCCTTCAACACATATTAATCATTCTACAATATCCATTTTAATGTACTTTTCAATTTTAAATTATTTTTGCACGAGTACGAACCAATAATAAGATAACATTAACATGTACTTTCTTGGCTGTATTTATTGTTATTTGGTTTAAATACCATTTTATGGACAATAATATTATGATGTTTATTTTACTTATTCACTTTTAGTTCATGATTTTTATACTATTTATATACTATATCATGTGGTTTACATTTGTGTTTAATATTTGAAATATTAATGTATTTAGTTCTCTATAGAAGTTTTATTTCTTCTGAATTATAACATTTATTAAAATGGTGTAATTTTAACATCTCCTTGCTAAGGTTTTAAAAAATATTTGTGTCTAGCCTTTTATTGTCATAGTAATTTGTTGTTGCAATTTCTCACAATATGAAATATGTGAAACTATAATTGTAACCACCATTTTGCATCCTTAAGCTTTTAGTTGATCGTGTCTACAAAATCATAGGTATTATTATGCTGGTGCAAGAATTGTTCTATGACATAGCAATGTCACATTGTTACTAGTTTGAATATTGATTAACATATGGTGGTGGGTGTTTCGAGCAGGTTGGCCTAATATTTGCAACCAGCTTCACTGAAGAATGGGCTCAGAAGTGCAGACAGTTGTTCTTTTTTGACTCTCAGGCAAATCTGGGGTTGCTTTCAGTGTTTGGCTACATGCTTTTCCTGTTCTACACAGGGGTTAAAACAGACGTGAGTGTGATCCACAGGACCAGAAGTAGTGCCGCCAACATAGGGTCTTTTGCCATAATGGCTCCCTTTATATGCAGCTTGGCTGTTGTGCATTTTCACTCCACAAAATACCTAGACCCTGATCAGGCAGCAAAAGTTCGAGTTATCTCTGGTGTGTTCTCTGTGACATCTTTCCCTAACGTTTGCGTAGTTTTAAGTGATCTCAAGATTCTGAATTCGGAGCTAGGTAGATTAAGCCAGTCCGCAGCTTTGGTTACTGAGCTGTTCAATGTGATGTTGATAACAACCCTTAATATCTCCAAAATTCTGTCTCAAGATCCATCAAGAGCCTGGTTTTGCCTCATAGTTGCAGTTTTGTTTGTGCTATTGGTTGTGTTCATCTATCGACCTGTCATGTTTTGGATCATAAAACAGACCCCAGAGGGTTCTCATGTTAGTGATCACTATGTGTATTTCATACTCACAATGGCTTTGTTGGCATCCTATGTCACACATCGCATTGGATTTTTGGCTCTCTTTGGCCCTTTTGTATTGGGCATGGCTACCCCAGAAGGGCCTCCATTAGGCACTGCCATAATTAAAAAGATTGACACTTTTGTTAACTGGATTTTGATGCCTCTTTTTGTGACTACATGTGTAATGAGGATGGACCTCATAGACTTCATGAATTGGAGATATGGAATGGATGGAGCAATTGACCAGTTCATGGTGCAAGCCCTGATTATTATTATAGTAACTACCGTTATCAAATTTGCTGTATGCATTGTGCTTGCTTTGTACAGCGAGATGCCATTGAATGATGCAGTCTCTCTCTCTTTGATTATGAATGGCAAGGGCGTAGTCGAATTGGCTGGATTCTCTATAGTTAGAGATGCCATGGTGACCACTCTTTTTCATATCTTCTTAATTACTCCACCTCTCTACTTCGATCCTCATTGTACATAAGTTTGACAGGAAAGAAAAATGAATCATGATTCTAGGATATAAAACAAATCTTGAATTACTTCTAGAAAATATTGCATTCACATCATTATATCAAAATACGTTCAATATCTTCAAAATACTTTAGGGTTTCAATTAGTTTTGTTCAGATTTCGTTATTACATAAAGTATAATCATACAAAAACCTACTTCATGTGCTAAAAATGACGAACATCAATGGTGTGGTTTTTCTTATGAAGACAGCAGATATAGACCACAATGATAGAGTGTAGGGAATCACATTTATGATACATATAGTTCTAATAGTTTAGATTTGCTTTATATAATCCTTTGATATGTAAATAATTTCTTTGCTTGTGTTTGTTATATCTGTAATAGGGCATGCCAGACAACGTGATGGCATTGGTGATAATGTGCATAATTCTGAATGCTACAGTGATGCCAATGTTTCTGGCATACCTCTACGACCCCATGAAGAAATACGCAGGAAACTACACCAAGCGAAACATCTTCAGCCTCAGAAGCAACACCGAGCTTCGAGTGCTCACATGCATCCACAGACCCGACAACATTCCCCCTACCATCAACCTTCTGGAAGCCACCTTCCCCACCAAAGACAACCCTCTCTGCGTCTACGCCCTTCAGCTCATAGAACTCATCGGAAGATCATCCCCTCTCTTCATCTCTCACCAACTCCAATCCAAGAAAAAACACGACTCAACCACCTCCATGGCAGAAAAACTCGTTGATGCGTTCCAAAACTTCGAGCAAGAGTTCAAGGATGCACTGGTGGTGAACGCTTTCACATCAATCTCACCAACTGAGATGATGTATGATGACATTTGCACTTTGGCGTTGAACAAGTTCACCGCTCTCATTGTTCTTCCTTTTCATAAGAAGTGGTCTTCAGATGGGAACTGCATTGAGATAGAAGATGAGACTTTGAGAGAGTTAAACTTTCGTGTCATGCAGAGAGCTCCATGTTCAGTTGGGATATTGATTGAGAGAGTGCAAATGTCGCATATTTTCTCCCCCGAGACGCCTTACACTGTTTGCATGCTTTTCGTTGGAGGGAAAGATGATAGAGAAGCGCTTTTCTTTGCTAAGAGGATGACCAAGAATCCGCATGTTAGGCTCACTGTGGTTAGGTTTTTGGCTGCGAACAATGAGTCGGAGATACAGGATTTGCAGGAATTGCTTGACAGTGAGATTCTGAGTGATATCAAGGTGAACAAGAAGGTGGGTGAGGCTTATGTGAATTACATAGAGAAGAGGGTGAAGGACGGACCTGACACGGCTTTGGTGATTCGGAAGTTGGTGACTGAGTATGATTTGATCATTGTTGGAAGACAAGCAGGGATTGAAACTCCTCAAACTTCTGGATTGTTGCAGTGGAGTGAGTATCCAGAACTTGGGGTGCTTGGTGATTTGCTGGCTTCAACTGATGCTGCTGGCAAGGCTTCTGTGTTTGTGATGCAGCAACAAAGAACAGCCAGGGATACTTAAAGGGGAAATTTGGTTTTGGTTTGGTGTGGATGGAATTTTTTGTTGCTGAAAAGATTATTAATCTTTGAACTTTATTATATTGAAGTGCATGCATGCCTGATTAATTTTTTCAAGTGTAATTTTTCCAAACACTTGAACTGCATACAAGATTAAATTTCTGATCATATATTCAAAAGATGAAGTTATTTGTCAACTATGTCATTCCATTCTGTAAATGAAAACTGTGTTCTTGAATTGAGCTTTTTGGTTTGTGTAAATATTAAATGAAATTGTAATTAATTATACAAACTTTTGTATATATACTTAATGTTGCTCAAACCAACAGTTGAATTAAAGAAATTCAATTAAGAAATTATCTTAAGTGAAATAAAGTTAAATAAAATTACGATATTTTTGGGATGATGTAGATACTATATGTCTGTCTGTGTGGGGCCTATGAAAGGGTGGAAATAAAAAATATAAACCATATATATAATTATATATAAATAATTAAGATTAAATAACAAAATGTGTGAGTGCGGGCTTTATATTTTATTTGAATGTTTAAGAAAGGAATATTATCACAAAAAAATAATAAAGGAATGGGACTTTTCTAAGTAGTAATGTGATTATTAAATAACTTTTAACGTAATTAACTTAAACCCTAAACGTAAATCCCATAATCTTTTATTTTTTAGGATTATAAGTTATTATTTTAACGTATTTATAAACTTATTCGTTTTAAATTAACTAGAAAGGGTCAAAGAGATAATAACATTTATTTGTCTTTTTCTAATTAAATTTAAAACAAAATTTTAAAAATTAAATCACATGGGGGTCAAAGAGATAATAACATTTATTTGTCTTTTTCTAATTAAAATTAAAACAAAATTTTAAAAATTAAATCACATGTAATTCAGTTTAAACCGTTTTGAGTTAAAATAGCATATATTTAATATTATTTTTGAATCAATCCAAATCCAAAGCAAACTACGATCAATTTTTACAATAAGATTGAATAACTTCTTTACACACACACAAAAAAAAAAACAGAGTTCAAATAGCTGCATCATATACTAATAATAAAAAAACTAAAATATCCAACCTTTATTACACTTATATATGCTTATGCTCCAACATTATTAGTAAAGGAGAGGTGATGTTTAAACATTATCTTCTGGATTGCTCAATAAAAAGAATTCTCATATTGGTCAATGTATAATATTTCTAAATTATATAATTTAAAATATATTTTTAGATTATGAATTTTAGAAACATATTATAGATTGAATGATTAAAAAAACATATAATTTATTTTGGAAAGCTTCTTCCAAAAAAAATAACTTATATTCTTGAAAAAATTTCTGAAAATTTTTAGAAAGTTTGTAGAAAACTTCTAGAAGACTTATTCTTGAAAAATTGTTCAGAAAAATTTCCAAAATAATTAATTCAAAAGTCGCACTCAAATAGAAAATGCAGGTAAAATGTTATTTTAAAAATTATGGGGTGGTATTAGTAATTATTGAGGTGCAGTAAGCAAAAGAACTGACAAATAGAGCAGGATACTCTCTAAAAACTATAGAAACTTTAACAAATGTTAAAACATAGATTCTATGTAGTTTCTTAAGAATTATTTTTATTTAAAAATAAAATATAGGCTCATTACTGTAATTAGATTATTTTATAAACTCAATTCTTCTAACGATAAAAAAATATTTAATTAAAAATAAAATAAGTTATTGATATATTTTATATTTTAATTAAGTTTTGTCAATTTAGATTAATTTAGTAAATTAAGTTTTAATTTTATTTTACTTTTCACTTTGACTTGCAAAAAGAGAATTAATCATAACTTTCTACCAGTCATAGTAAGTTTTTGACATTATGATAGTTAGCTAAAATGGATGGAATTGACACCTTTTGTTGCCTTTAACATAGGAAAATAAACATTCTTGTAGTGATTATAACAAGTTCGTCTTATCAGTATTTAGCTTAGTGATTTGTTTTACTATTTGTTGCCATTGCAAATTCTCGTGGTGAAAGCCCAATGAACAATAAGATATGACATGTAAGAATTTTAAAGTATTATTAAAATTTTATGCAACAAACCATCATAAGGACTCCATGGCCCAATGGATAAGGCGCTGGTCTACGGAACCAGAGATTCTGGGTTCGATCCCCAGTGGAGTCGTTCTTTTAACAATTTCTACTATTTTTTTGTTACTACGGTATGAAAAATTAATCCATAGTAGTTTAGGTTTTTTCAAGTGGCAAAGGGATAACGTTGGTAGCATTTATGTATTTGGTAACATCTTTTTGGTTTATTAGCTTGAGTTGAGTTTAGCCATAAAATAAAAAATAAAAAATAAAATAGTTAAATTTAATCTAACTAAAAACATTTACATTCTGTATTTTGGTAAGTAAATGGAAGAGTTGAAATAAATCTTAACATTGTTTGGATAGGGTTTATAAAAATGAGTAAACTTTACTATTTTAGTCTTTCATACTATGGGTTCAACGTGAATTGAATCAACTCATCAACTCATCAACTAATGACAGATTGAAAGTTTTAATCCACCTTATTTGATTCATAAAAAATAGAAAAAAAAGAAAAGAGAAAAAGAGAAAAAATTCCTTATTTTATAAAATAAATATAAATTAACAAAACTTAATTAAAAATCCTAAAATATATTATAAGCTAGTCTATTTTTAATTTGAATTTATATTTTTTATTAGTATTAAAGGAATTGCGTTTATGAATTAAATTTACCATAATAAACACATATTTAGACCTTTTTTATAACAGTACTAAATTTTAAAAATTATATAATACAAAAATTTACACTTAATAAATAGATATTTTATTAAATTTAATTTTAATTTAAAATTAAAGATATATTTCCCTTTTTAAATAGATATTTTGACTGTATATTGCAATCCTAGTTAATCCTAATATAAGCTTAGTTTTTTTTTTAAAAAAGGTTATGTACGCACATTACAAAATAATTTTATATTATTCATTAAATCATGCATATATATAATATAGTTATTAAGATTTGGAATAATTATCTTGTTATAATAATATTTTAGTTATACATCAGAAATAAGAGACAAGGGACAAAAAAACAGAAAGAGAGACAACTAAAGTTCTGATGTCAGTGTGAATTCCCTATGCATGTGAGAGAGCAGGTGTGATCTAAGTACAGAGGAACAATGATTTAAAACTAAAAATATGAATATCATTTATGGTTCCATGCTGTGCAAGCCACATGGCACCCTATGTCCCTCAAAAGGTCACATGAATGAATCAGTGATCCATTCCTTTCATTATAGATGAGTGGTTTTCACCCATTTATCAATTACAGATATATTAGCTGAAACTGAAACTGAAACACATTCATTAATGACGTTCAAAATTTATTGCAACACCATGTGATCATTGATTTCCATTTTGTTTTATTCCATGAGGTTGATATCTATAAGTTTTGTCAATTATTTATTTTTATTAAAAAATTTCTTAACATATTTCTCTTCTATTGTTTATTTTCATTTATAAAACTCGAACCAAAAGCTTATTAGAAAATAAGATTCTTTTTCTTCTCTAGAATTCCATTAGGTTATGTTGAGCAAGACATATGCAAAGTCTTCCAGAAATAAAGGAAAGAGTAAGAGATGTTTATAACAAACAAAGTAGATATAATAATATATACACATTTGAGTTGGTCAAAGAATGTTGAGAGACAAACTATAAAGGAAGCTGAATGTAATCAAAATTGAGAAAATGAGGTTTAACTAATATTTTTAAATTTCATGTGGTTGCTGTATTTGAGGAAATTATGTGTGAAGGATTAAATACAATGATTAAGCATAAGTAAATGAGATATTAAATAACTTTGTTTCCCATGTTAATAAGATGTTACTTAGATTTTTAAGATACGAATATTAATGGTATGAAGAAAGATAAAATGAGCTTGTATGAGAACATGTGAAAGGGAAGGGATATAATAGTTAATGTTGAGCACAACTAGTATCTTTGTTGGGTGGAACATTTAAATTATGTTAGCATGTTCAATACAATAAAAGAGTGATCATTGTTGGGTAAAAGGAAGGATGTGAAGTTCAATCACATAGGGATTATATGATGCTAATAGATGGGGTGGATAAGATTGAGGGAGAAGAGCTTTTTTTTTTCAAACAACGAAGAATTGTTACATTTTTTTACACTGTGAAAAAATGGAACCCAAAACTTATCTAAGGGAATCAACTTGCATGGTTCACATGCATCGGATTACCTTTAAGCCTTTGCATAAAAATCATTTTGAAAAACTTGTGAGTGGTTTGATACCTTTGTGTCTCTATACAATGAAACTAAAAATTTTAAGTGTAATAATGTAACAATGGTTCTTGTTAAAAATTTTGCAATAAAGTCAATATTTTACTAATCTTTTGTAAGAATTAATGAGATATCTTTTGTAAAAATTAATGAGATATTTTCACGGTGAGAATGTTGGAAAAAATCCCATAAACATGACAATATATTGTCATTGTTATAGATGAAAGTATGTAAAATTCTGAATGGAGGAAAGTCATAATGGTAGAGGAGGTCATAAAGAAAGTGATTCATCAATCTTAGAATGAACATGAAAAGAATGGTGAAAAGTTACGACAATGAAAATGTGATTGGGTGTGGAAGAAGCGGTTGAGAGAATCAGAAGGAAGAAGTCGGTGTCAATTACTAGTAGAATAAGATATGAAGAAGCTACAAATGAATGATGAAAAAACAATATATCAAATAAAAGAAAAGAAAAGAAAAATCAACTTTGAACAAGGAACACAAATTGAGATTGACGGTGATAGGTCATGTAGATGGCAATAATGCAGAACAACACATTAGAATTAAGGATGCCAATGAAGTTTTTGTATAGGATGGTCAACAACACATTTTTTATAATAAAATTTAAATCCTTACAAAAGCATGCATGTGTAGCAAGTTGTTAGAAAATAAATGTACTTTTGTCACAATCTCTTCTATGAAGATTGTTGGTGAACTTAACTACATGATACAAGGCGAAGTCAAATATAATTTTTTCAGTGATTGCATAGGAGCTAATTTGGACAAAAACATAAGGACTTCAAGTTTGGGTTATAGGTTAACCCTTAACTAAGAAGTAAGGGAGCATGATTTGATCACATTAGACAAGAAGAGGGTTGTTTGTCTTTGAATGGGTCAAGCCAACGATACACTGATCAAACAAAGAAAAATCGACAATGATTTTTCAAGTGGAGGACAATTTTGACAACTCAGAATAATTTTTGTCTCATAACAATGATTGTGTGTGTCAAGCAAGAGGGGTTCAAGCGAGCTATAACTGGCAAAGAGAGTGATAATTCAATGGGGAAGATATTATGGTGAGCAAGGTGATCAAAGAGGGTGATAATTCGATAGTCCCTTGGAGATAAATAACTCAATACAGAAGGTAGGTTGATTTTTATGTTAGGGAGTCCTCTTTGTAAGGAGTTGTTAAGGGATCTATTCACGAAAGATAAATCATTCTAATTGGTCATTCTTCTGAGTTAGGAAACTTGGTATATAATGAGGATGAACATAATAAGAAAAAAGCATCAAGATCACATTGCATTGTGATTTGCAACAACATGTGTTTAACTAAAGTTTGAATTGGAGGAAGCAAAAAAAATTTGGAACCTTGTTAAGAAATTTGAGGTCACTTGCGAAAGAGAGGAGGGAGAAATCATTAACATGTTGGCTACTATTATGGAAGGTAATAATGCATATTGGAAAATTAAGTGAAAGGGAGAAGTTTGTTGAATAAAAGAAGTTATTATTGTATAACTTGAGGGGCAAAGTAAGGAATGTGAAGGGAAAGAACGTTCAAAATGTGATGGGGAAGTATGATATCCAATTTATGTGTTTAAAGAAATAAAAAGGAATATCACTCAAGAGATTTGTTGTGGCTTGTGGGACAATAGGAATTTGGGTTGGTGTGTGAAATATAATATGGTTGGCAATTACTATGAATGTTGGGGGTGATCAAGCATTTGTGCAAGAATAGTCCTTTGTATGAGAAGGTTTTTTAAGAGTTGCAGGCATATATGGAGGGAATTGAAAAAAAAAGGTGGTCATTGTTAATGTATATGTTTTGCATGACTTGAAGAACAATGAAATAATGTAGGAAGAACTAAGAGTGGGAAAGAACATTTCTTATACTATAGTTTGGTCAATTACATGAGATGACAACATGAAAGACAACATGTAAGAAGAAAAGAGACAAATATAGAAGAACAAAAGCATTTAATGAGTTTATTTAGGAGGTGAAGCTTATAGATGTCCCTTTAGTGGGTAGAAAATTTACACAATATAATTTAAATAAAAAAACTAAAATATTAATTAATAAAATCATGTTGATAAAGGAATGGTTTAAGATATAGAACTAAAACATATAGAAAGTGATAGATGGAAACTTCTCAAATCAATATCCTCCACTCAAGCAAATTCTTTTAATCGTAGATTCTCTATCCTCCCGCAACACACACAAATGTCCAAAAACTCTTATTTATCCTCACTCCCGCATCTTCATTTAATTGAATACTTATTTTTCACTTGTAAATTTATTTTTTCTATTATAACAAAACATCCTTAATTTTGTTGGACTAAGGTCATAGCTTCATAAGAGTGTATGTTATTTTGTTGGACTATGGTCATATTTAATTGTTTGTTGAACCTACTAAAACATCATAGTAACTTTCTTAGATGTATTTTTATTTTCTTTTAACAACTAGAATTTAATTTTAATGTATTGAAGAAAGTAATTTACCTTACTTGAAAGTGTCATGCCAAATTGGCATGTGACATTTGATTTTTCTGAATATTTGATATTGTATTGGAATTGGAAATTTTAACATTTTGATAAGTGTGACTAGAAGCACTATTACTTAGACTAAGTTTCTTGGGATTTTAGTCTTTGTTGGTGAATGGCATAAGTATTTTAAATCAATTATGCCACATGATAAACATTATGCAGTAATGGTTAACCATACAGTGCATGTGAATGTTGCGAATATTATATATTCATTTCACATATTTTATTTACTTCTTATGTTTTTAATTGTAGAATGTCTTTTCAAGAAATCTTTATTTTTAAGGATGATGGACAACAAGGACAATATATAGAACCAATGATGTTCATATGGATTCATCTTAATGTTAGAAAAGAGTTACTTTTTGGATAACAACATCTAGAAGAGAAGAGAAATTTATAAAGACATGTGTTCAATTGAGCATTCCATTTAATAGGAAATTAGTTCTTGATTGCAAAACTAGGTGGAATTCAACATTTCTAATGCTTCAAGTAACCCTACACTAGAAGGATATATTTGATTGATTGTCAAACAAGAGAGACAATATAAAGTTTTGCCTAATGCACATGATTGACAAATTACAAATGAAATTTGTCAAAAGTTGAAAATATTTTATGACATGACGCTCTTGTTTTCCGATACTTCATATCTAACTGCTAACATTTTCTTGCCAAAAGTTTATCAAATTAAGTTGTCTTTGATAGATTGGATTAACTTTTCCATTTATATTATTTATCAAAAGTCTGCATCTATAATTTTAAAATTTGACAAGTATTCGGGTGTGATCAGCGAGGTGATGACTATAGGTATTATGTTAGACCTTAGGTATAAAGTTGACTTGTTGGATTATTTTTTCCCTCAAGATATATGGAGAGGAATTCGATTCTGAAATTGAAAAGGTGGAGATTATTTATAAGGACTTGGTAAAAGAGTATGAAACGAACATGAAAGGTAAGAAGTCAATTTCTTTAGGTCAAAATTCAACTATAGACATTACTGAGAGTGTTGTTAGAAGATAAGATCCTTGGAAGAAAGATTGTGCAAGACATCAAATTGTAAAGAAAAGTAAACCATTAAATTACAAGTTAAAAGTTAATTATTATTTAAAAGAACCAATATTACCTAATTCAGATGAATAATTTGAAATCTTAGTTTGGTGGAAGGCTAATGGGTTAAAATATAGCAATTCCTATATTAACTCTTGCTTTTGAGTCGTCATTTAGTATTGGTGGTCAATTTCTTATTCCATAGTGTAGTATATTACATTCTGGACACTTTGGAGGCATTGATGTGTGTCCAACATTGACTATGGACTGATATTGAAAGTAATGAAATGAATATTTCAAATTATATATTTATATTCAACTAAATTAATTGTTACAATTGATGAATTTATTTTTCTTTTCAGACTTTTCAAAATTGGAAATGGACAAGATAAAACTTAATACAGTATTAAAAGAAATAATTGATGATTATGTTAGTTGTCTTTTTAATATTTCATTCTAATTTTACTAATAAGTTGTTCATGAGTTTTATTTGTATGTTATTTATTTATGGAATTAAGTGGTCAAAGTGAAGATATTAATGTTCATAACATCAATTTTAGAATGCAATTTTTATTAAAAATATTTTTTTATATGTTTCTTTAGTACTATTAATTTTATTTTATTGTATTTTTTTAGTACTATTAATTTGGAATTATATTCTAAGTTCTATTTAGATAAGATTTGAATTTATATTTTTATATTGTAATTTTATTAAGATTTTATTTTAAAAAACTAAAATATTTTTTTAAAAAAACTACATGTATCAATAAATATATGCGAGTTAAAAAAATTTGTGGATATTATTTAAACAAATGAAAACTAACGAGACGAATTATTTTAAATAGGTAAGATAATCTATAACTAGCCATCTCTATACATCTCATCTCATAAATGCTTAATCATTTAAATTTAGATTGAAAATTTTTATTGTTACACGATATTAAAAGATAGATTGACACACAAAAAAAAAAAATATATATATATATATATATATATATATGATGTATTTGCACTTAATTGAAATTCCACCATCATTCCAAGCTTAACAAACAACTAATTTTTTATTTTAAGATCTTCGTATATGTAATATATTTATACTTTTAATTTTATTTAATTTTTAAATTATCATATAATGTAGAAAGAATTTACTATTTTAATTTATTTATATATCTTTAGTTGAAATAATAAATTTGACTTTACAAATTACATTATTTATAATTTAAGTTACACTAAACTTTAAAAAACAGAAACTTAAATAAAAATAATTTTTTTAATTTAACAAGTTTAACTCAATATTTATATAAGTAGTCAAGGACAAGTTAACACACAAAATAATACGTAAATTCATTTATTTTTTATGTTAATTCTTTTATTTTCCTTTAATTATATATTATACCATAAATATGCGAAATATTAATAAAATTATTTTAAATTATATTATATTAATGTGTGTGATATATTATAAGTTTTTATAAGAATATAAGTTTTTTATTTTTTAATAAAAAAATTTATTTATTATCACATAAATTTAATATAAAATTATATTAGACAAAAAAAATATGTAATCCCTGTTTAAAATGTAAATTATGTTGGACTTTATATTTTTTTAATTTACTCATACGACAAACTAGGTTGAACCATCCTAAATAATTTATTGTGTTAAAAGTGAATTCCACTTTTAGATCCACGTTATGTTTTTTTTTTATTTTTTATTATGCAACCGTATACTTAGTATATTTAGCTATCTGGAAATATTTTTAACCGTGAATAATTAGTTCTTAGAAAATAAAAAGAGTTGAGCTTGTAAAACATGAGTTGAGGCAAATCATGCATATTACGATAGCATGATAAACCGTTATTCTCAACGTACATTTGATTGCAATTAATTTTAAAAAGTATTAGCATTTAAAATTATTAGCAAAAGCTACTAATTTCTATAAAATAAGATAATCACGTGTTCTACGTGATTTGTTGTGTCGTCATTATGAGTCCACCATGGATTACATAATACTGAGTAAATATCTAAATTAATTACAGAAAATGATAAATTTATAATATTTTTTGTGTAAATTAATGATTAAAAATTCATCTGATTTTATGTAACTTTTTAATGAGTATTTGATATTTAATACATATAAAATTTAATTTTTTTCATATTTGGTCCGAAAGAATTTATATCTGTTGGTAGAAGAATTTTTTTAGAATTATTTGTATATTTTTTTTAATGAAAGCCTATAAGTGTTTACTCAAATAATGTTATTACATTGTTATGTTTTGAATATAATTGGTCACTTCAACTATTTATAAAAATATTTTATATGCTCTATTATTGAGTGGCCCACGTTTAACCACTAGTAGAGTTTGAATAGGACCATGTTTCCCTGTCCATGCATTTAATATGTACCACATTAAAGACCAGGTGGGGGATCCAATTTTTAAACAACATATTTAAAATTTTAATATAATCTTTTTGTTGGATTTTATTAAGTTTGAAAAAAATTAAGCGATAACTTGTGATTTTATTTTTTACAAGTTTCATTTATATTTATGTTTCATATGAATTATATACTATCATAGATTATATTTTAATTTAAAGTGCCAATAAAAAAATATCTTAATTTAAAGAATGTATAGGTAAAAAATAAATTAAAAAGTAAAAAATAAAAAATAAAAAATCCAGAATTGTATTATATTTAAAGTTAATTATTTAGTTATTTTTTTAATTTAAATTATTTTATCATTGACATAATTAACATGTATTCTTAAGAATTATCAAAAGATATGTAACAGTATTTTTTTAATATTGATGTATAATCGTATACAATAAGATTTTCCATTTAGTGTATACATATTACACATTACCTGTTATTATTGTTATGTAATTATTATGTTTTTGTTAAGAATTAGTGATAAAAAGTAACTCTAACTCAATAATATATGATAAAAAATAATAAAACGGCTATCTCCGATCTTGTCAATTAAAAATTTAAAATGATACTTGAAGGTGTTTAAATAAAAATAACTATTTTCAAAATTAATTATATTAATATTTTAACCATAGTTTTTCTATTTTTAAATTAAACTATTAATGTATATTATTATATTATTAAAATAATATATAAAGGGTGTGAAAAAATACTTTTTTTCTAAAAGCTATCATCTAGTAATTTAAATTAAAAGAATAAACTTGATCCTCTACAGGTTATGTAAAACGCTATTATCCTTCATAATTGATGTAAATTCTCAAAGTTGTTTTTAAAAATATTTTAAAACATATCTACCATCCTATTTTCTTACCTTAGCAATATTTATGTTCTTAACTATCTTACGTGGACGTGGAAATGATTAGAATTGTTAACGGGTTGAATTAGGTACGGGTAATGTCTATCTATTATCCGACTCATCTAAAAAATCCTATTTGTTATCTGTTTTGCTACTCATCGGGTATTTGCAAAAAAAAAATATTTGCGGGTACATGTGGATATCAATGAATATTTTTTTAAATTTTTTAATTTTTAAATAAGATTATTTAAAAATAATTATATAAAAATATAAATTTAAATAAAAAATTATTTTTTTGTAAAAATAAATTTATTTTTTTAAAATAATTTAAATAAGTTAGACTGTAAAATATAAGTTGAATTATAAAATATAAGTTTTAGAAAATTAACCCTTTTAAAAATAATTTCAATTTTATGAGAATGAATAAAAAATAGACATCACCAATAACTTTAATTTAATTACTTAATTTTTAAAAAATATTTAAATTAAATTTATTAATAATAATTAGCGGATAGTGTAGTGGGCAATTAAAATACTCGTATTCGTTACCTACTGATATTCGCTTAAGATATTCATTTAATATCTGTCACCGATTTTACCCACCAATATCTGCTGGTATGGATTTCTTTTAAAGATATCTAGAAATGATAAACAAACCAAATGTAACAAGAATTCAAAAAGTATTTTGACACAAAAAAATCTTTTAAAACACCGTTTTAAAATAGAAGATGGTGAAGAAAAAGTTTTACAAAATAAGAATGAAAAAGTAATTACCTGAAAAGTATATGATCGACAAAAAGTTTAAATTTACAAAGAGATTTAGTAGAAAAAGTTTTACAAAATAAGAATGAAAAAGTAATTACCTGAAAAGTATATGATCGACAAAAAGTTTAAATTTATAAAGAGATTTAATAAAAAAAAGTTTAGATATATTTCAAAGTCTATAGGAAATAACTTTTTTGCCAAAATTTATTAATTCCAATTTTCTTTCTATTAATTCACAAGAAAATAATAAGTGACTCGAAAATAAAGTACATAAAAGGAACATATCATAAATATAAATGTGCATGAAAAGTAAAGTGTAAGACAACTTAAAATATGGTATATTAAGCAACGAAAATAGTAGAAATCAAATTAAAGATGCATGAAACACACAAATATTTTTAATGTGCAAATGTAGGGCCAGAGAATTCTAATATCAAACTTAAATAATATAGTATAAATTTTAAAGAATAAATTAAAGGAATTATAAATTGTTATATTTATCCTTCAACTCTTTAAAATAGCTCTTGCGCACATGGAATGTATATACAAGTTACGTGAACTATATGGACATGTTGTGATATTAAAATTATTATTTTTTAATTGGCAAATAAAATATTATATAACAGATAAAAGAGAGTATGTTAGAAGCAGCTAGATACCAATTTTTACCCAACAAGGTTATTACATAGTTACGGTTATCAGAACACAAATAATATTATATAACCTAACACCTATTAATTACGAACAATAAGATTTGCAAATTGAGAAGAGTTAATGAAAATGTGAATCAGAGATTACAAATTCAAAGACTTTTTTAATTAAATTTAACAGTAAAATGAAAATCTTTATCGACGTTAGAAGAAAAGAGATTATTCATATATAAAATTATTTTTTAAAATTTTGGTTAATTTGATACTTAAGGATAAAATGAAAGTAAATAAACATTAATTACATTCAATATTTGATGATATAAAATATGTGATAATAGTGATAATTATATGATGGAGATAATAATAATAATATTATTATTATTATGACAATAATAATAACAATAATATTATGATAAGAAATAGTGACTATGGTACTGATAAGAAATAGTGATTATTGTAATGATAAGTAAGTCCAGTGAAAATAACATATAACTAATAAACTAACAGTGACAATATACTGGTAGCTATTATATAAAATATATATTTAGAGTTGATGAAAACAATCCCTTGTGAAAGTAGTAATATAACAATGAAAAAATTAATGAAAAGTTTCATGATTTATAAATCGTGATAATAATGGTGATCACAATCATCGATGATAACAGTAGTGATCACAATAAAAATAAAAATTATATATTTTATTAATTTTTTTATAATAAATACATTATATTAATATTAAAGGGAAATAGACCCTTGATATCTTTGTTTTTAGTTTGAAAATAAAATTAATAATAATAATTAAACTAAAATATACTGGATCATTTATAATATATCGTGTTAGTGAAAGGTGTTAGTGGTGGTGTATAGTATATTATGTTGTTGAACTATGTGAGACACTTACTTTTAACCTTGGAATAGTTTGTTTTTTTTTTTAATTTTAAAATATAATTAAAGATAAAATAAAATATAAAATGTGTATATTAAAAAGAAAGAAAAAAAATCCATTTATATATTATTATTTTAGATAATAACACAAATAATATGATAATAAAATTACATTTTATGATGTACCAAATAACTACACTTCTTTTATAACCACTAAATCAACTCTAATGAGATCTTATTTAATTATAAGTATCTTTCATGCATTTACGCACGTGCCTATTTATTCCAACTAATTAAACAAAATTGACTTCTCAACCTACCAGTTTCTTTATTTTTAATTAAAATATTATATTTGTCAGTCTTTGACTAGTAAAAAATATAAATAAAAAATAAAGAATATTGAAGTATCCCTTTATATTTTCTATTAATTTATATTCTACTAAAAAATAGATGAAAAATAAATATGTGGAAATTTAGAGAACAAGACAAGGAAAAATATATGCAGATGTTGAGAATTTTTCTCTCAGTCTAACCCTAAGAAGAACATAAGAGTGAGAAATCGTATGAAACAAGGACTTTCTCTATTTAATAACCTCCACATTAATATAAACCTATTTTATTTACTCTTAATCTTGTTTTAACGAAATAGGAAAAACACAAAGCTGTCTATAAGAAAAGAAGAAAACGAGTCTCATATAGTTTTCCTTTTTCTTTCCTCTTTGTCTAAATAATAATATAAAATAGTTCTCTTTTTAAACACAACATGTGTTTGGTTCACTTCTTTTTCTGTATATAATTTATTTATTTTATTGATAAGATTTTTAAAATAATAAAAAATATCCCCTCACATATGCTATGTTTGAATAAAATATTTTATTAAATACTAGTGAAAACATAAAGATGTTGCATTTATGGTTCTAGAATCTTTTAGTTCCTAGATGAAATTAATCACTGACACATTACTCATCATAAAATAAATAATTATTAAAACGTAGTAAGGATAAAAAATTATAAAAAAAGTTGCTCACATTATCTCATTATATATATAGACGATGTTAATATAGATTTACCATAAATTTTAAAAATATTAACACCTAAATGTATTAAAACCTTTTGAGAAAAATGATATACTAAAATTGTACACTCATGAATTAATAATTAATTTCTTTTAAATATCTCAGAAGGAAGATATTCTTACTCTTATAGATAGGTAGGTGACAAAAAATGTAAATTGAGCATTCACAAAGACTTTTTTTGGATAAGCAATTATTATTTTTTTAAATATTTGCTCAGAAAACAATAAGTTTTTGTTTTTGGATTGTGTTGTTATCAATTAACCATATCCACAATTTTTTCGTGGGTTATGATGTAATGTTAGATAATACTTTATATGTAGAGTCATATCAGAACAAAATATTCAGAAATGCATTTATCACATGTATTTAAATATTTATATTTATATTATTTTTTATTTATGCAAATTTCATTATTTTATTATATTTAATTTAAGTAGTAGTCAGTTCAATTTTTGTCCTCATCTTTTCTTATAAAAAGGAAATCAAATTAAATATAATTAAAATATAAAAAATGAAGATTTCACTTTCCAAATAAAAATTCAGTCAAACCTTCATTTTGATTTCTTTCCAAATTTCAACCATAACATCAAAAGAAATGTACTTTATAAGTTATTCTTTCTATCTCAATATAAATTAGAATAAATAACTTAAAAATATTTTTAACTGTTATTTATTAACTAGAGTGTTTTGAAGAATTTTTCCTTCAATGAGAGTATATTTAAGAAAAAAATGTCTTTCTATATATCACTTGCAATATCTTTAATTTTAACTTAAATTTTAATATTTTTAAAAGACATTCACAATTATAAAAATATCTTATCGCAACAGAAATCAGTTACTAAAATATACAATATAATTTTAATTTTAAAAATATTAAATTCTAATAATAATATATTCATATTTTAAAAATATTCAGCTATTATAAAATAATTTTTTATCTTTTTGTCTTGTATAAACTAAAATAGGTTAAAACAGTACGGAAGTTCCGGAAATTTTTTATAATTACAAATAAATCTGTAAATCATTTGAACTAATTTTATGAACTTGTATTTAATTTTACTTAAATAATAGGTAATTTCAGTAAAACAAATTAATAAGAAAAAGCTAATTGAAAACAATATAAAGTTATAGACCAATTCAAAAAAAATTGTTTAAAGACACTTGAAATTCAATTATTTTAATTTTTTACTAATAGTCTTTTTTTTGTGTGGTGAAAAACACTTGAAATTAAAGTATGGCGGCTAATGCATAGCAAGGAATCCATTATTCTCTTTTCTCTACCCTAATTGAGGCACACCTTGTCTTTTTGTTACTTTTCTTTTCAATCATTTTCTTTCTTCTTTTTTATAATAAGTTTGATTTCTATAATCTCTTTTCCATTTTCTTCTGAATAATTAATTTAAATAAAATATTATTTTTCAAATAATGTCTCGGATTTGAACAGGGTAAATGAAAGAAAAACATAAATAAAAATAAATTTCTGTCAAATATGATGAGTTAGATTCTCAAACCAATCTTATAAATATAATCAATATTTCATATTAAAAATATAGTAAAAAAGTTTAAATGATTACCCTGTTCGCTTTATTAAAAATTTTTATGCGTCTTTTATTAATTTTATTATTATTATTATTATTATTATTATTAATGTTTTCTTCTCAGCCATCTTCGTCTATAAGATTGATTGTTTATACAGGAAAAAAAAAAGAATACTGATTGTTGTTAGTGTTCCGTTTGTTGGTGGCTAAGAATCCGCCACAAAATCAAAGGCAGAAAGAAGAAGAAAAACGACAAAAACAAACAGAGATCGTATTTTTTGTTTGAGCTGGAAGCAACTAAACCCCGGTTTGGCCATTAGATTCAATCGTATTTTTCAATACTTTAAAGTGATTTTGTTTCAAGATTTTGTCTTTCATTTTTCTTCTTAGTATGCATGTTTAAAATTTTCTTGTAACTTGTGTTTTGTTGTGTGGTTCTGTAAAGGTTGCGTATTCATTTGAGTGACGTGTTATTGAGTCTGCATATCGAAGTGGGTGTGCAGATTCATTCGTTGTGAAGCTTGATTTTGGTTTGCCAGTAATTCTGAATTGTTATTTGTAAGTAACATTTTTATGCCTTTGATGCTTTTTTTAATATGCTTTGGGCTAGAAATCGTGTAGCCTCCCTCTGTTTGCCTTTTAACATTTTTTTACCAGAAAAATAAAAAGAGATTGCATGTTGGATTAAGACCATGCTGTGTTATGCCTGATTAAAGTGGTTCTTTTTGAACTGAAACTTGTTTTGATTTTCATGGTTTTTGTTTCGTTTGACCCTTTTGATGGTTGATTGGTTTAGTTTGCTTTCACTGAGCACGGCCTTTCCCATTGCTGAAAGAGATGGTTGCCTTTGGAAAGAAGTTGAAAGACAGACAAATTGAAGAATGGCAAGGGTATGTTGTGTTGGGGTTTATAAACTTGAGTTGAATATTAGCCCTGCGTCAATGGTACTTCAGGTTCATAAGGTTGATTTTTTGTTACAGATATTACATAAACTACAAACTCATGAAGAAACGAGTCAGGCAGTATGCCCAACAAATTCAGCTTGGAACACAAGATCGGCGGCATGTACTCAAGGATTTCTCACGAATGCTTGATAATCAGGTTTTTCTGTTTTCTTTGTTGAATGCTTAGTTATGCAATACTGAATGAAGGTGGATCCTTTTCATCACTTCTAATGCTCAAATTAGATTCTGGTTATGCTTATAAGAATGAATGAAATTATTGAGCAGAATGAATCACAACTGTTGTCAAACAATGTTTTTGTGCTATGTTGTTGGGGAATCTTAGATGCTACACATTTGTCTCAATCACTTTCTTTTGTTGTTATTCAGATTGAGAAGATAGTCCTTTTCCTGTTGGAGCAACAAGGGCTCTTGGCAAGCCGGATAGCAAAGCTTGGAGAGCAGCGCGATGCTCTTCAGGAGGAGCCTGAAATAAACAAAATAATTGAATTACGAGAAGCTTATAGAGTATTGGGACAAGATCTATTAAAACTTCTCTTTTTTGTCGAGATCAATGCTGTTGGTTTGCGAAAGATATTGAAGAAGTTTGATAAACGCTTTGGCTATAGATTCACAGATTACTATGTCAAAACTCGTGCAAATCATCCTTACTCCCAGCTGCAACAAGTGTTCAAGCATGTGGTAACATATTTTGTTCAAGCATGTGGTAACATATTTTGTTCAAGCATGACTTTTACTGAATTAAATACGCAGCAAATGAATTCCCATATAGTTGATAGAAACCTGGTATCTCATGAGAAAGAATAGGGGATTTCTCCCCTCAATGCAGTGCCTAGCTTGCAGAACATCGAGGGTCTGCATCTCTCAATGCCCAAAGATCTCAATTCTTTCACAAATACCTTATTTCTCTAATTTTCCACTCCCCAACTAACTAACTCACCAACTAGTACATGGCTAGCTTACTAATTTGTTGTAACTAACTACTAATGTGGATTACCCAACAGTCAATAATTTTAGTAAATGAATATTGATTGACTTATATGGAATTTATAGGGATTGGGAGCTGTTGTGGGAGCCTTATCACGCAATCTTCATGAACTTCAGGATCGTCAAGGGAGCTACTTGTCAATTTATGATCAGCCTACCCTTCCCCTTCAGGTCTCTTTTGATTTACTTTGCTCCACTTATGCTTACTCTGTTTGTTATGTTCTTTCTTAATGTTCTCAGGCATGCTGCTGGTTTGGTAGCATTGTATTGTAGCAGCTCATGGTTGGTTGGGATTATTCTTAATATATACTTGGTCTTGTATGCAGGATCCAGTCGTTGATTCAATAAATGCAGCCGTTGATAGGTTAACTAACTCAACAAACTTCCTCAACTTTTTGGGGCAGCATGCTCTCATCATGCAAGAAGAGCTGCTTAGCCCTACTGAGGAACATGTTGATGATCAACGATACCATTTTATGTCTCTTCTCCTGAACTTGGCAAACACATTTTTATATATGGTCAATACATATATTATTGTCCCTACAGCAGATGATTACTCCATGAGCCTTGGGGCTGCGCCAACAGTTTGTGGTATTGTTATTGGGGCAATGGCTGTTGCACAAGTGTTTTCATCAGTGTATTTTAGTGCATGGTCAAACAAGTCATACTTTAGGCCTCTTGTATTCAGTAGCATAGTTCTTTTTCTTGGAAATATCTTGTATGCATTGGCATATGATGTTCGCTCAATATGGATTCTCTTAATTGGTCGCCTTTTATGTGGGTAAGCAATCTTTCATTTCTTATCCTCCTTGATGACCATATTTTATTTTATTGTGCATTAACTTTAGATAAGATAAAATCTTTCACTTGGTCTCACTACTTGGTTTACTACCATTTTCTGCAATTCAGAGTAAGACACCTTGTAAACTGGCTCTATGAAAAAGCTAATCCTAACTGGAATTAAAAGAGGTTATAAAATAGATTTTAAAATAGGAATCTTAGTATACCATTATTTTCATGTCACAAATTATGAAAAGTATATACACTGATTACCATCATGTTAAGGCTGTTATGTAACACTGGACTATTATTGCAGATTTGGTTCAGCCAGAGCTGTTAACCGGCGATATATCAGTGATTGTGTGCCATTAAAAATCCGCATGCAAGCATCAGCAGGTTTTGTTAGTGCCAGCGCTCTTGGAATGGCTTGTGGTCCTGCTTTAGCTGGCATACTGCAAATTAATTTTAAGATTCACAAGCTTACCTTTAATCAGAATACCTTGCCTGGGTGGGTTATGGCTGTTGCTTGGCTGGTATATCTGGTATGGTTGTGGATCACTTTTAAGGAACCTTCCCATGCAGCTGAAGAGGATCATACACTACATCAATCGAATGATGGTACTGAACTTATGTTGCATCAACTTGCTACTTATTGTTTAAGACTTTTTAAGTATTTGATTCCTTCAGTTTTTGGCTCAAATTTTCTGAATATCATGAATCTTATATCTCACTGATTATTGGTTTATTGTAAGAATCTTACACAAAAGAAAGTAGTCTATAATCATAATAGATCGTATTCTTGGTCATCAAAAGTGAGGGGAAAAAAGTGGCTCTACAAAAGACCGTGGTTATTGGGATTTTTTCTAGCTGGAACAAGTTGATGGCTGCATGGATCAAATGATGCCATTATCCTATATCAAAAAATAGGATTTAGAAAGCACATTTAGACCTGGTCCTTTCGAATGGTTTCTCTTATATTTTAATTGGTTTTCCTACTCCACCTATTTATCGAGCCATTTTCTGTCTGATAAACATTTTTTATTGGTCTTCTATTAACCTGTTCCAGCTATGTTTAATGTGAGATTCTGTTTCAATGGGTGCTACTCCTATGTCTTTGTAATACATTTTTTCCTGAAGCATTTTGAATTGTTGAATGGTTAATTTTCTGGACTTCGAATTTTCAAAATCATGAAGTATGGGTTTCCATTGTTGCAAATGGTGCTCAGCATGTCAAAACTATCTCTTGAAACAAGATCTCTCCCTAATTGTCTCTATTTTGTTCTGTTTCTTAATTTCTGTTGAAATGGTTGTGGATGAACAAATGTCCTCTCCATATTCCAGGCTTCCTAGCTACATTATATTACACTAGAATATTATATCCATTTGTTGTCCATATTCTAATCTATACGCATCACAACTACTAAACAAGTCATATTGAGGAAATTGGTCTTAAAATCTTAAAAAGGCGTTAACGATTAATCTCTATATTAGCATCTTTCTTTGGAATGCTATATATATCTAGCCAATTGATTACTCTTCTGCAAAATATAAGACTGCAAATAATGGAATAACAGGTAATATTTCTAGCCTTGATGATCTATCAATCTATCAATCAATCAATCAATCCCATCAATATTTATAAAAATACTGTGATTGTATTATTACTTCACTTTACATCGTAGTTACGTGTCATGTGTAGTGTATTTTTTTTTTCGCGAGTTTTATCATTCTGATGAGCCTCCCTCAATACAAGTAATAGAAAATGATGCACTTTTTTGTCTTTCCAGAAGCAAACAGTACACTTGAAAAAGGCCTAAAACAACCATTGCTGATTAGTTCAGAGAATAAGGTAGATGAAGATGCTGACCAAGATTGTGATGATAGTGAAGAAGCTCCAGAGGAATCTCGCCAGCCAGTCAATTCAATTGTAGCAGCATATAGACTCCTTACACCTTCTGTAAAGGTTTGTAAGAAACCTCCCTTCACCATAGTTTTATTGGATTTCTATTGATAAAATATGATAGTTAGATGTATAAGCTTTAAATTATTGTTAATGTTATGATGGAAAACTAATTATTGAAGTGAAAGTGACATATGCATGTTCCTGCACGAGTATGAATGACACACTTATTTTAAAACAATTACAAATGGGACATTAAAGGAATTAAATTGCTCATTGCATTTTATTATACTAGCTAGCTTTTGTCTACTAAGAAACGTGAAATAGACTTGTATATGCCACTTGAACCTAGAATAGACGATTCTCTTTTGAAGTTTGGAATATAATAATTTAAGTTTCTTAGAATTTGGGTTTTAAATAATCTCAATTCAACAAAAGTAGTTTATAAAGTGAGATTTGCACCTGATGTATACAAGGCAGGCTAGAGGTGATTGCTATTAAGGTGACTTTGCAACACTTCTCCTCACAACCAAGACTTCTAGTCTTGAGCATGACAAATGCAGGTGGCCCAACAATGGATCTATGATAGATTTTGATGCCATCTTAGAATTTGGGTTTGAGTTTATTTGAATCCACAAAATTGGCTTAAAATGTGAAGTTTGTATCTGATGTATTCTATTTTAGTCATAAAACTAAACCACCACCCTTGAGATGGCAATATAGGCAAATCCTAAAGAGGTTGCAATTTAGGCAGGTTAGGAGTGATCTCATTTAAAGTGACTTTCCAACGCTTCTCTCGTCCAAGACTTCTAGCATAGAGCATGACCGATACGGGTGACACAATAATAGATCTAGGACAAATTTTGATACTATCTTAGAATTTGGATTTGAACTTTAATTCAACCATACAAAATCGGTGTGTGGAAGGAAAAAATTGCATCTCACTTATATATTCTATTTTAATCTCATCATTGGTTAGTGTGGGATTAAATCACGACCCTCGTGGTTGAAATATAGATATCCTCCAAAAGAGGTCACAACTTAGGCTGGCTAGGCTTGACCACAATTAAGGCGGATTTTCAATGAAGTAAAATAATTATGATCACCATGTAACTACATTCCATAGGTATCTAGTGACTAGCGCACCAGAGTGCATGCTTAGATTAGCTTTATATAATGGAAATAATTGTCTTTTCTAGGCAGTTTCCCTAGAAGACTTATGAGAAGTAGAGTTGTTGGTTCCCATAATTTAAGCTCTCCCAAATAAGGGCTAGATTAATGCTATTCTACATTATAATTTTGTAAAATGTTATGATAATTTCATGAGTGGTTTTCACAATCAGTCTTAGATGTCTGATTTTATCTTTATATGAATTACTATTGATTAATTATACAGTTGCACAAAAAATACATTAAATATTAGTTCATTACTCAAGTTAATCTAGTTTACACAAACAAAAAGGTAACACAGCTCTTTTGCTCCAAGGTCATATTAACTCTTTTGCTCCACATTTGGTGAAGATTAACACAGCTTAGTAAATTAGGGGTACTTAAATAGGTAACAAGCATCTCCATTTTCATATAAGATCAACTGTGAACAAAACAAACTCTGAAAGATACTTCGGTATGAAATTATTTTGAGGTTATTACTAGTCTCAAGGACATACAATCGAGATACATCCAAATCTAATTTTATTATTGCTTTTGCTTTTTATTTACATTATTTCCATTTGTTAACTGGTTGGGATGCATCATGGCTTTTTTCTACACTTAACCACATAAAGTGGAGCTAATTTTGTAGAATGGACACTTTCTCCTCTCTTGTCTGAGATTATTTGAACAACAAACATTTTTTTAGACGATTCTTATACAGTAGAAGATGATGGTTTGATAAAATACTTTTAGAATTTAAATGATTTACCTGACCAAACTTTTGAAACATCTCCAGGTTCAACTATTGATATATTTCATGCTCAAATATGTAATGGAGATTTTGCTATCTGAATCTAGTGTTGTTACAACATATTACTTCAACTGGTCTACAAGCACAGTTGCAGTTTTTCTTGCTTGCCTTGGCTTGACAGTTCTCCCTGTAAATATTGTTGTCGGAAGCTATATAAGCAACATGTTTCAGGACAGGTAATGTCTAATAAATCTCATACTTAATTTGATTGTCATTCATAATCAGGTTGATACTTTAGTTTGATTGTCCTAGAAATTTACATCCTCATTGTCTGTTACAAGAACCATTTAGAAACTTAAAACTTGTTAAAATATTTTCCACGTGTATCTCAAAGATTACTTATTTTTTATCTGTTTTAGGCAAATTCTGTTGGCATCAGAAATTATGGTTCTCATAGGTGTTCTACTGAGTTTCCAAGCAATCTTTCCATATTCTGAGCCACAATACATCTTTTCGGGTCTCCTTTTATTTGTTTCTGCAGAAGTACTTGAAGGTAAGGTCTTATCTTCCTTTATTATTTATAATCATGGATAGGATTGTATTGTAAATGCGAAGGAAGAAATTTGTTAAGAGGCCCTACATTCGTAAGGAATATGACCATAATGAAGTTAGGCTATAATATTTTGTCCCATTATGTGAAACCATGAAATTTCAGTATAAAAACTGATAAAACATTTCTGACCTTTTAGCATCAGGAGCAGTGTTATAGTATAGGGGCAATAAAAAGAGAATGTGGTTGATGTTATGTGGCAATAATGATCTAAATGTGATTTATAAATCACATATTTTGAGCTTCATGCTGTCATATATTCCCCAATTCATTCTTTAACATTTTCTGTAGGCTTTTATATCAATTCTGTTGATGGATTCCACCATTTTGTTGTTTTAAAAGTTTAATGACAAGACATTTCATTAAGGAATATGAAACGATTTAGGCTTTGTAAAGCTACTTCTGCATTTGACCACCTAATATTATATCGAGCTTCATGAGAATACTAATGACTTAATTATAACTGCATTACCCATATGATCAGATGGTCATTTAGTAGTCATAAAACCTGAACTATCGATGCAAGTGGAATAAGTACACAATGGTATAACTTCTGATGGACAAAAAATATCAAAAGGGTTTTGGTAGTTGCTGATGTAATGTTTATATTTTTTTTGTTTTCTTCACCAGAATGTAGTTGATCTGTATAACGTTTAACATTCATCCATTCCAGGTGTCAACTTGTCACTGCTTTCGCGAGTAATGTCATCAAGGCTTTCTCGTGGAACCTATAATGGTGGACTTTTGTCCACAGAGGCAGGGACACTTGCTAGGGTTGTTGCTGATGCAACTATTACCTTAGCAGGGTATGTGCGTGAGAGTATGCTCCTTAATGTCACCCTCATTCCTTCACTCTTAATCTGCATAACTTCCATCCTTGCAACCTGCTTTACCTACAATTCATTATATTGAATTCTGTCACTGAGGCTGAGATTGAGAGATGAAAAGAGGAGAATGGTCTTCAGCAAAAACCTCAGTCTCCTCACCAATTGGCCCTGCATTCTTTCCTACATTCAATATTTTTTATCAATAAAGTCTTCAGTGGCTCCATAAAGTTGGAAAAGTAGCCAGGCTCGTTTTATGTACATTGTCCAAATGTGTATTTCTTATTGCTATGGATTTCTGTATTGTCATTATCATTTTGCTGTAGAGATGAATTGCTTTGTTGTCTTTTGATAATAGATCTGAATGATAGAAATGAAATTAAATGCTTGTCAGCCTGCCTTTTATTTTCACTTGGTATATGGTGAGTAAGGAATATGAATGAGTTGAACTATTTGTCATATTAATAACTGCATAAAGTTAATTTATTTAGAAAAACTAGTTAAGTTTGAATTTTTATTTGATTATATAAATGAATTATGATAAGAAATATTTGAACGAGCTTCATTATTAGAAGATAAAATATAAAAGAATTTATGAGAAATTCAAATATGGAATGGAGAATTTTACCATAGATGAAACTTCCGTGTTTAAGATTTTCTAGCACTACCAAGATTGCAACATGAGGATGATTAACTATAAATTGAACTTTAAACTTTGTTAGTAAAATCTCAAATGAGTCAATTAAGTTGTTGGGTATACATAATACCATAGTAAGGTTGTCCCTTTGAGAGTAATAAAGATTTAAACAAAATTGCATTACATATAGTAAGGGTTTTTCAATACGGTTTGGTTTTGCTTTTAGTTAAAAATATATTTGAACTGAATATAAAAATTATATGCAGTTTGATTTTATTCTATTTGAATATAAAAAAAGATCCAAATTAGACTAAACCAATTTTTACAATTTTGTTTGGATCGAATTTATGATTTTATTGTATATATATGTATTATATTTATACATTGTGACATAAATCCTACATTGAGTAATATGAAGGAGAAAGTAGAATAAAAATGAAGAGTTGATTTGGGTGTTCTTTCCACAACTCAATAAGACTCTTAGGTGTATAAGGAACTTAGGTAAATGTTGTCATAGAAAAGGTGTTTTGGTAAACAAATTATATGAAAGGATTTACAATTTTTTGCCAAAAAATGACAAAAAGTTTGCACAAGAGATTTTTTTTCAGTTTTTGCCAAAAAAAAAATATGAGAGAGTTTACAATTTTTGCTAAACAAATTGCATGTTGAGAAATAAAATAATTTTGTTGAGTATTTGTGGGTGTAAGTTGTGAGGCGTCAAACCACATGAAATTGTTGTGTGCTTTATTTATGCTCTTATATGTGAATGTGCTTCCACTTGAAGAGATTATTTCCTATTGTATGATTCCTAATAATAAGATTTATCTCTCATATGTTTAATAAATCTTCTACACACACCTCCACATATATGTACAATATTGTACAAAATTAAAAACATAAATGTAAAAATTAGTTCTTATACATTGTTTCATTTTGGTAATATTTTATTTTGTCCTAACATTTTTTCCTAAGTTAATAATATAACAGTTATACTACCAACATAAATTTTCTTTCATCTTATCAATATGTTAAAGATATTGTGTTACTAATCTACCTCATATTTATGAGCATGAACTAAGTTAGGTACATTATATTTTTTCTGTCACAAACACATTAATTTTGGTTTAGTTCAGTTTAGATTGATTTTTAAATTTCAAATTGCAATTTGATCCAAATCGTGTGATTTAAAAAAAAAATATCCAAATCGATCCAAAAAAATTCAATTATCGATCTATTAAATCAATTTGGTTCTGAACACTCCAAATAGTTTGTGTAAATGTTGACTTACATTTTATATGCTCTCACCATGTAGCCATGAGGGCCACCTTATTTTGAATTTGCACTTCTCAAATGTTTTTGTCATGTTTCTTCTACATCTCATTCATGTTGCATTACATCTCTTGTGCATTTATATTATGAATTTATTAACAATTGAAGATCTATCTATCTCGTTGATAAATTTGATAAGATTTGACTCCTCCTTTGAATAATTAATTTATGTGGCATAAGAATGTTTTACCAAAATCCACAATGGATAATAAATACTTTTACTAATATCTGTTGAAGATGAGGTTAGGCTTCATCTAGAAAACAAACATTTCCAAAATGATGGACAAGCCAAAAAAAATATCTATTCATGAATAGGCTCCAATACTTGAGTTAATGGTTGGACTGAGCACATTAATAAATAACAAATATAAATATAAAAATATATAATGATGAGTATAATCTAGATTCAATATTGCTTTCTACATTGAATACATTAATTTACAAGCTCTTCCCCAATTAGATATATTTTAACAACTCATTTTATTAATTAAAATCAATTTCAAATACATAGTCTAATACTTGGATATGAATAAATACATTTTGAGATGCACTTGTCCATAAATACTTAAAAGAAAAGAAAAAAAATAAAAAATAAAAAATAAAAAATACTTTGTGTAAATTAAAACTAGTTTATTAATAAGTTAGTACGTAGGCAAAAAATTTCTTATATAATTTTTTAAAAAAATTATGATAAAAATTGTTTGTTTTTTTTTCTTTTTAAAGTAGTTATAGAAATTTTTAGAATTTTTTTTCTTGATCTTTGTTTCAATCAAACAGAGCATGTAAGACGCGTATCTTACTTTTACTTTCCATTTCTCTCTCATACAAAATATCCCCACTCTCATTCTCTCTCTAATTTCTCACTTAAATTTCTCTTTATTTTCATCTCTCCGATTCTCGTACTTTTCAGAATTTGATCACGCTTTGCAGTAGCTGTAGAGCTAAGGATTATTTTCACTTGATCAACTTCTTAATCAGAATAAGTGGCCTTTGGCTATAGAAATCTTTAGATTTTTGTTTCTCCTTAAGTTTGACATCAATTTTAGTTTTGATAAAAAAAAATTGATCCTCTCAACTAGTTTAACCTTTGCTTGAAGTTTAGCTATTTTCTATTGAATTGTTTAGATCCTTAGATTCTTGGAGATATCTCAATTCTTCCTTATGATCTGTCAAGTTCAAGTAATTTTATAGGTAAGAGGACCTAACAACCTTTCTTTAAGTAGTTTTGGTTGGTGGTCATATTAATTTGATTAAATGAATTGTATAAATTGACGTGTGGGGTTTCTTAGAGTAGGAAAAGTAGATGGATACACTATTTAGGGTTGATAACGTTTTTCACTCAAGCAACAAAATTCGCTCAAGTGAAAAAGGCTTTTGGAATTAGGTCTGTTGGTCTTCATCAAAGTTTTAGCCTTGGATCTTAGCTTTCCAATGGCTATGAAATCAATTAAAAAAGAGGTTTAGAACTCTAGTTATGTTGTTTTTAGTGAGCAAATGTCAAGTTGTCAAGTAGTTGGAGTTATTGCATATTTATTTCTAATTTAGATGAACTAAAGGATTGTAACGATGGTAGATCACTATGTTGTGAAATGATAGATGTTTATATATATGTCTTTTTTATTATATGATGTATGTAAAGTGGGTTAGAAATATATATGCTCTCGATAGATATATATTTGTTGTTATGATGCATGACTTGTGGTATGCATGTTCAGAGCCCTTTAAGGATGGTGATTGGAGCCTATCAAGAGTGGTGAACTCTTTTATAAATTTCTTACATGCATGTAAGGTTTGAAGTCCTTGATATATGATGTTTAAATAATGTTTTATGATGTGAGGATGATGATGACGATATGCTCGTATGTATGTATGATGAATATTATGTTGCATATATGGTGTGATGAATATATATATATATATATATATATATATGTATGAATATATATGTATGATGTGATCTCAATTCATGAAAAACCTCAACCCATGTAAGGAGGATCACCACAAGAAAATAAGAAAAGAAAAATATGAAAAAAAGGTTTACAAAGAATTTTGAAGAAAAGGAAGGAAGAAAAATAAGGAGAGTGTACAAGAAGCTTGAAGAAGAGAATAAAAATATTAATAGCTCTTGTAATTTCCTTGTAAATAAAAATAGTTAGTTTAGTGTCTTTCTTTGAAATAGAAATAAGAGGCTACTTGTTTGGACACATGGATAGTATAAAAAACAAGGGCCTTGTTTGGGAAGCTTTGGAACATCTTCCAAACATGGCCTAACCTTTTAGAATTCTACCCATGTGCATGTAATTTTGTGCTCCCCTTTCTATATAAGGGTGAGTCTCATTTGTAACATAACTTTGAAGATTAATTGAGAGCAAGAGCTAATTCTCTTTTAAGTTCAAGAGGTAAGCCTTATTTCTAGAATCTTTTCTAGAGTTTTCCATAATTCAAGTGGTGATTGTCCTTTGCACTTATCTTTCTTTATGAAAGTGGCGTGTTCTTCATCTTCTTGTCTTGTTCATCTTTTCCTTTTATTTGTTCTTGGTTTCTTTTCATGGCTGCACCATTCATGGATCATTTCCATCCATTTTCACCGATTAAAATTCAATTAAACTCCTTGTATGCTTCCTATGTCTTATATCTTGAATTTAATTGGTTGAATTGAATTGTTTTTCAATTTCTAAGTGTAGGTCGAATTTGAACCCTAACATTTGGGGAAAAATCTGATTTCATGTTCTTCCATGCAATTTTACATGTTATTTTGATTTCCTATGCATCTACACATGTTTGAGAGATCCTACAACACATGTAATGCCTCATAAGCATTCATCAATGTATGTATGTATGTGCGTATATATTGTTGAGATGTATGACATTGATATGTTGATGACTTATCAAAAGGGTATGTTGATGATATTGCTCATAGTGATATATATGGTAGTGCTATATTCACTTGTGAGGGCTAAAGCCCCTTGATAAGTGGTTGATATGCTCTTTTATGGGTGGTGTTGATGGCCCCTTTAACGTGGTGGTACATTACCCAAGGTGGTATTGTATGTTAGGTAATGGTGGTAAAGATGCCAACTCATGGATAAGAGGTATCCCAGCTTCATCGATGGTCTAGTCATGTTTACCGAACATCAGGTGGTGATATGTTGAGGGAGACTTACATCACGCTGTCAAAGTAGATGTACACCTTACTCTGGATAGCAGGTGTTTTGTGTCATCTTGATCATAAGAATCTTTGGCATGGTTCATGTTGGGGTCAGGTGTTAGCCTTTAGGTGGAACTTGTTTACCATGGATAAAGTCTTTTGATATACGTTTTATATTTGGTCATAACGAGAATGATAACCAAATATGAGATTTGTGGTGTTGTTGAGTAGATTTGAATGTTTATTATAAATATAAGTCTGTTGATAATTAATTGAATGAATTGTATGACAATTATGTTATATTATGTTAACTCACTCTGCTTGTTTATATGGTTACACTATTATGATCGTACTGTGTACAGGAACAACCTCTATTGCATATGGTAGTGATAATGAACTGAAATCAAGAAGTTACATAACACAAATTAGTTCAAAGAATAAAAATGATAAATAATGTAGAGAATGAAATATGTAGTAGTAAAAAGAATAATATATATATATATATATATATATAATTCACAAAAGTTAATCTTATTTTTTGAGAATTAAAAAAAAAATTTCAACAATGTAAATTAGGAAGAATTGGTCAACAAGTTTTTTTGAACAATTTGGGGTTAAAAAAGTTTGTGGCTCCAATATTATCCTCATCATTGTAAGTAAGAGATGGAAAAGAAATTAAATTATAGTACATATCTTCGTAGTTTTATTAAAATAAGACTTATTTAATTTCAAATTTTTTAATGATATTTTATATATTATTTTTATGTAAATATATTTTTAATCTTTGCAAATATAAAAAAATTATTATTAAAATTGAATTTGTTGGTTTTGGTGTTCATAAATGTATTTTTTAAATGATATCTATCACTATTTAAAGATAGTGGGATATGAATTTAGATAATGATAACTCAAACATAACGTGTGATGTGATGTGATGTGATTTTTTTTAATTTTTAATTCTTGTATGTGTTGTGATATATTTAAATGTATGCTGTCTTATTAACATCAAATAGTAAACCATTTTTTAAAATTTTAAATTTTAATAGAAAAAAGGGAAATTACTGTCACGAAAATCTATCATATGAAGTTTAACAAGCAAATGCAATCCTATTTTTTTTTTTAAAAAAGTAATTCATTACTTGCGAATGAAGGATAAAATTTTATTAAGTTTTTGTTAAACTATAAATCTTGTTTGAAAACTTAAATAAATTATAGGGTTTTATTTAATAGATATCACTTGAACAAATCCTTATATAGTTATTCATTTAAAAAGGTCTAATAGATCATAAACCTTTATAATAAAAATTAGAACAAATTAGACGTATATCATTAATGTTTAATGATATTAAAATTGAATAAACCATAAATTATAAAAGTCTAATAAATATTCCATTTAATATATATATATATATATATTATTTATATTGTTGATATTATAATAATAGTCATTATTATTATTGGATGGTGTTATTAAGGTATTATTCTCTTCAATAAAGAGGACAATCAAGAAGAAACAAAGCACAAATAAAGGTGACAATGCCATAATTATTGGAAATCTCGAAGAGGAATACTAAAGGCAACCATACCATAATAACACGGTTTCGCAACTTGTAATTTATTCTTTAAGATTAAGTAAATCTAATAAATTTATTTAATTAAAGTATATTAAAAATGTCAAAAACACATGCACTGTGTCTCTATTAAAAGCTAGAAAAAAATAACCTTTTTAATCCATTTAAAAGTTAACTTCCTTAAATAAATATTCTCATGTAAATAAATTTTAAAGTTAGTCTTCTCCACCACATATTTAAAAAAGTGCAACTATTTAAGAACTATTTTTTATTTTTGGTCATTTTATAAATCATACCACCATGTTAGTGGCTATAATATATCCATGTCATGTACCACGTTCATGCAATCTTGATCACGCGTTATAGAAGGTCTTTTCTATGAGGAAATATTGATCACTATAGTTCTAAAAACTCGTTCTAGAAGCTCTTCTATGAGGTAATCTTGATCACTCGTTCTAAAAGCTCGTTCCAGAAGCTCTTATGAAAGATTCTTCAATCATGGATTCTATTTTGTGATCATCCCATCAATAATTGTTTTCAATTATGGTGCATTGTTACACACGTACACTAGTGGGGTAAATTGGAGCGTCATACACATATTTGGATATAGCACTCTTTTAACTAAAATTAAATTTTTATTTTGCTAATAGCTATCGTGCTTTAATATTAATATTTAGATTTAATTATATATTTTATTACTCAAATATAATTGCTTTTTAAATTTTAATTTTTCATATATTTTACCATCAAATGTATATCTTTTGGAAGATGATTTTTTTAAATAATTGTTTTTAATATGATAATTTTAAAGTTATGTTTAATAATGGCTTTTTGTCGACTGAAAGTGGAATGATAACTCATTACATAATACTTAACTTCTTCTAAAGAATTGTGTAGCTTAAATAATCAACGAATTCTTAAAGAGAGATACTCGTTATTTGAGCAGGATAATTTAAATTTAATTATTGCGCAATAAATTCTAAATTATTGAATCAATTAACTATAAGTATTCATATATTCTAAATTATTTATTCATTTATAGAATACTTATTGATAAAATAAGTGAGCATGCTTTTAATTTAATTGATACGATTATTTATCACACAAAAAACAAAATTATTTACATTAAACATTTAAAATTTTTTGCAATTCTACCTATTTGTTAAATTTAATGGAAAGTCATGAAAAAGTAACTTTATTTTATCACTAATTTTTATAAAATGACACATCGTTCTAATTTTTTTTGTTACTTTTTACACTTTTTCATGATATACCAATTCATTATAAATTTACCACAGTGATAAAATACGAAAAAAACTTATATCTTAACTAGAATTTGTTAAATAATATTTTTAAAGCATTAAGAAATAAATAAAGGAATATAAAATTTGGAGGTTATAGAATTTTCTGAATATAAATAAATTACTAGGGCAGTCCAATACGATAATTTGCATATATAAAATTAATTTATAATTTTTATTTAATGGTAAAAATATTTTTAGGAATCTATATTTTTCTTAATATTTGAAAACTGAACTTATTGATCTTCTATCATAATGATACACTGTACAATATTTTGCAGAATAAGGACATAATAGTGTCAGGGAAACCATGACAACCCAGCGTTGCATGCAGAAAAATCCAACAGTAACCATCGCTAACAGCAATCCTTGGTTGACTCTTAAGAGGAGAGGCAAAATTTTGTCTTTGTTTGCATTAAACTATTTCTTCAAGAGATTCTGAGGTCTCTACCTTTATCAGAGCAACTAATAAAATCAGAGACATGATCAGAGCATGTGATACTATAGATAAATACAAAACAATCAGCAGATAAGAGACATTGCACAAGTGGGACTGGTGATTAAGGCAAGTGGGCATAGACACCCTAGATTGGTGATGGGGTGTTGATGGGTGCAAGGATATGTATTTTGGGAAAATATTAAGATTGGTGATGGTTCTATGGTGTTGAAGGATGTTCCACCAACTACTGTAGTTGGAAATCTTGCTAGGCTGGTTGGGAAAAAAACCCTAATAGATTAGGTAAGATGGCTAGTTTTACCATGGACCATACTTCATATATCTCCATGTGGATTGATTATGCTGTTATCTAGAGGCTAATTAATTGTCCGACATGTTTTAAAATTATGTTTAGATTTAATTGTTTTGGTTTCAATTCAAGGGTTGTGCAATAGAGAATCCAGGTTCTCCTTCTTACAACAAGAGGTGTCTTTTTAATCATGGTGTTAGGTTTTAAAGATAGTTAAATGTAGTGCTTTGTTGCTGTAAGTTGCCATGATCACTACCCTTTGTGTAAAATTTATGAATATGGATTTCACAGGTTTTGTTTACATTCCGTATCTCATTGTTTTGTTCTTATCCTTGTGGAGGATTCAATTGATTAGTTATCTACCTTTTTTTTGTTTGAGTTTAAGGCACAACACGATAGTTTGGATTGAGGTTAGATTCTCTAGTTATTGGATTATTTTTCTGAATCTTTTAGGGTCGTTAGTGTGGAATCAATTACGACATGGTTCAATTCAATTGGATGAACGTGATCCTTTGAATGGGATATCAACCCAAAGAATGAAAAGGCTAAAGAATAATGGATGGAGTAAAATTCGCACCTAGAGGATACGAGTTTCAATTAGCTTCATTAATTGAAGAAATATGCATGAATGACTAATATGCTTATTGATCTATCTAGCTAATCTTGAAAAGGTTGATCATTTGCTTAAAAATCTTTTAAAGTTAAGAAAATACATCACATATACCGCAAATTGATGACCACAATCTCCTCTTGTAACAACAAAATGCTCTCGTTGAGCAAAACTGATTGCTGCATAATTCAACTAAACTCAATGTTGCATTATCTTACCTACTAAAATAAAGTTGATGTAATACATATTCCATTTAAAAAATAATTGTTGAATTTCATAATAGAGACAATAACTCATTCATTTATAAACCAACACAATTTATATTATAAGAAAATGTTAAATTAGTTAATAAACAATTTTTTTTAATATTTTATTGTGATGATTAAACTCTTAAATCATGATTGTATAATGAAAAGCACATAAGATAATTTATTGGAAAAATATGTTAGTTTAGAGTAGTTAGACTATATGTTACTAGACCGTCTTTAATGGATGGTTTCTGTTGTAATTATTGTAACAATTTTTTGTTTTGTTTATTTGTTTGTATATTTATTAGTAGAGCTTCCAAGATACATAAGAGTGAGATTCGTTTTTTATTACCGTTTCAAGATAACTATGCGTAATTTGAGTTTGTTAATAAAATTCAGGTTTTTTTTTTCTTGTTCTTGTGTTATTTTTTTATAGTTGACACTGAACCCAACAATTGACGTCGTTTGTGGGAAGTGTTGCGAGTAAGAGACTCGTGGGTAGAACACTTCAAGTTTAAGGGGGGAGTTAGCACTGTGTGGAAGGAACTCACACTTAAGGGGGAGATTGTTCAAGTGTAGAGTTTTAGAGTCCCACATTGGATAGAGATGAGAAATATATAAAGAGAAAAAGACTCACAAACTCATTGTCTTAAGGTTTTTAGTTGAAGGAGGTGTCAAGGTCTCTTATATAGGCTTTGTGTTGGCTCATGGCTCATTTGATCCACCAAGATCTCTCAGAGTACAGAATCTCCCCGATATGTCCGTTCAAGAGGAACCCAATAATTGGTGTCGCCTATGGAGAGTGTTGTGAGTAAAAGAGTCGTGGGTAGAACACTTCAAGATTGATGGGGGAGTTACCAATGTGTGGAAGGAAATCACACTTGAGGGGGAGATTGTGAGCAATTCAAGTGTGAAGTTTGAGAGTCCCACATTGGGTGGAGATGAGCAGTATATAAGGAGAAAAACCCACAAACCTATAACCTTAAGGTTTTGGGTTGAAGGTGGTATCAAGGTCTTTTTTATGTACTAGCTCATGGCTCATTGGATCCACCGAGATCTCCTAGAGTACCGACTCTCCCCAGTATATTCATTCAAGAAAAATCCAACATTTACCTTCCATTTTTAATTAGTTTTCCACTTTACAAATAATGTTTGAGAAACAATAAAAAATTTACAACATGAATTTGGATACATTTGAATTATTTGATGATGTCCATAACTTCGTAAACTTCATTCATTATATAGTACTTAGAGATGTCACCTTGTTATCCATTCTTGATATAGTTTCACTAAGCTGGTAATGCTTACTTTCTATCTTTGGAAACTAGTTTTCATGTTTTATGTTGTTTACTGAAAATAAGAACGAATTTTCAATTGATATTTATGTTAGTGGAAACAATGATGAGTTTTGGAAGAAGTCATTAACAATTGAAATAAACATTGTTAGTGTGAATGTATGTGAACATGTTACTGATTCTATTAGTGTGCTTTTATATGAACCTGTTATTAACCTTTTGAAGTGTGCTTATAACCAAACATATTAGTGAGCATAAGTGAACATGTTAGTATGCTTATAGTTGGGAATATATATAAGGTGAAGAACGAATTTTTGAATGATGAAGTGTATGCCAATGATAAAGATAGGAGTTTCAAAGAGGCTGGAAGTGTAAGTGAGACTTCAAATAGTGATTATGATCTCATAAAAGATTATGAGTGGAATGATTCATGTGAAATGATGAAATGAGTGTTTTTAAAAAAAATGATGTTATTGGAAGTGATCATTCTAATGTCGAAATACGTATATAAAATTTATGCTGAAAGGAAAAATATGGACAAACCATATGAGAACCTAGAAAATTGAAGGATAAAACTTAATAGGTCAATTGTTTATACATGTCAATAAATTTTTTCAAGTGTTCTTGAAAGATGTTTTCATTCATGAAAATTTCAGTTAAGAAAAGTTAAAAGTGACAAGTGTAGGGCCATTTTGCAAACCATAAAACATATACTTGCAGATAAATGCATTCCTAACATCGAATGGAAAACACCTAGAATTGATGGCTACCACTTAAATAAACCATTTGAAAAGGTCTTGTCGTTAGTTGTTGGTTAATTGTAGAACCTATTAAAGAGCACACGTAAATAAACAAAAACATGTCTTTACAGGAAAAATTGAAGCTAGTTATGTGCTAACTATTTTCAACAAACCAATGTTGATTTGTCTGCTCATGTAACAACTGAAATAACCACACAAGCCAAAATCCTCTTACACAACAATCTACAACCACACTCCACGTATTTTTCATGGTTTTGGATAATAAAATAATCTAATCCTGTTTCATGCTTATTCTCATGAATTCATGTTGTTCTCATAAGTATTCACCAAAGTTCCACAATAATATGAAAAAGTGAAGAGTATGAAACTATTATAAAAATGAAGAGTGAATTTGAGAATTCCCATCACAACTCGATAAATCTCTTGGGTGTATAGGAGACTTGGGTAGTTGTGTGTCATGGAGAAGATTTGCAATTTTTGCCATAAAAGTTGTACATGAAGGTTTGCAGTTTTTGTCAAAAAAACTATACGAAGGGTTTGCAATTTTGTCAGAAAAACTAAACAGGAGGATTTGCAGTTTTTGCAAGAAAAATTGTATGAGATGGTTTATAGTTTTTGTAAAAAAAAATTACGTGTTAAGTAATAAAATATTTTCGTTGAGTATTCGTAGGTGTAGGTCTTGAGGCGCCAAACCACATTAAATTTATTGTGTACTTTATTTATGCTCTTTATGGGTGTGCTTTCGCCAGACGAGATTATTTCTTATTGTGTGATTCCCAATAATGGTATCAAAGTCGAGGTTATAATCAAAGAAGGACAAGGAGCAATTTAGTATGAGCAGAGTCAACATTATGTGTTGTGTCTTTGGAGTGCAAGGTGGTGAGGACTGATGGTAAGAAAGGATTGACACCATTTCACTGGTTGCAGAGCGATGCAAGTATATTTGTCGGCAATTGAGTTGGGCATTTTGTGGACTTGTGGTGAAGGGAGGATATGTTTTTCTCATATGAATATTCACCAAAATTCCACATTTAATAATATAAAGAAGTAAAGAGTAGGAAACTACTATAAAAATGAAGAGTGGATTTTAGTATTTTCGCCACATATTAGTAAGTCTCTTGGTGTATAGGGGACTTGGGTAGTTGTGTGTCATGAGAGGCTTTGCAATTTTTTCTAGAAAAACTGTACATGAAGGTTTGCATTTTTTGTCAAAAGAATTATACAGAGGATTTGCAATTTTTGCCACAGAAAACTGTACTAGAGTGTTTGCTTCTTTTGCCATAAAAATTGTATGAGATGGTTTGCGGCTTTCACTAGAAAAATTTCATGTTGAGTAATAAAATATTTTTGTTAAGTATTTGTGTAGGCCTTGAGGTGTTGAACCACGTTAAATTTATTGTGTGTTTTATTTTTGCTCTTATTTGTGGGCGTGCTTCTGCTATAAAAAGATTATTTTTTATTGCATGATTTCCAACACAACCAAATCCACATTCAAATTAAAGAGAAGCTGAAAAACAAAGAAGAAAAATAAACTAAAAGCATAATAAAAGAAACCACCAATTATTAATTAGGAGAGTCCCATATGTTTTTTTTTTATCTTTTTAAATAACTTTCTTTTGTTTGGATAAGTGAAGCCCAACTTATCTTAAGCTATGAGCATGAGATGTTTTTTTGGATAAACAACCTTTTATTTTGTTACTACTTATACTTTATATTGTGTTGTTTAACTCAATGCAAACTTAATGTTGTGCAATAAATCTATTGTAGCTGGAGTCAATTGGACTAGAGGTCATATGGATCAAGTCATAATTGAAATTGAAATATGATGATTGGGTTGTATACTATTAAGTAAAAAGAGTTGTGCTCTAACTAACAATTATAAATTTTGGTATAATAGTAAGTGTTCGATTCAACAATTAGTATCACAGTCAAAGTCACAAGTTCAATTTCCAATAAAACAATTAAAACAATAAAACTATTAAACTAAAGACTACGTAAGTGAAGTCATAATCAATCATAATCATAATACTTGTGTACTCTCAAGTAGAAAAAGTTATAGTTATAACTTTTAGTTTAGTGATAAATATTTAAAATTTGTATAATTTAATATTATAATATCTCTATTTTTACCTCAATTTATTTTTAATTATATATATATATATTTATTTATTATATGCAGAAGATTAATTTTTAATAATTTTATAATTTATTTAAGAACTATTATAAATGGTGTTTTGAAAATAGAATGTATATTGTTTGTTAAAATTAGCTATGTTAACTTTCAATTTTTATGAGATTATTATTAAAAATTAAAGATATAAAATATTATAGTTTATTGCATAACTTATTTAGTACTTTTTAATAAATTACATATTTTATATTATCAACATTTAAAAAGTGATAAATAGAAAATAATTAACTAAATTATTTAATAATTAAAGCAAGAGTTTATATTTATAAGATATAATCATCACTGTCCTTTCAAATACATATCATTAATACAAATTAAGAAAAAAAAGACATCAAACATTTTATGTTTCTTTTTCTGTTTGTAGATATTTTGATATAAAATATGAATTAAAATATGTTTTTAATAAAAAAATCTTAAAATTAAAAATGCTGAGTTATAGGAGTGGTGCGTATATACAATGGTAAGTAATCTATATTTAGTGGGCTACATGGGAGCATTTTTGTTGTTTCTCTTATTGGAAATTATAGTAGAGTTCTTTGTTGGTAAAAAAAAATTGATAGATGTGAAAGTATGATTTTAATTTTGCTCAAAAGTTCTGTTAGGAAAAAGTTACTCTCACATGTCTCTTTAATAAAATATTTATATAGTATGAACCCGTGATTGTTTCGAAAGAAGTGACACAGAAGATACAAATAAGAAACTACAAGCATTGATTCTTTCTCTATAAAACAATGATAGATAAACATTTTTATTTAATATATATTTATTTATTTTTTCTTTTTTGTCACATTTTATATTTTATAAATTTAGTTTTTCTTCTTAAATGTAATTTAAATAATTTATAATTTTTTCTTTTAAGTATAATTTAAATGTAAATAAAATTTTTTAGTGTAGATAAATTATTTTTCTGAATAGAGTCAGATTCTCCCTTAAAACTCCTTCATAAAAAGAAAAGAAAGAAAGAAGCACGTCTCCACAACATTTAGATGTGTGTGTTCCTTTCCATGCAAAGAAAAGGAAAGAAAGATGAACTGCAACTGCAAGAGAAGTTAGAAAGAAAAGAAGAATAAAAATTAAAAACACAGAAAAAAAATTCTTTAAGAACCTTTTGTGCAACCAAGGTGAAATTTGCAAAAAAAAGGTTTTGGTGAATCGAAAATTTTTAAAAACAAAATCTACTACTTTAGTAAAAATTAATTTAATTAATTTTTTAAATATAACTAATTATTATTATTAATTATAAATTTTTATTATAATATAAATAATTAAATAAATATAATAAAATTATATAATTAATTATATTATAACATAATCAATTATATCTTATACATATAACTAAAATAAAAATATGAAAATGTTAAAGATTATTTTAGTTAAAATATTCAATTATGAAAGTAAATTTATATAATAATAATAAATTCTAAACAAAAAAATAATAATATAAATAAATTTATATAATAATAATAATATTAAATAATTTTTTTAATATAATCTAATACTTAATCAAAAAGTAATTTTAATATATTAAAAATTTATGATAATTTTTATTTTAATTTAAAATTTTAACTTTATATTTTTAAAAAATTATTTTTTATTAATTTTTAAAATAAATTATTTTTAAATATATTAATATACAATTAAATTTAATCTATTATATCAATTAAATATTCACAAACTTTCATAAAAAATTTCACTTTCTATCATTTCTTTTCTTTTCTTTAGAATAAATTCATTTTTCACTCTTTTTCTATTTATATTTATCATTTCCCTTCTCTCATTTCCATATTTAGAAAGGAAATTAAACATTAGACATAATTCTAATCTTTTGATATTTTTAAAATTTTATTACATTATACAGATTTTAATGTTTTGAATGTTTTAAAAATTATATAGTGATATAAAAACATATATCTTAACATTTATTTTTTTCTTTTATATAATATATATTTTTTAGGTGTAGTTCAAATATAAATTAAACTTTTATATGTAAACGAATAATTTTTTTTGAACTTTATTAGAAAATACTTCAGGTACACCTGAAATTTAAAATAATTTATCTATACTTAAAATTTCAATCTATATCTTATTTATATTTAAAAAATAAAATTATAGATTTATAAGATATATAATATAATAAAAAAATTAAAAAATAAATATTAAATAAATATATGTAAAATAAAAGTATATTTATTTATATTTAAAAATTAAAATTATAAATTTATAAGATATATAATATAATAAAAAAAGAAAGATAAAATAAAATAAAATAAAATATTAAATAAATATATGTAAAATGAAAGTATATTTGTATTATTCTTCATGATTAAATATACTTAATTTATTAATATATTAAAAATATAAATGTTAGATAAAAGTCATCCAATTTTGTTATATAAGGAGAAGGGTTGTGCAGGAAGGAACCCTTGAATTAGTGTCCAGAAAAAACTCACCATACTTCTTCACCATGAAAGAGACCATTGTTCTGTACCCTAACATAGGTAGGGGACACCTAGTCTCCATGGTGGAGCTAGGTAAGCTCATTCTATCCCATCACCCTTCCCTTTCCATCACCATCCTCATCCTCACCCCACCCTCCAACCACGCCTGCAACTCCAACGCGGCTTTCACCCACGCCTGCAACTCCAACGCCCAATACATCGCCGCCGTCTCCGCCACCACCCCCGCCATCACCTTCCACAGCGTTCCTCTCACCCCTCTCCCCGTCAACAATACCCCTTCCTTACCCCCTCACCTCATCTCCCTCGAAATCGCCCGCCACAACACCCAAAAAGTTGCCCTTGCTCTCCAAACCATCGCCAAAGCCTCCAACCTCAAAGCCCTAGTTGTGGACTTCTTAAACTTCAGCAACCCCAAAACCCTCACTGAAAATCTCAACAAAAACATCCCCACTTTCTTCTATTACACTTCCGGAGCCTCCACTCTCGTAGTGCTTTTTCATTTCCCTACTACTCACCTAAAACAGGTCCAAGACCAACAGCTTCAACTACACTTCCCAGGGTTACCTGCAATCTCCATCCATGATTTTCCGAACGAATCTCACGACCCTTTGAGCCACACTAACCAGGTTTTCAAACAGATAGCGGAAACCATGAAGGATAGTTCTGGGATTATAATAAACACGTGTGAAGCATTGGAAGAGAAAGCCATTGCAGTGTTGAACAAAGATGCGACCGTGCCACCGTTGTTTTGTGTCGGCCCCGTGATTTCTGCACCATACGGGGAAGAAGACAAAGGATGCCTGGGTTGGCTCGAGTCGCAACCGAGTCAGAGCGTCGTGTTGCTGTGTTTCGGAAGCATGGGTGGGTTCTCGAGGAGGCAGTTAAAGGAGATAGCTATTGGGTTGGAGAAGATCGAGCAAAGGTTCTTGTGGGTCGTGAGAACCGAGTTGGAATGTGGTGACGCGGTGGAGGAGAAACCGAGCCTGGACGAGTTGTTGCCGGAAGGGTTTTTGGATAGGACGAAGGAGAAGGGGTTGGTGGTGAGGGACTGGGCCCCACAGAGGGAGATTCTACGTCACGACTCAGTGGGGGGGTTCGTGACTCACTGCGGGTGGAACTCGGTGCTGGAAGCCGTGTACGAAGGGGTGCCAATGGTGGCGTGGCCATTGTACGCAGAGCAGAAGCTGAATAGAGTGATTATGGTGCAGGAAATGAAGGTGGCTTTGGCACTGAAGGAGGATAAAGATGGGTTCGTGAGTGGGACTGAGTTGGAAGAACGAGTCAGGGAACTCATGGACTCGGACACAGGGAAAGAGATTCGTCAGAGGGTTTTCCAGATGAAACTAAAAGCTGCGGAAGCACTGGGTGAAGATGGAACTTCACGTGCTGCATTGGATAAATGGGCTATGTTATAAAAAATGAATTGATTCACCGTTTAACTTCTGTTTCTACTTTTAATGTTACCTTTTCTCTTGGTTTCTTAGTAATTGTTGTAAAAGTATCTTATAATAATTTTACATAAATGCGTTTTTCCTATTCCCATGAATTATAAGAAAAACTTATTAAAATTTTCATGAAAAGTTCTAATTTTGGATGTATATTTGTGTCTTTTTATCAATTTTTTTAATAAAAATTGGGCTCAAAAGATTTTATATGCATTAAAAAAAAATGAAACAACTTGGGAGATCTGAACCATGACTTTTGCATAAAAGAGTATAACAGATTAAGAGAAGTAGAATTTAAAAAGATTCAACCTATTTTTAAAAAAATCTAAATGGTATTTAAGCTGAAAATAATAAAACCAAGTATAATTGGCACAAGATTCTCTACTCTTGCATTCTTTAAATATGTGTAAAGTATATAATCACATTCATGGTACTATGTTATGATTAGAGAAAATTTTAATAATAAAGATTGAGTTAGTTTTAATACAAAGGTTGGTCCATCATCTAAGATCAGTAACCTCCAAAGCAAGAACCAGTCATAAACTCAGTTTTAAAGACAAGGCATGAAGACACTGAAACCTCCTATGAACTTACCTGCCTCGCTGCCTCCGAAGATACCAGCAACAGCCTGCCGTGAATATTAAAATATACATGTATTTTATTTATATATTTATATTTTTTTATATTTTACGTACTTATATTTAAAATAATATTTTTATAATTTTTATTTGTCCAATATAATTTTAATAAATAATTAAAAAATATATAAATATTTTATTTATATAATCTTATTTTTTTGTATTTTTTGTAATTTTAACTCCTTAACTTCAATATTTTTTAATTAAAATTGAAAAAGATTAATTCATAATTACAATTTCTTTAGTTATAAGAATTAAAAATTAATCATTCACAATTAAAATTTACAGTTCTTGATTTAAAAAATTATTTCATTATTGATATACAGGGCAATGATACACAAACACACTATTTTTTTCTTAATCTTATTTGTATCTTATTATATTTTATATAATTTACTTTTTTTAATTTTATAATTTTTATACACATACTTTGAAAATAAAAAAGATTTATTATAATAATTTTCATTTGGAATAAGAAGCTATTTCTTCAAAAATACAAAGTAGATATTTACATTTTTTTGTGTAATAAAAAAATATTTTTATATTTAAAATATAAAATACAAATATAAATATAAATAATACATAAATAATAATTAGTATTTGTATTGTATAATTTATAATTATCTTCTATTATAGGAGTAATATATAATTTTTAAAATAATTAAAAATAAATAAAAATATGAAAAGTGTGTATTTGGAAAGAGTTCACATTATACATGATTTTATATAAATAAATATATATATATATATATATATATATATATAACATATACATATATATATATATATTGTTGGAGCACTAGACGGTCTAGCACCTCTAGATGGTCTAATAGTGTTCACTACAAGAAAATCTAAAGGTAGTATCGGCGAAAAACCGACGTAAAAGCACAAAAGCCGACGCTACCTCCTACTTAGCGTCGCGTCGAAAGTATTGTCGTCACTAAAAGCATGGAAGCTACACCGCTAGAGTCGAAAGGATTAAGCGACGCTAATAGCGCCGGTCAACTCGATACAAAAGCCGACGCTATGATTTTAAAAATATATAAAATTAAAGTGGCTAGCGTAGGCTGAACATACGCAAGGCTGACGCTAAGGTTTTCAAAAGTAAAAATATTAATTGAGTAGTGTCGGCCAAGCCCACACTAAGTTTTTTAATAATAAAATAAAATTATAGTGTCGGCCTGCCCCAAGCTATGGTTTTATAAATAAAATTTAAGCTAGCGTCGGCCCAATCCACGCTATGACTTTTTAAATAAATAAAATAAATAGCTAGCGTCGACCACGTCCACGCTATGGTTTTTTAGTAATAAAATACTAGCGTCGACCTGGTTGACTCTACGGTTTTTAATAAAAAATAAAAAAGATTGTAACCCACACTACAGTTTTTATAAAAAATAAAAAGATCATAGCGTCGGCCTAGCCCACGCTATAGGCCGACGCTATGGAATAAAATAAAAAAATGTAGCGTCAGCCTGACCCACGCTATTCTTTTTTATAAATAAATTAAAAACAATTAATTTTTATTTAAAATTCATTTTGTTTTATAATTATTATTTTTTTCTCATAAGATGCCATTTACATTCCAAATAAAATGGATTCTGATCTTTAATTCCAATCAATATCAAATAAATAAAAATATAAAATATGAAATGAAATTATACTAGAGAAAATAAAATTGAAACACTTATAATTAAAACAAAATTCAAATTGTCCATATAGTTATTACATTAATTAAAAAAGGAACAGTGTAATTGGTTTAAGAAAACTAAGTTTAGTCTACGAGTTGGTCATCAAATCCTTGGGCATAATGAGGGTGGACCTGACTCGTACTGGTTGAAGAATCATGATTTTTTCGATCTATTACCATGGCCAACTGCTCTTGCATCAACTTCAGTCTTTCCTCCAACAATGCACATCTATGATCTGTTGCACTGGCTCTTTGTTAAGCTGTTATGGCTCTTTCATCAGCTGTAGTAGTCCTTAGATTAGCTACACTAGCACTTATATGAGCTTGTGTGATTTCTTCACGAATAGCTTGACTATCTACAACTTCATCAATGCTAGCAGCTAACCTTGAAGGTTGAGTGAGGGATGAAACTCCATGACGGATGTTGGCAGCCAAGTCTGCAGTGCCATAACATCTACCTCTACTCTTCCCTCCAGCAACATCTTTCCAGCATTGAACCTTTGTTGCTGGATCTATTTGTTGGAGGCTAGAAGTTGATCCTTGAGAACTTTGAGATTGAATGACCTTCAACCGCTCATGATAGGTTTCCTAATCAATTATGAAGAGTTGTAAATGTCATGAATTTGAATAACAAATTTCAATTATATTAAAAACTTGAAATCAATAACTTACATTGGTCTCTCGGGCACAACCATCTACCCAAGTACAATCCTTTTTTGTATGAGTAGCGATGAATAATTCATCCGGTTAAACAGGTCGACCATATTTACGTTCCTGATTACAAATATTGTATCTTCCATTACTAAATTTCCTTAATATGTAACAAAATATACAAGTCATAAATAATACTTACCAGGCCCAATGTAATGTCCAAGTGTGATTTGTGGTCACTAGAGTGCAATACCCCACCTCGAGACGAAGATCGATTGGCTTTGTTTCGGGATGATAGTTCTTTGAACTTTTCACTATCCTAATATTTTTGAAGATCATTCCATGCTTGTTCACCAATCCAAGTAGGTCTACCCACCCTAGCCCTAGCTTTTGTCAGCATATCACTTAGGCGTTTACTGACCTTTGACTCATAAATTTTTCTAATTTCCCACTCATGATGAGGTGCCCAAGTAACTCTACTCTGTAAAAAGAAAGAACAATTCATAATTAAATACACTTCAAATTCATTCCACCATTCATATTAATAGGGAAACACACCTTAAATTCATTCTACCATTTAAGTTGGTCTTCCTCAGTCATAGCCTCGTAGTGGTGGTAGGGACCCCTAAACTGGGACCTAATTGCATGTCCAATCGCATTCGTAGCATAACGGACAGGTGCCCAACTACAAAATATTCAAAACAAATGTTAAGCATGGAATTATGATCATAAAAACATATTTCAATAAGTATGTGAAACTTACTTCTTACCCACTGGTCATATGATGACTCACCCATTACCATCACGACACACCTCCTCCTCAGGGACATCATAGGCCGATGTAGAATGGGTGGCCTCTTCTTCCACTGGTGAGGTGGTATGGACTACATCATCTGGGGTGGTGTGAACTAGTGCAGCAGGGGTGCACTGCAATGGCGAAGACATGGACTGTACTGGGGGAGCTACCATGGATTGTGTAGGGGCACTTTGCATTGCAGGGTCATGGGATGGTTCTGGTGGTGGCATCAGAGGTGAGGAAGATGGAACTGGCAGAAATCTAAATTGATTCTGACTAGATGAGGTGGAGGAAGATAAGGGCCTAGAGGAAGAGGGTGTACTGGAAGAAGGAATGAAGGTATGAGAATCATGGGATTGTGCGCCTATATGATAAGGGATATTACCCAACTCTATGACAAGATGACCATGCTGTCTTGTGGAAACTCCACGCTTAGCATGGTTACGTTTGACGATAGCACCATCACTACCTCTAGTCCTGGCCATTGTTAGAAATAACGACACTATAAAATTCAATAGGGGTGAATTGGATTTTTAAAAGACTTTTTCCTTATTCAAAATAATTTTCCAGATTTTAAAATAATACTTCTAAAATCAAGATTGGAATTTTCCTTAACCTTTGATAAGATAACAATTGTTAATATGATCCGTAAGAAAGTAAAAAGATAGGGAAAGAGAGATAGAACACAGAGATTTATACTGATTCGGATTTAGCCAATCCTACGTCCAGTTCCCAATCACCACAAACACGTGATGATCACCCCACTATCTTTAAAAGCAATTACAAACACTAATCAGTGACACAATGTAAAAACAATTAAAGATAAATAGAAACACCTCCTTAGACACACTAAGGATGATCCCCACTTCTCTTGACACACAAGAGATGAACACACCTCCCTTTAGAATAGATCCAAGGGATGAATTACAACAATCAATAAACAGTAAAGAAAACACCTTATGAATGCTGGATATGAAAGCTTAAGCACAATGCAATCACCACTTCCAAGAACTTAGATCAACCTTGAGAGAACAAGAAAGCGGTTTTGAAAAACTTTAGCTCAAGAACACTGTATTTTCGTGTTTGATCAGATGTGTGTTAACCTAAGATGTTGTCTTTCATTTTATAATTTGAAATCAGCTCAAAGTTTCCATTCTTAGGTTGATTCAGCATTGATTTAGCAAAAACGTCATATTTAATCGATTATATAAATGATGTAATCGATTATATCAGAGTAAAATTGGAAAACATATTTTTCCTTATATAATTGATTAGATTAAGGCCATAATCGATTATATGAAACCCAGAAGCAACATAATTGATTATCAAAAACACTTAATCGATTATTTTGTTCGTTAAACTCTTTTAGTTCAAATTTTAAGCTATATAATCGATTCTATTTCGATTCCTAATCGATTAAAAGCGTAGAAAAAGGTTTTTGCGAAAATATGACTTGCTCTGAAGTTTGAAATGGTCTTGAATGGGATTTGTGACTTACTCTTTTTATCCATCACCCAAAATTGAAACTTCTAAACTTGTATCTTCAGCACTTGAGAGAATCTTCAACAATCTTCTTTCTTGAAAGCATTTATACTCCTTTATATCTTGCCTTTATTTCCATGACACAACCTTCCTTTGTGAGATAAAATCAAGTCTTTAATGTTGAGATAAAACTTTATATCTTCATCATCAAAACTCCAATCTTCATGATTTAATGAGATTAAATCTTCATCAAAACTTTCTGAGTAACTTTTTTACTCATGCTTGAAATATGTCAACAACCATTTCTCCTGCAAAAAAAATGAGTTACGTACAATTAAGTTTGAATATTATCATGTTAAATGCAGCATCATATACAAAATTATTATACATTATTCATGATTGTTATCAAAGTCCCAATCGTCTCCGTCAGTGTCATGGCTTCCTTCATCATCTTGATTTGATTCGTGGGCTTCGCCATCATGAAGAAGAATTTCTTCTACAATAGAATCACCAATTAATTGAACAACTGAGGCGTCAACTAACCCTGTTACTTGTTCAATTGTTGTAACTGGTAAGACATTGTGTGTTTCATCAGCTTGATATGCATATTCATATTGGATATTGTCAACTTCAACATGACCTCGGGGTTTTGGTTATGATCAGCACGCACCAACCATGTAAGTTCTTACATATATTTGGATATGGGACATAATAAACTTGTCTTGCCTTCTGTGGAAGGATGAATGGATCATATGGTATGTATCTTGCAGTCATCTTGATTTTTATGGTGTTATATTCTGCATGAACTCTTGTACCAGTATTAATTGTTGGATCAAACCATTGACAATAGAAAAGGGGAATCTTCTTACTCATTCCGAGATATTCCAATTCATAAATATGTTCGATGATGCCAAAAAGGTCATCTTCTCTTCCTTCGTCCACACCTTTTACATGCACCCCAGAATTTGTGGTTTTCTTACTATCACTCCATCTCTTTGTATGAAACTTATACCCATTGACAAAGTACATGTTCCATTAGGTCACACGAGAATTAGGTCCCTAGGCTAATGCCTTTATGTTTGGGTCGATCACCTCATTCCTCTCATCATGAACCTATGTATGAGTCATATGCATAGATTAGTTGTAAATTGACTATATTAATGAAATTGAACTAGGTAGAATGACATAATACTTACATAGTTCTTAAACCATTCTGGAAAAGTGTTGTGTATACTACTGGAAGCTTCTTCGTCGTTCATGGAATGGAGTTGTAGAAACAAACTTCAAATACGAACATAAAATCTGTCACACAATTATGCAGATGAAATGATGGATACAAATTAGGAGGTACTTAACTTACTCAAGTATTGGTTTAACCTCATTGCAATTTATGAGAATATGGACATGGGCAGAACGAAATTCATCATCACTTAGCCAATAATCTTTGCATGATCCACCAGGGCGCCCAGATTTTTTCAAAATTGACAATGTTAAGTGGGTTCCCTCATTTGAAGCAGTGCGATGATCATTTCTCAAATTTGTATTGGACAACAAAGTCACAGATTTAAAATAGTGAGAACAAAAATATGTTATCTCACAATGTAAGTAAAATGCACATATTGATCCTTCTACTCTTGCCAAATTACCCACCGCATGCTTTGCATCCCCCATCATCCTACACCACATAATAAATTTTAAGTATTTTAGAATGGTTATGAACATTGAAATTAATAAGAGGGTCATTACCTTTCGAATGGATACATCCATCAGTATTGAACAGGACCACCCAGTATTGCCTCTGTAGGAAGATGAACCACAAAGTGTTCCATTGAATCAAAGAAACCTGGTGGGAAGGTTCTTTCCAACTTGCATATTATGATTGGTATATTTTCTTGCATTCTAACTAAATCATCTAGCCTCAATGTATTAGAACATAGATCTCTAAAGAATCAACTTAATTCAACAATGGCATTCCAAACAAAATCTAGCAATGAACAGAATGCAATTGGTAGTAAACACTCCATGAAAACATGACAATCGAGACTTTTCATGCCATGCATACTTCTTTTATCAACATTTGCACACCTTGCAATGTTAGAGGCATAACCATCTGACATTTTTAACTTAGTTATCCATTTATAAACTGATTTTTCTTTCTTTGCTGTCAAAGTGTACTTCGCCTTTGGCTTTGCTAACTTCCCATTTTGTAACCGAACTAGTTCCAAGTCTCCACGTACACAATATTTAGCGACATTCATTCTTTCCTTTTCATTGTCCTTTGTTTTACCCTTAACATCCATCACAGTATTGAAGACATTGTCAAAAAAGTTTTTTTCAATGTGCATGACATCAAGGTTGTGTCTGAACAGGTTGTCTTTCCAATATGGAAGATCCTAGAATATTGATCTTTTTATCCAATTATGATAGTGACCATACCCAGGGAGGACATCAAATGGGCCATCAGTTACCTTTGGAAAGGTGTGAAGAAATCCATCCAATTCCTCCACACTGAAAAAATAAGGAGGACCATCCAATTCAACTCTATTTTTCATAAATCTCCTTTGACTTCTTCTAAAAGGGTGATCAATTGGCAAGAATCGTTGATGACAATCAAACCATGAACTCTTAACCCTATGTCATAATGTGAAAGCTTTTGTATTCTGTATACAATGAGAACATGCTAATTTCCCTTTAATCCGCCACCTAGACAACATGCCATAAGCTGGAAAATCGTTGATTGTCCACATCAAGCAAGCTCACATGACAAAGTTATCTTTTCTTGAGATATCATATGTGAACACACCATCATTCCATAACATTTGGAGGTCATCAATAAGAGGTTGTAAATATACATTATTTTTTTGGTTGAATTTGTTGGACCTGGTACGAGACAACTTAGAAACATGTACAATTTCGTCATGCAAATTTCAGGGGGTAGGTTATAAGGAGTAACAAATACAGTCCAACAAGAGTACGAGGATGATGAAGCTTGGACATAAGGAGTGAAACCATCCGAACATAAACCAAGCCTAACATGTCTTGGGTCAGCAGAAAAATCTAGATAAACATTGTCAAAGTGTTTCCAAGCTTTTCCATCACATCGGTGTTGCAGGACATCATCTCTTTTATTTTCATAATGCCATGTCATTTGACTTGAAGACTCCCTTGATGCATACAATCGTTGTAATCTTGGAATGGAATGATTGGCAAATAAAACATTTTTTTTACTGGAATATTCTTGTATCTTCCCACATGACCCTTAGGAGGTAAATACCTTGGACAATGACAAAATTTGCATTCTATTAAATGTAGGTTGTCCTTGTAATACAACATGCAACCAGCTTCACAACAATCAATCTTTTGAGCCTTCAACCCAAGGCTGGATACTACTTTTTTGGCTTTGTAGTAGTTCTTCGGTATGCGACTATTTTTGGGAGCTACATCAACTAACAATTGTGCAAAATAATCTAAACATTTTTCAGTAGCATGACAATTTGTTCTAGCTGCTAGAAGCCTAATGGCTACTGATAACGTTGACTCAATTGCTCCTTCATAAATTGGTTCATTCGTAGATTCTAACATATCATAAAACTTTTGGGCTTCTGCATAGGGAAACTCTCCTTCAGACATACTATGATTGCTAATGTTGTTATAATGAGTTGTTATATCAGCTACTTGCATGTACGCATCAAATACCATTTCAGTCACTAAGCCAAAGTGATCAACAAAATTCATATTTGCTGACCTACTGCATGCATAATTAAAGCTGCCCTCATTTGATCCCTCTTCTCCATGTTCAACCCATACAATGTAGTTAGGTTTAAAGCCATATTGTAGCAAATGAGCCCTAACATTTGATGGTCTAAGGATTTTCTCACAGTTACACTTCATGCAAGGACACCTTATCCCCCCGTCTAAAGTAAAGCAAGGTTGGTCCATTGCCTTTGAAACAAATTCGTTGACTCCATTTATAAACTCCTGTCTAAGTCTCCTTGAAGGATCAAATATGTTATACATCCAACTACGCTCCACAACTCTGCATGTTCATGATTACATTATCAAACTAAACTGGTATTGAACTTATCTTCATAGTTCAATGCAACCAGTTTTATAAAGCTACAGTGTTTAACTAGAGGAAATAATATATAAAAAAATGTTAATAATTTAGAAAAAAAGGAAGTAATCTAACAATCAAATAAGTATTAATGAGTTTAATTTTCTTGTACTACCAATATACAACCTTTACACTGGCTTTTGATGTTTACAAAATATCAGTATGTATTTTTTGTAAGCACTCATAATAAATTTAAAATATTTCTCTTTAATTGAAAATGCAAGAATTTTTCTTGTAGATGAAGAATTGAAGATAGGGCATCAATTAAGGGATGTTGAATTGCGAGTATTGGAAGGTTAATAGATTTACATTTACAAGATGTGTTGGTAACAAAAATGAATAAATGGGTTCTGAAGTTGGGGTACTTGCATTGCATATGAGTGAAGAAATCTAAAGTCTCTATATTTCTTTTTTATGCTTTCTCTATTGTTTTTTTTTCCTTAAAATGTTTAAAATATTTATTCCTTACATATACACTCACATCTCCTTCGACCTCTTGACACAACATCTCAAAACTTGTCAATTCTTCCTTTATACATATACAAACTCTAATAGCTTTTTTGGTTAATCCAGAGCAAACAAGGTTAATTATTTGTCTCCTTATTTCAGAAATGAGCCACTCAGCTCCATATCAATTTTCTCAAGCATTTTAAACAAACGCGCAATTACAAATGAAACAAACAATTCAATCAAAACAAACCTACACGCAATTAAAAATCAAAGAACCAAATCAATCAAACAAACCTACGCGCAATTAACAATCAAACAACCAATTCAAACAAACTTAAGCGCAATTAAGAATCAAGCAACCAGTTCATCCAAGAAACCTATGCAAAAAAACCCTAAACAGAAAACCAATTGAATCACAAAAACTCACCTACGCCAACAAAGCCCCTGTCTCTGTTCTTCACCAAATTCTCCAGCCACAAATTCAGAGAATCACTACCGAACATTAGCTTCAATTCGAAATCAACAACGAAACGCACAACGACACAACCTTTCGAAATAAAAACCAAAACTGAAAACCCAAACGCAGAAGAATTTCTTACCTTCAAGGAGTGCTCCAAATTGATTTGCAAGAGATGGAGCCCCAAAGTAATTCACATACGCAGAGGTAGATGGAGGCACAAACAAACATCACGAATCACCGAATCCACATGATGGAGGCACAGAGGAAGAGAGAAAATGATGGAAGAGAGAAAATGAGGGAGAGGGAAAGCGCGAGAGAGAAGGCGTTGAGGGAAATTAGGTATGGATTTCCCTTTTAAGTGCCCAATTTTTTTTTCTTACATTAAAACCAACGTCGGCTTGGCAGATGCAATTAATTTCATTTAGTGTCGGCAAAGCGTCGGTTAAGCGGAAGCTACTTTCTTCTTCAGACTTTGCGTCTGCCTGGCCGACGCTACCACATTTATTATTTTTTTATTAAATTTAGCGTCCTCCAGGCCAACACAACATTAAGTAGTTTAAATTTTCTATTTAATTTTTGCGTTGGCGTGGCCGACACTATTTTATATTTTTATGTTAATTTATTTATTTTTTCCATCCCAACAACTAAGCATCGGTCTAGAGTCATCTAGGCTGACTCTAAATTTTTTTCTTTTCTTAGCGTCGGCGTAGAGTCTCATTGGCCGACTCTACTAGCGTCCGTTTGGGGCCGACGCTACTTTCTAGCAGCTATACGCAAGATTTCTTGTAGTGGTTGTGATGCACTAGATAGTCTAGCACCCCAGACTCTTTAGGATCAGATGTTTTAACGATAACATTTTTTATTCTATTATTATCTAACAAGTTGTTTTGTGCAGTTAAACAATTGTAGCAAATATAAGATCCCTGGTATGTCTCATTTAAGACTATTAGACGATTTACCAATGTAAACTTCATTTAATTTGAAATAAGCAAATCGAATCATACTTGGATTTTATATTTTGAAATTGATAACAAGTTTATTGGAACAAAATCATATTTAAATCAATTACGAATTAAGAAAGTATTTGGAATTAATGAGCAAAGTTCAAAATGAAGTATGAACAAGGAAATAGAAGATACTATGTGAATTCAATCTGTGATATTATTTGTATTTATTTGAATTGTTTCTTTTCAGGAATTGGTCAACGAGTTTCGAAATCATAAAGTCTTTCCTAATCAAGCGTCCAATAACACTAAGAACGTAGATCTCATTATGCAAGAAGAATATATCATATATCATTTAAGATATTGTAAAGTAAACAAGATTGAAAGCTATAAGGAGACTTGAGGATTGAAGGGTGAAGAAAACAAGAGCGAAAGACGATCAAAGCATTCGAGTTACCAAAGTCTGTCAGCAAAGCGTCTAGTAGTTATAAGTGGGTGTGAGCCAAAATTTCTATAATATCTATGAGAGATACCCAATGAGCTAAATTATACTCTGGTATGTTATAAGAGACATTCCTTTTCTTTTCTGTTAAGGTCTTAATCTCAAGGGGAGATTAAGACTGGTATAACCATGAGTGGTTTGTGTACTCGTTGTAACTAGGAGTGGTTTGTGTATTTGTTGTAACTAGGAGTGGTTTGTGTAGTCATTGTAATCATTTGTTTAATTAGTGAAACCTCTTAAGAAGAATTCTTAAGGGAGAACTAGACACAACATGTGAGTTTTCGATGAACTAGTATAAATATCTCGTGTTGGCTTTTTCATTGTTAGACGGTCTAGTCTATCATATCATCTGTTAGACGGTCTGATCTGTTCTTGCAAAAGAATCTAAGGCTTTATTCAACCCCCTTTATAGAGTTCTTGTTTCAACATATACATATATATATATATGTATATATACCAGAAAAATAATATATATTTTTGGAGTAAAAAATATTTTAGAATAATTTATTTTTAAAAAAATTGTTTTTCTAATTTATTATTATTATTTTAAAAGCTAAGTAACAATAATTTAGGATATTTTATTTAAAAGAAAGAAAGACAGTGAGAGGAAATATTTGAAATAGGAACATTAATGTTGTTATCTTTGAAATACAATAAGATAAAGAAGATTAAAGGTTAGGTAGATAACATGCAAGTGGATAAAATAGAAAAAATTATATGTCTGTGGAATGTGTTGACATGTATATTTTAATTATTTGTCAAAAAATTCATGGGATAGGGAATGTGACAGAAAGATGAGGCACTTAATTAAAATAGGATAGAAATAACCTATATCACATTCTTGTCTTCCTCTATGTCCCACCAATAAAATTTTGACACATAATTAAAACATACATGTCTACATTCACTTTTTTTTTTCATTTTATCCACTTGCATCTAATGTCCTTAGTGCATTTCAATCATAACAACTTGTGATACTCTTTCTAATATTTTTCTCATTAATCTGTCTTCTTTTTAATCAAAGACTTCAAATTTAATAAAATTATTTGATTATGTAACTTTTAAAATAATAACAATAAATTAGAAAAGATTTTTTTTAAAAATAAATAAATTTTATAATTTTTTATTTAATTAATTTTTTTTATCTTATTATAATATATTAAAAATGAAACAATTTTTCATATCAATAACAAACAAGTAAATTTTAATTGTGAGTGAATAATTTTTAATTCTCATAATAATATATATTAATGATAAAATAATTTTTCATATTAATAACTTACGTATAAATTTTAATTATGAGTAACTAGTTTTATTCTAATAACTTATAATCAATTTTAATTGTGAGTGAATCTTTTTTAATTTTAATTAAAATGATATTAATAAAAATTTAAAAAGTTAAAGATGTATAAAATACAATAAAAAACAAATTAAGAAATTTTTAAGAGTTATTTATTCTTAAAAAAATTATTTTCTAATTTATTGTTATTATTTTAAAAGCTACCTAATCAAATGATTTTATTAAATTTGAAGTTTTTTATTAAAAAAATGGAGAGATGAGTGTGAGAAAATATTTAAAAGAATATCAATAATAAAAGAGTATCAGACAAGTGGATACGGGAAAATAAATAAATAAAATACTAATATGTTTATCTTAATTATGTATCAAAATTAGTGGGACATATAGTCATGTACTATCACCATGATGTCTAAAAGATAGAAATCATGTGTCTTATATTTTGTCACCTTGTATTAGAGCTGGATAGTTGGATAAAAGCTCGCAGACTACCTGTTTTACCTGCAATCCATGCGTAAAATAATTATATATGTTTTTTTTTCACTTTCATTATAAATGTGTAAACTAATTAAAATTAAATGGCAAGTAAAAAAGTATATGTGATAAAAAATTAATTAACATTATCTTAAATTTAAAAATTACAAATAAATAGGAATTATTTTTGTAAAAAAATACTTAAAAAATAGAGAAAATATTAGCATGGTATTAAAGATTAAAGTATATAATATATAAATCTGAGCATTACCACAACCTCCCTGTTTTGTTTTAATACTTGGCTACCTTCCTTTTGAAAGTGGTGGAAACTAGCAAATGGTGATCATATTTGTAACGATCCAAGAAATCGATACTATTATCATATTCAATGTGCAAATGTAACTTGCATTAACTGATGATAAAAAATATTATATATATATATATATATATATATATATATATATATATATATATATATATGATTTGTATTCAATACAAAAGAAAATCTCTACTAGGACAAAATTCTATTATGAGATATAAAAATATATAGAAATATATGCATATAACTGCTACTTCATCTTCCAATCTAGTCCTGGGACTCAGGAGCATCTCTCTCACCTATTAAAATATTTGTTCCCGTGTAGTAAAACACGATCATCGCAGGCCAAACAATCGACAATAGCTAATAATTCAAAAATATAACAACACAAAATAATAGTATCATGTAATATTCATCATCACATCATTCTCATGCACATTTATCATAGAACATACTTAAATGCTATGAAATCTAATGCATCTTTAATAATTCAAAAGTAACAACACAAATAATATTTTCATGTAATACACATAAGCACAACATTCTCATGCACATTCAAAATGTCCTAAAAAGAAAACATGTTCCGGAAGACACGGCTACTATGCCCGAACTCAGAGACTAACACCTATGGGTCATATTGTGGTCGGCTACTGTACCGGCACAATAACACTCTGATCACCCTACCCACAGGGTAGGACTACTATCAACCCTACTCTAGCCCTGGCCTACCTCAATGTAGCCTCAGAGCAGGTCTCTAGCATCCCCCCATCTCCTCACCACCTGGCATCTTAGTCTACGTGACCAGGACTACCAGTGGAATCTGGGATCTCATTGAATCCGCTCTAGCATAGCTCACCACCTAAAATGAAAGTTGTACCTCCTCAGGTACCAAACATCTCATCAACACACATCAGTAGATTATGGGCACCAAGCCCGGGCTCTACTCGGCCTCACATAAAGTTGTACCTCCCCGGGTACCAAACATCTCATCAACACATATCAGTAGATTATGGGCACCAACCCTTGGCTCTACTCGGTCTCACACAAAAACATCATAGGTCATACATAACCAATCAATTCTTTTCTCAATTTTATTTAGAGATAATAATCTAAATTTATAAGCAAGAATAGGATCGAGACCAAAACCCTCTAGGGAAAGAAACTTTCGTTTCTACCCCTAAAACAATTTTTTCCATTCCACTGATTGTCAACAAAACATCCAAATATTAACTTAAACATCATAAACAATACAAAAACAAGGTTTTTCACACATTACACTCAATACAACAATAATATACAAAACATACTAATTATATATATATAACATTAATTTTCTTAATATCAATTTATATATTTTTGAATATTAACTTCCCTAACTTGAATTTTTTTTTGTTTGTTCCTTGCTCAAACGGAAAAATTGCAATCTTAATCCTTAGCTCATCTTTTATCTCAAAATCCTGGATAAAATCTCTCCATAAAGAGAATTCATTGAGAAAAATCTTCAAAAACCATGAACTTTCCAAAAGAAAATTCTTAAGAATAAACGGACATAGACTTACTCGTTCACAAAACTGATCGGGTAGAACTCCTCCTTACACCGTTAGCCTCCTATTGCTTCTTCTAGATCTAGAAATTGTTAGGGTTTCAGTATCTAAACCTTAGAGAGAGTGTAGAGAGAATGGAGAGAATAGAGAGAATGGAGGTAGAGAGAATGGAGGTAGAGAGAATAGAGGTATGTGAAAACAAACTACCCAACTAGTCTTCTGTTTTTATATATTGTATTATCTTTATAATATGATATCTTTATAATATAATATATAATATCTTTATAATCTAATATATGTATAATTAAATATCTCTATAGTCCAATATCTTTATAATTTAATATCTTTATAACTGAATATTTTTATAACATAATATCTTTGTGATCCAATATCTTTATAACTAAATATCTTTATAATCTAATATTTTTATAACTGAATATTTTTATAATATAATATCTTTATGATCTAATATTTTTATAACCAAATATCTTTATAATCTAATATTTTTATAATCTAAAATATTGGATTGTTACAATATTTATTTAAGTTATATTATTTAATGATTTATATAATATGTTTTTAATTTTAAATTTTTGTCACTATTTTATTCTACATTTTATCTCTTCATTATAAATTACATTCTATATTCTATAATTATAATTATTCGTTTATTTTTTACACTATAATTAAATAATGGATAAAGAATTAATTTATTGTATAAATTCAATATCTTTTTTATAAGTATTAGAAGATAAGGTTTAAATGGGTTTTAGGTTAAATTCTTAATTTATTTTATAAATTTAATATTTTTTATAAGTATTAGAAGATAAGGTTTAAATGGGTTTTAGGTTAAAAATGTTATATAATAAAAATTTTATTTTTTTATAAAATTATTACCTTTTTAAAGTTTAAATTATAGATATTTTCTAGAGTTTCTAAAGGACTCTTGAGTGATGAGAATGTTGAGATTATGTAAGTTTTTTTTTTTTCAAATTTAGAGTAAGAGAAGTTTACTTGAATTATTAAATTTCATTGATTTATAATTATAATTATAATTGATTGCTGGATTAAACCCTAGTTTAGATGTTAAGAGAGAATTTGATTTAGTGCGAACTAAAATTTAAGTATAAATTTGTAATATATAAATTGTAGTTGGATTGTTAGATTTTAACCATTGATGAATTTATAATTAGAATTGGAGGATTAAACTCTAGTTTATACCTTAGAGAGACTTTAATTTATTGTTGACTAAAGTTTGTTAAGTATAAAGTTGTGAATTTAAGTCAATTGTCGTTTGATTTTTTTGGTTTTGATGGAATAATTGATGAAATTTCTGTGAATGTTAGTAAACTGGAAACTGTGTTATATTTTTATATTTTAAAATTTTGATAAGATTTGTTGAAATTCAAATAAATTGAATTTTATATAGATAATCTTAAATATATTTAAGGAAAATACTTGTATTTTAAGAATTTTGAGAATTGAAATCAATTTGGACTAAAAACAATTTAAAAGAAACAAAAATAAATTATAAATAAAAAAGTTTGAGTTCAAATTGAATTTGTTTATGTACATACCTAGCTTAAGTGACTATTTGGTCAGATGAGTTGGTAGATGAAACAATGTTAAAGTGGTGTGAGAACCTCTTTCTTATCAAACAATAATATTTAATGTTCAACTGACACTTGGTAGATTGAACGAAAAAGAGATAAAATTAATTATCTTATTTATATTTTCAATTATAAGATGTATTTGGATAAATTTTCACAGATAAAAACAACTAATTAATTAGTTTAATTTTTTATAAATTTTTTATTTTTATCTTAACTCTTTATAAATGAATTAATTTTTTAATAAAACTGTCAATTGATTGAGATTGAAATTTTAATTTAAAATCAGAACTATTAATTGTTTTAATTAAATATTTTAATTAAAATTTTTAATTTCTATTAAAACTTCAAAGGATTATACTCAAATTTTATTTTAAAATTTCAATTAAAATTGTTAATTTTCACCAAATTGTAAATAACTATGCTCAAATTTTTAAAATTTTCAATAAAAAAATATGATATTACTAGATGATAGTGAAAAATGAATAGTCAGACAAATAAAAGAGAATTAATTCTTAGTTCATGATCTTTAATTTCTCTCTATTATCTAATATTAACACAAATAATCACATGTGATTAATAGGGGTATATAAAAAAAAAGAAATAAAGTTATTGAAATTTTAAAACGCCTTATATTATGAAACAAAATTATAAGTTTACCTTATAATTTGAAACGAAAAGAGTATATTTTAGGAGTATAGTCTCTCAAGTGAAGAAGAGACTTAATCAATTTTCTCTTCTCCTAGAAGACCATTAGAGAGATGTTAAAGCAACAAGACTCATAGCTCAAGCAATAAAAAAATTGTTTGAGCAAACACAAGTCGATATCATTTATCTTTCTTATTAAAAAAGTGTACATAACTAAAAAAGTGTACTATTTTGTAATGGAAAAACTTTGTCAGTAAAACAACAAAAACTTCTTTCTAATAGTAACGGATTTGATTTTCTAACAAAATTAGATATCACAAAATATTTGTGATACAAAGCTTCATTACATCACTAGCCTATAACAACAAAAAAATATTGTTATAAATCCTTGATTTTGGTCACAAAAATTATACATATTTTTAAATAAAATATACAATTTTGTTGTTGTAAATTGATGGGATGAGTTGACTTAAATCTAAGGAAGAAATATACTCAAAATGAAATATCATATGCTTTAAGGGACAAAATGACATTTCAGCCAAGGTTAGATAATACACGCTTTAAGAAAATATGAAAACATTTTACTTGACATGAGATAACACATTCTTCAAAGTAGAATATGAAGTAGGGTTAAATATGTTTTTAGTCCTTAAATTATTTGTCAAAATTGTGTTTCATCCCTGGGACAAACTTTGGACATATTTTGTCCTTATACTTTATAAACTTGTGTAAAAGATCCTTGATAATCTGTCAGAATTTCATTTATCTCTTTATTTTTCCTCTTCATAGTTTCCTACTTCACTATCATCTGTCTCCTAAGCTTCTTTCACAATTTTTTCTTCTCTTTCCTCTCATTTTTCTCTCTTTAAATATGTTTTATTTGTCTTCAAGGATCATTTACATCAATTTATAAAGTATAAGAACGAAATAAGTCTAAAGTTTGTCTAAGGGACGAAACCCAATTTTGACAAATAGTTTAGGGACTAAAAGCATATTTAACCCTATAAAGTATTATTCATTTGGAGAGATGAGAACTGCTTTATGTGAGACGATAGGTGTTTGTTGCATAAAGTGGTCAATAAGCACTTGAAGTTATATTTAAATTGTTGATCACTTGAATTGAATTTTCATAGATCAAAGTGACCCTTATAAATATGGTTAAGTGTGACATTTTTTCACTTGAGGGAAAAAGTAGTAGATATGTGTGGTTTTGTTTATTTACATTTATTAACATATCCACCTATAAAAAATATATATCAACTTAAATAATATTTCAATTAAACTTCTAGACAAAAGAATATATATAATTTAACATTAATATAAGTACTATTAGTAAATATTAAAGAAATAAAGTAAATAAAGTAATAATATTTTACATGCATATGCATTGTTTTATATGTATGAACATTACAATAATAAAATTTAATGGATTATTGTAATCAAATTCATTATCATCATGTTGTTCTTATATAGGAGGAGGTTGGAATAATGAAAGGGCCAAAATGTCCACAAAAGAAAAAAAATCCACATGACCAAAATACCCACAAAAACTCCATGAGCCAGGACCAACCCATGGGTTTGGTCAAGTTAAGCTAGATTGACACTATGTCAAGTTGGTCAAGATGGACTCACGTCAGACCTAGTCAGGTTGGATGCACATCAGAGCCAAGTGATCGATTTGAGTTGAGCCCATGCCGACTGAGTCAGGTAGATCCCATTTTGATTGATTCTAGTTGAGTCCATATTGATAGAGTCGAGTAGGCTCATGTTGATCGAGATAAGTCGAGTCTATGTCAAGATGAGTTGAGTTGGGCCCATGACAAGTCTAGTCAAATTGAGCTCACCTCGAGTCAAGACGAGTCAAACCCATTTCGAGTTGAGTATGGGAAAAATTGATCGAGTCGTATTGGTTGGGTCAACTTGAGCCAAATTCAGTTGAGTTGAATAAGGTCAGGGTCGGCTAGGTCGAGTTTGGTCGGTGTAAGTCGAGTCGTGTTGGACCCTCATCAGTTGGGTAGAGTCGAGTGTCTGCTAAATGAAGTCGGACCCTACTCGACCAGGTTGGGTCGAGCCTTAATTCGTTGAGTTGCATTAGAAAAACATTGGTAAAGTCGAGTTGGGCTAATGTGAGGCAGGTCAAGTCAAACCAATGTCAACTAGGTCGAGTAGGGCCATCTTCTGTCGAGTCGAGTCTGGCTATCAACCAAGTTAAGACGGGCCGACATCAACTGGATTGAGTCAGGTTGACGTTGGTCAGGTCGAATAGGGCTTCAGTCAGATCAAGTTGGGCCCACATCAAATAGGTCAAGTTGGACTGAAATAGGCTGGGTTGAGTCGAACGTTGGCTAGGTCAAGTCGGACCTACGTAGACCAGGTTGAGTTTGTAACACCCTAATTTTTCTATAAATTAAATATTTTTAAAAATTTTCAGAATTTTTAATATAATTAATATACATTTTTTTATCATTTTAATATTTAATATAAGATTGATTTGAATATATAGTATTCATTTTTCATAATTATAAAAGAATTAAATTTAGAATATGATGTCTTATTAAATAAATATTGAAGAGTTAAATTATATTTTATAAAAAATAAAAGGAACATTTGATTGTGTATTTGATAAAAGAAAAGAAAATGAAATGTTATTAAATTAATAAATTGATGGTAATTAATTATTTTAATTAATTTTATAATTTAATTTAATTGTTTAATTAAAGAAAATTATCAGTGGTTTCTTTTCGTTAAAATACGTAAAAACTATTCCTATTTATTTTACACACTTTTTTTACTCTATTTTATGTACATTTTCTTTGAAGAACAAGGAAGAGGAGAAGAGCAAGAGGAGAATTTTAGGATATTAAGTGCATCGTCTACACATAAGGTAAGGGGAAGTGAGAAAATCACTTTGGGGTGTGAAATATCTGTTGGGTAGCTAAGTTGACCCAAAATTCCTTATTTTATGTGTGTTATTGAAAGAAAGGTTTTCCTCTATCATCTCTATTTGATTTTTAATTACTCTTATATGTTCTTTATGATGTGAATTTAAGAATAATACACGTAATTTCTTAAATTGATAATATTTTGATTGCTTGGTCATAATTTTTTATTTTAGGTGTGTTCTTGAAAGAGAGATTTTCCTCTTTCATTTCTGTTTGACTCTTAATTATTCTTGTATGCTCTTTATAGTGTAAATTGAAAAATAATGAGTAATTTCTTAAATTTATAATATTTTGATTTCTTTATAGCACCCTAAGAGTTCTTGTGATACCCTAAGAAGGAGATGAGTCAAGGGTGATACAATTTTAATGATGAATGAAGGATAATATGTGCTAATCAAATACTATTATATTTTTTTATCCATTGATTATAATAAAAGTAATGTGTTAAGTGATTGAGACTATAAAGGTGAACTTATGTGAAAGGAAAAGTGTTTGACTGTACAAGAAGTCCTTGCACTTATGTGAACACGTATCATAACGTGAGATCATTGTATATAATTTTGGTGGTCAAGTGTTATATGTGATTGACTCCACATGCAGTCATCACCTAGTGTGTTAATGGTACGACATACATTGCTTATGATGTGATTGTGATACAAATATGTTAAGCTTATGGATAATTCTTTGAGGAGGTTAAATTAATGCGTCACGCATGTTTGAATACGATTAAGTATGACTAATTATTTATTATCTGTGAAACTGTCCTGTAGTGTCTTCACACCGTAACTTTCTCTCTCCTTTTGCTTTTTTGTCTTGTATTTTCTTTCGTATTGCAGATGACTCGCAATTTGATGTTGTTGATTTTAGTAGTGAAGCTTAGTTTTCTTGAGACTACTCTGATAGGATATGTACATCGGGATAAGACTAGGAAATTAAAACCTTTATTTATTTACTTTGGATTAAGACTTTAATTGGTTTATTTTCCATTATGTAATTTTATATGCACATGATTTAATTTTATACATGTTATTAGTGAATGTGAATCTCTTACGAAGTAATATAAAATTTAATTATAAGGTCATTTGAGGCCTTATGGAATGTGTTACTTTTATTCTCGTGATATATGTTGTGGGGGTAGAGATTATCATAAAGTTGGGTCCTCATCCACCGAGTTGAGTTTGACCAGTTTCAACCAAGTTGAGTTGGACTCATGTCGACAAAGTCGAGTTAGGCCTTCGTCTATCAAATCAAGTTGCCTGATGTCGGCTAGGTCGAGTCAGACATCGGTCAGGTTGAGTCGGGCCCACATCATCCCGGTTTAGTTGGGCCAGAGTTAATCAAATCTAGTCAGGTCCGAGTCGGTCAAGTCTTGTTGGGCTCAAATTGATTGGGGAGTTGGGCTCACATTCGCCTAATCAAGTTAAACCTACGTCAGCATAGTTGAGTCAGGCTCACGTCCATTAAGTTGAGTTGGACCCAAGTCGATTGAGTTGAGTGGGGTCTAAGTAGATCGAGTAGAGATGAGCCCATGTCGGCCATCGAGTCAAACTCTTGTCTTAAATTTAACTAAAGTCTTGTAGTGGGCTAAACCCACTTAGTCCCTGACCCTAACCCACTTTATATGAGGGCTTTGTGGGTTGGGACTTTTCTAACCCACTCATTTGGGACCCGATAAAAAGGGAGCTCTTTTAGGAGTAGGTTGGAACTAGTCCATGGGGGCATGGGTCAAATTGACATCACTACACATTCTAAATTTCCAATAATTCAAACCATCCAAACTTTAAATCATTCATCACTTAGGCATCGTTTACAAATAAATGATTTAAAAACTTTAAGTGATATAAAAGTCATCTAACTTATTAAAATTCTTGAAGTCTTAGAGGATACTCATGCATTAAATAAGCAGTCTTATGGGTCTTTGGAAAAATATCCCAACATATTGGAGTCGTATTTGTATTTTGTTTCTAATAAAAATAATTTGGTTATGTTTGTAATTCAAATAAAAAGTAATGGTAAATTGTATTACATACTAGTCTCTTAAAATGTCTAATGTTTGATCCTCTTATATGCAATGAATTGTTAGAGGAATTTTTATTATGTACATTAGTCTTTCTATATCTTGCCTAAACCTTTTTCTTTGTGTTAACTGTTGTCTCATTACAACAAGATTTCAGTCCCCCAAATCAACATCACATCGAATCCTATACATAGCATTTCAGCCTTCAAACGGTTTGTGTTCATATGTTTTTCTAATTTGTGTGTCATGTGTAAACAACCACTTATATTTTCTCTATATTATAAATATTTAACATTGTTAATGTATAACCAACATTATTACATTATCATCATAGAAAAAGAAGGTTAGAAATAATATGATTATACACCAAAAAACAATTAAGTATTTAGGACATTAAATACAAACCCACTTAAGTGTTGACATAATGTCTCTTAAAGAGAAAAAACTTTAGTGTATAACCTCATTTGATATTATGTTGCTTCAATGTGATTGGTAGTTTACTTAACTGTTGACCACTCATTCCAACAAATGTCCCTTAAGCGTCATTTATAGACTACTTAAGAGAGATCCATTTAAGCATGTACACATTGTTAGAGAAAAAATCACTTAAAGTGCTTATCAAATCTCGCTTAAGTGTTCAAATGTGACGAACTTAGCTTGCTTTGGGTGATCATTCTAGTAACTACCACAATTATGCATATATCAAAAGAAGAGTAGGTGTTGGACTCTTACATGTAATACAAATTTATAAGTTGCCTTTAAAGGTACATTTACGCTCTAGAAAGGGAGATTGAACAAAACACAAGACTTTCTTGTAATAGTACAAGACTATCTAATAGAGACATCAAGGGAACACAAAAACTCAATGTTGTATAATAGTTCATTCTTAATCCTTGTACTATGTCTAGTTATTCCCTAATATTTTTTAAGGATCATACTAATCAAACAAAAATCACACAATGAGTGCATTAGTTACTCCTGACTATCACAAGTACACCACAAAGTGAAGGATATAACAAGTTTTCACTCTCCTAATAATACAAATACTAAGATACAAAATATATGGGAAAAATATGTAGTTATTGATATTGGGGTTAAATATGATTTTCGTTCCTATAAAATACATAATATGTTAAAATAGTCCCTGTAAAATTTTTTGAGTTTGTTTGGTATCTATAAAATTTAAACCTGTTATTTTAGTCCAATTTTTTAACGGGACGTGACGAAAGTTGACATGGAAAACGGAGTGGTGACATGTGAGGTGTTTACATTGACACGTGTCGTGACGTGGACGCCCTGTAGACTTTAGTTTGGACGTGGACCCACCGCACCCACGAACTCAGTTCCACCGATTCCACGTCCGAGTCATCGCGAAAGTTCGAGAGGTTAAGAAAGTTGTGCCCGCCGTAGGAAGGGTAACACAAGAGTTGGTCCTTCAACGTGAAGGGTCCCTTTACCACGACGTTGTTTAGTGTGAAGAGGCACTTGAGCGCTACAATGGCGCTGCGGGTGTGGTGTAGGCGGTCCATGAGCGCGTCGATGCAGGCGTGCAGGTGGTGGTTGGAGCCCTGCCCCACCGCGAGGACGGCGGCGATGGTTTCTTCGGAGGGAGGTGTGGTGAGGGCGTGTGTGGTGGCTCAGAGTACGTGTACCCGGACGGAGGACACGTGGCGCTTTGGGGATAGCCGCGGTAGCGGGAATTAAACCAATATTAAATAAGAACCAATAACAGTTGTTGAAGGTTGAAGCTTTAGCTCTAGATAGAGAGCCGAAAATAGGACCCTACAGGCGTCCTTATTTGCATATCCTTAGCAGGAGGTGAAGATCAAGCACATCGTGACGGAACGAAATGATAAGTAGAATCGGCAGCGGAGGATATGAAATAGAAGCATTCCCGTCATCAGCATCTGAGTCATTAGTTTATTCAGACACCAGGGCCCATAGTTGTTCCCCTTGAAGCAGCACGTGTTGATTGAGATCGCGCTTCTTCCTAGAGGTAATTAAGAGGCAGGGGATTGAGTTCTAGGAGCAAAAAGGGTAAAGTCGGCACCTTTAGTTAACCTCGTTAATTGAGAACCAGAGCCTGTTCAAGCAAATCCGATTCAAGGCGCAAAATAGAGTTTCTTAATAACCAGCATCCTCACCAGTTCCAACTTCCTAGCTGGCCGGCGTCCCTGTTCTGGTATGTGATATCCCCTAATGAGGTGCTGTTATAGTTCTGCGGAGTGATGTTTCAACATCCCTTCCTGTCCCAGCTTCTTTTCTCGCATCGCTTAGTAAAGAGTAAGAGCTCAAGATTCCTAAAGGGAAAGCCAAGGATCCGAAGTATAATATTTCTCTACAAAGAAACTTCTTGGGTCAAATTTTTTAACCGCTTTTGCTGCGCCATTTGGATGAGGAATGTTACAGAAAAGGTCACACGTAGCACTCCGTTAGCCACGTCATCTACTGTTAAAAAATTGCACTGAAATAACAGGTTTCAATTTTATAGATACCAAACAAACCCAAAAAATTTTATAGGGACTATTTTAACATATTATGTATTTTATAGGGACGAAAATCATATTTAACCCTTGATATTGTATTGTATGTTCTTAACTTTGTTTTGTTCATATTAGAAATAATTTCTCTATTTTGTTTCTTAGTGATTGTCACTTTCTGTTAGAAGTCAATATTGCATTTTTTTAGAGGTCATGATCCCTTTTTTTTCACCTTAGTATATATGACAAATCAATGTATTCTTTTAGTGGGCTAATCAAATGAGTAATGAAGATATTTTTCAGTTTGGTGAGTTTTTTATTTTTCTCTCCAAATACTAATATGGTATTAGGGCCTGTTCATAATCATGTTTTATCCTGTTCATCATCCTCATAAAATTCAAGCCTTCTCTGATTCAGATTAGGCTACATGTTGCATCACTAGAAAATCCATTACAATATACTATATCTTTTATGGTAATTGTTTGATTTCATGGAAATTTAAAAAGTAAAATACTGTTTCTCGAAACTCTACAAAGGCTAAATATAGGATTGTAGCCTCAATTGCTTGTGAATTGTGATGATTCAAATATATTGTTGATGATTTTTGTCTTAACATTTATCTTTCTTTTCTTACTTATGTGATAGTAAATTTGTTATCCAATTGGCTAAGAATCTCATCTTTCATGAAAAAACCAAATACATTAAAGTGGACTGCCATCTTAGCTACAAAAATTTCTGAGGGCCTCATTGTTCTTTCTCATGTTCCTTCCAAACATCAACATGTGAATGAATTTAAGAAGTCTTTGTATCCAATACATTTTCAAGATAATGTATTTAAGTTGGGTTTACTTGACATTCACACTCCACCTTCACAGGGGATAATAGAAATAATTTCTCTATTATTTTATTTGTTAGTGACTATCACTTTTTGTTAGACGTCAATATAACATTTTGTTAGAGATTACTACCTCACTATATAAATAAGATCAATTATTCTTTTAGTAGATTATCAAATAAGTAATAGAGATATTTTTCATTTTTTGAGTATGATATTTTTCTCTCCAAATACTAATAGTTTATGTATTTATTGTTTAGTAATCTTTCCATTAATAATGTTGTTGCAATTCTAATATTGATTTTCTTCAATATAATTGTACATAATTACTAGATTTATTTTAATTGCAATACTCATCCTATTATGAATGCCATATTTCCTTTTTGTACATACGCTATATAAATATAGAAACAATAATATTCAACCATAATATCATAAATCATATCATATTTATACTCCTCTTTTATATCACATGCTAATTCTCTTTCTATTAATATAAATTATTTCAATATATAATGTAAAAGGATATTTATACAAAATGACTAAGTTATACATAGAAAGTTTACACGATGAATGCTATGTTTGTCTTACCCGATTAAAAAAAGTAATGTGATTATTATACACTAGTTGATTTAATTTTATGTATACCACTTTAATGTTTTATTAATTCTGATATCTAATTTTAAAAAAATAATGAATTAATATATATATATATAATTAATATTTTTATTCATTGAATATTTAAACTGATCTTAAAATTTTTAATTACTTTTAATATTTTATTTTAATTAAAATAAAGTTAATTTTAACTGAATATTAGTTTGATTTTAGTGATTTTGTTTTATTTCTTGTAAAATAAATATTAATAAAATAAATTAGTTATATAAAAGAATAAAATTATATTAAATATTTAATTATTCTTTAAATTTGAAACACCCCAATATTTTAAATTATAAAGATATTAGAATATAAATATATTATATTATAAAGATATTTTATTATAAGGATATTAGATTAATAAAAATATTCAGTTATAAAAATATTATATTATAAAAATATTTAGTTATAAAAATATTATATCTTAAAAATATTATATTATAAAGATGTTCAGTTATAAAAATATTAGATTATAAAGATATTTAGTTATAAAGATATTAGATCATAAAGATATTATACATTATATATTATAAAGATATCAGATTATAAAGATAATACAATATAAAATAAAAAGGGGCTAGTTGGGTAGTTTGTTTTCACATACCTCTATTCTCTCTGCCTCTATTCTTTCTATTCTCTCTACCTCTATTCTTTCTATTCTCTCTATTCCCCCTCTACACTCTCCCTAAGGTTTCGATACTGAAATCCTAATGGTTTCTAGATCCAGAAGAAGCAATAGGAAACTAACAGTGTAAGAAAGAGTTCTACCCGATTAGTTTTGTGACCGGGTAAGTATAAGTCCGTTTATTCTTGAGAATTTTCTTTTGGAAAGTTTATGGTTTTTGAAGATTTTTCTCAATCAATTCTCTTTATGGGGAGATGTTATCCAGAATTTTGAGATAAAAGATGAGCTAAGGATTAGGATTGTAATTTTTCCATCCGAGCAAGGAATAAACAAAAATCCAAGTTAGGAAAGTTAATGTTCAAAAATACATAACTTGATGTTAGGGAATTTAATGTTCAAAAATATATAAATCGATATTAAGAAAATTATTGTTATATATATATATATATATACATATAATTAGTATGTTTTGTATATTATTGTTGTATTGAGTGTAATGTGTGAAAAACCTTGTTTTTGGTATTATTTATAATGTTTAAGTTGATATTTGGATGTTTGTTGAAAATCAGTGGAATGGAAAATTTGTTTGAGGGGTAGGAACGAAAGTTTCTTTCCCTAGAGGGCTTTGGTCCCGATCCTATTCTTGTTTATAAATTTAAATTATTATCTCTAAATAAAATTGAGAAAAATTGATTGATTATGTGTGACCTATGATGTTTGTGTGTGGGGCCGAGTAGAGCCTGGGGTTGGTGCCCATAATCTACCGATATGTTAGTGTGTGGGGCCGAGTAGAGCCTGGGGTTGGTGCCCATAATCTACCGATATGTTTGTGTGTGGGGCCGAGTAGAGCCTGGAGTGGGTGCCCATAATCTACCGATATGTTTGTGTGTGGGGCCGAGTAGAGCCTGGGGTTGGTGCCCATAATCTACCGATATGTTTGTGTGTGGCCGAGTAGAGCCTGGGGTTGGTGCCCATAATCTATCGATATGTTTGTGTGTGGGGCCGAGTAGAGCCCGGGGTTGGTGCCCATAATCTACCGATATGTTTGTGTGGGGCCGAGTAGAGCCTGGGGTTAGTGCCCATAATCTACTTGTGTGTGTTAATGAGAATGTTGTGAGTATGTGTATTACATGATAATATGATTTGTGTTGTTACTTTCCAATTACGAAAGATGCATTAAATTTCAAAGCATTTAAGTAAGTTCTATGATGAATGTACATGAGAATGATATGATGATGAATACTACATGATGTTATTATATTTTTTAATGATTAGCTTACCCTACAATTGCTGATTGTTTGGCCTGCGATGATCATGTTTTGCTACACGGGAGTAGATATCTTAATAGGTGAGCGAGATGCTTTGAAGTCCCAGGATTATATTGAAAGATGAAGTAGTAGTTATACACATATATTTATATATGTTTTTATTTCTTATAGTAGAATTTTGTATTAGTAGAGATTCCCTTTTGTATTGAATACAAATATAATTATATATATATATATGATGTGTTTTATTATTTATCAGTTAATACAAGTTACGTTTACATACTAAATATGATAAAAGTAGCGATTATTTGAGTCGTTACAAAATTCATATAATTTTATAGAATGTTAGTAACAAAAGAAAATTTTCAAAATTAATAAAAACCTTGGTTTTGACGGTACATGCACAATATTTAACATTGGAAGTTTGAATGATAGAGAGCAAACCAAAATTGAAGTAATTTAACTTTTATCTTTTAAGAGACCAATCTATCAATCATATTTTTAGGGAATTTTACCTTATAATTTGTAATTTGCTGTAATAAATTATTTAACTTTCTGAACAGAATATCTCTTAATATAATCCGTTATATTAAAGACATCTTGAATTACAGACTTTTTAAACAAATATATAATTATAGAAAAAATAGACTGAAGTCAAAATTTTTATACTTTATAAATGTATTTTAAAAAATAAATTATTTAAATTTAAAATACATGTTTTCTATACGTCATTTGTAATTAAATTATTTAAAAATTTTGTTATTAATTAAAAAGTTTTAGGGAAAATTATTTTATGTTTACTTTAAATTTAAATAAAAATATCATAAAATTAATATGAAAATTAAATATAACAAAAATATAATACACAAAAAAATATTTTGATATAATACTTTTAATCACTACCTCTAAACTGATGATATAATTTTTAATTACTTTAGTGTTTTAATTTGAATTGAAACAAAGCTTAATTTAATTGAATATTAATTTAATAATAGTGATTTTTATTTTTTTAAAATAAAATTAATAAAATAAATTAAAGTTATATAAAATCTACATTATATTAAAAATTTAATTATTCTCTAGTTCATGTATTTTTATGAAATTTTATTAAAAAAAAGTTAAATATTATTTTTAATTTTATAAATTAATTATTTTTAAATTTTACTTCATACATGTTTTCATTAAAATTAAACTAAATATATTTTTATAATTTATTATATTATTTAATTAGCTATCGATCAAATTTATTATAAATTTTTTACTATTTTTTATTCTAAATAATTTTAATTTTTACTTTGTTTTTCTTCTTATTCTTACTTGCCTTAATCCAAAAATTGATAATGACTTGGACGATAATTTTTTAAAGTTTTCTTCATTTCATTAAATGGTGATTTCGTTCCTGAGTTGGAGTAGGAAGAGTGCATTTTAGAAATTCTAATGTTCAACTCAGAATTGAGCAAAGATATATCAGTGAAACAAAAATGTGTTGGATGAATCAAAACGGATCCAAACAAAGCCTGCATACAATAAGAAATCAATTCATTTTCAATCATGTTGAATATCCAACAACTGTTTTTTTTTTTACCACAAAATGAGATGGGGAATGTTGATAGCTCAAAAAGTTTTCATACTCTGATAAATACATCATTCACATAAATTGAAAATGCAATAATGATTAAGCACAAAGTTAAACCTATATAAATTTAACCACTTTTTTAACTGCAAGAACTATATTGATTTATTTTAATTAAAATTAAAATTATTGAAAAAATAATAATAATAATAAAAACATATTAATTTTTAAAAAAAATTAAAACTAAAAAGTTTATTAAATAAAAAAAATAATACTTTCAAATGAATGAAAGAAAGATTGTTTTACTAACTAAAGAGTTATATGTGAAATGCACCTCTAAATAAAAAGTAAGATGAATAAAAGATATTATTATATTGTTGATCTTAATTTCACATTACAAAAGTAATAAATTGTATCTTTTAAGAAATAAATGAAAAGATATTAATTTGTATATTTAATAAATTGTTTTTTACAAGTTAAAATTAATTTATATTTCTTAACTTTTAAAAAGTTAAGTTTCTTTCTGTATAACTTTCTTAAGGAAAAAGTTATTTTTAAGGAAAACGTTATTTAGCTATTTTTAATATTTAACTTTTTTAAGAAAAAAGTTATGTAATTTTAAAACCTAATGAAATACATAAACTTAAAGTTTAAACCAATTTATAATAAATCACAAACACAAAACAAACATTATACGTACATTAATTAATAAACTTATTTTTATATTTACTTTTTTTTTTTATCATGATATATAATAAACATGAACAAGATATAAATATAGAAAAGAAAGTTGTATAAACTGTTATACAAATTGTTATAATAAACATTTCACTTTAGTTTTAAGTTTATAAATATTACATAAGGGAAATTAGAATGGAGTGTTATGTGGTAAAGTATCAAATAGGTTTACTAGGGAGAGGAAGCTTTGATTGTGATATTACATTGCAGTTTATAAAATTCTTCTGTTGGTTTTGGTGTAAAAGGTGCATTGCATATCACTATCAACATTTTATCATGACCTTATTGTCTTGCATTGTGTCTCACTAATTAAAGTTAGACTTTAAATGAAGTTTCAATATTACCATTCTTCGACACAACTTAAAATTAATATTAGTACAATTTTTCATGAGTTATTTACAGAATATTAACTGTGTGCAATATTGTGCACTTTCATAATCTCAAAAATTTAAATTTTTGTTTTATTTAATATAAATATTTGTATATAAATTCACCCTCTTTTAGAAATAATAAAAGAAAAAAAACATTTTTTTATTTTCTCATTATTATTTTATATTTTTTATGGTTGACAAATTCTTAATATGATATTTTTTTAACACCAACCTTACTGTTATTCAAGGTTAACAAGATTCATTCTCATACAACTAACTAACCTTAATCTTAGAATGTAACTATGCAAAAATAATACATATATACACCATATCTATGTTATAATGACTCTTTTTTTTTATAGTTTATTTTCTTAAATTTCTTTTCACACTTTTGTTGTAAGAGAAAGAAAAGTATAAATATGTGGTTTGAAAAAGAGTGGTGTATGTGTATCACCACTCTAAGATTAATTGACCAACCTTAATATCAGGTCACAAATGATTTTTCTATGTTTCTCAACATTGGTTGCAAACTCTTCCCTCCAATCTCTTAGCCAATCCATCCTTTATCACCATGTTGTTTCACCTACCTTATCAGTTTCTTGCCCTTTTCTTTATTCCTCTGTCCCTTGATCAAAGACAGAAGATTGTTACTTCCTTCTCCTTTCCACCACTTTTATGTTCCTACATGAAATTTGCATATCTTCTCGGAAAGTCTCTTCTATGAAATTTGCATATATCTTCCCGAAATAATGTAAGGGTGATTGATGTTTACTCACTTAAAAGTCTCTCCAAAAAAAAGCACATACGTCGTTGTTCCTTGCTTGTTGTCATTCACAGGAAAGTAGCAACATAACTCAACGTTTTTGTAGAAGTCAAAGCAGAGTTCATAACATCACAATCACAAATTTGAAAATCATTAGCATGACTTTCTCCTTTTAATATGATTTCATTACTAGGTTTACATCTTAATCATTCTCAATAAGTTTGCAAATTGCAAAAGTCTTTTTATCGTTTGAGGTAAGCTAGTAGAGAATGAAATTCCAAACTTACCTCCACTCTTATATTTTGAGTTTTGCTCACTATGTTTTTTTTTACTTATCATTCTCGTATATGTTGATGATATGATACACAAGAAAAACAATGTGACAGAATTGAATGCTGTCAAGAATCGTTTTAATACTAATTTTGGGATCAACAAACATGGTCCTTTTCACTTTTATTTAGGATTGAAGCTTTGTCTTTCTACTAAGGATATTATATTTAATCAAAGAAAGTATTGTCCCGAGCTACTCTGTAATAGTGACATGTTAGCTTACAAGCCTGCATAATTTTCTATGGATTCATCTTGTACATTGTATAGTGATAAAGGAGAATGGTTGGATAACCTTTGTAACACTTCACTTTTTTTGTGAGATTAATTAAATATTTCAGGATTTTTAATTTAATTAATATACATTTTTTCTATTACTTTATATTTACCATTGATTTTTAATATATAGTATTTATTTTATAATTAAAAAGTAATTAATTTTAGAATATGATGTCTTATTTAAATAAAAATTAAAGTCTTAGATTATTGAGAACACCAGTACTTTGAGAGAGAGGAAGAGAGAAAGTCATTTCTTTTTTTTATAGGGCTACTACGATAAAACTATTGTTCCAGATTTGTTCAAAGTTGGATCAAGCTGAAAATTTAATAGGTGGTTGGTTTGCCACATCTGGTTCTCAATTCTGAACGATTGGATCGTTGATACGAGGTTTGAGTAGGGAGATATTTAGTTCACACATTCCTTGTTTTAGGTATGTTTATGAAAGAGAGGTTTTCCTCTTTCAACTTATATGCTTTTTAAGATGTAAATTGAAGAATAATATGTGTAATTTCTTAATTGATAATATTTTTATTGTTTAACCCCAATTTCTTATTTTAGGCATGTTCTTGAAAGAGGGATTTTCCTCTTTCATATTTGTTTGATTCCTAATTACTCTTGTATGCTTTTTATGATGTGAATTGAAGAATAATATGTATGATTTCTTGATTTAATAATATTGTGATTGCTTTAGAGCACCCTAGGTGTTCTTGTAATACCCTAAGAAGGGAATTGTGAAATATGATATAATTTTAATGATGAATGAAGGATAATGTGTATTAATTAGATATTATTATATTGATTTATCCATTGATTATGATAAAAAGTCATGTGTTAAGTGATTGTGACTGTAAAGGTGAACTAAGATGAAGGAAAAAAATGTATAAGTGTATAAGATGTCATTGCACTTATGTGAATATACATTATAATGTGAGGTCATAATGTGAGATCATTGTGTATCGCTTTGGCGATCAAGTGTGATATGTGATGGATGCCACATGCATTCATCATCCTAATGTGTCTATAGGTATAACATGCTTGTATATGGTGTGATTGTGATATGGATAAGTTGAACTTATGGATAATTCTTGTGGAGGTTAAATTAATTTGTTTCGCATGTTTGAATGTGCTTAAATATGATTAATTGTTTGATGTGTGTGAGACTATCTTGCAGTGTCTTCACACCATAACCAAAGTGAGATATTTCTCTCTCCCTTTATTTTTTTGTCTTGTTTTTCCTTTTTATTGCAGGTGTCCCCTTAGTTTGATGCTGGTGAAACTTAGTTTTCATGGGATTACTCTGATAGGATACGTAACATCGAGATAAGACTAGGAAATTAGGACCTTACTTTTATTTAATTTTAATTAAGACTTTAATTGGTTTATATTACAGTATATAATTTTGCTTTTGTACGTGTTATTATGTGAATCTTTTACCCTGTGTATACTTGTATTATAGATTTTATTAATTATGAGATTATTTCAGACTTTGTGGAATATGCTACTTTTATTCTCATGATATACGATGTGGGGTAGAGGGTGTCACAACCCTTCTAAGTATAGAAAACTTGTAGGACATTTGCTTTATTTAACTAAAACTCATGTAAACATTTGTTTTCTTATTCAACAATTGAGTCAATATGTTTCTAAACTAAGGAAACCTTACATGCAAGTCCATCGTGTTATCAGATATTTGAAGGAATTTTTAGAAATTAGCTTATTTTTCCATTCACAAAACAATGATAGCATTTGTGCTTTTTTAAATTTTGATTGGGCCCATTGTCCTAATGGTAGGCATTCTATCATAACGTATTGTATTTTTCGGGATGCTTTGATTTCTTGGCAGTAAAAGAAACAAAAGAATGTCTCTAAATTCTCTTCTAAAACTGAGTATAGAGCATTAGCTTCACTCACCAGTGAACTCTAATGATTGTATTATATATGTAGTGACTTGAATCTCTTGATTCCTATTCCTTTTACAACTTCTTGTGATAATAGAGCAAATATACACATAGCTAAAAATCCTACATTTCATGAGCATACAAAACATATTGAAGTTGATTATCATTTAATTAGAGAGAAACTTCAAGATGGTCTCATTCACTTACTATCTATTTCTTCTTCCTGTCAAGCTTTAAACTTGTTAACTAAACATCTTCATCCTCAATCATTCAAAACAAATATTTTGAAGTTAAACTTTTGCAGTCCCTTGGATTCAGCTTGAGTGATCTTAGCTAAGGTAACTTAAAATTAATATCAGTTACAACTCTTTAATGGTCACTTACACAATGTTAATAGTGTGCACTTTCAATATCTCAAAAAGTTCATTTTTGTTTTATTTGATACAAATACTTTTTTATAAACATATTCTATTGACTGTGTAGAAATAACAATAGAAAAACGATTTCTTTTCTCTCTATCATGTTCTCATGATCATTTTGTATTTCTATGGGTGACAAATTCTTAATACTTACATTCCATTACAAGGGAGGTGTATGAGACTTCCATAGGAAATTATAGCAGAAGAACAAAGGGGTAGAAACAATTTGAAGTAAGTTTGGCATGACGAAAAAATAAGTGTTCAAAGAAGTAAAGGAATATAGATGGAGACAAAAGGGTCAATAGTAGTTTGCATTTGGTGTTGTTAACTGGTGTTCTTACTTATTAATGCCTACCATATTTTTGAGTTCTGACTTAAAATTTCATATCTATTGTTGATATAGTTGGTTTAAGGTTAATTGCTATTTGATTGCCTACTATAAGAGTGTTGAAACCTAGCTTTTATTCTGTGTATTATTTTATTTTTGTAAAAACTGAGGAATGTATACAAATTTAATTAAAAAGGGGTTGAGGGTGATATAATTGAACAAATAGAGAGTTTGGAACACAGGGACTGTGAGAAGCTTATTCAGAGTAAGGAAGGGACTAAAAAAGTTAAACAATAATGATAATTAAGATTAATATAAGGGGTTTGGGCGATCCTGAGGAAACCAAATTGAATTTCATAAACAGTGAGTAATGTTATAATATCTAGGGGCAAAATCAAATTGAATGGACTTATAGCCAAGCTGATAATTGGGTTGTGGGAGTGTTAAGTATATGGCATAAAGGGTGCTTTAATTGCGAAAAAGTGATTCAGGAAAAGGGTTAGTAATAACTATTGATAAACATATTAAAAATAACATCATGATAGCTATAGATAATGTATATTCTCCTTGTGAATTTAATGAAAAAGGAAAATTGTGGGAGGATATCACTAATGTTAAACAAACAACAATGATCAATACCATGTGTGTTTTGAGTGATTTCAACGCACTTAGAAATAGGGAAGAAAGAATGGGTAAGAAATAATTGCAGGGAGATTCTAGGCTTCAAAAATTTCATTAAAAATATAAAACTTTTATATATACTAATGATGGGGCGATCTTTCACTTGGTACAGGCTAGATGAGTCTCTAATGAGCTAGCTAGATAGATTTTTAGTATCTGATGAGTGGTTAAGGAACTAGCTAAGTAGTAAACAATATGCATTAGAAAGAAGTTTGTATGACCATTATGTTTTAGTGCTTCGAAATAGGTTGTTTGATTTGGGACTTAAACCATTTAGATCCCTAAACATATGGTTAAGCCATAGAAGTTTGGGAGATGAGATTAAGAAAACCCGAAATGATAAGATTAGGGTGGATGCAGTCTGAAGGTATGAACCAAGAAAATCTAAAGACTAAAATTAGGTCTAAAAGTATGAAATAAAGAAGTGTTTCTATAAATGGAATATATGTGGGTATAGGATTGTTATACATATACCTACACACAATATTAGTGTAAATTTTGAATGAGATTTAACAACATATGTGGTGTGTCACTATAGTTTATACCTACACTTTTTTTCAATTGTAGGAATAAATTTGTTAACATATATCTACATTTTTCTCAATTGTGAGAATAAATTTGTCAACATATACCTACATTTTTTTCAATTGTGGGAATAAACTTGTTACCATATACTTACAATTAGAGTGTGTTAATATTATTAAGATAATGTCATTATAACCAATCAACCAGGAGTCTACAATTTTATCTTTAAATCAAATACCAAATTAATAAATAACAAATACAAAAACATCTATAAAAATAGTGATATATCAAACACAAATCCTAAAAAAAATCATTTTATGTACCATAAGTGTCAATACATACTAACTCAGAAATATTAATCGCATAGTCTCATATGAGATATTCACGTTTATTGCATACTCATCATGTTTCGTATGTTAGAAATACTAAAAGTAAATGTCCAACTATTATCACTATTAAACACATTGTTTTCTTAGCAATAATGTTCATATGTCCATAAGCATGCAAAATCCACATCATTTATAGTGTATTTGCAATCACAATAAAATTTTGATTTTAGAGACAACTAAGAAAATAATTATGACTTTAAATTAATTTTCAAATCATGATTAATGTCACTTAACTATTTCCACTTGTAGTTGTTTGAACATTACCATTAGAATCATTTTGTTCACTTCCAACATTAGGTGTCTACATAAAAAAATAAATCTTTATAAATATCGTATGAATGTTAAATTTTTTTATAAGTGATCAAATGCAATTGTTAGAGTTTTTACCTCTTGATTTACAACTTGTATAATATCATGAATCTCTTGATCCCCTGAAAATCGTGCTTGAAGAAAAGATAAAAGATTTCCAAGTACCTTTTCTAATTTTTGAATTCTCTCTTCTCCTATAGAACTTTGAGATGAAGTATTTGAATCTTTAGTTGGTGGAAGTTTCCCAAGACAATGCACATATCCTCTTTTTTCTGGCCCTTTAACTTTTGAATAGATATCATCTTTCCAATTTGTATAATCATGAGTGGTGGTCTGAGAATCTCCTAAACTTTCTGCTTGTACCATGTGCTTCTTTAATTCATTCTACATGAATCCATTTTAAATAAAATAATAAATTATTTAATGCATCAATTCCAAGCTTAATCAATTACAATCAACACTTTATGCTATACTTGATAAGACAAGTTCTTACAATTATATGAGTTTTCTTTTCCATCACAATATTCCTATCTTTTCGAGTTCGAGTATCAATATAAATTTGAGCTCATGAGGGTTGTGTTCCCTTTTTTTTTTCTAATATAAGTAAAGAAGTCTCAATATACATATTTCTACTATGTAATATTTATGATATTTAATCATCTAAGTAATATAATAAGAAATATTATTCAAATAACAAAATTACCTCATGAATAAGTCTAGGAAGATTCTTGGTACCCACTCAATGTAAATCCTCAAATTTAGAACGACTTCTTTTGTTCATGCTACTTATGTCCTATAACCAAGTTTAAGGAAAGTAAAGAAAAAAAATGGTAAATAGATGTTATTTTAGGTAATATGTTAATGACATTATATACACGCACCTGTCCTTTTTTGGAACACAAATAATGCACTCTTTTATTCGGGAGGTTTTCAATCATTTCCTCCTCAGTCTTACTTGCATCATATCCCTTTGACTTCAAATCATGTTTAAATTGTCTCCACTTATTACACATGTTATCCTTTAATATTCTCTTGGTTTGCTCATAAAGTATTGGAACAAAGTGGAACTTAGTCTATAATGAAAATTAATCATAATAATTTGTAAGTGCTATTGTAAAAAGTAAAAATTAAGTAAATGTTATTTATCTTTTAAAAAATACCTTCATTAGTTCAAGCATATCAGTTATGTTGGACTCAGGCATGTCTTTCCAACTAAGGTAATTGATTGGAGCACATTGATGCCAACTTACTAGACTCCCTATAGCACTTAAAAGAGTTTTCCCTTTTGAGCCAATAGGATTTCCTAAATCATCTACCTCAACAACTATGAATTCATCATCTGACATATCCCACACATCTAACATATGTGTAAAGCCTCTAGTTTTCCTTTTGCCTAATCATAAATAGTAATGTTAGCAATTAAGATCAACATATAAATTGTATATGTTTGGATAATTAAAGAAATTTAAATAACTAAAAGTAATCACCTTCATTTAAAGTTGTTGTTGAACCATGACTTGTCTCATGTGTTTGTTGTTCTGATTGTGGTTGATCTCTTCCAAATTGTACATTATTTTCTACCACAATGTGATTTTTCTCTTGATCTTAAATGATAATTCCAATAGAATTATCCACCGGTAACATACGAGCTTGAGCTTGACCACTTTTCTGAATAGTATGTAACTTTTTGCGTCTTCCCATAGAATCTATTACATGTAATTTGAATCCAAATCAAAATTAGTATATAGTTATGGAGTTTATGATTGATACATAATTAGTACACATGTAGAAACATTTAAAAATAGATACCTTTTACATATATGGAAAACAAAACAAAAAATTAGAAGAAATCTTCATCCCAATCTTCTATTTCATCTTCATCATCAACATTTTTGAGAAAATCTTCCATGTTTATTATGACTTCCATGATATCATCATCATTATCATCAACTTCTGCTCTAATTAGGTCACTATCATTTATCTCTTGCAAGCCTTTTTCTTCTTGTTGTTCTATTTCATTACATTGTTCATCACCTAAATCATATACATCTCTATTTTAGGATGCACAACAACTTGCCAATCACTTTCCCTTTCATTTTCCACATAGAATACTTTCTTGGCTTGAGATGCAAAAATTAATGGATCATCACATATATCATCTCCTATATGTTGCAAACATTTGAAATTCACTAATGTCATACCAAAATTATCATTTTTGCAACCTCTATTTATGTCAACCCAATCACATTTAAAAAGAACAACCTTATATCTGCCAGCATAATCCAACTGAATTATATCAGTCAATGCATCATAGTAGTTTATTCTCCTTTCCTAGGAAATTTATCTCTTGAATTAGCATAACTTCTTGTCTTAACAGTGACAGCAATGCCATTATTTTGTATCTTTAGGGATCTTTCTCGGTTCTTTGTATGGAACCTAACTCCATCAACGATATAACCACTATATCTTCTTGCCTTTTCAAGTGGACCACGTGATAACCATTTGATATCATCAGTGACTAGTATACTACCTTATTCTTCCAAATGTGCAACCTATCACATAACTTTGTTGTAAAATATAACAATTTTAATGATTACAAAATTCAAGAACAAAAATAAGTTCCCCATAACACTTACCCGTTCCCGAAACCAATTAGGAAATGTTTGACTATGAATTTTGTCAATTTCATATGGTGATAGTCGATGATTTTGTCACCTAATAAGATCAACATGCTCTCTATAAACAGAAGAACAAAAATGTTAAACATTATAGTAAAGTACTCAAATAAATTTGAACAATTAAATATAAACATTAAATATTGTTTTACATTTTAAAGGGGTCAACACTTTCATTGTTAAAAAGCACATATCTATATACTTGTAGAAATGATTTGTCATCGATAGACACTCGAGGAATTCTTTTTCTTTTTTTTACATTGAACCCAACCTTACTCTTTCTCCCAAGTGGCCCACTTCTAGAAGCAAAACCATCATCATTTCTTCTTGGTCGATTAAAAGTTGTTTCTACTCCAGAGAGACAACGTGAACAAAATATTAAACATTCATGAGCTAAATACCCATTTGCAATGGACCCTTCTGGATGTGCTCGATTACGAACAAATGACTTTAGTGTGAGCAAGAACCTAAAATAGTAACTTATATTACAAAATAAGATGATAATATATCACTATATAAATCTGAATTGTGATTAAATAATTGAAAATGAAATTTTAATACCTCTCAATGGGATACATCCATCGATAGTGTACTGGGCCGACAACTTTTGCCTCATAGGCCAAATGGATTATTAAGTGTACCATGACAGTGAAAAAAGATGGAGGAAAGATCTTTTCTAATTGGCATAATGTCTTAGCTATTCGATTCTCCAAACACTCCAAATTATGCACACTAAGCACCTTACCACATATTTCTTTAAAGAAATGACAAAGATCAGATATTACCAAACTCACTATTTTGGGTAGACAACCTTTTATAGCTATAGGAAGAAACTCTTGCATTAAAAGAAGACAATCATGACTTTTAAGACCAAATATTTTGTGTTACTTCACTTGCACACATCTTGAAATATTAGAGATATATTCGTCTGAAGCTTTTATTGATTTGAGAACTTCCAAAAAGGTTTCTTTCCCTTTTGATGTCATTTGATAACAAGCTCTTGGAAAATATTTTTTACCTCTAGCTTGATGCATCTTAGGATGTAATTGAGCTCTTAAGTTCAGGTTTACAAGATCATAATGTGCCTTGTCATTATCTTTTGATTTCCCTTCTAAGTGTAATAATGTTCCAACAATGTTATCATAAACATTTTTTTCAATGTGCATTACATCAAGATTATGATGAAGAACATTGTATTTCCAATAAGGCAAATTGAACATGATACTTTTCTTTTTCCATGGTGATCTACCTCCTTTTTCATTCTCAAAAGAATTTTCAAGTTCTTTGTCTCAAGATTTCCATCAAGAGGCCTAGGGGGACCTTTAAACTCCAAGCTTCCATCAAAATCTCCTTTATTGTATTTCCATTTATGATTTGGCTCTAACCATCAACGATGACACATATAACAAAATTTTCTACTATAACACAACCACTTTGAGGCAGTTTTAAAGCCACAACATGGACAAGCATATTGACCTTTAGTACTCCATCCAGAAAAATTTGCATATGCAGGAAAATCATTTATTGTCCACATGACTGCAACATGCATTTGGAATGACTCTTTTTTGCATGCATCAAAAGTTTTGACCCCAACTTCCCACAATTTTTTCAATTCATCTATAAGAGGTTGCATATAAATATCAAGTTTATTACCGGGCCCTTTTGGACTGGGGATAAGTAATGTGAGGATAAAAGAAGGTTGTTTCATGAACATCCATGGAGGTAGATTATAAGGAATCAATATGACAGGCCAAGTGCTATGAGAAATAGTCATAGTTTTAAAAGGATTAAATCCATCTGTAGCCAAACCTAATCTAACATTATGAGGATCGGAAGAAAAATGTGGATATCGATTATCAAAATCCTTCCAAGCCAAAGAGTCAGCTGGATGTCTCATGAGTCCATCTTTGGTTCGACCACACTCATGCCATGTCATAAAAGAAGCAGTTTTTGATGACATAAAATGTCTTTGCAATCTAGGTTTAATAGGAAACCAATGAAGAATCTTTGCAGGTATCTTTTTCCTTCCTTCATTATCATTAGAGTTCTTCCATCTTGAAAAATTACACTTTGGGCATACTTCATCATTTTCCAAACCCTTCCAATAAAGTATACAATCATTCGGACATGCATGAATTTTTTCATAGCCCAAACCCAATCCTGAAATTATCCTCTTGGTATCATAAAATGTCTCAGGCAAAGTATTACCTTCAGATAATGCATCCTTTAACAACTCTAGTAACATTGAGAGACTTTTATCGCTCCACCCATTTAGACATTTCAAATGATAGAGATGAACAAAGAAAGACAACTTTGTGAATTTCTTACACCCAGGATAAAGTTCTTGTTCAACTTCTTTTAACAATTGATAAAACTTATCTGAATAAACCTCTTCAGGATTCTCATCCTCCACATCTGTATCTATAATTTCCCTTCATTAGTTGTATGCATTGCAAAAGCATCATGGACTAATGTATCTATGTCATGATCAAAACCTCCTTCTACTTGATCTACACTTCCAGAACTAGAAAAGCCAAGTTTTTCACCATGAAAAATCCAATTAGTGTATCCTTTCAAGAATCCACGGTTGACTACATGCTCATAAACATCCATCTGAGAGCGCCAATCATGGTTGACACATTTTGTGCAAGGACATAAAATTTTCCCATCTTTAGATGACTTTCCAAATGAAAAATCAAGAAAATTCATAACTCCTCTAATATACTTCTCTTTAGCTTGAGAATACTCACATATCCAACTTTTATCCATTAAATATAATAAACTAAAAAAAGAACATATAAAAATTAATATTATAGAAATATAAAGAGTATAAAGATCAAATTTTTTAACCTATAAACATGATAAATTAAATGTAATTTTCTAGAATTCACAACTTATATGCAACAACAACAAATGATCATGTGGAAGCACAACTTATACTTGATATTGTGTAGTTTAAATTGACTCTTTAAGTACTTATAAATAGCTAAAAACCTTGCATTCTTGTCTTCTAATTTGCCGCATTCATAACAAACAACTATACATCTTTTAATTTATTGTAGACAAAAACCATGTAACATATATGGATGATCCTTAATGATTTCGTCAATCATGAGTTGTACCCATCATTACCAATTTTCCACATTTTAACCAAAAGTATAATAATAATAATAATAATAATAATAATAATAATAATATTTATAATAATAACAATAATCATGAATCAAAATAACTAGAGACTGCATTAATAGTATTATATTTAAATTTCTAAATGCAATAGTTATGAAAAAACGTAATTGCATGATAATTTCATGAACATAATCGTGATTATATATAACTATTACAAGGGAAATCCTAGGCTATAATAGGAACCAGAATAATGACAATATTATGATAAGAGATCTTAGACTATACATTCGGAAGTTTATTATTGTAATAATATTCTGAATATAAAAACAGATGTCAACGTGTATTCTAACAATGCTCATATTAAGTCACAGATATCAACGCAATCAATAACCGGGTTATGTATTTGATGCATTATTCTTTCTCTCTCCTTTCTCACAAGAATATTTGACTCAACATTTATTACTATAATTTACAAAACCTATATATTAAATGAGAACATTTAGTTTTGGTCTTTCTATTCTCTTTCACTCAGAGCCTTCTATTTATTATTTATCTTAAAGATATAATTAAGTTTTCTTAATTAACGGATTCATAATTCATAATTCATAATTTCTCTTATTATCTAATTTTTTGTTTTTAATATTGTTTAATTTGAATAAACAAATACTAATTTATATGGTAAATAGTTCAGAATTATGAAAAAAAGTTATAAAAGCATTTCTGGATTCCATTAGTTCTATTGAAGTTTTTTTATTTTCATTCTTATTAATGACCTTAGATAAAGATTAAGAGTAAAGTCAATTAAATGTCTACTAATATTCTACTTGAATTTTGAGTGCAACTGATTATCAGTCAAATAAGCAAAATATCACTGATATTCTTAGTTTTAAATATAGTAAAAAAACTCCTAACCAAATCAATAAAATGTTTATCAATGCATATCAAGTCTCAAATATTAAAAAAAAAACTTAGTCAAATAGACAAAATGTCTACTAATATATAACCTATAAGATGAACAATTTAATTCTTTTTTTAATATTTTTAATATGTTGTATATTTATAAATTCTCTTTCTATTTTATCCTGTTCTTTCAATATTTTCAAATTATTTTTTACTCTTTAAATTTAAGATATACTACGATTTATTTTTTCAATAAATTATTTTCTTGTATTTAAAATCATTTAAATATTTAAGTCTAAAAGATTTATTGTTAGAAAACTTTTAGCATAACATTCCTTTGGGAAAAACAAATTGGCATTAAGTTCATTTACAGTGATTTCAAACACACATCTAAAAATTTGTATAAATAACTACTAAAATGGTATAGTATAAAACACTTATATAACTGAAAGAATGAGGAAGTTTCGGTATGCTGATTCAACTCACACCAACTATCATTCATTGATATTTAATCATTTTGCGATATAATCAGGAAGCAACATGTATTATCGTTTTCCCTACACAACCTTTACCAACATAATATAATAAAAGCCTTCAATCATTACAATTCTTATAATATTTCATTGCTTCACTTCCCTGAAGGACCATAACTCTAGGGTTGGTAAGGAAGATAATTTTAAACAGAACACGATTTGACTTATGACTTGATTCTAAAGTGAGAGGAATTGCCACTAGTTGGATCAGAAACCACAAACCAGAAAGTGAAAGGAATCGCCACCAGTTGGATAAAAAACTTAGTTCCCAAGAAGCAAAGAAAAATTCAAAAGAAAAGGATGGAGAATGGGGTTGAATACTTGGATAGTAATGTTCTACCTCTGTATCATTCTCATATAGCTTTAGTTTGACACAAACTAAAGTAACAACTATATCCCTTTACCATATTTAATTAACTTGCTCTCCATTTTTAAGGGTAGTCCTGAATTTAGAGTTTAGAATTCATGAATGTAGTCTCATTCACTATAAATATCCCAATTCCAAAATACATTTTCAGCATTACTCTTAATTAAACATACCTGCATAAAACTTAACAGATTCACATCTCCAATTTACAAAGTTACAGTAGTTTTGAATAGTACCTATAAAATGAAGACAGAGACAGCCACCACGTCGTACCACGAAGCGCCAACAACACCGGCGGCGTGCAGAGCAAGACCCTAGCCCACTCTTTGCTCCTCGTAATCTTCCTCAGCACGATTGCGCCTTCTCCTTGTTGCTCTTCAATTTTTTCAATATTCCTTCCTCATCCTCGGTTACCAGACTTATGATTGATTCGGAGGAGGATGTTACCAGACTTGGATGTTGACCTAACTTAACGGTGTGGGAGAAAATGCCAGGGGTTTATCTGCAACAAAAAATAAATACAAATAATGTATTTACACAAGGAAACGTGAAACGGAAACCAAATAAAACTAAGCAAAAAATAAAATGAAAATCCAACCTGTTGAAAATCGCCAAACGGAAACGAGATGAGAGCGAACTATCGAGCCTCACAAGCCACAGGAGAAATCTGAAAAAGAAAATGTTTCATAGATAAAGAAAAAACGTTTTAAAAAAAAGAAGCAGAGAATGTGTGAAAATGCAAAGACATAATAACCGAGAGATATACGAAGAAATTAATTCTTATATTTAAAATTATACACAACAAATATTTTTTAAAAATTGATTCTTATTTTTTTTATTTTCCCTTCAAAAGAAATTATCCTTCATTTTATACAAATCAAAAATATTAATAATAATAAATATTAATTATTTAAATTTTTAAAATAAATATAAGTTTTACCTAATAAATTAATTAATAAAAAATTTATATTATTTAATAATATTATTAATTTTATATGATTTAAATATATTATTTTAAAATCTTATATATATTAAATAAATGTAAGTATTAATGTTAGTAGTTTTTACTAATATTAAATATACAGCATAAATTTTTGAATTTTAATTATATTAAATTTATGTGGATAAAAGAGAAATTTTGGTTTTGTCAACATTAGCTATACATATTATTTCTGGTATGGAAAGGTTCTTGTGGGTCATGAGAACTGAGTTGGGAATGTGGCGACTCGGTGGAGGAGAAACCGAACCTGGACGAGTTGTTCCGAAAGGGTTTTTGGATAGTACGAAGGAGAAGGGGTTGGTGGTGCGGGACTGGGCCCCACAGAGGGAGATTCTAAGTCACGACTCAGTGGGGGGATTGGTGACTCACTGCGGGTGGAATTCGGTGTTGGAAGCCGTGTACGAAGGGGTGCCAATGGTGGCGTGGCCATTGTACACAGAGCAGAAGCTGAATAGAGTGATTATGGTGTAGGAAATGAAGGTGGCTTTGGCACTGAAGGAGGATAAAGATGGGTTCGTGAGTGGGACTGAGTTGGAAGAGCGAGTCAGGGAACTCATGGACTCGGACACAGGGAAAGAGATTCGTCAGAGGGTTTTCAAGATGAAACTAAAGGCTGGGGAAGCACTGGGTGAAGATGGAACTTCACGTGCTGCATTGGATAAATTGGCTATGTTATGGAAAATGAGTTAATTCACGGTTTAACTTCTGTTTCTACGTTTTATGCTACCTTTTTTCTCTTCTTTTCTTAGTAATTGTTATAAAAGTATCTTATAATAATTTTACATAAATGCGTTTTTCATATTCATATGAATTATAAGAAAAACTTATTAAATTTTTCATGAAAAGTTGTAATTTTGGATAGAAATTACCCCTTTCATATTTTGTTTTTTTTAATAAAAATTAGGTTCAAAAGATTCTACATGCATTAAAAAAATAAACAAATTGGGAGACGTGAGCCATGAGTCATGCACACAAAAGAGTATAAGAGATCAAGAGAAGTAGAATTTAAAAAGATTCAATCTATTTCTAAAAAAATCTATATGGCATTTAAGCCAAAGAGTCTGACCAAGTATAATAGGAACAAGATTCTCAACATATACATTCTTTAAATATGTGTAAAGTATGTAATCACATTCTTGCACATGTTTGCAAGCTTTTCAACCAATTATTTCTTACATGGCACTATGTTATTATTGGAATCCCACATTAACTACAAACCTCATTTTACAAGTCAATTTTATGGGATTGAGTTAGGTTTAAAGTCCACTTCTTAATATGGTATCTAAAACAAGGTTAAATCTCTGTCTCTTTGGTGAACCAATTGTTCATCAGTGCTAAATTTTTTTTCGGAAATCTCTTTTCTCTAATTTTCGGAATCCTTTCCCTCTACTCCTTGTCGCTGCTGCGGCCACCGCCGTCGCCTCCGCTCCCTCCGTCGGAGGTTGCACGCGTCCCCACGCTCCGTCTATAGGTCATTCCCGTTCTGGATCTGTGCTCATATTTTTTATCAGAGTTCGTTTGAATTTTTTCTCTATTTTTAGGGTTTCTCTCTTCTCCAGCAGTTTTCTCTCTCCTCCAGCAACTTCCTCTTCCCTCATGACATCATTTGCTCCTATGCCTCTTCCGTCCATTTATACTAATTATGTCAATATGCATCTTCCTATTGACAAATTAAACGGTAATAATAATGAGACGTGGGCATCTGATATCCAACTTTGGCTTAAGAGTCAGGTTACGAAGATCATCTTATTAAGACCGTGAATAGTGTTGCTAAAAATGAGCGCTCCTGGTGGACGAAGATTGATGCTCAGTTATGCATAGTCATTAAATCCTACCACTGATTCCTCGTAAAGTAAATATTCCATAGTATAAGTATTGCTCTGAGGTTTGGAATCAGGCCAAACTATTGTACACAAATGACACTCAACGTGTCTATGGTGTTTGTCATAATATGTTTACACTCACCAGTCAAACACGCCTTGATGGGACCATGACACAATTTCTAGGTAAAATTCATTCTCTCTTTCATAATTTCAATGAGTTATTACCCCCTACCTCTACTCCTGCTGAAGAAATTGAGCAACGATCAAAGTTTTTTATGTTACTAGCTTTACATGGCCTTCCTGCTAACTATTCACATGTTCGAGATCAAATTTTGGAATCTCCAATTGTGCCTACCCTGACAACCACATCTTCCACCCTCCTACGTGTGTCGGGTAAGCCTACAACTGAAACACCTACTACAGGTAAATCTGATGAATCTTCTGCCCTTGTTTCTCACAATGATAACCACAATCATCCTCAGAAACAAGGAAAAGGGCGACCTCAGTGTGATCATTGTCATAGGTATGGTCATGTCAAAGAAAAATGTTATGCCTTACATGGTTGCCCTCCAAAATCTGTTGCGGTTACCCATGCTGCCTCTCCATCACCAACTACTACGGGCCCCTTACCACCGTCTGTTCTAGGACCTCCACCATCTGATAACTCGGCTACACCTGCTATCTTAACTGAGTTTCTAAAATGGTATGGGGATTGTCAGGGCTCGAGTTCCACTGCTTTTGTTGTGCATTCAGGTACTTCCTTTGCTGGCCTAACTCAATCCAACTCTCTTAGTCCTTAGGTTCTAGACTCTGGCGCCACAGACCACATCACTGGTAATAAATCCTTCTTTACATCCCTATCTACTTCTGGTTATTTGCCCTCTATCACTATGGCTGATTGCTCTAAAGCCTCTTCCCATGGCATTGGTCCCATTCAACTTCTTCCTTCACTATCTATTGATAATGTCCTTTATGTCCTTGGTTCTCCTTGATTGCACTATCTCCTTTACTAAAGATTTTGTTTGTTTAAAGGATCGGAGTTCAGGACGGACGATTGACACTAGATGTGAGTCCTATGGTCTATATCATCTACGGACAACTGCCCATGTTGGTTCGGTTACAGAGTCTTCTTCTCTCCTTCATGCTCAATTGGGTCATCCTAGCCTTGCCAAGATGCAGCAGCTCGTTCCCAGTCTGTCCAAGTTGTCTACTTTTTCCTGCAAGTCATGTCAATTAGGCAAACACAATCGTAGTTCTTTTTCAGTTAGTGTCTCACAACGTGCTTCTTCTCCATTTGCTTTAGTTCACTCTGACATTTGGGGACCTTGTCGTGTCCAGTCTAATATAGGATTTCAATATTTTGTCACTTTCATTGATGATTACTCAAGGTGTACTTGGTTATTTTTCATGAAAAATCTTTCAAAGTTGTTTTCTATCTTTCAAATTTTTTTTAATGAAATAAAGACTCAATTTGGTGTGTCTATTCACATTTTACGTAGTGATAATGGCCGTGAGTATCTTTCTCATTCTTTTCATAATTTTCTAGCATCTAATGGCATTCTTCACCAAACTTTGTGTGCTTATACACCTCAACAAAATGGGGGTGGCTGAGTGCATGAATAGACATCTCATTGAAACAACTCGAACAATGTTAATACATGGAAATGTTCCTCAACGTTTTTGGGGGATGTTGTTCTAAGTGTTTGTTATTAATTAATCGCATGCCTTCCTCTCTTTTAGAAAATAAAATTCCTCATTCAATTTTGTTTCCACATAAACCTCTCCACTCTTTGTCTCCTAAAGTTTTTGGGTCAACATGCTTTGTTCATAACTTAGGACTAATGTAAACAAACTTTCCACTAAGTCTCATAAATGTGTCTTTTTAGGGTTCACTAGGTCACAAAAAGGGTATAAATGTTTCTCTCCATCTCTTAATCGTTATTTTATCTCGACAAATGTCACTTTCATTGAGTCCTCTCTCTATTTTAAAACCAACACTTCTACCTCGACACCTATTTCTGACATAGCCATTATTCCCCTTATATGTGAACCTTTGGTTGAGTCTAGTATAGCTCCACCAACATGCATTCTTTAAATATGTGTAAAGTATGTAATCATATTCTTGCAAATGTCTGCAAGCTTTTCAACCAGTTATTTCTTACATGGCACTATGTTATGATTAGAGAAAACTTTAACAGTAAGGATTGAGTTAGTTTCAATCCAAAGGTTGGTTCATCCTCTGAGATCAGCAACCTCCAAAGCAAGAACCACAGTCATAAACTCAGTTTTAAGGACAAAGGCATGAAGGTCGTGAAACCTCCTATGAACTTACCAACACTGCTCAAAAGATACCGGCAGCAGACAGCCGAAGAGAATATATGGCAGTTCCATTAATATTAAAATATTTATGTGCATATTTTATATATATATTTATATTTTTTATATTTTACCTACTCATATTTGAAGTAATATTTTTATAACTTTTATTTGTCTGACCAATATAATTTTAATAAATAATTAAAATATACATATTAGTATTTTATTTATATATAATCTTATTTTATTGTAAATAGTTTTAATTTCTTAAATTCAAATATTTTTTTATTAATATTTTTTAATTGAAATTGAAAAATATTAACTCATAATTACAATTTTTTTAGTTATAAGAATTAAAAATTAATCATTCACAACTAAAATTTATAGTTCTTGATTTAAAAAATTATTTCATTATTGATATACAGGATAATGACACATTAATGCACCATTTTTTCTTAATCTTATTATATTTTATATATTTTACTTCTTTTAATTTTATAATTTTTATACACATACTTTAAAAATAAAAAATATTTATTATAATAATTTTCGTTTGGAATACGAAGCTATTTCTTCAAGTATACAAAGTAGATATTTACATTTTTTGTGTAATAAAAATATTATTTTTATATTCAAAATATAAAATATAAATAATACATAAATAATAATTAGGATTTGTATTGTATAATTTATATTTATCTTCTATTATAGGAGTAATATATAATGTTTAAAATAATTAAAAATAAATAGAAATATGAAAAGAGTTCATATTATACATGATTATATATATATATATATATATGTATATATATATATATATATGTATATATATATATATGTATATATATATATATATATAGATAGATAGATAGATAGATATGTTGGCATATTTCAAGACCAAGTGTTTATGAAGTTTTCCAGAATTTTAATGAAGTCTTAAAGTTTTGATGATGAAGATTTAGAGTGATTCAATCAACATTAAAGACTTGTGCCATCTCACAAAGGAAGGCTGCTTGGTAGAAAAGGAAAGGCATAAAGAGCATTCAAAGCTTTCAAGAGAGAAGATTGATGAAGATTTTCTCAAGAGCTGAAGGTTCAAGAGTAGAAGGTTCTGTTTTGGGTGTTGGATAAAAAGAGTAAGTCATAAATCCCATTCAATTATGATACGTTTTTCTACGCTTTTAATCGATTATGATACGTAGATAATCGATTATTTAACTTAAAATTTGAATTAAAAATGTTTAACGAACTAAATAATCGATTAAGTGTTTTTGATAATCGATTATATTGATTCTGGGTTAATATAATCGATTATGGCCTTAATCTAATCGATTATATCAGACGAATTTAGTTTTCCAGTTTTTAAACATGATATAATCGATTAAGCTTTTAATATAATCGATTAAATGAGTCATTTTTGCGAAATCAATACCAAATCAACCTAAGAATGGAAACTTTGGAGCATTTTCGAATTATAAAATGAAAGAGAATGTCTTAGGTTCAATACATCTGATTAAACACAAAATATTCAAAGTGTTTCTGCGCCTTAGCTTTTCAAAACCACTTTCCTGCTCTCTTCAGTTTGATCAAGTCTTTGGAAGTGGTGATCTTTGTGCTTAAGCTTTCTATCCAGCACTATTATCAGGTGTATTCTTTTACTGTTTTTGTTAAACGGGAAAATTCATCCCTTGGATCTGTTCTAAGGGAGGTGTGTTCATCTCTTGTGTGTCAAGAGAGGTGGGTTTCATCCCTAGTGTGTCTGGGGAGGTGTTTCATCCTTAGTGTGTCTAAGGAGGTGTTTCTTTATCTTTATTTGTTATTGCATGAATTGGTGTTTGTAATTTCATTTAAAGATAGTGGGGTGATCATCACGCATTTGTGGTGGTTGGGAATTGGACGTAGGATTGGCTTAATCCGAATCAGTATAAATCTCTGTGTTCTTTCTCTTTCCCTATCTCTTTTTATTGTGGATCATATTAACAATATCAAATTCAAACCGCATTAATCAAAGGTTAAGAAAAATCCGCATCCTAGTTTTTGAAAGAATTTCAAAATCTGGAAATTTATTTAAAAGAGAAAAGTTTATTAAAAATCCAATTCACCCCCCCTCTTGGTTTTTACACTGCCGTCTTTATTTAACAAGATAGATAGATAGATAGATAGATAGATAGATAGATAACATATACATATCTATTGTTGGAGTACCCCTAGATAGTTAGCACCTCTAGATGGTCTAATAGTGTTGTGACGTACTAGATAGTCTAGCATCCCAGACTCTTTAGTATCAAATGTTTTGATGATAACAAAAAGAATGTATTTTCTATTCTATTATCATCTAAGAAGTTGCTTTATGCAGTTGACCAACTATAGCAAATATAAGACCCCTAGTAGGTCTCATTTAAGACTATTAGATGATTTACCAATGTAAACTTTATTTAATTTGAAATAAGCAAGTCGAATAATACTTGGATTTTATATTTAAAATTGATAACGAGTTTATTGGAACAAAATCATATTTAAATCAATTACGAATTAAGAAAGTATTTGGAATTAATGAGCAAAGTTCAAAACAAAGAACAAAAAGGAAATAGACGATATTATTTGTATTTATTTGAATTGTTTCCTTTCAGGAATTGGCCAACGTGTTTCGAAATCATAAAGTCTTTCTTAATCAAGCATCTAATGACACTAAGAACGAAGATCTCGTTACGCAAGAAGAATTTATCAGATATCGTCTAGGACATTGTAAAGTAAAGATCAAGGACGAATTGAAATGCAAATTAAAGCTTCAAGCAACGTTCGAAATTGTGAAAACTATAAGGAGACTTGAAGATTGAAAGGTGAAGAAAACAAGGGCGATCAAAGCATTCGAGTTACCAAAGTCTGTCAGCAAAGCGTCTAGTAATATAAGTGGGTGTAAGCCAAAATTTCTGTAATATTTCTGAGTGATACCCAATGAGCTAAATTGTACTCTGGTCTATTATAAGAGACATTCCTTTTCTTTTCTGCTAAGGTCTTAATCTCAGGAAGAGATTAAAACTGGTATAACTAGAAGTGGTTTGTGTACTCATTGTAACCGGGAGTGGTTTGAGTATTCCTTGTAATCATTTGTTTAATTAGTGAAACCTCTTAAGAGGAATTCTTAAGAGAGAACTAGACATAGCCCATGAGCTTTCGGTGAACTAGTATAAAGATCTCGTGTTGGCTTTTTCATTGGGAGACGGTCTAGTCTATCATATTATCCGGTAGACGGTCTGATGTGTTCTTGTAAAAGAATCTAAAGATCTATTCAACCCCTTTTTAGAGCCTCTTGTTTCAACATATACCAGAAAAATTAATATAAAAATATAATAAAATAATTTCATAGTAAATATTATTGTGTAGTTTTTAAAATAATAACAAATTAGAAAAATAATTTTTTGAAGACTAATAATTCTTTGGATTTTTTAAATTAACTTTTTTCATCTTATAATAATATATGTTAATAATGAAATAATTTTCATATCAATAACTAACACGTAAATTTTAATTATGAGTGATTAATTTTTAATTTTCATAATAATATATATTAATAATGAAATAATGTTTTATATCAATAATATACATATAAATTTTAATTGTAAGTGACTAATTTTTAATTCTCAAAACTATTTTAATTAAAAGTGAATCACTCTTAATTTTAATTAAAATAATATTATTGAGAGAAAATATTTGAATTTAAAGAATTAAAAGTATATAAAATATAATAAAAAAATTCAAGAATTATTTATTTTTTCAAAAAATTACTTTTCTAATTTATTATTGTTATAGTTTAAAAACTACATAATAATATTTACTATCAAATTATTCTATTAAATTTTTATATTAGTTTGATTTTAAAGTCAACTTATGTTTTTAGTATTTAATAATGTTGAAAAATATAAAATTAGAAAAAAATAAATATGATATTCTAATTTAAAATTTTTTATTAGAAAAGAAAAAAGAAAAAATATATAAATGGAATATTAAAATATCTATTTTGATTATCTATCAAAAATTTATTAGTAAAATAGAAAAAAAATCTTTAATCCAAAATCTAAAAGGAAACATGTGATTGATTGATGTGATTTTTATCTCCTATCTAAAATTCAATTCATGACCACCACATGATAGATTAACATTGCTGACAACCACAAATGAGTATTTAATCACTTTCAAGTTAATGTTGACATTATGCACTGAATAATTTATATTCATATTTTTAATATATAATTTAGCATTTATTATATCATTATATATTGATATATAAATTTCCGTCTCTCCCTTCCATTCCAAAAGTGTAAATTAAGACAAACAAACAATTAAATATAATTTATTTGATAATATTTAATATACTTGTATAAAACTTAAATATGAATGTAATCATTAAATTAAACACAAAGAACTATGAAGGATTTACTGAGTTAATATTTTTCAATTGTAGTTTATTTCGAAAAATGTTCTTTTCTAAATAATATTTTGTTTTTTATGTTATTTTTGGATGAAAATTTATATAGATATCATCAAGTGATTTTATTTTTCGGATCTCTATTTTAAATTAATAGAACTTCTTTTAATTTTAACTAATAAAAGGAATACATTATTTACTGTCATTCATTTTAAATGTTTTTTATGATTTATATAATAGTTAAGAAATAAAAAAAATATTTTTCCACGTGAAATGGTATGAAGTTTGTATTGTATTTTTTTATTTCTAATCTACAATAATTATATATAAGTTTTTTTCTCACTTTCATGATAAATGTGTAAACAAATTAAAATTAAATGGCAAGAAAAATAGTATATGTGATAAAAAATTAATTAACATTATCTTAAATTTAAAAATTACAAATAAATAGGAATTATTTTTCGAAAAAAATACTTATAAAATAGAGAAAATATTAACATGGTATTAAAGATTAAAGTATATAATGTATAAATCTGAGCATTACCACAACCTCCCTTTTTTGTTTTAATACTTGACCACCTTCCTTTTGGAAGTGGTGGAAACTAGTAAATGGGTGGATCATATTTATTTAAGTTATACTATTTAATAATTTATATAATATTATTTTAATTTTAAATTTTTTTCATTATTTTATTTTACATTTTATCTCTTCATTATAAATTACATTCTATATTCTATAATTATAATTATTGGATTATTTTTTACATTATAATTGAATAATGGATAAAGATATAATTTATTAATTTATCGTATAAATTTAATATCTTTTTTATAAGTATTAGAAGATAAGGTTTAAATGGGCTTTAGGTTAAATTCTTAATTTATTTTATAAATTCAATATTTTTTTATAAGTATTAGAGATAAGTTTTCAATCATGTTGAATATCCAACAACTGTTTTTTTTACCACAAAATGAGATGGGTAATGTTGATATCTCCAAAAGTTTTCATACTCTGATAAATACATCATTCACATAAATTGAAAATGCAATAATGATTAAGCACAAAGTTAAACCTATATAAATTTAACCACTTTTTAAACTCTCATTCACATAAATTTAACACAAAGACACTATATTGGTTGATTTTAATTAAAATTAAAATTATTGAAAAAAAAATAATAGTAAAAACATATTAAATTATTTTTAAAAATTAAAACTAAAAATTTTATTAAATAAAAAAAATAATACTTTCAAATGATTGAAAGAAAAATTGCTTTGCTGACCGGAGAGTTATATGTGAAATGCACCTCTAAATAAAAAATAAGATGAATAAAAGTGTAACACTTTGTATTGTTGATTCTAATTTCACATTACAGAAGTAATAAATTGTATCTTTAAGAAATAAATGAAAAGATAAAAGATTATAAGTATTGAATAAAATAAAAAAATTATAGAATTTTCTATAAATATATGACTGCTCTTAATTTGATTATGTTGTGGTTAAAAAAGTTTGATTGATATGCATCCAAGACATGGAGTTAGCTTGCAATGTTTCAGCTTCTTAGCTCTTAATTACTTTTGAATAGTTTAAATAATTTTTTAAATAAAATTATAATAGAGAAAGAAGGTAAACATAAGACTTATTATTTTTTACAAGTTAAAATTAATTTATATTTCGTAACTTTTAAAAAATTAGGTTTCTTCCGATATAACTTTCTTAAGGAAAAAGTTATTCTTAAGGAAAACCTTATTTTTAAGGAAAACGTTATTTAACTATTTTTAATATTTAACTTTTTTTAAGAAAAAAGTTATATAATTTTAAAACCTAATGAAATATATAAACTTAAAGTTTAAAACATTTATAGTAAATCACAAACACAAAACAAACATTATACACGTACATTAATTAATACAACATGAACAAGATAAATATGGAAAAAAAATTGTATAAACTGTTATACGAATTGCTATAATAAATATTTCGCTTTAGTTTTAAATATTTCACTTTAGTTTTAAGTTTATAAATATTACATAAGGGAAATTAGAATGGAGTGTTATGTGGTAAAGTATTGCATGAGTTTACTAGGGAGAGGAAGCTTTGATTGTGATATTGATAAATGATATTTCAACTTAATTGGTTATATTAATTCACCCTCTTTATTTGTATTTTTGTCATGTTCTGTTCTCTTTTTGTGTTAATGATTACAATATTTCTATCTTTTTGAAAGAATGTGATTGCTATTCACTTTGTTAAATTTTTGTAGAGAAATGAGAGTTTGAAGATTGAGTTTTGGAAGTTTGCTACTTCTCGTCCAGCGAATTTATTTTCTCGCCCAACGAAATTATGATTAGGTCACTGAACAGCCAGTACTCTCGCTGGGCGACTGAGAATTAAGTAATGATTGTGGCACGTGGATTCTCGCCCAGCGAATTGTGGTTCTTTGCACCATTAAAAAAAGAGACCTTTTGTATTCATCAAATATATCTTAGGGATGAGACCACAGATAAAGGGGACGTGAAGAGACAGGGGAACGAAGGAGGGTTTGGAAAAAAGCTTTCTTCTTGAAGATCATCTTTTCCTTATCCATTCTGGGTGCTCCAAATGTCTATGAGTAGCTAAACTCCCCTTTCATTGGGGTTGGATGTAATGAACTCAAACTGGTGTATCTCTCATTGATATATATGTATATCTTTTCATACTCTTATGTTCCATCTTCCGTGTCTATTGTGCATGGCTTGATCATCTATGCTTTATGTTGTTTCTGATCATTGGAAAATGTATTTTGAAACTGAGAACTAAAGATGGAGCAAACTTGGGTTATTATATTAGACATAATATCATAGCACTTGGTCATTCTATACACAGGTCTTCATGTAAGCTTTATTGAGAAAACTAAGGAATTAGATTTTTTGATATTAAAGTTTAGAACTTATCTCTAAGGAATTAGGGTAAGTATACATTTTGTGTGAATGTGGAGTTTTGTTTAAGATATATTTATATTCACGAGATTTCATATTAAACTGAGTTCAGGAATTCCAACCCCAGTGAAGTCATCTTTCTTATATCCATTAATTGTTCTAGCCGTTTATAAATCTGCAATTTGAATTTACATTATCAAAACGTTGAATTTAAGTCTTATACAATATATTCAAAAGTAGTAATAACACATAATTGTTAAACACCCGCTAATCCCTTGGGAAAACGATACTTGGACTTTCACTTTATTACTTGAACGATTTGGTACACTTGCCAAAGAGTTAACAGATATTACATTGTAGTTTATAAAATTCTTCTATTGGTTTTGGTGTAAAAGGTGCATTGCATATCACTATCAACATTTCATCATTAGCTTATTGTCTTGCATTGTGTCTCACTAATTAAAGTCCGAGTTAGACTTTAAATGAAGTTCAAGCGTCAACATTAGTATTCCTTAACACAACTTAAAATTAATATTAGTATAATTTTTCATGAGTTATTTATAGAATATTAACTGTGTGAAATATTGTGCACTTTAATAATCTCAAAAATTTAAATTTTTGTTTTATTTAATATAAATACTTGTATATAAATCCATCCTCTTTTAGAAATAATAAAAGAAAAAAACATTTTTTTTTATTTTCTCATTATTATTTTATATTTTTTATGGTTGACAAATTCTTAATATGATATTTTTTTTAACACCAACCTTATTGTTATTCAAGGTTAATAAGATTCATTCTCATACAACTAACTAACCTTAATCTTAGAATGTAACTATGCAAAAATAATACATATATACACCATATCTATGTTATAATGACACTTTTTTTATAGTTTATTTTCTTAAATTTCTTTCCACACTTTTGTCGTAAGAGAAAGAAAAGTATAAATATATGGTTTGAAAAAGAGTGGTGTATGTGTATCACCACTTTAAGATTAATTAACCAAGCTTAATATCAGGACGCAAATGATTGTTCCATGTTTCTGAACATTGGTTACAAACTCCTCCCTCCAATCTCTCAACCAATCCATCCTTTATCACCATGTTGTTTCACTTACCTTATTAGTTTCTTGTCCTCTTCTTTATTCCCCTGTCCCTTGATCAAAGACAGAAGATTGTTACTTCCTTCTCCTTCCCACCACTTTTGTGTTCTTACATGAAATTTGCATATCTTCTCGGAAAGTCTCCTGTATGAAATTTGCATATATCTTCCCGAAATAATGTAAGGTTGGTTGATGTTTACTCACTTAAAAGTCTCTCCAAAAAAAGCACATACATCGTTGTTCCTTGCTTGTTGTCATTGACAGGAAAGTAGCAATATAACTCACCCGTTTTTGTAGAAGTCAAAGCAGAGTTCATAACATCACAATCACAAATTTGAAAATCATTAGCATGACTTTCTCCTTTCAATATATTCCATTACTAGGTTTACGTCTTAATCATCCTCAATAAGTTTTCAAATTGCAAAAGTCTTTTTATGATTTGAAGCAAGCTAGTAGAGAATGAAATTCCAAACTTACCTCCTCTCTTATATTTTGAGTTTTTCTCACTATGTTCATTTTTGCTTATCATTCTCGTATATGTTGATGATATGATACACACGGAAAACAATGTAACAGAATTGAATGCTGTCGAGCATCGTTTTAATATTAATTTTGGGATCAACGAACATGGTCCTTTTTACTTTTATTTAGGATTGGAGCTTTGTCTTTCTACTAAGGATATGATACTTAATCAAAGAAAGTATTTTCCCGAGCTACTCTCTGATAGTGACATGTTAACTTTCATGCTTGAATAATTTCCTATGGATTCATCTTGTACATTGTATAGTGATAAAGGAGAATTGTTGGATAAGCCTTGTAACACCTCATTTTTTTTTGTGAGGTTAATTAAATATTTCAGGATTTTTAATTTAATTAATATACATTTTTTCTATTACTTTAATATTTACCATTGATTTTTAATGTATAGTATTCATTTTATAATTAAAAATTAAATAATTTTAGAATATGATGTCTTATTTAAATAAATATTGAAGTCTTAGATCATTGAGAACACCAATACTTTGAGAGAGAGGAAGAAAGAAAGTCATTCCCGTTTTTTTACAGGGCTACTATGATAAAACTGCTGTTCTAGATTTGTTCAAAGTTGGATCAAGCTAATAATTTAATAAGTGGTTGGCCACATCTGGTTCTCAATTCTGAACGATTGGATCATTGGTACGAGGTTTGAGTAGGGAGATATTTAGTTCACACATTCCTTGTTTTAGGTATGTTTATGAAAGAGGGGTTTTCCTCTTTCATCTTATATGCTTTTTAAGATGTGAATTGAAGAATAATATGTGTAATTTCTTAAATTGATAGTATTTTTATTGTTTAACCCCAATTTCTTATTTTAGGTGTGTTCTTGAAAAATGGATTTTCCTCTTTCATTTCTGTTTGATTCCTAATTACTCTTATATGCTTTTTATGATGTAAATTGAAGAATAATATGTATGATTTCTTAATTTAATAATATTGTGATTTCTTTAGAGCACCCTAGGTGTTCTTGTAATACTCTAAGAAGGGAATGGTGAATTGTGATATAATTTTAATGATGAATGAAGGATAATGTGTATTAATTGGATATTATTATATTGATTTATCCATTGATTATGATAAAAGTCATGTGTTAAGTGATTGTGACTGTAAAGGTGAACTAAGATGAAGGAAAAAAATGTATAAGTGTATAAGATGTCATTGCACTTATGTGAATATACATTATAATGTGAGGTCATAATGTGAAATCGTAATGTGAGATCATTATGTATTGCTTTGGCGATCAAGTGTGATATGTGATTGATGCCACATGCATTCATCATCCTAATGTGTCTATAGGTACGACATGCTTGTATATGGTATGATTGTGATATGGATAAGTTGAACCTATGGATAATTCTTGTGGAGGTTAAATTAATTTGTTTCACATGTTTGAATGTGCTTAAATATGATTAATTGTTTTATGTGTGTGAGACTATCTTGCAGTGTCTTCACACCACAACCAGAGTGAGATATTTCTCTCTCCCTTTATTTTTTTGTCTTGTTTTTCCTTTTGTATTGCAGGTGTCCCCTTAGTTTGATGCTGGTGAAACTTAGTTTTCATGGGACTACTCTGATAGGATACGTAACATAGGGATAAGACTAGGAAATTAGGACCTTACTTTTATTTAATTTTAATTAAGACTTTAATTGGTTTATATTACACTATTTAATTTTGCTTTTGTATGTGTTATTATGTGAATCCTTTACCCTGTGTATACTAGTATTATAGATTTTATTAATTATGAGATTATTTCAGACTTTCTGGAATGTGCTACTTTTATTCTCATGATATATGATGTGAGGTAGAGGGTGTCACAACCCTTCTATGTATAGAAGAATTGTAGGACATTTGCTTTATTTAACTAATATTCGTCTAAACATTTGTTTTGTTATTCAACAATTGAGTCAATATGTTTCTAAACTAAGGAAACCTTACATGCAAGTCCATCATGTTATCAGATATTTGAAGGAGTTTTTAGAAATTAGCTTATTTTTTTGTTCACAAAATAATGATAGCATTTGTGCTTTTTCAGATCTTGATTGGGCCCGTTGTCCTAATGGTAGGCATTCTATCACAACGTATTGTATTTTTCGGGATGCTTTGATTTCTTGGCAGTAAAAGAAACAAAAGAATGTCTCTAAATCCTCTTCTAAAGCTGAGTATAGAGCATTAGCTTCACTCACCAGTGAACTCTAATGGTTGTATTATTTATGTAGTGACTTGAATCTCTTGATTCCTACTCCTTTTACAACTTTTTGTGATAACAGAGCAACTATACACATAGCTAAAAATCCTACATTTCATGAGCATACAAAACATATTGAAGTTGATTATCATTTAATTAGAGAGAAGGATCAAGATGGTCTCATTCACTTACTATCTATTTCTTCTTCCTGTCAAGCTACAAACTTATTTACTAAACCTCTTCATCCTCAATCATTCAAAACAAATATTTTGAAGTTAAACTTTTGCAGTCCCTTGGATTCAGCTTGAGTGATCTTAGCCAAGGTAACTTAAAATTAATATCAGTTACAACTCTTTAATGGTCACTTACAATGTCAATAATGTGCACTTTCAAAATCTCAAAAAGTTCATTTCTGTTTTATTTGATACAAATACTTTTATTAAAATCTGAGCATTAAAAAAATTAAGAGATCTGAGTAATTTTGGATAGAAATTACCCCTTTCATATTTTTGTTTTTTTTAATAAAAATTGGGCTCAAAAGATTCTACATGCATTAAAAAAATGAAACAACTTGGGAGATCTGAGCCATGACTCATGCACACAAAAGAGTATAAGAGATCAAGAGAAGTAGAATTTAAAAAGATTCAATCTATTTCTAAAAAAATCTATATGGCATTTAAGCCGAAGAGTCAAACCAAGTATAATAGGAACAAGAATCTCAACATATGCATGCTTTAAATATGTGTAAAGTATGTAATCACATTCTTGCACATGTCTGCAAGCTTTTCAACCAATTATTTCTTACATGGCACTATGTTATTATTAGAGATCCCACATCGACTAGAGATGAAGTTAATTTAATGTATATAAGTAGGTGCAAACCTCATTTTACAAGACGATTTTATGGGATTGAGTTAGGCTTAAAGTCCACTTCTTAATATGGTATCTAAAGCAAGGTTAAATCCATATCTCTCTGCTAAACCCACTGTTCATCAGTGCTAAATTTTTTTCCGGAAATCTCTTTTCTCTAATTTTCGAAATCCTTTCCCTTTACTCTTTGTCTCTGCCGCCGCCACCGCTGTTGCCTCCGCCCCCTTCATCGGAGGTTGCACGCGCCCCCACGCTCCGTCTACATGTCATCCCCGTTGTTAGATTCAGAGATATATCAAGAAGGGGGGGATGAATTGATATAGGATTTTCTTCGAAAACTGTTGAGTATCAGATTTTTCTGTTGCTGTTAAGAACAGATTAGTTTACTAATTTTAGAAAATAGTCGATTAGTTCTATCAGAAACTTATTAAAGAAGATTAAAGAAGAGAAAGAATGCACAAGAATATATACTGGTTCACTCTTTTTCAAGAGCTACATCCAGTTTTGATTTGTAACACTAACAGATCTCAATACACTAAATGATCAAGTCTTTACAAGAACCCCTCTTCTAAAGACTAACAAAACCAAAAAGATGAAATTCTAAACACTATAGGATTCAATCTAACCCAGACTCACACCAAGTCTACAGTGATCACCCCAATCACCAAAATACAGGTTTTGTAACTTCACAAAACAATCTGAAACCAGAGAACAATAAAATTCAGACTACACTAATAAAGACCCTTTCGTTGATTCTTTCTAAAGCTGAATTCTTTAAAAGATTTGTGAGAAAGCTTTTCGTGATTCACTCTTCTCTATTCTCTCTCTGTTCTTTCGCATTTTGAATCTCCCATGAGACTTGTATTTATAGGGAAAGAGATAAACTCCAATCAGGCTGTTATTCTGTTTTTGTCATACTGGAAAGCCTGGAACAAAATAGTTAGCTAAACAGCGAAATAGTTAGCTGATTTCATTAAAAACACATTCCTGACATATTTCCTGTATTAATGAAAATAGCCGACTAATATATCAGAATTAGCTAACTAATTAAAGATTAATGAAAATAGCAGACTAATATTTCAGACTTAGCTAACTAATAACAGATAATCTAACAGCTATTCAAAACTGCATAAACACCATTTAATCACCAACGTTCCAGCAACATCATCAAATCAAATTCATCAACAAACTCTCCCTATTTGATGATGGTAACCTGCAAAACCTGTTGAAATCAAAGAGAATAGATGGAAGATTATCTCCCCCTTTGACATTAGGAAATAGGTGCAGATTAAGCAGATTATATAGGCAATGTTTTTAATAATGCAGAAATATAGGTGCAGATTATGTTACAGACCCATAAATTGTTCAAGAAACAACAGCATAAAAACGAAAATATGGAAAGGCATTTAAACAACAAATATTAATCTTCATCTTCATCTTCATCATCATCATCCTCATCATCTTCATCATCATCATCAACATCCTCATCCATGGCAGTAGCAGTTGCAGAGGTTCCTTCAAAGCTTTCAACAGAAACTTGAATCTCAGTAAGCTGTTGTTGTATGAGTTCAATCTCATAATCAATGTTTGTGAACCTTGCAACCATGGTTTCATGAGTGTTTCGCTGCATAGAACCAAGAACATTAAGACGTGTAATAAGCATTCTTTCAAATTCAGATAAAGGGATTCCTTGGTATGCAGGAGGAGCTGTGTATGGAACCATCTGATATGCAGAGTAGTCTTGATGATCAGCATGTGTTGATGATCTAGGGGCAGAGGAGGATGACCCAGCTTCAAAAACCCATTCATCATCAATCTTTGTCAGCCCCATTTTCCTAAGGTAATAGTTGTCAAAGATGTGCTTGTGATTGATGATCCTGGTTGTATCTCCTTCAGTGGAAATATTAAAGTGGTCCAGAACTTTGGAAATGAAGATTGCATAGTGAAGTTTGTGATCATTAAGTCGCTTTGCCTTGAACATGTGCCCTTTGATGACATAGATCCAGTTGACTTTTATATTATTCTTCATGCAATGTATCAAAGCTAGATCCTCTTCCATCAGCTGTGCGTGATTTCTCCCCCTGGGTGTGAGCTGCCAAGCTATTATGAAGGCAAGAAGTCTTTCATCACGTTTGATCTTCCCAACTTGGTATTTCTACACAGCTTCTTCAGCATTTCTCATACAGGACTTGAATGCAGATTCTTTGTTGAACTCAGGCACAGAAGAAGTGTTTCCTTTGCTTATTTTGACACCATCATTCTTCAAGCCAGCAAGTCTTCTCCATAAGGAGTTGTCAATCCTTATCTCTTTTCCTTTGACTTTAGAAACTAGCATGTTGTTTTTTGCTTTCAGGTTAGCATAGAATATCTTTATCAAGTCACTATAGAAATTACCTTCCATCTCAACAAAGTGCTGTAAGCCTTGAGTTTGAAGAGCATTCTTTACAAATATCAGATTTTCATTATTCAGCCAAGTGAACTTGAGGATTTTGGGTATCAGCACCAGCTTTCTTTGCATTTTCAACTCCAGTAATTCAATAGTTTCAGCTTCTTCTTCATTTTCAAATAGAGTTTTGTCTTCAGATTGATTTTCTTCATCATGCACAGGAGAAGGAATCCTTACACGAACTTTGAACCTCTTAGAAGGTTGTCCCATAGCTGGGTTTGAAGGTGCAACAACAGATGCAGGATTTCTGATGGATTGTGCAGGAGAACCAGAGGTTGATCCTCTGTTGCGAGTTTGAGCTTTGCCAACTAGAGAATTAGAAGTTTGGGTTTGCATTCTGGTTCTAGATGATCTTCTTAGTCTCTGAACAACATTCACTAAGGGTGCATCTGAATCAACATCACTCTCAATCAAGAAATAGTCATTAGAAGACATTTTTGTGAAGAATTGCAGTGAAAGTATGATGCACAGAAACTATATGTATAATGCAGATGAACTAGTTTAATACGGAAGGATTGAGTAGCTTGGTCAAAAGCACAATAACTGTGAGAATATTTTGAACAGATATGCACTCAATCACAGATGCTAATAGTCAGACAATGCAGAAGGAATATATTGAGAAATGGAAGTTCAGTTTTGGAAAACCAATAAAGCATTCTCACATGTATCTATAAGTTTCTCAACTTTGAAAAACAGTGGACCCAAGTACGATTGATATTAGACCGATTTGGTTCAATTGGAATTGAAAGAATTAAACTAGTTTGCTTGAATAACCAATTGAATTCAGTTGCAGTAAATGAAATCAATCAACTAGTCAAAGAAATTAATAGACTAAACTGACAGCAATTATAGCAATGAGTTCATTAAATGAAATAAGGCAGTTATTTCAAAGAAATTAACAAACTATATTATGCAGCAGTATAACATTTTTGTCAGTTAAATGAAATAAGTCAACTAATTCAAAAGAATTAACAAACTATATTCTGCAACTGTATAACATTTTTGTCAGTTAAATGAAATAAGTCAAATATTTCAAAAGAATTAACAAACTATATTATGCAGCAGTAGAATATTTAAGACAGATTCTTAATGTTTAAAATTCCTAATTCATTTCTTAATTTGAAAAACCTGTCACGACCTAATGGCTTAGTGAAAATATCAGCTAGTTGGTCATTTGTTGAAATGAAATCAATCCTACAATCTTTCTTTTCAATATGATCTCTTATGAAATGATGCCTAATTTCAATATGTTTTGTTCTAGAGTGTTGAATGGGATTTTTTGTTAGATTTATTGCACTAGTATTATCACAAAGAATAGGAATATCAGATAAATGTAAATCAAAATCACATAGCTGTTGTTTTAACCAGAGTATTTGTGCAGTGCAACTTCCAACAGCAATGTATTCAGTTTCTGCTGTTGATAATGCAACACAAGCTTGTTTCTTGCTGGTCCATGATATCAAGCAATTCCCAAATAGATGGCATGTTCCACTTGTGCTCTTTCTATCCAATTTGCAACTTGCAAAATCAGAATAAGTATATCCAACTAGATTCAGTTCATTACCAGTGGAATACCATAGCCCAACCTTCACTGTTCCTTTGAGGTATTTGAGAATTCATTTTGCAGTAGTGAAATGTGATTCCTTTGGATTGGCTTGAAATCTTGCACATAAGCACACAACAAACATGATATCTGGTCTGCTAGCTGTTATATAAAGCAAGGAACCAATTAATCCTTTGTACATGGTTACATCAACTGATTTTCCTTTTTCATCCATGTTAAGATAGCAATTTGAAGACATAGAAGTAGAGGCTTCTTTGTAGCTTTCCATACTAAACTTCTTCAATAGCTCATTGCAGTATTTTGTTTGGTTGATGAATGTACCATTTGTCAATTGTTTAACCTGCAGTCCTAAGAAGAAATTTAACTCTCCTATCATGGACATCTCAAATTCACCTTTCATAGTATCTGCAAATTCTTGGCATAGAGATTGATTAGATGAACCAAAGATTATATCATCAACATAAATTTGCACTAATATGAGTTCATTATCAACTTTCTTAGTAAAAAGAGTTTTGTCAATAACTCCTCTTTTAAATCCTTGTGATATGAGGAAAGTTGTAAGTCTTTCATACCATTGTCTAGGTGCTTGTTTGAGACCATACAAAGCCTTTTTCAATTTGTAAACATGATTAGGAAATTTAAAATCAACAAATCCAGGAGGCTGTTCAACATATACATCTTCATTAATGAAGCCATTTAAAAAAGCACTCTTGACATCCATTTGAAAATGTTTGAATCCTTTAAGACAAGCAAAAGCAAGTAATAGTCTAATAGCTTCTAATCTAGCTACAGGAGCATAGGTTTCATCAAAATCAATACCTTCTTCTTGATTATAGCCTTTAGCAACTAGTCTAGCTTTGTTTCTAGTGATTATCCCATTCTCATCAAGTTTGTTTCTAAACACCCATTTAGTTCCTATAACATTCATATTGGTATTTCTAGGTACAAGAAACAATACATCATTTATGATAAACTGATTTAATTCATCACGCATAGTAGAAATCCAATTATCATCAAGCAAGGCATCACTGATATTCTTAGGTTCAATTTGAGACACAAAAGCCATATGATTTCCAGGATTTAGACAATACATTGTCTGTTGCAGAATAGTCAACTGTTCCAGAGTTATAGTTAACCTTTTCAATTCGTCTGTCAGCATCAGCAGATTTTTCTGCATAATCATCACTCTTTTCTGATTTTTCAGACCTATCATCATCTGTACCTGCAAGAGAATTACCTTTTCTGTCTTTTTGACATAAGAACTCATCAAATACAACATGAATACACGATAGGCTTTACTATGCATAGAATATCCTAAGAATATACCATCATCAACTTTTTCATCAAACTTACCTAAAGATGCTTTTCCATTGTTTAATATGAAACACCTGCAACCAAAAAATTCAAAGTATACAATGCTAGGAGTTCTACCATTCAATAGTTCATAAGGAGTCTTATTGAGAATTGGTCTTATCAATACCCTATTAAGCACATAGCAAGCTATTGAAACTGCATCCGCCCAAAAATACTTAGGAAGCTTAGATTCACTTAACATAGTTCTAGCACATTCTTGAAGAGTTCTATTCTTTCTTTTAACAACTCCATTTTGTTGTGGAGTTCTAGGAGCAGAAAAATTATGAGATATGCTATGTTTTGAGCAAAACTTTTCAAATTGAATGTTTTGAAATTCTGTTCCATGATCACTTCTCAAAGAAACAATGTTAAGATCTTTTTCATTTGAAATAATCTTGGCAAATTTCTTAAATGCATAGAAAGTTTCATCTTTAGAAGATAGAAATAATGTCCAAGTGAATCTTGAAAAATCATCAACAATGACAAGAACATAGGAATTGTTACCAAGACTTACAGTTCTTGATGGCCCAAAGATATCAAGATGTAATAGCTCAAGTGGTCTTCTTGTTGAGATGATGTTCTTTGACTCAAAGGAGTTCCTTGATTGCTTTCCCTTTTGACAATATGCACAAACTTTGTCTTTCACAAATTTGACATTTGGAAGGCCTCTAACAAGGTTTTTGCAGCAGATTTTGTTTAATAACTACATGTTAATGTGTCCACATCTTCTATGCCAAAGCCAACCTTCATTTTCTTTGGTCAACAAGCATATATTCTTGAGATTTGAGGATTCAATGTCCAACATATATACATTGTTTGATCTTCTTCCAATGTGGACAATATCTGCAGATTTACAATTATATATAACACAAAATTCTGCATCAAAAGTGACATTCATACCTTTGTCACATAGTTGACTAATACTCAACAAATTGTGTTTCAATCCTTCAACAAATAAAACATCTTTTATCTGTGAAGAAGAGCAGCTTCCTATATCTCCAAAACCTTTTATTTTGTCCTTGCTATCATCTCCAAATGTAACAGAACCAGCTTCATATTCCTTGAAATTGATTAGCTTTGATTTGTCACCTGTCATATATGTTTAGAGCATCCACTATCTAAATACCATAAAGCTCTTTTTGCTCTTTGACAGATCTGCAAAACAAATTTAGTTTAGATATATAGGTCCCCAAAACAAGTTGGGTCCTTTTGAGTTAGGAATTGCAGATGATTTTGGTTTCCAATAATATTCTCCTCTTGAAATGCCAAAATTTTTGATATAGCAATATTTAGATATATGCCCAGTTTTCAAATAATAAAAACATTTTCTGAATCTGTTATTTGTGAAAGATTTATATTTAGCAGCTGGAAAATGTTTGACAGATTTACCATACCCAAGACCAGTTTTGTTTGAATAACCTATTTGAGAGTTTAATAGTTGATCAAGAGTATTTTGTCCCAATTGAAACTTTCCTAAGGTTTTTATTAGATAAGCAACTTTATCTTGAAGATTTTTGCAGTTTTCACAATTAGCAGGGTTGATTTTATTATTAGTTTTAGATTTTTCAGATTCAATTTGGTTTTCCAGTTCCAAAACTCTGTTTTCTAGCCAACTGTTTAATTCTTTTAGTCTGTTAATCTGGTTTTCCAGTTCCAGTACTCTATTTTCTAGCCAACTATTTAGCCCTTTTAGTTTGTTAATTTGATGATCCTGTTTTCTGGCTTCATCATGCAGTTCTTTAAATGCATCTAATAAAGTGTCATAATTTTCACTGAGATCAGTGTCACAGTTACTCACCTGACTTGAGGTTTCTGCATTTGCAACAAGGCATAGATTTGCTTGATTTTCAGATTCAAAATCTGATGTAGATGACCTGCAAGATTCACTTTCATCCCAAGCCATGTAGGCTTTCTTTCCTTTCTTGAAATGAGGATTTCGTTTCTCAAATACTTTTTCTTTTCTTTCTTTTCTTTCAGGGCTTCTTTCTTTTCTTTGATTAATGAGAGGACAATCCATCTTTACATGTCCTAGCTGCCCACAGTTGAAACAAGAGAAATTAGAAGAATTGAAATCAGATTTTCTTGTATACCTTTTCTGTTGATCTTGAAATCTGTCTCTTGAGTTGTTTCTTTTCTTCAGAAACTTTCCAAACTTCTTTACAAGCATGGAAAATTCTGTACTGTCATTTTCGTTTTCCTCTCCATCACTCTTCAAACATTCTTTGGCTTTCAAGGCAAGGCTCTTGTTCTTCTTGTAAGAATTTTCCCGTTGATCAAGTCTATTCAATTCCAGTTCATGCTCTCTCAATTTGCCAAACAACGTAGTTGTGTTCATAACAGATAAATCCTTTGTTTCAATAATGGTAGTTACCTTTGGTTGCCAGCTTCTGTTTAGGCACTTTAGGATCTTGATATTTAGTTCCTCATCGTCAAACTTTTTGCCCAGACCCAGTAAGTGATTTACAATGTGAGTGAAACGTTTCTAAACATCTTGGATGCTTTCTCCAGGCTGCATCCTAAACAATTCGTATTCTTGAATGAGAGTGTGTTTTCTTGCTCTCTTTACTTCAGATGTGCCTTCATGGGTGACTTGTAAGATGTCCCACATCTCCTTTGCAGTTGCACATTGAGATATCCTGAAAAATTCATCAAGATTTAAAGCAGAAGTTAGGATATTTTTGGCCTTACAATCGAATTGTGCTTTCTTGTTTTTTGCATCAGTCCATGTCTCCCAAGGTTTTTCAGTTATTGTTCCATCTTCAGCTTTCAATTTTGGAATGTATGGACCATGGATTACAGCATCCCAAATGCCTCTGTCTACAGATTCAAAGAAAATCTTCATCCACTACTGCAGTTGGGATTTTTTATGTCAGTTCTACGAGACTTTTTTTGACAGTTTAAACAGCGACATAGATACAGGAGACATAGAAAGTTTAACTTTCTATGTCGGTTAACTACCCGTCATAATAAGTGAACTTATTATGTCGGTTGCGATCAAACCTTCATAGAATGTGCAGAATCAATATAAAAATGATTTTTCTGCAATACTTCTTATGACAGGTCTAATAAGAACCGTCATAGAAAGTTTGACTTACTATGACAGTTCTGATTAGAATCGTCATAGAAAGTTTCAGTTACTATGACAGTTTTTGTAATAACTGTCATAGTATCTTTGACTTACTATGACAGTTGACGCAATAGCCGTCATAGTAAGTTAGTGTTTTTTTTTAAAATTCAGTTGGTTTTACTTGTTGTTCTCAATTCAAAATTGTTTGATCAACCTGCATATAACAATCTACAATTTCCAAACAAACTAGTTCATTGATAATTAGATGATATTATCCTATAAACATTGTACAAAAAAACACTAAAATGTAACATTTGGTTGTATATTTAAATAAACTAAAAGTTCTAATACTTATTAAAAACACTTAAAAAAAATGAAGCCCATTGCATTCTAATGTCTTCCATATCTTTTTCCTGCAATAGAGATGAATCGTGGAATAGCTACAAAAGAAATTTACTTAATCAATGAAAAAGTTAACTTTACACTTAAATAGTTAAGGGTGTTTGACTTTATTTTGTATTACCTCTCTCCATGAGTCAGTGATATTTGCAGATATGATTGTGTGCATGTGCTTCATCACATAGTATCCACACTCATGGTTCCCCAATTGATGTGGAAACTACAAATCACAAACAAATAATTAAAATATATTTTATATTATAATCAAATAATAGTGAGATAAATGAGTTACGTTACGTTACGTGCAAGTAATTGTATCTTCTTTCTAGCTACAGGTGGAAGCCCTTGCAACCTCGAATGAGCTTCCATAGCCCTATAAAATGTAGACATTTATTAAATCATATTAATAATTAACATAGGAAATACAATAGAGTAAAAAATTTAAATGTGAAAGTTTTCTTATATAGTTTTTAAGAATTCTTTTTTTTTTAAATTCAAAACATCTATTTTATGAATTTAATTCTCTAATATAATAAAAATAATATTAAAAGAATTAAACTAAATTACTAAAATATTTTATTCTCTTAAACTAAACTTTTCCATTTAAAAAGGGTAAAAACATATTTGAACCTTAAAATTTCAACAATTTTGTGACATAACAGGAACCTATAATAATAAGCATATAATAGAATATTACTAAACAGAGAGTTTCATAGGTTTAAATTTAAAATATAATATATCATCCAGATTTGAAACAAAAATAATTTTATATTATATCATCCTCATTTTTAAAATATGTCATTTTACTATTACTTAAAATAAGACAAAATATGATTTTACCCTCTCAGATTTCTTTAATTTTTTGTTTTCACTCTGTAACAAGACATCAACAACTTTTGATTTTTTTTGTTTTTGTATTTTTGTTGTGTTTGGTCTATTATGGAAGAAGAAACCATCAATTGTATAGACTCACAGGACTCACAGTGGTCTTGCAAACAAACAAACTGCATATTCCTTCCTCCCAACCTTCCTACAACTGCAACTGCAACCTAACATCATTTGTCCATTTAAAATTGATATCTCCCTCTATTATGATTGTTGGAATCCATCTTATAAATTTACAAATACAAAAATACTAAAATTTATGCAATGTAAAAGCAATCAAATGGGCTCCTATAGGTAAAAAATATCAATGTAATATAACTTAAAGCAATACATACACGTTTGTTCTGTTCCCAATTCCCTTCTCAACAGAACGTTTGTCCTGTTCCCAATTCCCTTCTCAACAGAACGCCCGTCTCCCCAATCTCCAAATTCCTGTACCTCATAACACATTGGCCTACAAATTAAAATCTAGCTCTATATATACTTTTCTCAAGAATCTCTAGAAATGGGAAAAGGAATATAGGGAAAATTTTCCGCATACTTCTCCAAATGTCTTGCTATTTTCACAAAAGCCTCTTACATGAAGATGTAATCTATCAATCTTTTATGCAATCCAACAAGTCACTCATGCTCAGATTATCACAATATTCGTGCACATATCAATCAATCAAAATTAAAATGAGACAAAGTAAAGGGCTTTATCTTCATATTACTTGAAAAATTGAAAGAACAAAAAATTGTTTGAACTCACCGTGAGATTCTGCACCACGAAGAACAAATCACCAGATTAGGGTTCCAAGCACAAATGACGACCACGAAGAACCCACCAGAAAAAATGAATCACGGCCACGAAATCAAATGACTCAACAGGAGTAGGGTTTGAAACACGAAGATTAGGGTTTGACAGTAGAGTTTTTCGTGTTGGAGAGACGAGAAACGTGAATAGACTCTGGAGTTGGAAAACAGAATTTAAAGTAAAAAGACTTATTATGTCAGGTGAAATTAAAACTGACATTGTAAGTCACTTACTATGACGGTTCTAGACTAGACTGACATCGTAAATATTTACTATGTCTGTTTATATTAGAACTGACATAATAAATTTGAAGTATATTACAAAATTGCCACCGCCCCACTTATTATGACAGCTGAACTACACCTGTCACAATATGTTGTCATTGATTCCAGTTTTTACACTAGTGATCCTTGCTTTCCAGAAGGGGTAATTTGCTCCAACGAAAAGTGGTGGGCTGTTGGTGGAGGCTCCTTCAGCAAAGGGAATCTTGTCAGCCATCTTGGATTACTCTTGAATATCTTTCAAGTACCTGCTCTTGATACCAATTGTTAGATTCAGAGATATATCAAGAAGGGGGGGATGAATTGATATAGGATTTTCTTCGAAAACTGTTTGAGTATCAGATTTTTCTGTTGCTGTTAAGAACATATTAGTTTACTAATTTCATAAAATAGTCGATTAATTCTATAAAAAACTTATTAAAGAAGATTAAAGAAGAGAAAGAATGTACAAGAATTTATACTGGTTCACTCTTTTTCAAGAGCTACATCCAGTTTCGATTTGTAACACTAACAGATCTCAATACACTAAATGATTAAGTCTTTACAAGAACCCCTCTTCTAAAGACTAACAAAACCAAAAAGATGAAATTCTAAACACTATAGAATTCAATCTAACCCTGACTCACACCAAGTCTACAGTGATCACCCCAATCACCAAAATACAGGTTTTGTAACTTCACAAAACAATCTCAAACTAGAGAACAATAAAATTCAGACTACACTAATGAAGACCCTTTTCTTGATTCTTTTTAAAGCTGAATTCTTCAAAAGAGTTGTGAGAAAGCTTTTCGTGATTCACTCTTCTCTGTTCTCTCTCTATTCTTTCGCGTTTTGAATGTCCCAGTGAGACTTGTATTTATAGAGAAAGAGATAAACTCCAATCAGGCTGTTATCCTGTTTCTGTCATACTGGAAAGCCAGGAACAAAATAGTTAGCTAAACAGCAAAATAGTTAGCTGATTTCATTAAAAACACATTCCTGACATATTTTCTGTATTAATGAAAATAGTCGACTAATATATCAGAATTAGCTAACTAATTAAAGATTAATGAAAATAGAAGACTAATATTTCAGACTTAGCTAACTAATAACAGATAATCTAACAGCTATTAAAAACTACATAAACACCATTTAATCACCAACGTTCCAGCAACATCATCAAATCAAATTCATCAACACCCGTTCTGGATCTGTGCTCATATTTTTTATCAGAGTTCGTTTGAATTTTTTCTCTATTTTTAGGGTTTCTCTCTCCTCCAGCAGCTTTCTCTCTCCTCCAACAACTTCCTCTTTCCCTCATGACCTCATTTGTTCCTATGCCTCTTCCGTCCATTTATACTAATTATGTCAATATGCATATTCGTATTGACAAATTAGATGGTAATAATTATGAGACGTGGGCATCTGATATCCAACTTCGGCTTGAGAGTCAGGTTACGAAGATCTTCTCATTAAGACCGTGAATAATGTTGCTGAAAATGAGCACTCCCGGTGGACGAAGATTGATGCTCAGTTATGCATAGTCATTAAATCCTACCATTGATTCCTTGTTAAAGCAAATATTCCGTACGTATAAGTATTGCTCTGAGGTTTGGAATCAGGCCAAACTATTGTACACAAATGACACTCAACGTCTCTATGGTCTTTGTCATAATATGTTTACACTTGCCAGTCAAACACGCCTTGATGGGACCATGACGCAATATCTGGGTAAAATTCATTCTCTCTTTCATAATTTCAATGAGTTATTACCCCCTACCTCTACTCCTACTAAAGACATTGAGCAACGGTCAAAGTTTTTTATGTTACTGGCTTTACATGGCCTTCCTGCTGACAATTCACATGTTCGAGATCAAATTTTGGGATCTCCAATTGTGCCTACCCTGACAACCACATTTTCCACCCTCTTACATGTGTCGGGTAAGCCTAACACTGAAACACCTACTATAGGTAAATCTGATGAATCTTCTCCCCTTGTTTCTCACAATAATAATTGCAATTGTCCTCGGAAACAAGGAAAAGGGCGACCTTAGTGTGATCACTGTATTAGGTATGGTCATGTCAAAGAAAAATGCTATGCCTTACATGGTCGCCCTCCAAAATTTGTTGCGATTACTCATGCTACCTCGCCATCACCAACTACTACGGGCCCCTTGCGACCGTCTGTTCTGGGACCTCCACCATCTGATAAATTGGCTACATCTGCTACCTGAACTAAGTTTCTAAAATGGTATGGAGATTGTCAGGGCTCGAGTTCCACTGCTTCTGTTGTGCATTCAGGTACTTCCTTTGCTGGCCTAACTCAATCCAACTCTCTTAGTCCTTGGGTTCTAGACTTTGGCGCCACAGGCCACACAACTGGTAATAAATCCTTCTTTACATCCCTATCTACTTCGGGTTATTTGCTCTCTATCACTATGGTTGATTGCTCTAAAGCCTCTTCCCATGGCATTGGTACCATTCAACTTCTTCCTTCACTATCTATTGATAATGCCCTTTATGTCCCTGGTTCTCCTTGTAATTTATTATCGCTTAGTCACCTCATTCGTTCCCTTGATAGCACTATCTCCTTTACTAAAGATTCTGTTTGTTTACAGGATTGGAGTTCAGGACGGACGTTTGACATCAGATGTGAGTCCTATGGTCTATATCATCTACAGACAACTTCCCATGTTGGTTCAGTTACAGAGTCTTCTTCTCTCCTTCATGCTTAATTGGGTCATCCTAGCCTTGCCAAGATGTAGCAACTCGTTACCAGTCTGTCCAAGTTGTCTACTTTTTCCTGCGAGTCATGTCAATTAGGCAAACACAGTCGTAGTTTTTTTTCAGTTAGTATCTCACAACATGCTTCTTCTCCATTTGCTTTAGTTCACTCTGACATTTGGGGACCTAGTCGTGTCCAGTCTAGTCTAGGATTTCAATATTTTGTCACTTTCATTGATGATTACTCAATGTGTACTTGGTTACTTTTGATGAAAAATCGTTCAGAGTTGTTTTCTATCTTTCAAAACTTTTTTAGTGAAATAAAGACTCAATTTGGTGTGTCTAATCGCATTTTACGTAGTGATAATGCGACTATCTTTCTCATTCTTTTCATAATTTTCTGGCATCTAATGGCATTCTTAACCAAACTTCATGTGCTTATACACCTCAACAAAATGGGGTGGCTGAGCGCATGATGAGTCATTATTTTCCCTTATTTTCTTACCTTTCTGTACTTGTTTTCATCTCTGATTTGTGCTTAATTGTTTATATTTTGTACTAATTTCTATTAGGGCTATAATTGGACCAGAAATTCATATTTTAATTAATTTGAATTTTCTAAGTTTAATTATTCCAATTTTTATTTTCAGGGCAGTTTAAAATTACTTTTGGGCTTGGAATTAATTCATGGACTTCAAGAGGAGCTGCCACGTCACCACTACCATGTCAGCTGGCACGTCACAATTTGGATTTTGGGCCCAATGGGTCTAGGTTTTCGTGCCCATGCAATGCAGCTACAAGTAGGGCAACTGAGGAAGGAGCAGAGGCAGCAGCAGTAGTAGGAATTTAGGGTTACGTTTCTTTTCAAGAAAGACCAGTATACGTTTTGTTTTTTGTTTCGGTTTTTAATTCAGAATTCGTCTACTGTTCTACTGTTCCACAGTTCCATAATTCCAGTTTTTTCGTTTTATATTTCTATTTCGTTTACTATTGCTATTTCGTTTTATATTGCTATTTCGTTTTCTATTGCTATTTCGTTTACTATTGCTATTTCGTTTTATATTGCTATTTCGTTTTCTATTGCTATTTCGTTTTCTATTGCTATTTCATTTTCAATTTCGTTTTCAATTTCGTTTACGTTTTTGGCAATGCATTTTCTTTTTTCTGAGTTAATGGAAGGCTAAAACCCCAGGGTGAGCCTCTTGGGCATGCTGCGCTCACTGATGGAGGTTCTGTGTGTTTTATGGTTTCGTACGTTTGATTCTCCTCTGTGAAGTCTCTGTTCTGGAGGATGCTTAATCCCTTGGAAGGAGACCTTACAAGGTTCACGTTTGCTTAATTCGTGTAGGGAAGTCTTGGGTTAACTTTCGCTTAGTTGATTAATCTAGACCGAACAAGGATTAAACGGACTGATAATCTGTTGTAAGCCAAGGCCGTCAGAGATGCATTGTGTTCAAGAGTCTTGCCTATTTTAATTACTGCAATTAATTTGTTATTTGTCCGCTGTTTTTTATTAACCACTGTTTTTCTGTCCACAAAAAACCCCCCTATTCCATGTTCAATCTTTTGACAGTGAAAATTGGTCCTTGGGAGACGACCTAGGAGTCACTTCTAGTACTACATTTAATTGTTTTTTATTTAACCGAGTACGGCATCGATCAGCGCACGAATAGACATCTCATTGAAACAACTCGAACAATGTTAATACATGGAAATGTTCCTCAACGTTTTTGGGGGGATGCTGTTCTAAGTGTTTGTTATCTAATTAATCGCATGCCTTCCTCTGTTTTAGAAAATAAAATTCCTCATTCAATTTTGTTTCCACATGAACCTCTCACTCTTTGTCTCCTAAAGTTTTTGGGTCAACATGTTTTGTTCATAACTTAGGACCTAATGTAGACAAACTTTCCGCTAAGTCTCATAAATGTGTCTTTTTAGGGTTCACTAGGTCACAAAAAGGGTATAAATGTTTCTCTCCATCTCTTAATAGTTATGTTATCTCTGCAGATGTCACTTTCATTGAGTCCTCTCTCTATTTTAAAACCAACACTTCTACCTCTACACCTATTTCTGACATAGCCATTATTCCCCTTATATGTGAATCTCTGGTTGATTCTAGTATAGCTCCACCAACATGCATTCTTTAAAAATGTGTAAAGTATGTAATCACATTCTTGCACATGTTTTGCATATGTCTGCAAGCTTTTCAACCAGTTATTTCTTACATGGCACTATGTTATGATTAGAGAAAACTTTAACAGTAAGGATTGAGTTAGTTTCAATCCAAAGGTTGGTTCATCCTCTGAGATTAGCAACCTCCAAAGCAAATGTTAGAAATAACGACAGTGTAAAAATCAAGGGGGGGAGTGAATTGGATTTTTAAAACAACTTTTTCCCTTTTAAAATAATTTTCCAGATTTTAAAAAATACTTCTAAAATGAAGATTCGGATTTTCCTTAACCTTTGATAAGAGCAGTTTGAGTAACAATTGTTAATCTGATCCGCAATAAAAATAAAAAGATAGGGAAAGAGAGATAGAACACTGAGATTTATACTGGTTCAAATTTAGCCAATCCTACGTCCAGTTCCCAATCACCACAAACATGTGATGATCACCCCACTATCTTTAAATGCAATTACAAACACTAATCCAGTGACAACATGTAAAAACAAATAAAGATAAACATTAACACCTCCTTATACACACTAAGGATGATCCCCATCTCTCTTGACACACAAGAGATGAACACACCTATCTTTAGAACAGATCCAAGGGATGAATTACAACAATCAATAAATAGTAAAGAAAACACCTGATGAGTGCTGTATAATGATAAGTGTTCATTTTAATATTTAGCATATAAGGTTTTTGATAGAAAGACAAAGAGAAGAAAGCAACAAGGAAGATTCCCACTGGACACGAAGATAATCCCAAAGGTTATCTAAGTGTGAAGGTTCACTTCACAAGAGCTCAAGGAGGAAGGGAAGACAAGAAATTAAACAAGATAACAAGAAATAAGTAATAAGCTTGAATATAGGTGCTAGAAAATTAAATGACAAGAATGTAAAGAACATGGAAAGTATTGGAAGAAGAGATGATAGAAAGAGGAAGGGGGATGGAATGCATTCACGCCACTTGGGGGATGGACCAACCCAAGATAAGTGGTGATTTCCGCCACTTGAGCCAAGGCTCAAGATAAGACATAAGAAGGGGAAGACCACTCCCAAGAACACACATAAGCTCAAAAGCTAATGCTCTCTAATTTTTACTCAAAATTCAATCCTTTACAAGTGGTGGGGAGGCCTCCTTATATAGGCAAGGGCTGGGGACCTAGAGGGAATTACAATAGAAAAGATGTTAGGCATATTCCACTCTTGGTGCGCAAGATACAAAATTCTAGAAGCTAGGTCTAAGCTTGGCCTCCAAACCCGCACAAGTACCTTCTAGAAGGTCAAATGTTGACCTTCTCCACTCCCTTGGACGTCCTACCTCATGGGCCTTGAGCCCATGTGCTTCCTTTGCCCCAACAAGGCTCCACTTGTAGAAAAAAAGGGTGTTCCAAAAGCAATCCTACAAAAAACAGCAAAGAAACATAAGTCTAGGAAATTTTAAGACAAACTAGAAATGCCAAAAAGACTAAAGAAAGAGGGTGAGGAGTGTTAGAAATAGACGACAGTGTAAAAATCAAGAGGGGGGGTGAATTGGACTTTTAAGAAACTTTTTCTCTTTAAAATAATTTTCCAGATTTTAAATAAATGTTTTAAAACTAGGATGCAAATTATCCTTAACCTCAGATTAGCGCAGTTTGAATTGCAATTGTTAATATGATCCACAATAAAAAGAGATAGGGAAAGAGAAAGAACACAGAGATTTATACTGGTTCGGATTAGGCCAATCCTACGTCCAGTTCCCAATCACCACAAAACGTGATGATCACCCCACTATCTTTAATTGAAATTACAAACACCAATTCATGCAATAATAAATAAAGATAAAGGAGACACCTCCTTAGACACACTAAGGATGAAACACCTCCCCAGACACACTGAGGATGATTCCCACCTCTCTTGACACACAAGAGATGAACACACCTCCCTTTATAACAGATCCAGGGGATGAATTTTACCCGTTTAAAAAACAGTAAAAGAAAACACCTGATAGAGTGTTGAATGAAAGCTTAAGAACAAAGATCACCACTCCTAAAGACTTTGATCAACCTTGAGAGAGTAAGAAAGTGGTTTTGAAAAACTATAGCGCAAGAACACTTTGAATATTGTGTTTAATCAGATGTGTTGAACCTAAGACATTCTCTTTCATTTTATAATTCAAAAATACTCCAAAGTTTCCATTCTTAGGTTGATTTAGCATTGAATTCGCAAAAATGACTTATTTAATCGATTATCTAAAAAGCTTAATCGATTATATCAGAGTTAAAAACTAGAAAACTCATTTTGCCTGATATAATCGATTAGATTAAGGCCATAATTGATTATATTAACACAGAATCAATATAATCGATTATCAAAAACACTTAATCGATTATTTTGTTCGTTAAACTATTTTGATTCAAATTTTAAGTGAAATAATCGATTAGACTACGTATCATAATCGATTAAAAGCGTAGAAAAATGTTTTTGTGAGAAAACTACTTGCTCTCAGGTTTGGAAAGTCTTGAATGGGATTTATGACTTACTCTTTTCATCCATCACCCAAAACAGAATCTTCTAAACTTGAAACTCTAGCTCTTGAGAAAATCTTCATTAATCTTCTCTCTGGAAAGCTTTAAACACTTTTTATGCCTTGCCTTTTTCATCAAGCAACCTTCCTTTATGAGATGACACAAGTCTTTAATGTTGCTTAGAGAGCTTTAAATCTTCATCATCAAAACTTGAAATCTTCATGAAATATCTGGAGGACTTCATCAACCTTCCTCTTGAAATATGCTAACAATTTCCCCCTTTTTGATGATGATAAAAAAAACATTGAGACTTGTGATTGATATCCTGAAAAACTTAGAAAATAATGTATGGATATGTCCATCATAAAAATTAGTCCACAAAGGAAATAATATAGGCAGTCTCATAACATTTAATTTTCAATTTGAATTTAAATTTCAAGGAAATTAATGCATAGAAATTATTTCTAAAAACTCCCCCTTAAACTTTGCTCTTAAATGTTTAAGATATACTAGGCAATTATTTGAAATATTTCCTAATACTCCCCCAGAAACTTTAATTTTCTTAAATGCTTGAGATGTAGACATATTATCAATCAAAACAATTATTTTTCTCCCCCTTTATTTTTATCATTTTCAAAAATATTACAAATCAAGAGATTAATACAGCATAAGCAATTAATTACACAGAAAATATGGAGAGAAAAAAAATACAGCAGCTGAAAAAAAATTGAGCTAAGGGAATTGTAAACTTGTAGCCCATTTTGTGTCTTCACTATCCCCTGCATCTTCTTCTTCTTCTTCAACATCTTGTGCTGGTTGTTTTCCCCTTGAAGATCTAGTATTGTCTTCTTCTGGAGAGACATCTTCAATTTCCAGCTTTCTCTCTACCTGGTAGACTCTCCTGTTCAGCCTTGAGAGTTTGGAGCAAATATCTTCATAATGATTTAGTTGGAGACTCATCATGATATCCATCCTTGAGACTATGTTTGCTTCCATTAAGCCAGGTTGAGGTTGAGGCTCTTCATCTTCATCCATAGCAGCGTCGTCATCTCTTTGCCTGAACATGTTTCCTTGTTCAATAAGGCCCATGTGCCTTAGAACATTCTTTCCAATTTTGCTATTGCTAAGCAAAATTTGCTTGTTTTCTCCTCTAAGATCCACACCTTTGTATTCTAAAATCTTGGATATAAACACAGCATAGGGTAAAGCAAAAGATAATAGCCTAGTGGCTTTAAACATATTATCTAAAATTATTGCAGGCCAATCAACACTAACATTATTAAAGAAACCATACATAAAAAAGAATGTCTTCCTTAGTAAGTTGAGCATGATTAGTGCCCCTAGCAACAATTATCCAGACAATAATATAATGTAACATTGCTCATTTAATTTCACATTACCAACTTTATACAAGTTCTCCACTTGTAGGTTGGGGTCTTTGCAAAATTTTCTGAATTCCACCAGCTTGTTGAAATATTCAAATCCATATGTTATGTTGACTCCTCCTTGTTTGGATAGGCCAGCAACATTGTTCCAAACATCTTCATCAAGGTGGATTCAGACTCCTTTCACCTTGGTACTTGGATTTGCTGTTCTAGAAGTTAAATTCATATAGAATACTCTTACCAAATCCGGATAGTATACACCTTCAAGTTCTACAAAAGTTTGTAAACCACTTGCAACTAATAATTCCTGAAATGAAAAACCATGAGTTCTAAAGAATTGACAAGATAAAAACTTGGGAGTAAGAATCTTCCTGTCTTTCCAATGGTTAACATAGGCAATCTGCAAGTCTTCATCAGATATCCACCCAACAAGAGTTGGTGGTCTTGCTTCTTGCTGTTGGGAGGACATGGGAGCTTTGCCTCTCCTCCATGAGGGCATCTTTCTTCTTCTTTGATCAGCCATTTGAGTAGATAATTGAAAAAAGAAGAACAAACACAAAAGCTAACACAGAAACAACAATCTAATTTCGCACAGCAGTGAATAAATCAGCAGAATATCAGCAAGAGTGAGAGAGTGAAAGTGGCACTTTAATTCACAATCTAGGTATTTATAGGCAAAGATTCTGATCACAATTCATTGATTTAATGCGGAAATAGCCGTTAGGATTCGAATATAGCCGTTAGTACTGAAAAACACGTGATTAGGAGGCTCAACGTTCAAAAACCAGTGTGCAGAAAAACGCAGAACGTCTCATTTAATCGATTATGTGAAGAACATAATCGATTATTTGCGTGCAAAATTTTCCAGAAAACGAAAACCCAAAAATTTAATCGATTATGTACATTCCTTAATCGATTAAATTGTTCCCCAGCGATTTAATCGATTATGTCATGAACTTAATCGATTACGCTTTAAAACATTTTCAAAAATAGCGCTTTTAATCGATTACCATACGAAAACTAATCGATTATATATGGAAATTTCGTAAAAACACACAATTAATATCAAAATTCATCAATAAATATCAATCAATCAACATATTTATCATCAACAATTCCTAGATCTCTTCTAAGCTCATAAAATCTATCTTTAGGCAAAGGTTTGGTAAAGATATTAGCTAATTGATGTTTTATATCTATGTATTCTATAATGCAATTTTCTTTAGCTATATGATCTCTAATGAAATGATGTCTAATTTCTATATGCTTTGTCTTAGAATGCATGATAGGGTTTCTAGTCAAATTAATGGCACTAGTGTTATCACACTTAAGAGGGATATGATCTAGAAAGATATCAAAGTCTTCTAATTGCTGCTTCATCCGTAGTATTTGAGCACAACAACTGCCTACTGCTATATACTCAGCCTCTGTGGTTGAAAGAGCAACACTATCCTGTTTCTTAGAATGCCATGAAACTAAAGAACATCCTAAAAGATGACATGTTCCACTAGTACTCTTCCTATCAACTCTATAGCCACCATAATCTGAGTTAGAAAACCTATAATACTAGGTGAGGCTCCTGAAGGGTACCATAAACAAAAGGTTTTTGTTCCTCTAAGGTACTTAAGGATTCTCTTAACAGCCTTTAGGTGTGATTCTCTAGGGTTGGATTGAAACCTAGCACAAACACACACACTTTGCATAATATTAGGTCTACTAGCAGTAAGATAAAGTAATGATCTGATTATACCTCGATACTTTGTTTGATCTATTGCCATACCACTTAAATCTTGATCCAGATAACAAGATGTAGCCATGGGAGTTGCAGCTTCCTTGGAACTTTCCGTCTCAAATTTCTTTAAGATTTCATTGCAATACTTTGTTAGACATATAAATATGCCTTTCTTCAATTGTTTGATTTGCAAACCAAGAAAGAAATTTAATTCTCCCATCATGGACATTTCGAACTCTCCCTGCATATTACTTGCAAACTCTTGGCAAAGATCATCATTAGTTGATCCAAATATGATATCATCAACATAAACTTGAACAATAAGAATATGTTTCTTTGATTTCTTAATAAAAAGAGTAGAATCAACTTTATCTCTTCTAAAACTATTTTCAAGTAAGAAATTACTTAACCTTTCATACCAAGATCTTGGAGCTTGTTTGAGTCCATATAAGGCTTTCTTCAACTTGTAAACATGATTTGGATTTTTGAAATCTTCAAAGCCTGGAGGTTGTTCTACATAGACTTCTTCCTTGATGTATCCGTTTAGGAAAGCACTGTTTACATCCATTTGAAATAATTTGAATCCCATAATGGAGGCATATGCTAGCAATAAACGAATAACTTCAAGTCTTGCTACTGGAGCATAGGTTTCATCATAGTCTATGCCTTCTTCTTGTCTATAACCTCTTGCAACTAGCCTTGCTTTGTTCTTGGTGATATTTCCATCTTCATCAAGCTTATTTCTGAAAACCCATTTGGTGCCAATAACCTGCATATTGTTAGTTTTTGGAATTAAATCCATACCTGATTTCTTTCAAACTGATTCAGCTCTTCTTGCATTGCTATACACCAATGTTCATCCGTCAAAGCTTCTTCTACGGTCTTTGGTTCAATCTGTGAAACAAAAGCAACATTCATGCAGAAATTATTCATGTTCCTCCTTGTTCTTACACCTTTTGAAATATCTCCAATGACATTGTCCAAAGATACTTCTTTTGGTGGTCTCCATTCTTTTGGTAGACTTTCATTTTGAGGAGGGTTCTCATCCAATTTGATTTCTTCAACAGCTTCTTCTAAAGGAGTTTCTTCTTGATATTCTCCTTCATCATCTACAAAGATTCTTTTTGACTCAAGAGGGGTTTCCTCAAGGTCTAGATATTCATCAAAGACAACATGTATAGATTCTTCAACATTTAAAGTCCTTTTATTAAAAACTCTATATGCTTTACTATGCAAAGAATAACCTAAAAATGTAGCTTCATCGGATTTAGCATCAAATTTCCCAAGGCTATCTTTTCCAATATTCAAAACAAAACATTTGCATCCAAAAATTTTAAAATGAGAAATATTTGGTTTTCTTCCTTTGAAAAGCTCATATGGTGTTAATTTCAAAATAGGTCTTATTAAAACTCTATTTAAAACATAAAAAGTGGTGCTTACGGCATCAGCCCAAAAATATTTAGGTAAATTATTTTCATTCAACATAGTTCTTGCAAGTTCTTCCAAAGATCTATTTTTCCTTTCAACTACACCATTTTGTTGAGGTGTTCTTGGTGCTGAAAAATTATGAGAAATACCTTGTTCTTCACAAAATTTTTCAAAAGAAACATTTTGAAATTCACCACCATGATCACTTCTTAAAAACTTGATTTTCAAATCCTTTTCATTTTGAATAACCTTGGCAAATTTTCTAAATTCTTTGAAAGCATCACTTTTAGATGAAAGAAAAGAGTCCAAGTAAATCTAGAGTAATCATCAACAATCACAAGAGCATAATAATTGCCACCAAAACTTTTTGTTCTAGAGGGACCAAATAAATCCATGTGCAGTAATTCTAAAGGTTTAGAAGTGGAAACAACATTTTTAGATTTAAAAGAATTTTTAGTTTGCTTCCCTTTTTGACAAGCTGCACATAGTTTGTTCTTTTCAAAAATCAGTTTTGGCAAACCAATTACTAACTCTTTTGATATGAGTTTACTTAGATGAGGCATATGAATGTGAGCAGCTCTTCTATGCCATAACCATGGATCCTCTTCTTTAGCAACTAAACAAGATAAATTACTAGATGTAGATGCACAATCAATATCAATTAAATAAATATTATTATGTCTCTTACCAATGAGGGCGATTTCATTTGAGTCCTTGTGATGAATTTTGCAAAGATCACTATCAAAAGTTACCTTTAAACCTTTATCACAAAGTTGACTAATGCTTAGCAAATTGTGCTTCAACCCATCAACAAGAAGAACATCATGAATCTTTAAAGATTCTCCAATAACTCCACTACCAATGATCTTTCCCTTGTTGTTGTCTCCATAGGTTACAAAACCTTGCTCTTGCTTTTTGAAGCTTTTGAATTTGCTTTTATCACCCGTCATGTGTCTTGAACAACCACTATCAAGATACCACAATGACTTCCTAGACTTGGGACCAACCTGCATCATAAACAAAAATATTTAGGTCCCCTAAAGTCACTTATTAGGGTCCTCATGGGTTAGAAACAGTTTTTCCTTTGGGAACCCATTTGTATTTTCCATTAGGAACACTAAAACGCTTAATATTACATTTATTAACCGAATGACCTTTATGCATAGAATAAAAACATGTAGGAACATTTGTTTTTCTTAAAACATATGCATTTTTATAAACTTTCTTTATAGAAACATTTGTTTTATTAAAGAAATTTATATTTTCAAAAACTTTATTTGAATTAGACGATTCTCCTTTTACAAAAACAGTTTTGGTAGGTTTATGATTATATCTGTTTATAGCCAAGTCCTGCTTTTTCATATAAACCTTTTTGCACTTTTAAAACATTATTTAAATTTTTATTTCCCATGGTAATATTTGAAAGAGATGTTTCAAGATAAGATACTTTATTAGCAAGAACATTACAATTTTCACAAACAGGAATTTTTTTTTTGCATTTACAAGGAATTTTTGCTTTTTCTAAATCCTCTTTCAAAACCTTTTTCTCTTCTTCCAAATCAACAATTTTCTTTTCAAGACTCTTATAGTCATTTTTTAATTTATTATGAAAAGAAGTAAGTTTTTCAGATTTTTCACATAAATCAAGAAACTCTTCAAGCAATTCATCATAATTATTTGGAAGACCGGAATCACTTACCTTGCTACATGTGGATTCAGCATCATCATCTGCCATGAGACAAATGTTTGCTTCTTCTTCCGAATCACTTGCACTTTCAGAAGAACTGACTTCATTATCTTCCCAATCAATGTACACCTTCTTTTTCTTCTTATCAAAAGGCTTTTTGTGCTTCTTTGCTTTTTCTTCATCTCTCTTGATGTTGGGATAATCCGACTTCAAGTGTCCCCTTTTTCCACAACCATATCATTTAAAGTTATCAAGAGAATTTAAATTTTCAGTTTTCTTACCTTTCTTAAAATTCCCTTTGTTTTTATTCTTGATAAACTTCTTGACAAACAGGTTGATGTCACTGCATTCAGGGTTATTATCTGAATCACTACTCTCATCCTTGTAGGATTTGGCTTTAAGAGTAACACCTTTCCTCTTGACGTCTTCTTCTTCTCCTTTGAAGCGTCCAAGCTCAACTTCGTGTTCTCTAAGCTTACCAAAGAGAGTTGTCATGTTCATGCTTATGAGATTCTTGGATTCCATCATAGCCGTCACCTTGGGTTGCCATGTCCTATCCAAAGATTTTAAAATTTTCACATTTAATTCCTCAGTGTCAAATTTCTTACCTAACGCCTTGAGGTGATTTACAATGTGAGTAAATCTTTTCTGAACATCATAGATGGTTTCCCCTTTGCTCATACGGAACATCTCATATTCTTGAATCAAGGTGTTCTTCCTTGATCTTTTGACATCCTCTGTTCCTTCATGTGTGACTTCAAGAGTGTCCCACATCTCCTTTGCAGTAGTGCAATCAGACACCCTGTAAAACTCATCAACAGTTAACGCATATGATATCATATTGCATGCCCTTATGTCGCATTGATACTCATTGTATTCATCCTTTGTCCAACTTGCTCTCACTTTGGGTACCTGCACTTCATTAACAACAGTCATAGGAATATATGGACCATTTACAATTGCATCCCAAACGCCTTGATCATTAGACCTAAGGAAAATCTCCATCCTCTTTTTCCAAAAAGGATAGTTTTCACCAGTAAAGAGTGGTGGTCTATGAATAGATGCACCTTCAGCAAAAGATTGATTTTTGCCTGCCATAAGGATCTTGATTTTGAGTAATTTTCAAAAACCAGCTCTGAGGCCAATTGTTAGAAATAGACGACAGTGTAAAAATCAAGAGGGGGCGGTGAATTGGATTTTTAAGAAACTTTTTCTCTTTAAAATAATTTTCCAGATTTTAAATAAATGTTTTAAAACCAGGATGCGGATTATCCTTAACCTCAAATTAGCGCAGTTTGAATTGAAATTGTTAATATGATCCACAATAAAAAGAGATAGGGTAAGAGAAAGAACACAAAGATTTATACTGGTTCGGATTAGGCCAATCCTACGTCCAGTTCCCAATCACCACAAAACGTGATGATCACCCCACTATCTTTAATTGAAATTACAAACACCAATTCATGCAATAACAAATAAAGATAAAGGAAACACCTCCTTAGACACACTAAGGATGAAACACCTCCCCAGACACACTGAGGATGATTCCCACCTCTCTTGACACACAAGAGATGAACACACCTCCCTTTAGAACAGATCCAAGGAATGAATTTTACCCGTTTAAAAAACAGTAAAAGAAAACACCTGATAAAGTGCTGAATGAAAGCTTAAGCACAAATATCACCACTTCCAAAGACTTTGATCAACCTTGAGAGAGCAAGAAAGCGGTTTTGAAGAACTATAACGCAAGAACACTTTGAATATTGTGTTTAATCAGATGTGTTCACCCTAAGACATTCTCTTTCATTTTATAATTCGAAAATACTCCAAAGTTTCCATTCTTAGGTTGATTTAGCATTGAATTCGCAAAAACGACTTATTTAATCGATTATCTAAAAAGCTTAATCGATTATATCAGAGTTAAAAATTGGAAAACTCATTTTGCCTGATATAATGGATTAAATTAAGGCCATAATCGATTATATTAACCCAGAATCAATATAATCGATTATCAAAAACACTTAATCGATTATTTTGTTCGTTAAACTATTTTGATTCAAGTTTTAAGTGAAATAATCGATTAGACTACTATCATAATCGATTAAAAGCGTAGAAAAACGTTTTTGCGAGAAAACTACTTGCTCTGAGGTTTGGAAAGTCTTGAATGGGATTTATGACTTACTCTTTTCATCCATCACCCAAAACAGAACCTTCTCAACTTGAAACTCCAGCTCTTGAGAAAATCTTCATTAATCTTCTCTCTTGAAAGCTTTAAACACTTTTTATGCCTTTGCTTTTTCATCAAGCAACCTTCCTTTATGAGATGACACAAGTCTTTAATGTTGCTTAGAGAGCTTTAAATCTTCATCATCAAAACTTTAAATCTTCATGAAATATCTAGAGGACTTCATCAACACTTTCTCTTGAAATATGCTAACAAGGAGGAAGTGTCTCTTCTTATCATGCTTCTTGTGATCCTCCTCGAACACTCCTCTCCTTTATTGGTGGTCAAGGGCTCATCAGATATGAAAGCTTAAGCACAATATAATCACCACTTCCAAGAACTTAGATCAACCTTGAGAGAGCAAGAAAATGACTTTGAAAATCTTTAGCGCAAGAACACTGTGTAACAACCCAATATATTATGTTATAAAAATATTGAGTTACAAAATATTAGACAATAAAAATATTATAAAAATATTTAGTTATACAAATATTAAATCATAAAGATATTATAAAAATATTCAGTTATAAAAATATTATATATTATAAAGATATCAGATCATAAAGATAATATAATATACTAGTTGGGTAGTTTGTTTTCACATACCTCCATTCTCTCTATTCTCTCTATTCTCTCTCCATTCTCTCTACATTTTCTCTAAGGTTTAAATACTGAAAACCCTAACGGTTTCTAGATCCACAAGAAGCAATAGGAGACTAACAGTATAAGGAGGAGTTCTACCGATCAGTTTTGAGAACGGGTAAGTCTAGGTCCATTTATTCTTAAGAATTTTCTTTTGGAAAGTTTATGGTCTTTGAAGATTTTTCTCAATAAATTCTCTTTATGGGGAGATGCTATCCAGAATTTTGAGATAAAAGAGAATCTAAGTGTGGGATTTGCAGTTTGTTTTCATCTGATCGAGGAACAAAGAAAATCCAGGTTAGGGAAGTTAATGTTCAAAAATATATAAATTGATATTAAGAAAATTAATGTTATATATATATATATAATTAGTATGTTTTGTATATTATTGTTGTATTGAGTGTAATGTGTGAAAAACCATGTTTTTGTATTGTTTATGATGCTTAAGCTGATATTTGGATGTTTGTTGACAATCAGTAAAATGGAAAATTTGTTTGAGCGGTAGAAAACGAAAGTTTCTTCCCTTGGAGGGTTTTGGTCTCGATCCTATTCTTGTTTATAAATCTAGATTATTATCTCTAAATAAAATTGAGAAAAATTGATTTGGATATGTATGACCTATGATGTTTTTGTGTGGGGCCGAGTAGAGCCTGGGGTTGGTGCCCATAATCTACCGATATGTGTGTGTGGGGCCGAGTGGAGCCTGGGGTTGGTGCGCATAATCTACCGATATGTGTGTGTGGGGCCGAGTAGAGCCTGGGGTTGGTGCCCATAATCTACCGATATGTTTGTGTGTGAGGCCGAGTAGAGCCTGGGGTTGGTGCCCATAATCTACCGATATGTTTGTATGTGGGGCCGAGTAGAGCCTGGGGTTGGTGCCCATAATCTATCGATATGTGTGTGTGGGGCCGAGTAGAGCCTGGGGTTGATGCCCATAATCTACCGATATGTTTGTGTGTGGGGCCGAGTAGACCATGGGGTTGGTGCCCATAATCTACCGATATGTTTGTTTGGGGCCGAGTAGAGCCTGGGGTTGGTGCCCATAATCTACCGATATGTTTGTGTGTTGGGCCGAGTAGAGCCTGGGGTTGGTGCCCATCATCTACTGATATGTTTGTGTGTGGGGCCGAGTAGAGCCTGGGGTTGGTGCCCATAATCTACCGATATGTTTGTGTGTGGGGTCGAGTAGAGCCTGGGGTTGGTGCACATAATCTACCGATATGTTTGTGTGTGGGGTCGAGTAGAGCCTGGGGTTGGTGCCCATAATCTACCGATATGTTTGTGTGTTGGGCCGAGTAGAGCCTGGGGTTGGTGCCCATAATCTATCGATATGTTTGTGTGTGGGGCCGAGTAGGGCCTAGGGTTGGTGCCCATAATCTACCGATATGTTTGTGTGTGGGGCCGAGTAGAGCCTGGGTTGGTGCCCATAATCTACTGATATGTTTGTGTGTGGGCCGAGTAGAGCCTGGGGTTGGTGCCCATAATCTACCGATATGTTTGTGTGTGGGCCGAGTAGAGCCTGGGGTTGGTGCCCATAATCTACTGATATGTTTGTGTGTGGGGCCGAGTAGAGCCTGGGGTTGGTGCCCATAATCTACGATATGTTTGTGTGGGGCGGAGTAAAGCCTGGGGTTGGTGCCCATAATATACCGATATGTTTGTGTGGAGCCGAGTAGAGCCTGGGGTTGGTGCCCATAATCTACTTATGTGTGTTAATGAGAATGTTGTGAGTATGTGTATTACATGATAATATGATTTGTGTTGTTACTTTTCAGTTATTAAAGATGCATTAAATTTCAAAGCATTTAAGTATGTTCTATGATGAATGTGCATGACAATGATATGATGATGAATACTACATTATGTTATTATTTTGTGTTGTTATATTTTTGAATTATTAGCTTAGCTTACAATTGCCGATTGTTTGGCCTGCGGTGATCGTGTTTTGCTACACGGGAGCAGATATCTTAATAGGTGAGCGAGATGCTTCGGACTCCCAGGATTATAGTGAAAGATGAAGTAGTAGTTATACGCATATATTTATATATGTTTTTATTTCTTATAATAGAATTTTGTACTGGTAGAGATTTCCTAATTGTATTGAATACAAATACAAATTTTAAATATAATTTGTTTTATTATCAGTTAATACAAGTTACATTTGCATACTAAGTATGATAAAAGTAGCGATTTCTTGGGTCGTTACAATAATGGTATCAGAGCGGTTCTTTCCTAGGTATTGACCTAAGGGGATTGGTTTGCCATGCTAGTTTGTTGTAGATATAGAAATTGTATATTCATTAGCTTAGAGGTTGTGAATGAACTCAAATTCTTAGTGGATTGAATTGTTTATTCTTGAGTTATCTAGGTAATATCTTAGAAATGAGTTGACTGTTTCTCAATTTAATCCTCATAGTTAGTAGTAAGTGGATGATAAGTTAGTAGAATTTTTCTTCCTAATCCTTGATTCTTTTGTTCGTAAAGGAATGGCACCTAGACCATCTAGACCTTCTGCCTCATCTCCTCCACCGGTGAATGTGGATACCCTTGCTAGAGCTATGGAGATGATGGCAGCAGCAATACAACAACAGAATGCTGTGATGGCACAACAACAACACGTTAGGCCTTCTATGGCAACTTCCTCCACTAGCCCTATTCAGCCTGAACAGATGGGACTGAATGAGTTTATGAGACATAATCCCCCTAAATTTAGTGGCAGCGCAGGACCGGACGCAGTTGAGCAATGGTTGCGAGAGGTAGAGAAAATCTTTAGGGCTACACTGTGTTCGAAAGATAGGAAGGTTGCCTTTGCAGCCTTTTTGCTTTGTGAGGAAGCAGAGTTCTGGTGGATGGGAACTCAACAAATGATGACTGCCCGATGAGAAGTTAATGACTGGGAGAACTTTAGGAGGAAATTTCTGGAGAAATATTTTCCGGATAGTACCCGATTTGAGAAGGAGACAGAGTTTTTGAGATTGGAGCAGGGTGACACGTCTGTACACGAGTATGCCACCAAATTTGAGCACTTGGCCAGATTTTACACTCCTGTGACTTCTGAGGAATGGAGATGCAGAAAATTCGAGGAAGGTTTGAGGTCTGAGCTCAAACTTCTAATAGTTCCTTTTTCCATAAGGAGTTTTCCAGTTTTGGTTGAAAAGGCTAAGACAGTGGAGAGACTACAGGCTGATAGCATTAGAGTGATTAGATCTCATCATAGTGGGTCTTCGAGTGGAAAAGGCAAGGTTTACCAAAAGAAGCCCTATTATCGACCCTCACACCCAAGGACTGGAAGTGGCAGTAGTAGTAACCCACAGTCACAAAGACAACAGACAGGAATAACATGTTTTCACTACGAAGGACCACATTACAAATCTTTTTGTCCTCAGTTGACAGGGCAAATAGGCTCTCAGGCGACATTTTCTGGCTCCTGCTACCTTTGTCAAAAGATTGGTCATAAGGTCAAAGACTGTCCTCAGAAACAGAGTTTCGCCCCTTCTAGGGTGGTTCCTTCGAGACCAGGAGAGACAGAGACAAAGCCTAGGGCTGCTGGAAGAGTGTTTGCGATGACTGGAGCAGAAGCAGGGAAATCAGATGACTTAGTACAAGGTGTGTGTTCTATCCATGGTTCTAACTTAAGAGTATTGTATGATTCAGGTGCTACACATTCTTTCATAGCTGAGGAATGTGTGGCGAGAATGAATTTGTTTGTACATGATCTACCTTTTGAATTGGTTGTAACAACCCCAACTGCGAGTGTGGTGAAGTCGTCCTCTGTCTACACTCAGTGTCCTGTCATAATAGACGGACACAAGTTTAAGGTTAACTTGATAAGTTTACCTCTAAAAGACCTAGATGTGATCTTAGGAATGGATTGGCTATCAACCAATAACATCCTAATTGATTGCGGTAAGAAGCAAATTGTGTTCTCTGATCAAGGGGGAGTAAAGATCTCCTCAGCGAAACAAATTTCAAATGAGTTGAAGGAGGGGGTCCAATGTTTTATGATTTTTGCTAACCTAAAATCGACAAAGGATGAACCTGTGGAGAATATTCCAGTGGTACATGATTTCATGGATGTCTTTCCAGATGAAGTGTATGAGTTACCTCCTAAGAGAGAGGTGGAGTTTGGAATTGAACTTGTCCCAGAAGCAAGACCAATCTCCATGGCTCCATACAGAATGGCCCCAGTAGAATTAGTTGAGTTGAAGAAGCAAGTAGAAGAATTACTAGAGAAGAAATTCATTAGGCCTAGTGTGTCACCGTGGGTGCACCAAGTGTTACTAGTTAAGAAGAAAGATGGAAGTTCTAGACTGTGTGTGGATTATCGTCGGCTGAATAAGCTGACCATAAAAAATAAGTATCCTCTACCTCGAATAGATGATTTACTAGATCAGTTGCATGGAGCTACGGTATTTTCTAAGATTGACTTAAGATCGGGGTATCATTAGATACTGGTGAAAGATGAAGATGTTTCAAAGACCGCCTTTAGATCACGATATGGCCATTACAAATATGTGGTCATGCCTTTCGGAGTGACGAATGCTCCAACAGTATTCATGGATTACATGAATAGAATCTTTCGACCTTACTTAGATAAATTTGTTGTTGTGTTCATAGATGACATTCTTATTTATTCTAAGACTACGGAAGAGCACCAAGAACATCTAAGAATTGTATTAGAGGTACTAAGAGAGAAAAAGTTGTATGCAAAAATGTCAAAGTGTGAGTTTTGGATGGATAGAATACAATTTTTGGGGCACGTAATTTCTGTAGAGGGAATTTCAGTAGATCCTGCAAAAGTCGAAGCGGTGTTGAAGTGGGAGAGCCCTAAAACAGTGACTGAAGTGAGAAGTTTTGTGGGTTTGGCCGGATACTATAGGAGGTTCATAAAAGGATTCTCCAAAATGGTAGCCCCGTTAACTCAATTGACTCGCAAGAACCAGCCGTTTGCCTGGACAGACCAGTGTGAACAAAGCTTCCAGAGTTTGAAGCAGAAATTGACTAGTTCCCCGGTATTGGTGATTCCAGATACAAATAAACCTTTTGAAGTTTATTGTGATGCCACTTATAAGGGGTTAGGATGTGTTTTGATGCAAGAAAAAAGGGTAGTTGCTTATGCGTCTAGGCAGTTAAAGTTGCATGAAAAGAACTATCCCACACATGATCTGGAACTAGCTGCAGTTGTTTTTGCTTTGAAGATATGGAGACATTATCTGTATGGTTCCAAGTTCGAAGTGTACAGTGATCATAAGAGTTTAAAATACTTATTTGATCAGAAGGAGTTGAATATGAGGCAACGAAGGTGGATGGAATTTTTAAAGGATTATGATTTTCAATTAAACTATCATCCAGGAAAAGCAAACGTTGTAGCAGATGCTTTAAGTAGAAAAATGGTGCAGATGTCAGCACTAATGATTGAAGAACTAAAATTGTTAGAAGAATTCCGAAATTTGAATCTGGATATAGTGGTGAATTCAGATCGTATTAGTTGTAGTATGCTTACTATAACTAATGACTTTCTAAAACTGATTTATGAGAGGCAACAAGTTGATCCAGAGTTAAAGGCTATTGTAGAACGCTTGGGGACTAATTAGGCGAAAGACTTTAGTTTGGGATCAGATGGAATTTTGAGGTTTAGAAATAGAGTTTGTGTGCCAACTGATCCAGAGATTAAGAAGATGGTGTTGGATGAGGGACATAAAAGTCATCTCAGTTTACATCCTGGGATGACCAAGATGCATCAAGACTTGAAGAAATCATTTTGGTGGTCAGGAATGAAGAATGATGTAGCCCAATATGTGATTTCCTGCTTAACTTGCCAAAAAGCTAAGGTGGAACATCAAAAGCCTAGAGGGATGTTACAACAGATGGAAATTCCAGAGTGGAAGTGGGATAGCATAGCCATGGACTTTGTTACTCACTTACCCCGAACAATTAAGGGGCACGATTCAATATGGGTGATTGTTGATAGATTGACAAAGAGTACCCATTTTCTTCCAGTGAACTTGAGGATTTCTATGACCAAGTTGGCCCAATTGTATATCAAGGAAATAGTGAGGTTACATGGGATACCTTCCAGTATCATCTCTGATCGAGATCCTAGATTTACATCTAGATTCTGGAAAACATTACAAGATGCGTTGGGCACACAGTTGAGGCTTAGTTCTGTGTACCACCCACAGACAGATGGACAATCAGAGAGGACGATCCAATCACTAGAAGATTTGTTGAGATGTTGTGTATTGGATCATCTAGGGAGTTGGGATGAAATCCTTCCTTTAGTAGAGTTCACTTATAACAACAACTATCATGCCAGCATTGGGATGGCACCATATGAAGCACTATACGGACGAAAATGTAGGACACCTCTATGTTGGTACCATGATGGTGAACAAGTGTTAGTAGGACCCGAGCTATTACAACAGACTACAAAGAAGATCCAAGAAATCCAAGAGCACATGAGAATTGCTATGAGTAGACAAAAATCATATGCAGATCAGAGGCGAAGACCTTTGGAGTTTGTTATAGGAGAACATGTTTTCTTAAGAGTAAAACCTACTACAGGAGTGGGTCGCACTATAAAATCTAGAAAGTTGACTCCAAAGTTCATCGGGCCATATCAAGTTCTTCGAAAGATTGGTTCAGTGGCTTATGAATTGGCTTTGCCACCCCATTTAACAAATTTGCACAACGTGTTTCATGTATCTCAATTGAGAAAATATGTACATAATCCTAGTCACATTTTGGAGTCAGATGATGTGCAAATTAGAGAGGACCTGTCTATGGAAGTCAAGCCAATAAGGGTAACTGATTTTCAGATAAAGCAACTCCGAGACAAAATGATCAACATGGTTAAGGTGATTTGGAATGAAAGAACGGGTGATTCCACTGGGGAATTAGAAGACCAAATGAGAGAATCCTATCCTTATCTATTTGTTGGTAAGTCAATTTTCGAGGACGAAAATTTTTAATGGTGGGAAGATTGTAACAACCCAATATATTATGTTATAAAAATATTGAGTTACAAAATATTAGATAATAAAAATATTATAAAAATATTTAGTTATACAAATATTAAATCATAAAGATATTATAAAAATATTCAGTTATAAAAATATTATATATTATAAAGATATCAGATCATAAAGATAATATAATATACTAGTTGGGTAGTTTGTTTTCACATACCTCCATTCTCTCTATTCTCTCTTTTCTCTCTCCATTCTCTCTACATTTTCTCTAAGGTTTAAATACTGAAAACCCAAACGGTTTCTAGATCCACAAGAAGCAATAGGAGACTAACAGTATAAGGAGGAGTTCTACCGATCAGTTTTGAGAACGGGTAAGTCTAGGTCCGTTTATTCTTAAGAATTTTCTTTTGGAAAGTTTATGGTCTTTGAAGATTTTTCTCAATAAATTCTCTTTATGGGGAGATGCTATCCAGAATTTTGAGATAAAAGAGAAGCTAAGGTTTGGGATTTGCAGTTTGTTTTCATCTGATCGAGGAACAAAGAAAATCCAGGTTAGGGAAGTTAATGTTCAAAAATATATAAATTGATATTAAGAAAATTAATGTTATATATATATATATAATTAGTATGTTTTGTATATTATTGTTGTATTGAGTGTAATGTGTGAAAAACCTTGTTTTTGTATTGTTTATGATGCTTAAGCTGATATTTGGATGTTTGTTGACAATCAGTAAAACGGAAAATTTGTATGAGGAGTAGAAAACAAAATTTTCTTTCCATGGAGGGTTTTGGTCTCGATCCTATTCTTGTTTATAAATCTAGATTATTATCTCTAAATAAAATTGAGAAAAATTGATTTGGATATGTATGACCTATGATGTTTTTCTCTGGGGCCGAGTAGAGCCTGGGGTTGGTGCCCATAATCTACCGATATGTTTGTGTGTGGGGCCGAGTAGAGCCTAGGGTTGGTGCCCATAATCTACCGATATGTTTGTGTGTGGGACCGAGTAGAGCCTGGGGTTGGTGCCCATAATCTACCGATATGTTTGTGTGTGGGGCCGAGTAGAGCCTAGGGTTGGTGCCCATAATCTACCGATATGTTTGTGGGGGGCCGAGTAGAGCCTGGGGTTGGTGCCCATAATCTACCGATATGTTTGTGTGTGGGGCCAAGTAGAGCCTGGGGTTGGTGCCCATAATCTACCGATATGTTTGTGTGGGGCCGAGTAGAGCCTGGGGTTGGTGCCCATAATCTACCGATATGTTTGTGTGTTGGGCCGAGTAGAGCTTAGGGTTGGTGCCCATAATCTACCGATATGTTTGTGTGTGGGGCCGAGTAGAGCCTGGGGTTGGTGCCCATAATCTACCGATATGTTTGTGTGTGGGGCCGAGTAGAGCCTGGGGTTGGTGCCCATAATCTACCGATATGTTTGTGTGTGTGTTGGGCTGAGTAGAGCCTGGGGTTGGTGCCCATAATCTACCGATATGTTTGTGTGTTGGGCCGAGTAGAGCCTGGGGTTGGTGCCCATAATCTACCGATATGTTTGTGTGTGGGGCCGAGTAGAGCCTGGGGTTGGTGCCCACAATCTACCGATATGTTTGTGTGTGGGGCCGAGTAGAGCCTGGGGTTGGTGCCCATAATCTACCGATATGTTTGTGTGTGGGGCCGAGTAGAGCCTGGGGTTGGTGCCCATAATCTACCGATATGTTTGTGTGTGGGCCGAGTAGAGCCTGGGGTTGGTGCCCATAATCTACCGATATGTTTGTCTGTGGGCCAAGTAGAGCCTGGGGTTGGTGCTCATAATCTACCGATATGTTTGTGTGTGGGGCCGAGTAGAGTCTGGGGTTGGTGCCCATAATCTACCGATATGTTTGTGTGGGGCCGAGTAGAGCCTGGGGTTGGTGCCCATAATCTACCGATATGTTTGTGTGGGGCCGAGTAGAGCCTGGGATTGGTGCCCATAATCTACTTATGTGTGTTAATGAGAATGTTGTGAGTATGTGTATTACATGATAATATGATTTGTGTTGTTACTTTTCAATTATTAAAGATGCATTAAATTTCAAAGCATTTAAGTATGTTCTATGATGAATGTGCATGTGAATGATATGATGATGAATACTACATTATGTTATTATTTTGTGTTGTTATATTTTTGAATTATTAGCTTACCCTACAATTGCCGATTGTTTGGCCTGCGATGATCGTGTTTTGCTACACGGGAGCAGATATCTTAATAGGTGAGCGAGATGCTTCGAACTCCCAGGATTATAGTGAAAGATGAAGTAGTAGTTATACGCATATATTTATATATGTTTTTATTTCTTATAATAGAATTTTATACTGGTAGAGATTTCCTAATTGTATTGAATACAAATACAAATTTTAAATATAATGTGTTTTATTATCAGTTAATACAAGTTACATTTGCATACTAAGTATGATAAAAGTAGCAATTTCTTGGGTCGTTACACACTGTATTTTCGTCTTTGATCATATGTGTTTAACCTAAGACGTTGCCTTCCATTTTATAATTTGAAATCAGCTCAAAGTTTCCATTCTTAGGTTGATTCAGCATTGAATTCGCAAAAATGTCGTATTTAATTGATTATATAAAAGGTGTAATCGATTATATCAGAGTAAAACTGAAAAACATATTTTTCCTGATATAATTGATTAGATTAAGGCCATAATCGATTATATGAAACGCAGAAGTAATATAATCGATTATCAAAAACACTTAATGGATTATTTTGTTCGTTAAACACTTTTAATTCAAATTTTAAGTGATATAATTAATTCTATTTCGATACCTAATCGATTAAAAGCGTAGAAAAAAGATTTTGCAAAAAAATGACTTGCTCACAAGTTTGAAATAGCCTTGAATGGGATTTATGACTTACTTTTTTTATCCATCACCCAAAACTGAAACTTCTAAACTTAAATTTTCAGCTCTTAAGAAAATCTTCAACAATCTCCTTCCTTTAAAGCATTTATTCTTCTTTATATCTTGCCTTTATTTCCATGAAGCAACCTTCCTTTGTGAGATAAAATCAAGTCTTTAATGTTGCAATAAAACTTTATATCTTCATCATCAAAACTCCAATCTTCATGACTTATTGAGATAAAAACTTCATCAACACTTTCTGAGTAACGTTTTACTCATACTTGAAATATGTCAACAATCTCCCCTTTTTTGATGATGATAAAAATAAACTTAAAGACTTGTGATTGATATCCTGAAACAGAAACTTAGAAAATATTGTATGGATATCTCCATCATAAATGTTAGTCCACAGAGGAAATAATATAGGCAATCTCATAACATTTAATTTGCAATTTGAATTTGAATTTCAAATAATTAAATTTCAAGGATTTTAATGCACAAAAAAGAATTTAATGCATGGAAATATTTCTTTAAACTCCCCCTTAAACTTTGCTCTTAATTTTTAAGATATTCTTAGATATTCTAATCAATTATTTTGAAATACTTCCTTATTCTCCCCCTTAAACTTTTAATCTCCTTCTTAAATTCTACTCTTAATGCTTAGGATATTTTGGATATTTTCTAGACAAATATCAATCAAAATGTATTTTTCTCCCCCTTTATTTTTAACATAATCAAAAAGATTATACAGCACAAGATATTTACACAGCAGAAGCATTTAATAAACAGAAAAACATGGAGAGAAAATAAAAAAACAGCAACTGAAAAAAAATTGGAGTTAAGGACAAGTGAACTTTTTATCCTATTCAGTGTATTCACTATCCTCTTCTTCTTCTTCTTCAACATCTTCAGTTGGTTGTTTTCCTCTGAAAGAATCAGTGTTATCTTCTTCAGGAGATATGTCTTCAATTTGCAGTTTCCTTTCCACACGATATACTCTTCTATTCAACCTTGAAAGTCTTGAGCAAAGATCATCATAGTGTGAAATTTGGAGGTTTAGAATGTTGTCCATCCTTGAGTATATGTTAGCCTCCATGGAACCTGGTTGGGGTTGTTATTGGTCATTTTCTTCATTTTCCCTCATTGGTGCCTCTTTTCCTCGTTGTCTACAAACATTACCTTGTTCAACGAGACCCATATGGCGCATAACACTTTTGCCTATTATGCTGTTGCTTAGCAAAATTTTTTTTGTTTCCCCTTTGAGATCTACTCCTTTGTATTCTAAAATCTTAGAAATAAACACTGAGTAAGGTAAAGCAAAAGTAGATAATCTTGTAGCTTTAAACATATTATCAAGAATAATTGATGGTCAATCTATGCTAACACCATTGAAAAAGCCATACATCAATAAAATATCTTCTTTGGTTACTTGAGCATGATTTGTGCCCCTAGCAGCAAGAATCCAAACAATAACATAATGAAGCATTCTTTCATTTAATTTAACATTACCAACTTTATATAGACTCTCTACTTGGAGGTTGGGATCATCGTAGAATTTTCTGAATTCAGCAAGTTTGTTAAAACCTTCAAAACCATAGGTGATGTTGATGCCTCCTTCTATTGATAACCCAGCTACTGTTTGTCATACGTCTTCATCAAGGTGAATTCGTACTCCTTTTACCTTGGTGCTTGGACTACTTGTACAAGAGGTTAGATTAAGGTAGAAGACTCTTACCAAGTCAAGATAGTAAGGACCTTCCATCTCTACAAAAGTCTTTAGTCCACTTGACACTAACATTTCCTGAAATGTAAAACCGTGAGATCTGAAAAAATCACAAGATAGAAATTTAGGTGTAAGAATTTTCCTATCTTTCCAGTGATTTATGTAGGCCCTTTGCAGATCTTCACCTGAAATCCATCCAGCAAGATTGGGTTGCCTTTCTTCATGTTCTTGTTATTGGGAGGACATGCGTGCCTTGCCTCTTCTTCTTGAGGGCATCTTTCTCCTTCTTTGATCAGCCATTAGATGAAAGAAAGAAAGTAGAAGCACAAACAAGTCTAACAACACAAATTTAGCAGAGAATTCGCGCACAGAATATGAATTAGAAGCAGAAAAACAGCAAAAGTGAGAGAAGCTGAAAGTAGCACTTTGATTCTCAATCTTTGTATTTTTAGACATGAAATCTGACTTCAATCCACTAAATTAATGCCAATATAGCCGTTGGGAAAGGAATATAGCCGTTGGGAAAGGAATATAGCCGTTGTAGGACGAAAATCACGTGATTCAAAGCTCCAACGTTCAAGAACAGTGTGCAGAAAAACACAAAACATTGCATTTAATCAATTATGGGATAAATGTAATCAATTATTTGCGTGCAAAATTTTCCAAAAAACGAAAACCCAGAAAAATAATCGATTATCTATTTTACATAATCGATTAAATCACTCCTCAACGCTTTTAATCGATTATGATACGAGCTAATCGATTATGAACGAAAACATTTTCACAAACAACGCTTTTAATCGATTACAATACGAAATCTAATCGATTATCTACGTGATTAAAACAGATTTTCATAAAAACACATGATTAACATCAAAACTTATCAATAAACACAAATCAATCAAGAGATTTATCATCAACAATTCCTAGATCTCTTCTAAGCTCATAAAATCTATCTCTAGGCAAGCCTTTTGTAAAGATATCCGCTAGTTGATGTTTTGTGTCTATATATTCTATTATGCAATCTCCTTTAGCCATATGATCTCTAATAAAATGATGTCTAATATCTATATGCTTGGTCTTAGAATGCATGATAGGATTTCTAGTCAAATTTATGGCACTAGTGTTATCACACTTAAGAGGGATATGATCTAGAAAGATATCAAAGTCTTCTAATTGTTGTTTCATCCATAGGATTTGAGCACAACAACTGCCTGCTGCTATATACTCAGCCTCAGTGGTTGAAAGAGCAACACTAGCTTGTTTCTTAGAATGCCATGAAACTAAAGAACATCCTAAAAGATGACATGTTCCACTAGTACTTTTCCTATCAACTCTACATCCACCATAATCTGAGTCAGAAAAACCTATAATACTACTAGGAGAGGCTCCTAAAGGGTACCATAAACCAAAGGTTTTTGTTCCTTTAAGGTACTTAAGGATTCTTTTGACTTCTTTTAGGTTAGATTCTCTAGGGTTGGCTTGAAATCTTGCACAAACACACACACTTTGCATAATGTCAGGTCTACTAGCAGTAAGATAAAGCAAGGATCCGATCATACCTCTATACTTTGTTTGATCTACTGCCTTACCATTTAAATCTTGATCTAGATAACAAGATGTAGCCATGGGAGTTGCAGCTTCCTTGGAATTTTCTATCTCAAATTTCTTTAAGATCTCGTTGCAATATTTTGTTTGACCTATAAATATGCCTTTCTTCATTTGTTTGATTTGCAAACCAAGAAAGAAATTTAATTCTCCCATTATGGACATTTCAAATTCTCCCTGCATATTACTTGCAAACTCTTGGCAAAGATCATCATTAGTTGATCCGAATATGATATCATCAACATAAACTTGAACAATTAGAATATGATTCTTTGATTTCTTAATGAAAAGAGTAGAATCAACTTTACCTCTTCTAAAACTATTATCAAGTAACAAATTACTTAACCTTTCATACCAAGATCTTGGAGCTTGTTTTAGTCCATATAAGGCTTTCTTCAACTTGTAAACATGATTTGGATTTTTGAAATCTTCAAAGCCTGGAGGTTGTTCCACATAGACTTCTCCCTTGATGTATCCATTTAGGAAAACACTTTTTACATCCATTTGAAACAATTTGAAACCCATAATGGAAGCATATGCTAGCAACAAACGAATAGCCTCTAGTCTTGCTACAGGTGCATAAGTTTCATCATAGTCTATTCCTTCTTCTTGTCTATAACCTTTTGCAACCAGCCTAGCTTTGTTCTTGGTGATGTTCCCTTCTTCATCAAGCTTATTTCTAAAAACCCATCTGGTGCCAATAACCTACATATTGTTAGTTTTAGGAATTAAATCCCATACCTGATTTCTTTCAAATTGATTTAGCTCTTCTTGCATTGCTATACACCAATGATCATCCGCTAAATCTTCTTCCACGGTCTTTGGTTCAATTTGTGAAACAAAAGCAACATTCATGCAGAAATTATTCATGTTCCTCCTTGTTCTTACACCTGTTGAGATATCTCCAATGACATTGTCCAAAGATACTTCTTTTGGTGGTCTCATTCTTTTGGTAGACTTTCATCTTGAGGAGGATTATCATCTAAGTTGATTTCTTCAACAGGTTCTTCCAAAGGAGTTCCTTGTTGTTGTTCTCCTTCATCATCTACAAAGATTCTTTTTGACTCAAGAGGGGTTTCCTCAAGGTCTAGATATTCATCAAAGACAACATGTATAGATTTTTCAACATTTAAAGTCCTTTTGTTAAAAACTCTATATGCTTTACTATTCAAAGAATAACCTAAAAATGTAGCTTCATCGAATTTAGAATCAAATTTTCCTATGCTATCTTTTCCATTTTTCAAAACAAAACATTTGCATCCAAAAACTCTAAAATGAGAAATATTTGGTTTTCTTCCTTTAAAAAGCTCATATGGAGTTAATTTCAAAATAGGTCTTATTAAAATTCTATTTAAAACATAACATGCGGTGCTTATGGCATCAGCCCAAAAATATTTAGGTAAATTACTTTCATTCAACATAGTTCTTGCAAGTTCTTCTAAAGATCTATTTTTCCTTTCAACTACACCATTTTGTTGTAGTGTTCTTGGTGCTGAAAATTTATGAGAAATACCTTGTTCTTCACAAAAAATTTCAAAAGATGTATTTTGAAATTCACGTCATGATCACTTCTTAAAACCTTAATTCTCAAATCTTTTTCATTTTGAATAACCTTGGCAAATTTTCTAAATTCTTTGAAAGCATCACTTTTAGATGAAAGAAAAAACGTCCATGTAAATCTAGAGTAATCATCAACAATCACAAGAGCATAATAATTGCCACCAAACCTTTTTGTTCTAGAAGGACCAAATAAATCCATGTGGAATAATTCTAAAGGTTTAGAACTAGAAACAACATTTTAAGATTTAAATGAATTTTTAATTTGCTTCCCTTTTTGACAAGCTGCACAAATTTTATTATTTTCAAAAGTCAGTTCTGGCAAACCAATTACTAACTCTTTTCATATGAGTTTACTTAGATGTGGCATATGAATGTGAGCAGCTCTTCTATGTCATAACCATGGATCTTCTTCTTTAGCTACTAAACAAGATATATTTCTTGATGAAGATGCATTATCAATATTAATGAGATAAATATTGTTATGTCTCTTACCAATGAGGGCGATTTGATTAGAGTCCTTGTGATGAATTTTGCAAAGATCACTATCAAATGTTACCTTTAAGCCTTTATCACAAAGTTGATTAATGATTAGCAAATTGTGCTTCAAACCATCAACAAGAAGAACATCATGAATCTTTAAAGTCTCTCCAATATCTCCACTACCAATGATCTTTTCCTTGTTGTTGTCTCCATAGGTTACAAAACCTTGTTCTTTCTTTTTAAAGCTTTTGAATTTGCTTTTATCACCTGTCATATGTCTTAAACATCCACTATCAAGATACCATAAGGATTTTCTAAACTTGGGACCAACCTGCAATATAAACAAAAGTATTTAGGTCCCCTAAAATTACTTATTAGGGTCCTCATGGGTTATAAACAATTTTTCCTTTGGGAACCCATTTGTATTTCCCATTAGGAACACTAAAACGTCTAATATTGCATTTATTTACGGAATGACCTTTATGCATGCAATAGAAACATGTTGGAACATTTGGTTTTCTTGAAAAAATTTTCTTTTCAAAAACCTTCTTTGTATTAGATGTTTCACCTTTTACAAAAACAGTTTTGGTAGGTTTTTATTACTTTTGAAATTATAACCAAGTCCTACTTTTTGATATAAACCTTTTTGCACATTTAAAATATTATTTAAATTTTGGTTTCCCATGGTAAGTTTTGAAAGAGAAATTTCAAATAAGATACTTTATTAGCAAAAACCTTGCAATCTTGAAAAATAGGAATTTTTTATTTGAATTTACATGGAATTTTTGCCTTTTCCAAATCTTCTTTCAAAACCTTTTTCTGTTCTTCTAAATCAACAATTTTCTTTTCAAGACTTTTGTAGTGAGTCTTTAATTTATTATGAAGAGAAGTAAGTTTTTCAAATTTTTCACATAAATCAAGAAATTCTTCAAGCAAATCATCATAATTATTTGGAAGACCAAAATCACTTACCTTGCTACATGTGGATTCAACATCATCCGCCATGAGACAAATATTCGCCTCTTCTTCCGAGTCACTTGAACTTTGAGAAGAACTCTGTAACGACCCAAGAAATCGTTACTTTTATCATACTTAGTATGCAAACGTAACTTGTATTAACTGATAATAAAACACATTATATATATAATTTGTATTTGTATTCAATACAAAAGGGAATCTTTACTACTACAAAATTCTATTATAAGAAATAAAAACATATATAAATATATGCGTATAACTACTACTTCATCTTCCAGTATAATCCTGGGACTCCGAAGCATCCCGCTCACCTATTAAGATATCTGCTCCCGTGTAGCAAAACACGATCATCGCAGGCCAAACAATCGGCAATTGTAGGGTAAGCTAATCATTCAAAAATATAACAACACAAAATAATAACATCATGTAGTATTCATCATCATATCATTCTCATGCACAATCATCATAGAACATACTTAAATGCTTTGAAATTTAATGCATCTTTAATAATTGAAAAGTAACAACATAAATCATATTATCATGTAATACACATACTCACAACATTCTCATTAACACACATAAGTAGATTATGGGCACCAACCCCAGGCTCTACTCGGCCCCACACAAACATATCGGTAGATTATGGGCACCAACCCCAGGCTCTACTCGGCCCCACACACAAACATATCGGTAGATTATGGGCACCAACCCCAGGCTTTACTCGGCCCCACCCACACATACCGGTAGATTACGGGCACCAACCCCAGGCTCTAGTCGGCCTCACAAACAAACACATCGGTAGATTATGGGCACCAACCCCAGGCTCTACTCGGCCCCACACAAACATATCGGTAGATTATGGGCACCAACCCCAGGCTCTACTCGGCCCCACACACAAACATATCGATAGATTATGGGCACCAACCCCAGGCTCTACTCGGCCCCACACACAAACATATCGGTAGATTATGGGCACCAACCCCAGGCTGTACTCGGCCCCACACACAAACATATCGGTAGATTATGGGCACCAACCCCAGGCTCTACTCGGCCCCACACAAACATATCAGTAAATTACGGGCACCAACCCCAGGCTCTACTCGGCCCCACACACAAACATATCGGTAGATTATGGGTACCAACCCCAGGCTCTACTCGGCCCCACACAAACATATCGGTAGATTGTGGGCACCAACCCCAGGCTCTAGTCGGCCCCACACACAAACATATCGATAGATTATGGGCACCAACCTCAGGCTCTACTCGGCCCCACACACAAACATATCGGTAGATTATGGGCACCAACCCCAGGCTCTACTCGGCCCCACACAAACATATCGGTAGATTATGGGCACCAACCCCAGGCTCTACTCGGCCCCACACAAACATATCGGTTGATTACGGGCACCAACCCCAGGCTCTACTCGGCCCCACACACAAACATATCGATAGATTATGGGTACCAACCCCAGGCTCTACTCGGCCCCGCACAAACATATCGGTAGATTGTGGGCACCAACCCCAGGCTCTAGTCGGCCCCACACACAAACATATCAATAGATTATGGGCACCAACCCCAGGCGCTACTCGGCCCCACACACAAACATATCGGTAGATTATGGGCACCAACCCCAGGCTCTACTCGGCCCCACACAAACATATCGGTAGATTATGGGCACTAACCCCAGGCTCTACTCGGCCCCACACAAACATATCGGTAGATTATGGGCACTAACCCCAGGCTCTACTCGGCCTCACACAAGCATCATAAACAATACAAAAGCAAGGTTTTTCACACATTACACTTAATACAACAATAATATACAAAATATGCTAATTTTATATATATAACATTAATTTTCTTAATATCAATTTATATATTTTTGAACATTAACTTCCCTAACCTGGATTTTTGTTTATTCCTTGCTCGGATGGAAAATTGCAATCCTAATCCTTAGCTCATCTTTTATCTCAAAATCCTGGATAACATCTCCCCATAAAGAGAATTGATTGAGAAAAATCTTCAAAAACCATAAACTTTCCAAAAGAAAATTCTCAAGAATAAACGGACTTAGACTTACCCGTTCACAAAACTAATCGGGTAGAACTCTTTCTTACACTGTTAGTCTCCTATTGCTTCTTCTGGATCTGGAAACCATTAGGATTTCAGTATCTAAACCTTAGGGAGAGTGTAGAGAGGGAATAGAGAGAATAGAAAGAATAGAGGTAGAGAGAATAGAGGTATGTGAAAACAAACTACCCAACTAGCCCCTTTTTATTTTATATTGTATTATCTTTATAGTCTGACATCTTTATAATATATAATATATAAAATCTTTATAATCTCATATATGTGTAATCAAATATCTTTATAATCCAATATCTTTATAATCTAATATCTTTATAACTGAATATTTTTATAACATAATATCTTTATAATATAATATTTTTATAACTAAATATCTTTATAATCTAATATTTTTATAACTGAACATCTTTATAATATAATATTTGTATGGTATAATATTTTTATAACATAATATCTTTATAATATAATATTTTTATAACTAAATATCTTTATAATCTAATATTTTTATAACTGAACATCTTTATAATATAATATCTTTATGATATAATATTTTTATAACTAAATATCTTTATAATATAATATGTATATATTCTAATATTTTTATAATTTAAAATATTGGGGTGTTAGAATTTTCCCACCATTAAAATTTTCGTCCTCGAAAATTGACTTACCAACAAACATAAATGGATATGATTCTCTCATTTGGTTCTCCAGTTCCTAAGTAAATTTACCCATTTGGTGATTCTACACCACCTAACCCATGTCATTCATTTTCTCTCAGAGTTGCTTCATCTGAAAATTAATCACTTTTACGGCTTGATTTCTATAGACAGGTCTTCTCTATTTTGTACATCGTCTTACTCCAAACTATGGACTAGATCATGCACTTATTTCCTTAATGTTATGTAGATTTTCCAAATGAGGGGACAAAGCCAACTCATAAGCCACTGCACCAATCTTCCAGAGAATTTGATATGGCTCAAAGAATTTCATAGTCAATTTCCTAGATTTTATAGTTTGACCAAATCTTATATTAGACTTTACTGTCAGGAAAACATATTCTCCCATATTAAACTCCAAAAGCATTTATCTTCGATTTTTATATGATTTCTTCCTACTCATAGTAGTCACCATTTTCTCCCAAATCTCTTAATTCTTCTTTGTAGTCAGTTGTAACAACTCGAGTCTTACTAACACTTGTTCACCATTATGGTACCAGGATAGAGGTGTCTTGTATTTCTATCCATATAATGCTTTATGTGGTTCTATCCCAATGTTGGCATGATAGTTGTTGTTATAAGTGAACTCCACTAAAGGAAGGATTTCATCTCAGCTCCCTAGATGATCCATTGCACAAAATCTCAACAAATTTTCTAGTGATTATAATTTTCTCTCGAATTGTCTATCTATCTAAGGATGGTAGGCTGAGCTCAATCTTAACTTGGTACTTAGCACCTCTTGTAGTGTCTACTAAAATCTAAAGATGAACCTAGGGTCTCTATCCGAAATGATATTAGACAACACTCCATGCAATCATACTATCTCTTTGATGTACAACGAGGCCAGCATAGCCATGGAAATCCTTAAGTTAACTAGCTAAAAGTGAGCTCTCTTCATCAATTTATCTACAATCACCCAAATCAATTATGCCCTATGATTTCCCATGATAGATGGATAACAAAACCCATAGCATTGTTATCCCAATTTCACTCAAGAATCTCCATCTATTGTAACATCTCACACGGTCTCTAATGCTCCACCTTAGCCTTCTACTAGGTTAAACGAGCAACAATATATTGAGCAACATCATTCTTCATGACCAACCTCTAAAAGAACTTCTTTAGACCCTAGTATATCTTAGTCATCTCAGGATGTAAACTGAGACGAGTCTTGTACCCTTCATCCAATACCATTTTCTTTAGTGTTAGATCAACTAGAATGCGAACTTTGTCTCGGGATCTCAACACTCCATCCATTCTTAATTTGAAATCCTTCGCCTGATCTATTCCAATGTGATCAAAAACAACTTTTTAACTTAAGATCTATCCTATGTTGTTCTCCAATCTATTTCATGAATTTGTTCATCACAATGTGTATGTTGCAACTAGTGTGAGCAGGAATCATATCCAACCCAAGGCTCATAGTCTTTTCTTTTTTTTAGTTGCTCTAATAATTTCTGCTCCTTTATCGTCATGGTCGGTACTTGTACTACCCTTCTACTCAAGGGATCAACAACTACATTTTACTTTACCTACATGGTAGTTCAGCTAAAAGTCAAAATCTTTTAGGAACTCCATCCATCTTCTCTATCTCATGTTCAGTTTCTTCTGATCAATCAAATACTTCAAGCTCTTGTGGTTACTGAACACATCAAACTATACACAATTCATAATAATGTCTCCAGGTCTTCAAGGCAAAGATAATTGCAACTAGTCCCAAATCGTGGATAAGGTAATTCTTTTCATACACCTTCAACTAATAAGATCCAAAAGTAATAATTTTATTCTCTTGCATCAATACACAACCTAATCCCAGATAGGAAGCATCATTCTAATCTCAAAGGGTTTACTCAAATTAAGAATTACTAACATAAGGTTATGGTCAACCTTTATTTCAGCTCTATGAAACTCTGCTTACCTATGTTGGTCCATACAAATGGTTGATCCTTTCAGGTCAACTAAGTTAACAGAGCCATGATCTTAGAAAATCCTTTTATAAACATGATGTAATAACCAACCAACCGCATAAGGTTCCTAATCTGTAACATTATCTCGGGGAGTTCCCACTACAACACTGTCTCAACTTTAGTAGGATCTACAAAACTTGTCTCAACCTGAAATTTACAAGTTCCAAGAACTGAACTTCTAACAACCAGAATTTATACTTTGACAATTTATCATACAACTTTCTTTTTCTCAAGATATCCAACATTGTTCTTAGGTATACCTCATGCTCCTTACACGAGCAAAAGTAGTTCAGAATCTCATCTATAAACACCACTACAAACTAATCTAGGTATAACCTAGAAATCTTGTTCATGTACTCCATGAACACTACAAGGCATAACTACATACTAATAGTGACCATACTTCATCCTAAAAGTTGTCTTATGTACATTTTCAACCTTCACTCTGATATGATGAAAGTCTGATATCAGATCAATCTTAGAGAATACAACTGTTCCATACAACTAATATTACAAATCATCAATGATAAAAATACTTATTCTTTATAGTGAGTTTGTTAAGTTGCTTAATCAATGCACAATCTTAATGACCCATCAGACATAATTAACACCCAATTTTCATATATGTTTATTTCTAGTGCTTTAGGAAAAGATGTGGCTAAATGGTTTTTCATCACTATCACACATCTAACACACATAAAGGACATCATCATCATACCAGATGTTGGTGTAACACCAACAAATCACATTACAACTTCAATGGAAGCTACAATTACTTCACACAAGCACATGACACAAGAGAGTGTGTCTCTCCATAATCATACATCATATAATTATTTATGAGATATCCTCACAATTAAGACAGAAATTCATCCTGATTTAGTTATGAGTGTGCACCCTCATTACTTAATCCAGATTCCTTCCTTCCTTAATATGTTTATATATATTAAAAACAACAATCTCATTCCAATGAAATTGAGATTTCGCAAACATCCAATCAATTTCTCTATATACAACAAACTAATGGCAAACCAATCCCCTTAGGTCAATCCTAGGAAAGAACTGCTCTGATACCATTATTCTAACGACCCAAGAAATTGCTACTTTTATCATACTTAGTATACAAACGTAACTTGTATTAACTGATAATAAAACACATTATATATATAATTTGTATTTTTATTCAATACAAAAGGGAATCTCTACTAGTACAAAATTCTATTATAAGAAATAAAAACATATATAAATATATGCTTATAACTACTACTTCATCTTCCAACATAATCCTGGGACTCCGAAGCATCCCGCTCACCTATTAAGATATCTGCTCCCGTGTAGCAAAACACGATCATCGCAGGCCAAACAATCGGCAATTGTAGGGTAAGCTAATCATTCAAAAATATAACAACACAAAATAATAACATCATGTAGTATTCATCATCATATCATTCTCATGCACATTCATCATAGAACATACTTAAATACTTTGAAATTTAATGCATCTTTAATAATTGAAAAGTAACAACACAAATCATATTATCATGTAATACACATACTCACAACTTTCTCATTAACACACATAAGTAGATTATGGGCACCAACCCCAGGCTCTACTTGGCCCCACACAAACATATCGGTAGATTATGGGCACCAACCCCAGGCTCTACTCGGCCCCACACAAACATATCGGTAGATTATGGGCACCAACCCCAGGCTCTACTCGGCCCCACACAAACATATCGGTAGATTATGGGCACCAACCCCAGGCTCTACGCGGCCCGACACAAACATATCGGTAGATTATGGGCACCAACCCCAGGCTCTACTCGACCCCACACAAACATATCGATAGATTATGGGCACCAACCCCAGGCTCTACTCGGCTCCGCACACAAACATATCGGCAGATTATGGGCACCAACCCCAGGCTCTACTCGGCCCCACCCAAACATATCGGTAGATTATGGGCACCAACCCCAGGCTCTACTCGGCCCCACACAAACATATCGGTAGATTATGGGCACCAACCCCAGGCTCTACTCGGCCCCACACACAAACATATCGATAGATTATGGGCACCAACCCCAGGCTCTACTCGGCCCCACACACAAACATATCGGTAGATTATGGGTACCAACCCCAGGCTCTACTCGACCCCACACAAACATATCGGTAGATTATGGGCACCAACCCCAGGCTCTACTCGGCCCCACACAAACATATCGGTAGATTATGGGCACTAACCCCGGGCTCTACTCGGCCTCACACAAACATCATAAACAATACAAAAGCAAGGTTTTTCACACATTACACTCAATACAACAATAATATACAAAACATGCTAATTTTATATATATAACATTAATTTTCTTAATATCAATTTTTATATTTTTGAACATTAACTTTCCTAACCTGGATTTTTGTTTATTCCTTGCTCGGATGGAAAATTGCAATCCTAATCCTTAGCTCATCTTTTATCTCAAAATCCTGGATAACATCTCCCCATAAAGAGAATTGATTGAGAAAAATCTTCAAAAACCATAAACTTTCCAAAAGAAAATTATCAAGAATAAACGGACTTAGACTTACCCGTTCACAAAAATAATCAGGTAGAACTCTTTCTTACACTGTTAGCCTCCTATTGCTTCTTCTGGATCTAGAAACCATTAGGATTTCAGTATCTAAACCTTAGGGAGAGTGTAGAGAGGGAATAGAGAGAATAGAAAGAATAGAGGTGGAGAGAATAGAGGTATGTGAAAACAAACTACCCAACTAGCCCCTTTTTATTTTATATTGTATTATCTTTATAGTCTGACATCTTTATAATATATAATATATAAAATCTTTATAATCTCATATATGTATAATCAAATATCTTTATAATCCAATATCTTTATAACTGAATATTTTTATAACATAATATCTTTATAATATAATATTTTTATAACTAAATATCTATATAATCTGATATTTTTATAACTGAACATCTTTATAATATAATATCTTTATGATATAATATTTTTATAATATAATATCTTTATAATATAATATTTTAATAACTAAATATCTTTATAATCTAATATTTTTATAACTGAACATCTTTATAATATAATATCTTTCTGATATAATATTTTTATAACTAAATATCTTTATAATATAATATGTTTATATTCTAATATTTTTATAATTTAAAATATTGGGGTGTTTCAAACTCACTTCATTATCTTCCCAATCAATGTACGCCTTCTTTTTCTTTTTATCAAAAGGCTTCTTATTTTTCTTTCCTTTTTCTTCTTCTTTCTTGATGTTGGGCCATTTCGACTTCAAGTGTCCCCTTTTTCCACAACCATAACATTTATAATTGTCAATAGAATTTAAATTTTCAGATTTCTTTCCTTTCTTGAAATTCCCTTTGTTTTTGTTCCTGATGAACTTTTTGTATTTCTTAACAAACATGTTGATGCACTGCATTCAAGATCATCATCTGTATCACTACTTTCATCTTTATAGGATTCAGCTTTAAGAGCAACACCTTTCCTCTTGACATCTTCTTCTTCTCCTTTGAAGCGTCCAAGTTCAATTTCATGTTCTCTAAGCTTTCCAAAGAGAGTGGTCATGTTCATATTTGTGAGATTCTTTTATTTCGTGATTGTCGTCACTTTGGGTTGCCATGTCCTGTCCAAGGATTTCAAAATTTTCACATTTAATTCCTCAGTGTCAAATTTCTTACCTAACGCCTTGAGGTGATTTACAATGTGAGTAAATCTTTTCTGGACATCATAGATGGTTTCTCCCTTGCTTATACAGAACATCTCATACTCTTGAATCAAGGTATTTTTCCTTGATCTCTTAACATCCTCCGTGCCTTCATGTGTGACTTCAAGAGTGTCCCACATCTCCTTTGCTGTAGGGCAATCAGATAACCTGTAAAACTCATCAACAGTTAAGGCAGATGATATCATATTGCAAGCCCTTATGTAACATTGATGCTCATTGTATTCTTCTTTTGTCCATCTTGCTCTTTCTTTGGGTACCTATACTTAATTAACAATGGTCACAGGAATATATGGACCTTTAACAACTGCATCCCAAATGCCTTGATCATTAGACCTAAGAAAAATCTCCATCCTCTCTTTCCAAAAAGGATAATTTTCACCAGTAAAGAGTGGTGGTCTATGAATAGATGCACCTTCAATAAAAGATTGATTTTTTCCTGCCATAAGGATCTTTGATTTTGAATAACATTCAAAAACCAGCTCTAATACCAATTATTAGAAATAACGACAGTGTAAAAATCAAGAGGGGTGGTCAATTGGATTTTTAAAACAACTTTTTCCCTTTTAAAATAATTTTCTACATTTTAAAAAATACTTCTAAAATCAAGATTTGGATTTTCCTTAACCTTTGATAAGAGCAGTTTGAATAACAATTGTTAATATGATCCGCAATAAAAATAAAAAGATAGGGAAAGAGAGATAGAACACAAAGATTTATACTGGTTCAGATTTAGTCAATCCTACGTCCAGTTCCCAATCACCACAAACATGTGATGATCACCCCACTATCTTTAAATGCAATTACAAACACTAATCCAGTGACAACATGTAAAAACAAATAAAGATCAACAACAACACCTCCTTAGACACACAAAGGATGATCCCCACCTCTCTTGACACACAAGAGATGAACACACCTCCCTTTAGAACAGATCCAAGGGATGAATTATAGCAATCAATAAACAGTAAAGAAAACACCTGATGAGTGTTGGATATGAAAGCTTAAGCACAATGCAATCACCACTTCCAAGAACTTAGATCAACCTTGAGAGAGCAAGAAAGTGGCTTTGAAAATATTTAGTGCAAGAACACTGTATTTTCATGTTTGATCAGTTGTGTTTTCATTATTAGGTTGATTCAGCATTGAATTCGCAAAAACATCGTATTTAATCGATTATATAAAAGGTGTAATCGATTATATTAGAGTAAAATTGGAAAACATATTTTTCCTGATATAATCGATTAGATTAAGGCCATAATCGATTATATGAAATCCAAAATCAATATAATCGATTATCAAAAACACTTAATGGATTATTTTGTTCGTTAAACACTTTTAATTCAAATTTTAAGTGATATAATTGATTCTATTTCGATACCTAATCAATTAAAAGCGTAGAAAAAGGTTTTTGCGAAAAAACGACTTGCTCTCAAGTTTGAAATAGCCTTGAATGGGATTTATGACTTACTCTTTTTATCCATCACCCAAAACTGAAACTTCTAAACTTGAATCTTCAACTCTTAAGAAAATCTTCAACAATCTCCTTCCTTTAAAGAATTTATTCTTCTTTATATCTTGTCTTTATTTCCATGAAGCAACCTTCCTTTGTAAGATAAAATCAAGTCTTTAATGTTGCAATAAAACTTTATATCTTCATCATCAAAACTCCAATCTTCATGACTTATTGAGATAAAAACATCATCAACACTTTTTGAGTAACTTTTTACTCATACTTGAAATATGTCAACAGCAAGAACCACAGTCATAAACTCAGTTTTAAGGGCAAAGGCATGAAGGCCATGAAACCACCTATGAACTTACCAACGCTACCTCGAAAGATACCAGCAGCAGCCAGTCGAGGAGAATATCTGGCAGTCCCATCAATATTAAAGTATTTATGTGAATATTTTATTTATATATTTATATTTTTTATATTTTACCTACTTATATTTAAAGTAATATTTTTATAACTTTTATTTGTCCGACCAATATAATTTTAATAAATAATTAAAATATACATATCAGTATTTTATTTATATATAATCTTATTTTATTATACATTCAATAGTTTTAATTTCTTAAATTCAAATATTTTTTTAATTGAAATTGAAAAATATTAAGTCATAATTACAATTTTTTTAGTTATAAGAATTAAAAATTAATCATTCACAACTAAAATTTATAGTTCTTGATTTAAGAAATTATTTCATTATTGATATACAGGATAATGACACATTAATGTACCATTTTTTCTTAATCTTATTATATTTTATATATTTTACTTCTTTTAATTTTATAATTTTTATACACATACTTTAAAAATAAAAAATATTTATTATAATAATTTTTGTTTGGAATACAAAGCTATTTCTTCAAGTATACAAAGTAGATATTTATATTTTTTTTGTAATAAAAATATTATCTTTGTATTCAAAGTATAAAATATAAATAATACATAAATAATAATTAGGATTTGTATTGTATAATTTATATTTATCTTCTATTATAGGAGTAATACATAATGTTTAAAATAATTAAAAATAAATAGAAATATGAAAAGTGAATATGAAAAGAGTTCATATTATACATAATTATATATATATATATATATAGATAACATATATGTACATATTGTTGTAGTACCCCTAGATAGTCTAGCACCTCTAGATGGTCTAATAGTATTGTGACGTACTAGATAGTCTAGCATCCCAAACTCTTTAGTATCAAATGTTTTGATTATAACAAAAAGAATGTATTTTCTATTCTATTATCATCTAAGAAGTTGCTTTGTGCAATTGACCAACTATAGCAAATATAAGACCCATAGTAGGTCTCATTTAAGACTATTAGATGGTTTACCAATGTAAACTTTATTTAATTTGAAATAAGCAAGTCGAATCATATTTGGATTTTATATTTGAAATTGATAACGAGTTTATTGGAACAAAATCATATTTAAATCAATTACGAATTAAGAAAGTATTTGGAATTAATGAGCAAACTTCAAAACAAAGAACGAACAAGGAAATAGATGATATTATTTGTATTTATTTGAATTGTTTCCTTTCAGGAATTGGCTAACGTGTTTCAAAATCATAAAGTCTTTCCTAATCAAGCATCCAATGACACTAAGAACAAAGATCTCATTATGCAACAAGAATTTATCAAATATCGTCTAGGACATTGTAAAGTAAAGATCAAGGAAGAATTGAAATGCAAATTAAAGCTTTAAGCAACGTTTTGAAAATTGTGAAAACTATAAGGAGACTTGAAGATTGAAAGGTGAAGAAAACAAGGGCGATCTAAGCATTCGAATTACCAAAGTCTGTCAGCAAAGCGTCTAGTAATTATAAGTGGGTAAGAGCCAAACTTTCTGTAATATCTCTGAGTGATACCCAATGAGCTAAATTGTACTCTGGTCTATTATAAGAGACATTCCTTTTCTTTTCTGCTAAGGTCTTAATCTCAGAGAGATATTAAAACTGGTATAACCAGGAATGGTTTGTGTACTCGTTGTAACCAGGAATGGTTTGAATACTCCTTGTAATCATTTGTTTAATTAGTGAAACCTCTTAAGAAGAATTCTTAAGAGAGAACTAGACATAGCCCGTGAGCTTTCGATGAACTAGTATAAAGATCTCGTGTTGGCTTTTTCATTGGGAGACAATCTAGTCTATCATATCATCCGATAGACGGTCTGGTGTGTTCTTGCAAAAGAATCTAAGGATCTATTCAACCCCCCTTTCTAGAGCCTCTTGTTTCAACACACACACACACACATATATATATATATATATACCAGAAAAATTAATATAAAAATATTATAAAATTATTTCATAGTAAATATTATTGTGTAGTTTTTAAAATAATAACAAATTAGAAAAATAATTTTTTGAAGACTAATAATTCTTTGAATTTTTTAAATTAATTTTTTTCATCTTATCATAATATATGTTAATAATGAAATAATTTTCATATCAATAACTGATACGTAAATTTTAATTGTGAGTGATTAATTTTTAATTTTTATAATAATATATTTTAATAATGAAATAATGTTTTATATCAATAATATACATTTAAATTTTAATTGTGAGTGATTAATTTTTAATTCTCAAAACTATTTTAATTCTAAGTGAATCATTCTTAATTTTAATTAAAATAATATTATTGAGAGAAAATATTTAAATTTGAAGAGCTAAAAGTATATGATATATAATAAAAAAGATTACTTTTCTAATTTATTGTTATAGTTTAAAAGCTATATAATAATATTTATTATCAAATTATTCTATTAAATTTTTATATTAGTTTGATTTTAAAGTCAACTTATGTTTTTAGTATTTAATAATGTTGAGAAATGATAAGATTAGAAAAGAATAAATTTGATATTCTAATTTGAAATCTTTTATTAGAAGAGAAAAAATAAAAAATTAATAAAAAATATATAAATGAAATATTAATGTATCTATTTTGATTATCTATCACAAATTTATTAGTAAAACAAGAAAAATATCTTAAATCTTAAATCTAAAAGGTAAACATGTGATTGATTGATGTGATTTTTATCTCCAATCTAAAATTCAATTCACGACCAACACATTAACATTGTTTTTTATATGTTTTTTTTGGATGAAAATTCACATGGATATGATCAAGTGATTTTATTTTTCGGATCTCTATTTTAAATTAATAGAACTTCTTTTAATTTTAACTAGTAAAAGGAATACATTATTTACTGTCATTCATTTTAATTGCTTTTTATGATTTATATAATAGTCAAGAAATAAAAAAATTATTTTTCCACATGAAATGGTATGAAGTTTGTATTGTATTTTTTTTATTTCTAATCTACAATAATTATATATAAGTTTTTTTCTCACTTTCATGATAAATGTGTAAACTAATTAAAATTAAATAGCAAGTAAAATAGTATTTGAGATAAAAAATTAATTAACATTATCTTAAATTTAAAAATTACAAATAAATAGGAATTATTTTTGCAAAAAAATACTAATAGAGAAAATATTAACATGGTATTAAAGATTAAAGTATATAATACATAAATCTGTGCATTACCATAACCTCCCTGTTTTGTTTTAATACTGAGCATTAGGAGAGCCTCTCTGTTTTGTTTTAATACTTGGCCACCTTCCTTTTGGAAGTGTTGGAAACTAGCAAATGGGTGGATCATATTTATTTAAGTTATATTATTTAATGATTTATATAATATTATTTTAATTTTAAATTTTTGTCACTATTTTATTTTACATTTTATATCTTCATTATAAATTACATTCTATATTCTATAATTATAATTATTCGATTATCTTTTACACTATAAATAAATAATGGATAAAGATATAATTTATTAATTTATCATATAAATTCAATATCTTTTTTATAAGTATTAAAAGATAAGGTTTAAATGGATTTTAGATTAAATTCTTAATTTATTTTATAAATTCAATATTTTTTTGTAAGTATTAGAAGATAAGGTTTAAATGAGTTTTAGGTTAAAACGGTTATATATATAATAAAATAATTTTATTTTCTTAATAAAATTATTACCTTTTAAAGCTTAAATTATAGATCTTTTCTAGAGTTTCTAAAGTACTCTTGAGTGATGAGAATGTTGAGATTATGTAAGCTTCGTTTTCTTTGATTTTTTTTCAAGTTTAGAGTAAGAGAAGTTAACTTGAATTATTAAATTTCATTGATTTGTAATTATAATTATAATTGTTGGATTAAATCCTAGTTTAGACGTTAAGAGAGATTTTGATTTTGTGCAAACTAAAATTTAAGTATAAATTTATAAATTCATATATAAATTGTAGTTGGATTGTTTCATTTTATGGAACAATTGAAGGTTGATCAAATAAGTAATAGAAATATTTTTCATTTTGGTCAGTATGGTATTTTTCTCTCCAAATACTAATAATTACAATACTCACATTCTCTTATAATATCATATTTTTTCTTTTGTACATATGCTATATAAATGTAGAAATAATACTATTATCATAAATCATTATACTCCTATTTATATCACATGTTAAGGATTTTCTTTCTATTAATAATCAATTATTTCTATATATTATGCAAAAGGACATTTATACAAAAGGACTAACTTATACCTAGAAAGTTTACACGTTGAATAAGATTAAAAGTAATGGGATTATCATAGGCTAGTTGATTTGATTTTATGTATACCACTTTAATGTTTTATTAATTCTGATATCCAATTTTAAAAAATAATGAATTTATATATATATAATTAATATTTTTATTCATTGAATATTTAAACTGATCTTACAATTTTTAATTGCTTTTAATATTTTATTTTATTTAAATAAAGTTAATTTTAACTGAATATTAGTTTGATTTTAGTGACTTTATTTTATTTCCTTGTAAAATAAATATTAATACATCATTCACATAAATTGAAAATGCAATAATGATTAAGCACAAAGTTAAACATATATAAATTTAACCACTTTTTAAACTCTCTTTCACATAAATTTAACACAAAGATACTATATTGGTTGATTTTAATTAAAATTAAAATTGTTGAAAAAAAATAATAGTAAAAACATATTAAAAAATCTAAAAAAAATTAGAACTAAAAAGTTTATTAAATAAAAAAAATAATACTTTCAAATGGTTGAAAGAAAAATTGCTTTGCTGACCGGAGAGTTATATGTGAAATGCACCTCTAAATAAAAAGTAAGATGAATAAAAGTGTAACACTTTGTATTGTTGATTCTAATTTCACATTACAGAAGTAATAAATTGTATCTTTAAGAAATAAATGAAAAGATAAAAAGATTATAAGTATTGAATAAAATAAAAAAACTGTGTGCAATATTGTGCACTTTCATAATCTAAAAAATTTAAATTTGTTTTATTTAATATAAACACTTGTATATAAATTCACCCTCTTTTAGAAATAATAAAAGAAAAAAAAACATTTTTTTACTTTCTCATTATTATTTTATATTTTTTATGGTTGACAAATTCTTAATATGATATTTTTTTAACACCAACCTTATAGTTCAAGGTTAACAAGATTCATTCTCATACAACTAACTAACCTTAATCTTAGAATGTAAGTATACAAAAATAATACATATATACACCATATCTATGTTGTAATGACACTTTATTTATAGTTTATTTTCTTAAATTTTTGTTCATACTTTTGTTGTAATAGAAAGAAAAGTATAAATATGTGGTTTGAAAAAGAGTGGTTTAAAAAGTATAAATTTCAAGGTCTTCTTCAGCTGAAGCTGAATATAAAGCTTTAGCCTTGACAAGATATGAAGCTTAATGGTTGACATATTTGATGGCTGATTTCAAGATTAATTGTGCTCCAATAGCTTTATTTTGTGACAATCAATCAGCTCTTCATATTGCAGCTAATCTCATTTATCATGAAAGGACCAAACACATAGAAATTGATTGCCATTCTATTCGAGAAAAGGAGGTGCAGAATGGAATTGTACATCTTCTTCTTGTCAAAAGTGTTCAACAATTGGCAGATGTTTTCACAAAAGCCTTGGTTGCTAGTCCTTTCATTCGGATATTTCCAAGCTTGGAATGTGTAATATACACCTTCCAGCTTGAGGGGGATGTTAGAATTAGAAAATATTCAGTTACTATCAGTTACTTCTTTGTAACTGTAAGTTTGTTATGATTGTGTGGCTGAGATCACATCTTGTAGTCTGTATATAAACTCTGTCTCATTCACAAAGTAAATAATGGGAATCATTTTTCTCTCTCAGATCTTGGTTTCTATTCTCTCATGGTTTGCTGTTCTAAGTTTTTTTGCCATGGAGATTTCTTTTTTCACACTTCGCACCACTTTTGTGTTCTTACATGAAATTTGCATATCTTCTCGGAAAGTCTCCTATATGAAATTTGCATATATCTTTCCGAAATAATGTAAGGTTGGTTGATGTTTACTCACTTAAAAGTCTCTCCAAAAAAAGCACATACATCGTTGTTCCTTGCTTGTTGTCATTGATGGGAAAGTAGCAATATAAGTTACCTTTTTTGTAGAAGTCAAAGTAGAGTTCATAACATCACAATCACAAATTTGAAAATCATTAGCATGACTTTCTCCTTCTAATATGATTCCATTACTAGGTTTACATCTTAATCATTCTCAATAAGTTTGCAAATTACAAAAGTCTTTTTACGGTTTGTTGCAAGCTAGTAGAGAATGAAATTCCAAACTTACCTCCACTGTTATATTTTGAGTTTTGCTCACTATGTTCGTTTTTGCTTATCATTCTCATATATGTTGATGATATGATGCACACAGAAAACAATGTGACATAATTGAATGATGTCAAGAATCGTTTTACTACTAATTTTGGGATCAACGAACATGGTCCTTCTCGCTTTTATTTAGCATTGGAGCTTTGTCTTTCTACTAAGGATATGATACTTAATCAAAGAAAGTATTGTCCCGAGCTACTCTCTAATAGTGACATGTTAGCTTGTAAGCCTTCATAATTTCCTATGGATTCATCTTGTACATTGTATAATGATAAAGGATAATTGTTGGATAACCCTTGTACCACCTCACTTTTTTTGTGAGATTAATTAAATATTTCAGGATTTTTAATTTAATTAATATATATTTTTTCTATTACTTTAATATTTACCATTGAATTTTAATATATAGTATTCATTTTATAATTAAAAAATAATTAATTTTAGAATATGATGTCTTATTTAAATAAATATTGAAGTTTTAAATCATTGAGAACACCAGTACTTTAAGAGAGAGGATGAGAGAAAGTCATTATCATTTTTTTACAAGGCTACTACGATAAAACTACTGTTCCAGATTTGTTCAAAGTTGGATCAAGCTAAAAATTTAATAGGTGGTTTGCCACATCTGGTTCTCAATTCTGAACGATTGGATCGTTGATACGAGGTTTGAGTATGGAGATATTTAGTTCACACATTCCTTGTTTTAGGTATGTTTATGAAAGAGGGGTTTTCCTCTTACATCTTATATGCTTTTTAAGATGTGAATTGAAGAATAATATGTGTAATTTCTTAAATTGATAATATTTTTATTGTTTAACCCCAATTTCTTATTTTATGTGTGTTCTTGAAAGAGTGATTTTCCTCTTTCATATTTGTTAGATTTCTAATTACTCTTGTATGCTTTTTATGATGTGAATTGAAGAATAATATGTATGATTTCTTAATTTAATAATATTGTGATTGCTTTAGAGCACCATAGGTGTTCTTGTAATACCTTAAGAAGGGAATTATGAATTGTGATATAATTTTAATGATGAATGAATAATAATGTGTATTAATTGGATATTATTATATTGATTTATCCATTGATTATGATAAAAGTTATGTGTTCAGTGATTAAAGGTGAACTAAGATGAAGGAAAAAAATGTATAAGTGTATAAGATGTCATTGCACATATGTGAATACGCATTATAATGTGAGGTCATAATGTGGGATCATAACGTGAGATCATAACGTATCGCTTTGGCGATCAAGTGGGATATGTGATTGACGCCACATGCATTCATCATCCTAATGAGTCTATAGGTACGACATGCTTGTATATGGTGTGATTGTGATATGGATGAGTTGAATTTATGGATAATTCTTGTGGAGGTTAAATTAATTCGTTTTGCATGTTTGAATGTGCTTAAATATGATTAATTATTTAATGTGTGTGAGACTATCTTGCAGTGTCTTCACACCACAACTAGAGTGAGATATTTCTCTCTCCCTTTATTTTTTTGTCTTGTTTTTCCTTTCGTATTACAGGTGTCCCCTTAGTTTGATGCTATTGAAACTTAGTTTTCATGGGCTTACTCTGATAGGATATGTAACATCGGGATAAGACTAGGACATTAGGACCTTACTTTTATTTAATTTTAATTAAGACTTTAATTGGTTTATATTACACTATGTAATTTTTCTTTTGTACGTATTATTATGTGAATCCTTTACCCTGTGTATACTAGTATTATAGATTTTATTAATTATGAGATTATTTCAGACTTTGTGGAATGTGCTACTTTTATTCTCATGATATACGATGTGGGGTAGAGGGTGTCACAACCCTTCTAAGTATAGAAGAATTGTAAGACATTTGCTTTATTTAACTAATACTCGTCTAAAAATTTGTTTTGTTATTCAACAATTGAGTCAATATGTTTCTAAAGTAAGGAAACCTTACATGCAAGTCCATCGTGTTATAAGATATTTGAAGGAGTTTTTAGAAATTAGCTTATTTTTTTGCTCACAAAATAATGATAGCATTTGTGCTTTTTTAGATCTTGATTGGGCCCGTTGTCCTAATGGTAGGCATTCTATCACAACGTATTGTATTTTTCGGGATGCTTTGATTTCTTGTCAGTAAAAGAAACAAAAGAATGTCTCTAAATCCTCTTCTAAAGCTGAGTATAGAGCATTAGCTTCACTCACCAGTGAACTCTAATGGTTGTATTATTTATGTAGTGACTTAAATCTCTTGATTCCTACTCTTTTCACAACTTTTTGTGATAACAGAGCAACTATCACATAGCTAAAAATCCTACATTTCATGAGCATACAAAACATATTGAAGTTGATTATCATTTAATTAGAGAGAAACTTCAAGATGGTCTCATTCAGTTACTATCTATTTCTTCTTCCTGTCGAGCTCCAAACTTGTTCACTAAACCTCTTCATCCTCAATCATTCAAAACAAATATTTTGAAGTCAAACTTTTGTAGTCCCTTGAATTCAGCTTGAGTGATCTTAGCCAAGGTAACTTAAAATTAATATCAGTTACAACTCTTTAATGGTCACTTACAGAATGTCAAATCTCAAAAAGTTCATTTCTGTTTTATTTGATACAAATACTTTTTTATAAACATATTCTCTTGACTGTGTAGAAATAAAAAGAGAAAAAGAACGATTTCTTTTCTCTCTATCATGTTCTCATGATCATTTTGTATTTCTATGGGTGACAAATTCTTAATACCTACATTCCATTACAAGGTTGGTGTATAAGACTTCCATAGGAAATTATAGCAGAAGAACAAAGGGGTAGAAAAAATTTGAAGTAAGTTTGGCATGACGAAAAAATAAGTGTTCAAAGAAGTAAAGGAATATAGATGGAGACAAACGGGTCAATAGAAGTTTGCATTTGGTGTTGTTAATTGGTGTTCTTGCTTATTAATGCCTACCATATTTTTGAGTTCTGGCTTTTGGCTTAGGGGATAGTAAAAGTTCATATCTATTGTTGATATAGTTGGTTTAAGGTTAATTGCTATTTGATTGCCTACTATAAGAGTGTTGAAACCTAGCTTTTATTCTGTGTATTATTTTATTTTTGTAAAAATTGAGGAATGTATACAATTTTAATTAAAAAGGGGTTGAGGGTGATATAGTTGAACAATTACAGAGTTTGGAACAAAGGACCGTGAGAAGCTTGTTCAGAGTAAGGAAGGGACTAACAAAGTTAAACAATAATGATAATTAAGATTAATATAAGGGGTTTGGGCAATCCTGAGGAAACCAAGTTGAATTTCATAAACAGTGAGTAATGTTATAATATCTAGGGGCAAAATCAAATTGAATGGACTTATAACCAAGCTGATAATTGAGTTATGGGAGTGTTAAGTATATGGCATAAAGGGTGCTTTAATTGTGAAAAATTGATTTAGGAAAAGGGTTAGTAATAACTATTGATAAACATATTAAAAATAACATCATGATAGCTATAGATAATGTATATTCTCCTTGTGAATTTAATGAAAAAGGAAAATTATGGGAGGATATTAAACATACAACAATGATCAATACCACATGTGTTTTGAGTGATTTCAACGCACTTAGAAATAGGGAAGAAAGAATGGGTAAGAGATAATTGCAGGGAGATTCTAGGCTTCAAAAATTTCATTAAAAATATAAAACTTTTATATATATCAATGATGAGGCGCTCTTTCACTTGGTACAGGCTAGATGAGTCTCTAATGAGCTAGCTAGATAGATTTTTAGTATCTGATGAGTGGTTAAGGAAATAACTAAGTAGTAAACAATATGCATTAGAAAGAAGTGTGTATGACCATTATGCTTTAGTGCTTCGAAATAGGTTGTTTGATTGGGGACTCAAACCATTTAGATCCTTAAACATATGGTTAAGCCATAGAAGTTTGGGAGATGAGATTAAGAAAACCCAAAATGATAAGATTAGGGTGGATGCAGTCTAAAGGTATGAACCAAGAAAATCTAAAGACTAAAATCAGGTCTAAAAGTATGAAATAAAGAAGTGTTTCTATAGATGTAATATATGTGGGTATAGGATTGTTATACATATACCTACACACAATATTAGTGTAAATTTTGAATGAGATTTAACAACATATGTGGTGTGTCACTATAGTTTATACCTACACTTTTTTCAATTGCAGGAATAAATTTGTTAACATATACCTACATTTTTCTCAATTGTGAGAATAAAACATATACCTACACTTTTTTCAATTGTGGGAATAAACTTTTTACCATGTACTTACAATTAGAGTGTGTTAATATTATTAAGATAATTTCATTATAACCAATCAATCAAGAGTCTACAATTTTAGCTTTAAATCAAATACCAAATTGATAAATAAAAAATAAAAAAACATCTATAAAAATAGTGATATATCAAACACAAATCCTAAGAAAATCATTTTACGTACCATAAGAGTCAATACATACTAACTCAGAAATATTAATCACATAGTCTCCTATGAGATATTGACATTTATTGCATACTCATCATGTTTCTTATGTTAGAAATACTAAACGTAAATGTCCAACTATTATCACTATTAAACACATTGTTTTCTCAGCAATAATGTTCATATGTCCATAACCATGCAAAATCCACATCATTTATAGTGTATCTGCAATCACAATAAAATTTTGATTTTAGAGACAACTAAGGAAATAATTATGACTTTAAATTAATTTTCAAATTATGATTAATTTCACTTAACTATTTCCACTTGTAGTTGTTTGAACATTACCATTAGAATCATTTTGATCACTTCCAACATTAGGTATCTACATAAGAAAATAAATCCTTATAAATATCGTATGAATGTTAAATTTTTTTATAAGTGATCAAATGCAATTGTTAGAGTTTTTACCTCTTGATTTACAACTTGAATAATATCATGAATCTCTTGAACCCCTGAAAATCGTGCTTGAAGAAAAGGTAAAAGATTTCCAAGTACCTTCTCTAATTTTTGAATTCTCTCTTCTCCTATAGAACTTTGAGATGAAGTATTTGAATCTTTAGTTGGTGGAAGTTTCCCAAGACAATACACATATCCTTTTTTTTCTGGCCCTTTAACTTTTGAATAGATATCATCCTTCCAATTTGTATAATCATGAGTGGTGGTCTGAGAATCTCCTAAACTTTCTGCTTGTACCATGTGCTTCTTTAATTCATCCTACATGAATCCATTTTAAATAAAATAATAAATTATTTAATGCATCAATTCCAAGCTTAATCAATTACAATCAACCCTTTATACTATACTTGATAAGACAAGTTCTTACAATTATATGAGTTGCCTTTTCCGTGACAATACTCCCATCTTTTCGAGTTCGAGTATCAATATAAATTTGAGCTCGTGAGGGTTGTGTTCCCTTTTTTTTCTAATATAAGTAAAGAAGTCTCAGTATGCATATTTCTACTATGTAATATTTATGAGATTTAATCATCTAAGTAATATAATAAGAAATATTATTCAAATAACAAAATTACCTCATGAATAAGTCTAGGAAGATTCTTGGTACCCATACAATGTAAATCCTCAAATTTAGAATGACTTCTTTTGTTCATGCTACTTATGTCCTATAACCAAGTTTAAGGAAAGTACATAAAAAAAATGGTAAATAGATGTTATTTTAGGTAATATGTTAATGACATTATATACATGCACCTGTCCTTTTTTGGAACACCAATAATGCACGAAATCACGATATTGAGAAGGATTCTCTCTTTTATCTTTGACTTCAAATCATGTTTGAATTGTCTCCACTTATTACACATGTTATCCTTTAATATTCTCTTGGTTTGCTGAGAAAGTATTGGAACTAAGTGGAACTTAGTCTATCATGAAAATTAATCATAAAATATAATTTGTAAGTGCTATTGTAAAAAGTAAAAATTAAGTAAATGTTATTTATCTTTTAAAAAATACCTTTATTAGTTCAAGCATATCAGTTATGTTTTCCAACTAAGGTAATTGATTGGAGCACATTGATGCCTCCTTACTAGACTCCCTATAACACTTAAAAGAGTTTTTCCTTCTGAGCCAATAGGATTTCCTAAATCATCTACCTCAACAACTATGAATTCATCATCTGACATATCTCACACATCTAGCATATGTGTATAGCCTCTAGTTTTCCTTTTGCCTAATCATAAATAGTAATGTTAGCAATTAAGATCAACATATAAAATTGTATATGTTTGGATAATTAAAGAAATTTAAATAACTAAAAGTAATCACCTTTATTTAAAGTTGTTGTTGAACCATGACTTGTCTCATGTGTTTGTTGTTCTGATTGTGATTGATCTCCTCCAAATTGTAAATTATTTTCTACCACAGTGTGATTTTACTCTTGATCTTGAATGATAATTCCAATAGAATTATCCACCGATAACATACTAGCTTGAGCTTGACCACTTTTCTGAATAGTATGTAACTTTTTGCGTCTTCCCATAGAATCTATTACATGTAATTTGAATCCAAATCAAAATTAGTATATAGTTATGGAGTTTATGATTGATACATAATTAGTACACATGTAGAAACTTTAAAAAATAGATACCTTTTACATATATGGAAAACAAAAGAAAAATTAGAAGAAATCTTCATCCTAATCTTCTATTTCATCTTCATCATCAACATTTTTGAGAAAATCTTCCATGTTTATTATGACTTCCATGATATCATCATCATTATCATCAACTTCTGCTCTAATTAGGTCACTATCATTTATCTCTTGCAAGCCTCTTTCTTCTTGTTGTTCTATTTCATTACATTGTTCATCACCTAAATCATATACATCTCTAATTTTAGCATGCACAACAACTTGCCAATCACTTTCCCTTTCATTTTCCACATAGAATACTTTCTTGGCTTGAGATGCAAAAATAAATGCATCATCACATATATCATCTCCTGTATGTTGCAAACATTTGAAATTCACTAATGTCATACCAAAATTATCAGTTTTGCAACCTCTATTTATGTCAACCCAATCACATTTAAAAAGAACAACCTTATATCTACCAACATAATCCAACTGAATTATATCAGTCAATGCACCATAGTAGTTTATTTCTCCTTCCCTAGGAAATTTATCTCTTGAAATAGCATAACTTCTTGTCTTAATAGTGAAAACAATGCCACTATTTTGTGTCTTTAGGGATCTTTCTCGGTTCTTTGTATGGGACCTAACTCCATCAACAATATAACCACTATATCTTCTTGCCTTTTCAAGTGGACCACGTGATAACCATTTGATATCATCAGTCACTAGTATACTACCTTGTTCTTCCAAACGTGCAACCTATCACATAATTTTGTTGTAAAATATAACAATTTTAGTGATTACAAAATTCAAGAACAAAAATAAGTTCCCCATAACACTTACCCGTTCCCAAAACCAATTAGGAAATGTTTGACTATGAATTTTGTCAATTTCATATGGTGATAGTCGACGATTTTGTCGCCTAATAAGATCAACATGCTCTCTATAAATAGAAGAACAAAAATGTTAAACATTATAGTAAGGTGTCAACACTCCATTTCGTCCGAAAAACAATAAAGATAGAAAACTAATGAAATAGACTTAACTTCAAAAATATAAAGAAAAATTAAAAATATTAAATAAAAATAAAGATGAGTAAACAAATAATAATAAAATAGAAATATTTTTATAATAAGAAAATATGTTTTTATAATAAAAATATTTTCTTTTTTATTTAACATATATATAATAAAATAATAAGATAATTTAAAATAAAAAAAGGAGAGAGTTTGTAATTTAAATATATCATAAATTCTTTTTTTAGTTTTTATTTTTTATTTATTTTTCTATTTTTTCTTTTTCTCCTCCTTTTTAGGTGATTGTTACTCTCCAACAACTTCCATTTTCTCACAACCTCCACTCTTTCTAGAAGACTCTTTCCAGAAGACTCTTTCTAGAAGACTCATTCTCCTTATATTTCTCCACTACCTATATCCCACTAACTTTCAAATATTCAGTTTTTTATTTTATTATTTATTTTATTTTATTTTATTTCTCTCTCTTTACCCAACTCATATAAATAGGGGTACAAGAGTAGAGAACAGGATTTTTTAGGGGGACATTTTTTAGAAAGGAGGAAAAAAAACTTAGAGTATAGAGGAGGGGATTTTGATTCATTTGAGAAAGAAGGAGAAAAAACCTAGAGTAGAGAAGGGGGATTTTTTTCCTTTTTTTTTTTGAGAAAGAAGGAGTAAAAACCTACAATTGAGAGAGAGAGATAAAAGTTTTCTTAAAGGAGAGAACTTGAAAGGAAGAGAGAACACAATTTCTTTTCTTCTTTCTAAGGAGAACAAAAGACTTAAAGAAAGGAGATAAGAGAATATTGAAACATTAAGAAAATCCTTGTTGAAGATTTGTCAAAGGAAGTCCTTATAGGTATTTTTCTCATTTTATATATTTAACATATTATATATACATATATCTAATTATTATTACGGGTGCAAACGGTTACTTGTTTTTGTAATGATTATATTTTCATTAATGAGTAGATTGCATTAAATAAGAGTTATCTTCCTAGCTTTTAGTATATTAATTGTTGGTTTAGATTCAAAATTCTTGATGGTTAGTACTATATAGGATGATAACTCTAGTTCTTTCCTTCTTAATTTTGCATTTATGAATTAAGAATTCTTCTCTTGATGAAAAATATATAATGTATTGAGTTTTCTTTATCTTATTAATTATGATGTGATAATAAATTATAAAATTCTGTATTAATATTTAATTAATTCTTGATAGTAGATTTGATATATAGGTGTATTTTACTTCATTTTGATATATGAAATTATTAATTAAATATATTATCATGTGTATTTATATATATATATATATATATATATATATGACTATGCACATAATCTTATATCTAGTGTCTATCAATTAAATATGTATTTATACTTAAACATGATAAAAATAGTGTTTTTCTTTATTAATTTTTTTTTATTATTTCTACACTATTCATAAATTAAATAAATCATTTAGATATATGTATGATCATACACATCATCTTATATCTTATATTTTTTTATATAAATAAACATTAAAAAATAATTATTTAAAATTTACAAATAATATTTAAATATAATAAGTTAAAGTAATCATTTAGATATATGTATGATCATACGCATCATCTTATATCTTGTATTTTTTATATATAAATAAACTTTTAAAAATAAATATTTAAATTTTAGAAATAATTTAAATATAATAAATTAAGGCTAATCATTTAGATATATGTATCATCATCATACACATCATCTTATATCTTGTATTTTTATATATAAAAATAAACTTTCAAAAATCATTATTTAAAATTTAGAAATAATTTAAACATAATAAATTAAAGTAATCATTTAGATATATGTATGATCATACGCATCATCTTATATCTTATATTTTTTATATAAAAAAACTTTAAAAAATAATTTAAAGTTTAGAAAAAATTTAAACATAATAAATTAAAATAAATAATTTAAAATATATGTATGACCATATACGTCATCTTATATGTAATAGATAATGTTGTTTCAAAAATATATACTTAAATAAATTTTAGATATAGGTATGACCGCCCGTGACATCTTATATTCTACTATTAAAAAATCACTTTTATAAATAAATTAAATATCTTAAGATATATGTATGATCGTGTGCATCATCTTATATCCCATATTTAAATTTTTAATATAATTTAAATATAATAAGTCTTACAAAAGTTAAATCTTCTCTCCAAAGAAAATTCATGCAACAATCTACAATATGGATGTATAGTTTATACTATCTTCACTTATTGTATGATTAGTAAGTGTATCTAGTTTGGTCATCCACACTATCTTACACTTTAAATCACGTGAATTAAACATAAATCTTATCAAAATACCAAAAAATATATTAAAATTTTAAAACTAAAACATATTCAACACCCATATTCTTTTTTACAAAAAGAACTACGTAACCCAGATTTTCCATAACGAATGGAAATATGTAGGAGTAAGGGCAATCCTTGTCGGCCGGGCTCATTGGCGGTAGAAAAAGAAAAAAATAAAACTAAAAAATAGAAGAATATAGAATAATGAAAAAAAGAATGAAAAAAAAAGCAAGTCTCTTTTTTTTTAAGCTCCCTTTTTGTTCTTCTTGTTTATGTGATATAACAGAAACAAAGTAATTCTTTTTTTTTTTCAATTGGGGAGAGATGGCTGAGTGGACTAAAGCGTCGGATTGCTAATCCGTTGTACAAATTCTTGTACCGAGGGTTCGAATCCCTCTCTTTCCGTTGATAATTTGGTGCCAAAATAAATAATTTCATAAATATTTTCTTACTTTAAAAATAATAAATAATAAATTTTTTACACATGTCTTTGTTTGATTTTTGGGGAAAAATAAATGTTTAAAGAATTACACTAGTTTTGTACATTTAATTAAAGGTAAACCGTCTTAGGACGAACATCGTAGGATGCTGACACCTTCCCTACGCGTAACCGACTCCTGAACCCAAATTTGGTTCCAAAAACCAAATGTTTTTAAAAAAGGTTTTCTATAGTTTTCCTAAATAAACTATGGTGGCGACTCGTCTGTTTTTAGAAAGTGTTTTTTTTTCGTCGTCTAGTTGATACATCGGTTGCGACAGATGGCGACTCCACTGGGGACATTTTTTTAGAGAGTCAAACCTATTTAGTTAAATATGCAAATGTATGTTGTTATTTTTTATATTTGATTTTTCCCCTTTTCTAGAATTTTCATATGTGTTTGCTTTGATATCATCTTTATGTGTTTTAATTCATCGTGTTATTGAATCACTGGACCTTAGGGTAGAGCACAAATGTTATATTTGCCTGGGACTTTTTCTGGTTGTTTTGCAGGTGGGGGTTTGGGTATGTATAACATGCTCCCTTCACACACACACATTATTGCATATCTTTCATTGAGTGGGACCTTATACTCGGGTCTGAGTAAACTTAGAAGTAGAGGGGTTGTGTAGCAATGTCACTTGGGATGTACTTCCTGTTTGGCTATTATGAGAATCCAAGCTGGAGCCTATTCTCTTCATTTGGTTTCCCACACCTTGTTGACTTCCAACTGTTATGGGAAATACTGTGAAGTGAGCCATAGTTCCAGTAACCTTATATCTTTAAGCATAGGAGCCACCCTTTGTGAGTACATAAGTGTTCTTAGACCCTTGAATATTACTCTTATAAACCTTAATCTAGGTATAAAGGGAGAATATTGAATCATGTTACTGTTAGACAAATGGCATCAAGAGGGGGGGTGAATTGATGTGTTTTAAGATGTTACCCTTTTTGTCTTTGATTAATGGAGCGGAAGCAGTAAATAATGTAAAAGGATAAGGAAAGAGAAGAACACAAGGATTTATACTGGTTCGGGTATAGCCAACCCTACATCCAGTTCCCAGTCACCTCAATTTGAGAATGACTCCCCAATCACTATCTTTAGAAAATCAATTACAACCAATATTACAATTGAAACATGTAAAGGAAAATCTAAAGACTGAACGCCTCTCTTGAAACCCACAAGAGATGAAAACATCTCCCTTGAAAACTCACAAGGGATGAAACACTACACCAACAATGGTGTTTACAAGTATATGAAATAAATACAAGAACAGTATCACCTGGAAAGAGAGAATCCAAAACAATGGCACTCATCGTCAGCTCCTTTCTCAAGCGACTTAAAAAAAATGTTGTAGAACAGAGGGTGTAAACAAATATTTTTGTGCTCAAGTTAGCTCTGTATCTATCAACGTGTATTTTCCTCTTTATATAGGAAATAAAATCTGAGAACAACGTTCACAGTATTAAAAACTATTTATGAAAAAGTTCACACATTTAAAGATCTGTTTATGATATTTGAAAACGTAAGATCTGTATAATAATTGAAAAACGTTCACGATTTAAATGCCAGTTTGTATTTCAAAATACTTTTCGAAAAAGCTGTTGCACATAATCGATCACGTTATGTCCATAATCGATTCTGTGAGAGTTTTAGAAAAACTTTAAACAGCACATAATCGAATCGATTACATTATATACATAATCGAATTGACTACGTTGTATCCAAAAAGATATAATCGAATCGATGTGAAAAGGTTTGTTTGAAAAGCACGACATAATCGATTGTATTAAGACCATCGATTATGTTATATCCAAAATCGATCGATTAAAAAAAACAGTTTTACCCATTAAACAGATCACGAGTGAAAGAGCGCTGGATCTATGTTGTTTGTTTCGATTTCTCTTATTCCAGAATGATTTGACACTAACGTCTTCGACAAAAACTCCATCGATTCTTCATTTTTTCATTTCTTCGATCTTGATCTGGCTTACTTGAGAAATCATCAAAACTCAATATATTCTTCAAAGAGTGATGACTTGATCCTCTTTGGTAACAGTTACTCCTCAGTATTGTTTCCTACTAAAGATATACATTACATTGGCCTCGATGATCATGTGCATAAAAAGATAATTCACAAATATATGCACAAGGATTGTTTGTTGATTACATCTCATGCATAACATGGTCAGTTTATTTTGCATCGTACTTATGGTAGCATCATAGCGTCATAAGAGTAGAATAAATGAATAAACATTACTCAATCTAACTCTTGTTTTAAAAAAAAAACATGACATGCATATTTTTCTCCTCTCTCTTTTCCTCAGTATCTAATGCATGTTAATAAAATAATAGGAGAAATTAAGCATAAATATAATGGCAAAACCACCATAACACCCTTATAGGACTCGCGCCAATAAGAAAGTCATGGAAGAGTGGAAAGAAGTACAGGAGGAAATGAAAGCGGATATCTCCCAGCTGAAAGACCAAATGAGCCAAATTCTGGAAACGTTAAAAACCCTGAAGACCACTGAAGAAACTCCTATTGTTGGAAACAAAGAAGGAACCTCTTCCTACCACTTGGGCTTCTATATGGGGATGGACCCTAATGCATACACATCTCATCAAGAAGCTCAAGCACAACCCTTTCCCCCATATGGTCTGCCTCCGGGATATACTCCACCAACTAAAGAATACCCTGAAGTGAATCCAGCTATACTCACTGCAAATCACGTGAGCAAAAACAAGCCTCAAGCAACTACTCATGAACATACTTCGATCCCAATTCAAACTCACGCATCCACCAACCATGTGCCTTCAACCCATATGGAAGGAGGAAATGTGAATGGAAAAACCGGTCAAGTTATTATATAGCCAAAGGATTTGCATTTGGCGAAGGGAAAAGAATCCCAAAAGATAACTACTGAAGATCTCGGGGCAAGAGGTAAGTTGGAATCTAGAGGAAAGGTTGAAGGCCATAGAGGGAACAACAAGTTATGGATTTGGTGATGCTGCGGGGCTATGCTTAGTTCCAGATGTGATGATACCACCAAAGTTCAAGGTTCTAGAGTTTGAAAAGTATAAAGGAACCACATGCCCAAAGAGCCATCTAACTATGTACTGTAGAAAGATGGCTGCACATGCCTATGATGATAAGATGTTGATCCATTTCTTTCAAGATAGCTTGGCAGGCATGGCTCTTAATTGGTACATGCATCTCGAACCTGCCCAGATTCGATCTTGGAAAGACTTAGTAGATGCATTCTTGAAGCAAATATAAGTACAATGTTGATATGGCTCCAAATAGGTTGCAATTGCAAAATATGAGAAAGAAGGAATCTGAGACCTTCAAAGAGTATGTTCAACGTTGGAGAGAAGTAGCTGCACAAGTAGAACCTCCTCTTCATGACAAGGAAATGGTGGCTATGTTCATAGACACCTTACAATCTCCCTTTTATGATCATATGCTGGGTAGTGTTTCTTCAAATTTCACAGATGTTGTTGTAATTGGGGAAAGAGTAGAAATTGGAATGAAGAGTGGGAAAATTGCACATGGCCCGTCCATGGCATCAAGTGCAAAGAAGTCAGGATTTAATTCTGGAAAGAAGAAGGAAGTCGAAGCTCATGTAACATCTTCAACATCAACATGGGTAAAATATACTCCAGTTTCTTATGGATATCCACATCCCAATACTCAATTTCCTTACGTTGCTAATGTCATGCCTGCTGATCACTCTCCACCTCACCAAAATGGAACATTCTTCCCATCCCAAACACAGTCTAGCCATAATTTGACATCACCTCCCAATCAAACATGGAAGCCTAATCTTAACCCAAATTCTGACGAAGGCCTTGATCAAGGCTTAAACCAGAAAAAAGGGTTTTAACCAAGATAGGAGGTTTGAAAATTTCACTTCTATTCCAATGACATATACAGAATTGCTACCAAACCTTCTCCGCCACGCATTAGTTGTTGTATGTCCAATGAGACCATTGCAACCCCCGTATCCTAAGAGTTATGATACAAATGCAAAATGTGATTATCATGGTGGGGCTATCGGACATTCCACTGAGAGATGTTTAGCTCTCAAGCGTAAGGTGCAATCATTGATAGATTCAGGGTGGTTGAGCTTCAAAGAAGATAAACCTAGTGTTGAAAACAATCCCTTATCAGGACATGGGGGTGCTTCGGCAAATGCTATTGGAAAGGAAAATGGATATCAGTTGGTCAAGAAGGTGGATGAAGTCAAGACTCCTATAAGTTTTGTTTTCAATGAGTTAGGTAAACACGAAATGATACAATCTGAATATGGTAAAGCAAATGCATGTGGCCTCCATCCTAAGGCACAACATCCTATTGAGCAATGTGAAGAGTTTAAGGAAATATTGCAGAAATTAATGGATATGCACCTGGTGCAAATTAGCTATAAGAGGGATGATGGAGAAGTTTTGATGCAATCCAATGAAGAGGGAGATTTTGTAGCGCCCAAGCCATTAGTGATTCTTTTCACTAAGAATAAACCTCCCATTATGCCTCAAAAACAACAACCTTTGGTAATACAAACACCATCTTCCTTTCCTTACAAGGATAACAAGGCAGTCCCATGGAAGTATAATGCAAAAATGGTGAATGAAGGACAATAGGAGGAATCAATGAATAAGGTTCCTAATGTTGACACTGCAGCTGTTAGCAACATATTTGGAATAGGTGGTATGACTAGAAATGGTCGTTGTTTTACACCACTTGAGCTAACAAGGGAAATAAATTACAAGGATAAAAGAAGAAATGAGGAAGTTATGACGGAAGAGGCAAAAAAGTTCTTGAAAGGAAAAACAGTGCCAGTTGATGAAGACCCCAAGAAGGATGAGGAGCAAGTGAGGAAAGAAATATCTGATGAGGAAGCTTGTGAGTTCCTCAAGTTTATACAATAAAGTGAGTATAAGGTAGTAGACCAGCTAAATTGTACGCCAGCTAGAATTTCCTTGTTGGAGTTGTTGTTGATGAATTCTACAACTCATAGAAAGTTGTTAATGAAAATCTTGAGTGAGGTTCATGTGGAGCAAGACATATCTCTTAACAAGTTTGGAGGAATTGTTGGGAATATTATTGCTAGCAATTACCTCACTTTTACTGATGATGAGATCCCAGCCGAGGGGAGAGGACACAACAAGGCTCTTCATGTATCTGTCAAATATCTCGATCATTTTATAGCACGAGTGCTCATAGATAATGGTTCCTCCTTGAATGTGATGCCAAAAACCACTTTGGAAAAGTTACCTTGTGATGGAGCCCATATGAGACCAAGTGCTATGGTTGTGAGAGCTTTCGATGGTAGTCGAAGAGAGGTGGTAAGAGAAATTGAACTCCCAGTGCAAATAGGCCCATGCGTTTTTCAAATATCTCTTGATAAGTTTGGAGGAATTGTTGGCAATATTACTGCTAGCAACTACCTCACTTTTGTTAGAAATAACGACAGTGTAAAAATCAAGAGGGAGGTGAATTGGATTTTTAAGAACTTTTTCCCTTTGAAAATAATTTTCCAGATTTTAAATAATTCTTCTAAAAACAAGATTCAGATTTTCCTTAACCTTTGATAAACGCAGTTTGAATAGCAATTGTTAATATGATCCACAATAAAATAAAGAGATAGGGAAAGAGAGATAAAACACAAAGATTTATACTGGTTTGGATTTAGCCAATCTTACGTCCAGTTCCCAATCACCACAAACACGTGATGATCACCCCACTATCTTTAATTGCAATTACAAACACCAATCCAGTGACCATGTCTAAAAACAAATAAAGATAAATAGCAACACCTCCTTAGACACACTAAGGATGAACACACCTCCTCAAACACACTAAGGATGATTCCCACCTCTCTTGACACATAAGAGATGAACACACCTCCCTTTAAAACAGATCCAAGGGATGAATTACGACTTGCTCTCAAGTTTGAAATGGTCTTGAATGGGATTTATGACTTACTCTTTTTATCCATTACCCAAAACAGAAACTTCTAAACTTGAAACTTTAGCTCTTGAGAAAAATCTTCAACAATCTTCTCTCTTGAAAGCATTTATTCTTCTTTATGTCTTGCCTTTATTCCATGAAGCAACCTTCCTTTGTGAGATAAAATCAAGTCTTTAATGTTGCACTAAAGCTTTATATCTTCATCATCAAAACTTCAATCTTCATGACTTATTGAGATAAAAACTTCATCCACACTTATACTTGAAATATGTCAACAACTTTTACTGATGATGAGATCCCAGCCGAGGGGAAAGGACATAACAAGGCTCTTCATGTATCTATCAAATGTCTCGATCATTTTATAGCATGAGTGCTCATAGATAATGGTTCCTCCTTGAATGTGATGCCAAAAACCACTTTGGAAAAGTTACCTTGTGATGGAGCCCATATGAGAACAGGTGCTATGGTTGTGAGAGCTTTCGATGGTAGTCGAAGAGAGGTGGTCGGAGAAATTGAACTCCCATTGAAAATAGGCCCATGCATTTTTCAAATAGTGTTTCAAGTAATGGATATCATGCCTGCTTATAGTTTCTTGTTCGGTCATCCCTCGATTCATTCTACGGAGGTGGTCCCTTCCACTCTGCACCAGAAGCTGAAATTTGTGATGGGGGATAAGTTGATCATAGTATCTGGGAAAGTGAAATCTTGATTTATGTACTCATACCTTGTGGCTTATTGCACCTCCTTAAAGTTTTCAATTTCACTTTCTTTGAATTTTAAGCTGAATTTTATAGTTTTCATGAATGTAGGTAAATAAATAAAATCGGGTGTTATATTTTCATTTTATAGCTGAAAAATAAAATTTAAATTATTTAGCTTTAACTTGCTATTCCAATTCTAATTTTCTTAGATGTCTACATTGAGCTGAACCATTTGATGGTAGGATTGACCCTTGAATGGGGTGGAATGGGATGGAGACGTGCACAAGCTGTGAATTGCATTGAATTCAATCCAATTAAAGCAAGAAAGGGGAATTAGCAATACAGCCCAATTGCTGGCCTCGTACAGCAGTGGCAAACAAAAAAAATAACCCAATATTCTTTGTAATTCACCAAGGCAGCTTTATGTATGGCCATTGGTTGATAATGCGGGGCCCAACTGGAAGCATCAGGGCAGCCTTTGCAGAAATAAAAGAAAGGAGAGCGGTGCTGAAAGCAAAGGAGATAGGAGAGAGCAAAGATACGAGCAGAAATAGCAAAATAGAAAACCAGAAGCAGCAGAATAGAAAACCAGAAATAGCAGAACAGAGAAAACGAGAGAACATCGAAAAAGAAAGGAGGGGAGAATGGCGGTGCAGGGGTAGCTGGGAGAGAACAGAACCAAAAATATTCTCTAGCTTGTTCACTCTTCTTAGTTTTCAATTCAGCTGATGAGATTATGGATTTGTTTCAAATTGCATTTTACTGTTTTAAGAATCGTGAATGAACCGCTTGAATTTTCTTCTTAACCGCGTGTAAGTTAGGTAGCTGAGTTTGGTGTTCACTGTTCCATTGCATCTTGGTATTTACTGTTTAACTGAAATTAAACATTTACTGTTTTGCATTTTTCATTTTACGTTTACTGCTAGTTGTGTTTTGCTGTTCATAGTTTTCTTTGGTTTGCTGGTTGTTTCCATCCTTTGCTGTTCAGTTTAAAGTTGATATCACTATGATGACTTTGTTTTTCTCTTTTATTTGGTTTTGTTCCACTCTCTGTTTTATTAATTTTGATTATATTTTAAATTAAGAGCAGCACACAACAGTAGTTAAGCTGCTCTTTTATTTTATTTTCTTCTTTTGTAATTCCCGCCCCCCTCTCCCTTTTTTGGCATAACACTCCTTGGATTGACTCGAGTTGATTCCTATACTACGCTAGTAGTGATTAGTTAGTTCAAAATTCTTTGAAAAGTTTGTGCGACACAGGCTTTGTCAAATTGGCGCCGTTGCCGGGGAGTGTTGGTTTGCCATTAAATATATTGATCGAGTTCATTGCTGTTTGTCTTCTTTTTCTTTCTTTTCCAATTTTCTTTTCTTTTCTTAGCTGCAATGTGGTTTGGTTCCTCTATTGTGATGGTATTTCATTGTGAATGATGACTGCATGCAGTGTATTTCCAGCTAACTGTTTATGACTAGGTCCAAAGCAGTAGATTTATACCTCCCGGATCCTGAGATTGAACGAACATACAGGCATCTATTGAAATCACATAGTGCAAGATGTACTAAGTAGACATAGACAGATTCTGAATCAGAAAGTTCCCATTCTGAATACGGGAGACGTGAAGATATGGCTGGTGAAAGAACTTTGAAAAAATTGGTCAATCCTGATATAGGATACCAGCCCTTGTGCATTCAGTTACCACAGCTACCAGATGGTGCGGTAGGGTATGAATTGAAGTCTGGATTGATCCATTTACTGCCTAAATTTCATGGATTAGCAGGAGAGGATCCGCACAAACATTTGATGGAATTTCATGTTGTTTGTTCCACTATGAAACCAGTAGATGTTCCTGAAGAGCTAGTTAAAATGAATGCTTTCCCCTTCTCCTTATGTGATGCTGCTAAGGATTGGATGTACTTACAACCAACTCCAATCACCACGTGGACAACTATGAAAAGGAGGTTCTTACAAAAAAAATTTCCTGCATCCAGGACTGCATCAGTGAGAAAAGAGATCAGTGGAATACGACAAATGCAAGGTGAATCACTATATAAATACTAGGAGAGATTCAACAAGCTATGCTCATCATGTCCTAACCATCAAATCACTAAGAAACTCTTGATACAATATTTCTATGAAGGACTACAACCTATGGAAAGAAGCATGGTTGATGCAGCCAGCGGGGGTGCATTGATGGATAAAACTCCTGCTACTGCTCGCTATTTAATATCCAACATGGCAGAAAATTCCCAGCAATTTGGTGTGAGAAATACTAGTAGGTCAGTACATGAATTGCAAACCAGTGCAACAGATGCAGTTGAGAATATGAGGTTGGAAAGTAAGTTGAATGAGTTAACCTCTATGGTCCGACAATTAGTAGTGGGACAACAAGTTAGTGCAGGACAACAGAAAATCTATGGAATCTGTGTTGCTGATCATTTTATAGATGTTTGCCCGCAGTTGTAAGAGTCAAACAACAGTGGGGTTTTTCAGTTGCAGTCAAATTCCTATAGAAATCAGTCCAACCAACAGTACAATCCCTATTCTCAGACTTACAATCCAGGTTGGAGAGACCACCCCAATTTGAGATATGGTGTAACTCAGTCACAACAGCCACGAGCCCCCTTTCCTCCACACCAGAATTTTCAACAATCTCCAAACCAGTATCAGAACCAATTCCAACAGAGGTATGTGCCTCCTCCATTGCGACATAATCAAGCTAATCCAGCCGCACCCACACAGAATGTCAATCTAGAAATACAAGGGAATACAAACTTGTCTACAGAAGATATGATCAAACAAATGGCTGACAGAATGGTTGCACAAATGCTGCACAGATTGAACAAAATATTATAGCCACGGTACAGGATCTCAAAACACAGCTGGGGCAACTTGCTACTGAAATGAATGAGATCAAGCAATAAGGATCAGGAAAATTACCTTCCCAATCTGTACCAAATCAGCATGGAAATGTTAGTGCCATAACACTTCGAAGTGGTAAGGAACTGGTTGATGGAAATCAGAAGATGAAGAAACAATAGATTGCAAGTCCAACAGTTCCACATCAAGATCTATCTACAGGACAGCAGCACAACCAACTCCCTTACCTTTCCCTTCTAGAGCTATTGTTGCCACTAGAAAATAAGCAGAAGACAATGATGATTTGATGAATGTCTTTAAAAAAGTGGAGATCAACATTCCACTTTTGGATGCCATAAAAACAAATTCCCAAATATGCAAAATTCTTGAAGGAGCTATGCACTTACAAGAGAAATCTAAGGCAGAGGCACTTCCAGACAGTTTCAACTCTCTCTCAATCCAGATTGCCTCCAAAGTGTGAGGATCCAGGACACTTCACAATTCCCTACACTATTGGAGAGTTGACCATAGCTGATGCCCTCCTGGATTTAGGAGCCTCTATTAATGTGATGCCATCCACAGTCTACAAGATGTTGCATCTTGGAGAACTAAAATCAATAAATGTGGTGATTCAACTTGCAAACAGAAGTGTGGCTCATCCCTTGGGCGTGCTTGAAGACGTGTTGGTCAAGGTAAATACATTGATTTTTCCAGATGACTTTTACATTCTTGATATGTAGGATGAGAGTTCAATGCAAAAATCTACCCTGATTTTAGGAAGACCTTTCTTGATGACTGCAAGAACAGAAATTGATGTTCATTCTGGTACCATGACCATGGAATTTGGAGAAGATATGGTTAAAAATCTTTAAAGCTATGAAGATGCAACTGCAGAAAAATTTCAGGCAAAGCAGTTTGAACTCAAACCTCTTCCAGACACTCTGAAATATGTATATCTGGATGAAGATCAACAATATCTAGTAATTGTTGCCCAGAACTTAACTGAGAACCAAGAAGGCCAACTGCTGCACATCTTGAGGAAATACAGAAAGGCCATTGGATGGTCATTGTGAGACATTCTTGGGATCAACCCATCTGTTTGTATGCACAGAATACTGTTAGATGATGAATTGAAACCCGTGAGGCAGCCATAGAGAAGGCTAAATCCCAAAATACTTGGTGTAGTGAAGGAAGAGGTTACCAAGATACTGAAGGTTGGAATCATCTATCCTATGTCAGACAGCACATGGGTTTCACCAGTTCAGGTAATCCCAAAGAAGTCAGGAGTCACAGTGATACAAAACAGAGAAAATGACTTGATACCAACTAGGATGACAAATCAATGGAGAGAGTATGCATAAACTACAAGAAGCTAAACCAAGCTACCAGAAAAGATCATTTCCCTCTTCCATTCATTGATCAAGTACTTGAAAGATTAGCAGGCAAATCCCATTACTGTTTTCTTGATGGATTTTCTAGTTACATGCAAATACATATAGCACCTGAGGATCGGCATAAAACAACTTTTACATGCCCCTTTGGAACTTTTGCTTATACACGAATGCCCTTCGGCTTGTGTAATGCACCTGCAACTTTCCAAAGGTGCATGTTGAGCATTTTTGTAGATTTAATTGAATGTTGCAAGGAAGTTTTCATGGATGATTTTACAGTCTTTGGCTCTTCCTTTGTTGAATGTTTACATAATTTAGAGCAAGTTTTAAAGAGATGCATTGAAGCTAATCTTGTTTTGAATTTTGAAAAATGCCATTTCTAGACCTAAGATAAAAATCTTCATTCTTCAAGCACCATCCTCTTCATCATCAAAGTGGTTGGAGACATCAAATCTAGTTGAAACCAAGTCTTCAAGTCCAACAAACTCCCCCTATTTGATGATGACAACCACTTACAACCACTTGAAGCATCCATTGTCTTTGAAGAATGTAGGAGTCCTAAAAATAAACATAAATTCGAAAATACAGTAGTAGAAATAATCTCTCAATTACATATTCTCTCACTTTCACATATTCTCCCCCTTTCACATGTGCTTCATGGTGTGCCTCAATATTTCTCCCCCTTTGGAATCATCAAATAGCATAAGGAAGATAAGATATCATATGCAGTAAACTTATAAATGTTCAACAGACATGGGCATGAGACCCAATTAAAAACAGCAGCAAATAAGCACATACAGCACACAAACAAATAGTAATGAAATGCAAAAACATGAATGCAATCAGCAACAGCAGCAGGATCAGTGCAGCAGCAACAACAAAATCTGTGTAGCAGCACCATAAGCGTTAGCAGCACTTCAGCAACAACAAGTGCAACCGTAGTAATGCAGCAACAGCAGCAACAACAGGATCAATGCACCAGCAGCAGCACACTTCTGTAACAGCAACAGCAAATAATAAACTAGCAAACACAACTTTTCTTCCAGAACCAGTAGGCACAACAGTGGTAAAAGAAAATTAAAGAACAATAGCAACAATAACAGTAAGACACCAGCCAAAAACCAGCAGCAACAACTTATCTAGCAACAGCAATTTCTCTCTAGCAGTTGCAGATCCAGTTTAATCATCATCCTCACCATCGTCATTATCAGCCACAGTACTATAGCCAACATGAATCTGAGCTAGTTGGGCATGCAGGTCCTCAATACTTTGATCAATGTGCCCAAAACGTTCCATGCAGTATGAATGATGATACATTTGGTGAGATTGGATAGAATCAAACCGTTGTAGCACAGTTTGCTCAAACAGAGATAATGGAGTGCCACGATCAACAGGAGGAACATAAGGAACAATGTCTCCCATCATTGAAGATTCTCCAGCAGCAGCACCAGCATTAGCAGCATCACTAGCAGCAGCACCAGCAGCACTTGTTCCATCATATCCAGGGCCTTGTCCAGCAACCCATTCACCATCCTTTTTATTAAAACCAAACTTGAACAAGAAGCTATTATCCAGCTGATGAGATTTTCCAATATTGATTTTCTGTTCACCTCTTATATCCACACGAAAATACTCAAGAAATTTTGAAATTAGCAATGCATAGGGAAGGCGATAATCAGTTAGCCTATTTGATTTCATCATGTGATCCTTCAGAATATGAATCCAAATAATTTTGACATATTTCATCAAGCAAAAAATCAGAAGAAGATCACCTTCATTTAAGGTAGCATGGTTACTTCTCCTTGGTGTAAGCATCCAGGTGATTATGAAGGTGAGAATCCTAGCTGTCAAAGTTAGACCTCCAACATGAAATCCCCTAATAGAACCTTGAGGATCACGCAAACATTCCCTGTAGGTCTGAATTTTATTGAAATCTTCCAAATAGCCACACAATCCCCTACATACAATGATTCCATCAGTTTTGAATCCAGCCACCCTTGTCCAAACTGAATTGCTTATTGTAATATCCTTTCTTTTGACTTTTGAGGTGAGAACAAAACCATCATGCTTAAGGTTTGTATAGAAAACCTTCACTAAGTCTGGATAGATGAACCCATTCAGCTCAAGGAATTTCTGCAACTCTTGATACTGCAGCATGGTGATTATATCAACAATTCCTTCATCCTCCAGCCACTAAAATCTTAGTATCTTTGGTGGATTCACTGCCTTTTTACTGATATGAGACTGAAACTTCTCAATTCTTTCCTCATCTCCATCAAACCAAGCTTCAATAGAACCATGTCTATATGAAGGAGGTGCTGGAATTTCAGGTTCTTTGTGCTTTGAAGACCCAGCTGTTTTCGATTTCTTTCTGGGATTGCTTGAGGAAGCCATGGTAGAGAAGAAATACAGAGAATAGAGCAAAGATAGTATATGCAGAGTTTTCACACACAAGCAATTCAAATAGCAATGCAATCCAGCATATGTATTTAAACAACTTTGATTATTAGCTTTTAAAAAAAATTCAATGCATTGTATAGTCAAACAAGCAATCAGAGGCAATATATGTTGCAGAGATATGCAACATGTTTTGTTTTAACCAAGGCATTCAGTCAGTTGAGTGAATTTTGAATTTGGAAAGAGAAATCAGTTAAAAGCAAGACAAAAGCACTACATGACAAAACAAGAGTCAAGATTCTTTAACCAGCTGTATTTTAAGTGTAACTGATGCACAACTATCAATCAATCAACTTAAATTCACCAATTGAATGTAAATCAATGCAATTTATCACCTAATTCATTATGGTATTTAATTTTGTATTATTCCAGACAATTTCAGTCGGTTGATTTGTGCGAAATAGCTGATACAGATAGTCTGATACTGATTCAATACCAATTAATGAAATTAACTGACTAAATTGACAATGAACTGACTAAATCAGAGACAGAAATCACTGCAACTCCACTACAGCCCCAAATTAAGCAAAATAAGCTAATTAAAACATGAAATAACTAACTAAAAAACTGAATGTCATTGCAGATTTCATTTATATCATATAAACTGCAAGTATAGCTGCAATCAATTAACAAACATGCAAAATTAAACAATCAAACACACAAAACAGCATGTACAATAACAAGAATGAATCATACACATGAATTAAATCACATTTGAGATATCAAGAACACCCAATTCATTTCTCAATTGAAAAAATCTATCTTTAGGGAGTGGTTCGGTAAAAATATCAACAAGTTGGTTATGTGAATCAACAAATTCAATTATGCAGTCACCTTTTTGAACATGGTCTCTAATGAAATAGTGCCTTATTTCTATGTGCTTTGTTCTAGAATGCAAAATAGGATTTTTGGTTAAATTGATAGCACTTGTGTTGTCACACCTAATAGGAATGTGATCTAGTTTCAAGCCATAATCAAAAAGCTGCTATTTTAACCACAGTTTGAGCACAACAGTTCCCAGATGCAACATATTCAGCTTCAGCAGTAGACAAAGCCACACTAGCTTGCTTTTTGCTATGCCATGATACTAGAATACTTCCTAATAGATGACAAGTTCCACTTGTGCTTTTCCTATCCGATTTACAACCAGCAAAATCAACATCTGAATAGCCTACTAGATTAAATGATGCACCTTTTGGATACCACAAACCAACATTAATAGTACCTTTTAGATATTTTAGGATTCTTTTAGCAATTGCAAAGTGTGACTCTTTAGGATTGGACTGAAATCTAGCACACATGCATACACTAAACATTATATCTGGCCTACTAGCAGTTAGGTATAAAAGAGAACCTATCAAACCTCTATATTTAGTGGAATCAAATGGTTTACCACTTTCATTAGCATCAAGGTAGCTCTTGGTAGCCATAGGAGTGCTTGATTCTTTGCAACTGTCCATGTCATACTTCTTTAGCAGCTCTTTGCAATATTTTGATTGATTAAGAAATGTTCAATGATCCATTTGCTTGACTTGTAAGCCTAAGAAGAAGTTTAGATCACCCATCATTGACATTTCAAACTCCCCCTGCATAGCTGCCACAAATTCTTCACAAAGCTTCTCATTAGTGGATCCAAAAATTATATCATCTACATAAACCTGCACAAGGATTATGCTGTCCAAAGACTTCCTAATGAACAAGGTTTTATCAACTTGGTCCCTTTCAAAATTTTGAGATATAAGAAAGTTACTCAACCTTTCATACCATTGTCTTGGAGCTTGCTTGAGTCCATAAAGAGCCTTTTTGAGTTTATATACATGATTAGGAAACTTGTGATCAACAAATCCAGATGGTTGTGAAACATAAATTTCTTCATTTATATAACCATTTAAAAATGCACTTTTCACATCCATTTGATGAAGTTTGAATCCAATCATGCATGAGAAAGCAAGCAATAGCCTAACAACTTCTAATCTAGCTACAGGAGCATATATTTCTTCATAATCTATTCCTTCCTCTTGATTGTATCCTTTAGCCACAAGCCTAGCTTTATTTCTAGTTATTATTCCTTGATCATTCATTTTATTTTTAAACACCCATTTTGTTCCAATTATATTCATTTTAGGTGTGCAAGGGACTAGTTCCCAAACCTCATTCCTTTTAAAATGAATCAATTCATCTTGCATAGCTAAAATCCAATTTTCATCGAGTAACGCATCATGAACACATTTAGGTTCAACTTGGGAAACAAATGCAGCAGTTAAACATGTATCATGCATAGATCTTCTAGTAGAAACACCTTGCTGAACATCACCTATAACATTTTCAATGGATAGCTCACGAGGCACCCTCCATTCTTTGGGTAAATCATTTTCTGCAGATTTCAGTTCTAGTGCCAGAATTTCAGCCTGTTCTTTCTGATTTTCACCAGCTAAAATTTTGTCTGTAGCAGCCTTATCAGATTGTAGTTGTTCAGCTGATACACCTTCAATTAAATTCTCTTCTCCTGCACCTGCACCACTTACTGCACCTTCATTTTGCACATTAGTCTCATAAAAAACCACATGAATTGATTCCTCAATGATAGCTAATCTTTTGTTATAAATCCTATATGCTTTGCTATTAGAAGAATAACCTAAAAACAATGCATCATCAGCTTTAGCATCAAATTTGCCAAGTTTTTCTTTGTCATTATTTAATATAAAACACGTGCAGCCAAACACTCTAAGATGTGCTATGTTGGGTTTCTCCTTTTATACAATTCATAGGGGGTTTTCTTTAAAATAGGTCTTATCAAAACCCTATTTATTACATAACAGGCAGTATTTACTGCATCTGCCCAAAAATATTTAGGAATATTTGATTCATTAAGCATAGTCCTCTCTAGTTCTTCAAGTGACCTATTTTTCCTCTCAACCACACCATTTTGTTGAGGAGTTCTAGGTGCTGAAAAGTTATGTTTAATTCCATATTTTTCACAAAAATGATTGAACTTTTCATTTTTCAAATTCCCCTCCATGATCACTTCTTAGAGCACTTATGTTGCAGCTGTTTTCAATTTGTAAAACCTTGGCAAGTTTCTTAAAAGCATGAAATGCATCATTTTTATTTGTAAGGAATAAAGTCCAAGTAAATCTAGAATAGTCATCAACAATAACTAAAGCATAATAGTTTCCTCCAATACTCATAGTTCTAGATGGACCAAACAAATCTAAATGCAGCAATTCCAAAGGTTTTGATGTAGACACATAATTTTTCAGATTAAAAGATACTTTGGTCTGTTTTCCTCTTTGACATGCATGACAGATTTTTCCTTTTTCAAATTTCAGCTTTGGTAGCCCTAAAGCAAGCTCTTTTGAAACCAGTTTTTCCAAATGATTCATGTTTATATGTGCAGCTCTTCTATGCCAAAGCCATGAACTATCTTCTTTAGACATAAGACATGTAAAATTAGTTGCACTCATACGATCAAGATCAAGCATGTAAATATTTTCAATTCTCTTTCCTAGCATGCAGATTTTTCAGAATTTTTCTCAATAATTTTGCAATGATTTGTTTCAAAGGTAATTCTAAAACCTTTATCACACAACTGACTAATACTAAGGAGATTATGCTTCAAACCTTCAACATATAACACATTTTTAATAAGGATTGAAGAAATGTTACCAACATCACCACTTTCAAGTATTTTTCCTTTGTTATTGTCTCCATATGTGATAAAACCTCCATTTTTCAAGGTGAGTTTGACAAACTTTCTTTTGTCACCACACATATGTCTTGAACAGCCACTATCTAGATACCACAATGATTCTTTGGCCTTCAAGAACACACTACTTGTTGTATCACAATCAGCCATAAGACAAAGATTGGCCTTTTCATCTTCACTTGAAGAATCACTACTAGAGGAGACATCATTCTCATCCCATGCTATATATGCCTTCTTGTTTTTGGATGATTTTTCATGTTTCTTTTCTCCATTGTTTTCTTTGTTTTGAGAATATGGACATTCAACCTTAATATGTCCCTGTTTTCCACAAAGCCTTGCCAAGATGTAGTAGCTCGTTCCCAGTCTGTCCAAGTTGTCTACTTTTTCCTACGAGTCATGTCAATTAGGCAAACACAGTTGTAGTTCTTTTTCAGTTAGTGTCTCACAACGTACTTCTTCTCCATTGGCTTTAGTTCACTCTTACATTTGGGGACCTAGTCGTGTCCAGTCTAATCTAGGATTTCAATATTTTGTCACTTTCATTGATGATTACTCAAGGTGTACTTGGTTATTTTTGATGAAAAATTGTTCAGAGTTGTTTTCTATCTTTCAAAATTTTTTTAATGAAATAAAGACTTAATTTGGTGTGTCTATTCGCATTTTACGTAGTGATAATGGCCGCGAGTATCTTTCTCATTCTTTTCATAATACATGGAAATGTTCCTCAACGTTTTTTGGGGGGGGTGCTGTTCTAAGTGTTTGTTATCTAATTAATCGCATGCCTTCCTCTGTTTTAGAAAATAAAATTCCTCATTCAATTTTTTTTCCACATGAACCTCTCCACTCTTTGTCTCCTAAATTTTTTGGGCCAACATCTTTTCTTCATAACTTAGGACCTAATGTAGACAAACTTTCCGCTAAGCCTCATAAATGTGTCTTTTTAGGTTTCACTAGGTCACAAAAAGGGTATAAATGTTTCTCTCCATCTTTTAATCGTTATTTTATCTTTGCAGATGTCACTTTCATTGAGTCCTCTCTCTATTTTAAAACCAACATTTCTACCTCTACACCTATTTCTGACATAGCCATTATTTTCCTTATATGTGAACCTCTAGTTGAGTCTAGTATAGCTCCACCAACATGCATTCTTTAAATATGTTTAAAGTATGTAATCACATTCTTGCACATGTCTTGCATATGTATGCAAGCTTTTCAACCACTTATTTCTTACATGACACTATGTTATGATTAGAGAAAACTTTAACAGTAAGGATTGAGTTAGTTTCAATCCAAAGGTTGGTTCATCCTCTGAGATCAGCAACCTCTAAAGCAAGAACCACAGTCATAAACTCAGTTTTAAGGGCAAAGGCATGAAGGTCGTGAAACCTCCTATGAACTTACCAACGCTACCTCGAAAGATACCAGCAGCAGCCAACCGAGGAGAATATCTGGCAGTCCCATCAATATTAAAGTATTTATGTGAATATTTTATTTATATATTTATATTTTTTATCTTTTACCTATTCATATTTAAAGTAATATTTTTATAATTTTTATTTTTCCGACCAATATAATTTTAATAAATAATTAAAATATACATATCAGTATTTTATTTATATATAATCTTATTTTATTACACTTTCAATAATTTTAATTTCTTAAATTCAAATACTTTTTTATTAATATTTTTTTAATTGAAATTGAAAAATATTAACTCATAATTACAATTCTTTAGTTATAAGAATTAAAAATTAATCATTCACAACTAAAATTTATAGTTCTTGATTTAAAAAATTATTTCATTATTGATATACAGGATAATGACACATTAATGCACCATTTTTTCTTAATATTATTATATTTTATATATTTTACTTCTTTTAATTTTATAATTTTTATACACATACTTTAAAAATAAAAAATATTTATTATAATAATTTTTGTTTGGAATACGAAGCTATTTCTTCAGTATACAAAGTAGATATTTACATTTTTTTGTGTAATAAAGATATTATCTTTATATTCAAAATATAAAATATAAATAATACATAAATAATAGTTAGGATTTGTATTGTATAATTTATATTTATCTTCTATTATAGGAGTAATATATAAGTTTAAAATAAATAGAAATATGAAAAGTGAATATGAAAAGAGTTCATATTATACATAATTTTATATATATATATATATAGATAACATATACGTATATATTGAATAAAATAAATATAAGTATTGAAATAAATGATAAAAGATAAAAGATTATAAGTATTGAATAAAATAAAAAAATTATAGAATTTTCTATAAATATATGGCTGCTCTTAATTTGATTATGTTGTGGTTATTTGATCGATATGCATCCATGGAGTTAGCTTGCACTGTTTCAGCTTCTTAGCTCTTAATTACTTCTGAATAGTTTAAATAATTTTTTAAATAAAATTATAATAAAGAAAGAAGGTAAACATAAGATTTATTGTTTTTTACAAGTTAAAATTAATTTATATTTCTTAACTTTTAAAAGGTTAGGTTTCTTCCTATATAACTTTCTTGAGAAAAAAGTTATTTTTAAGGAAACATTATTTAACTATTTTTAATATTTAACTTTTTTTAAGAAAAAATTATGTAATTTTAAAACCTAATGAAATACATAAACTTAAAGTTTAAAACATTTATAGAAAATCACAAACACAAAACAAACATTATACACATACATTAATTAATACAACTTATTTTTATATTCACTTTCTTTTCTATCATGATATATAATAAACATGAACAAGATAAATATAGAAAAAAAAGTTGTATAAATTGTTATACAAATTGTTATAATAAACATTTCACTTTAGTTTTAAGTTTATAAATATTACATAAGGGAAATTAGAATGGAGTGTTATGTGGTATAGTATCACATGGGTTTACTAGGGAGAGGAAGCTTTTGATTGTGATATTACATTGCACTTTATAAAATTCTTCTGTTGGTTTTGGTGTAAAAGGTGCATTGCATATCACTATCATTCATCATGAGCTTATTGTCTTGCATTGTGTCTAATTAAAGTTGGACTTTAAATGAAGTTCAAGCTCAACATTACTATTCCTCAACACAACTTAAAATTAATATTAGTACAATTTTTCATGAGTTATTTACATAATATTAACCATGTGCAATATTGTGCACTTTCATAATCTCAAAAATTTTTAAATTTTTGTTTTATTTAATATAAATACTTGTATATAAATTCATTCTCTTTTAGAAATAATAAAAGAAAAAAAACATTTTTTTTTATTTTCTTATTATTATTTTATATTTTTTATGCTTGACAAATTCTTAATATTATATTTTTTTAACACCAACCTTATTGTTATTCAAGGTTAACAAGATTCATTCTCATACAACTAACTAACCTTAATCTTAGAATGTAACTATGCAAAAATAGTACATATATACACCATATCTATGTTATAATGACACTTTTTTGTTAGACGCAGAGATATATCAAGAAGGGGGGATGAATTGATATTGGATTTTATTTCAAAACTGTTAAGTTTCAGAATTTTCTGATGCAGTTCAGAGCAAATTAGTTGACTGATTTATGAGAAATAGTCGATTAGTTCTATCAGACAGATATTAAAGATGATGAAAGATGAGAAAGAATGCACAAGAATTTATACTGGTTCACTCTTTTTCAAGAGCTACATCCAGTTTCGATCAGTAACACTAACAGATCTCAAATCACTAAAATTATCAAGTCTTTACAAGAACTTCTCTTCTAAAGACTACAAAAACCAAAAAGATTAAATTCTAAACCCTATAGAATTTGATCTAATCTCATAATCACACCAAGTCTGTAGTGATCACCCCAATCACCAAGAAACAGGTTTTGTAACCCCACAAAGTAATCTCAACACAAAGATCAAAAGCAATACAGAAAAATGTGAATCAAGACGCTCTTCTTGATTCTTCCTAAAACTGAAACTTTCAAAGATTTGTGTGCAAGCTTTTCTTGATCCTCTCTTCTCTGTTCTTTGGCTATTCTTTCAGTATTCTCTCACACTTTGAGTCTTCCTTGAGACTTGTATTTATAGACAAAGAGAAGAGCTTCAAGTGGCGCTATGCTGTTTTCTGCATACTGGGAGGCCTGGAACAAAATAGTCGAACAAACAGTGAAACAGTTAGCTATTTTCATTAAAACCACATTCCTAACATATTAATGAAAATAGTCGACTAATATAGCAGAACTAGTTGACTAATTGACAATTAATAAAAACAGCAGACTATTATATCAGAATTAGCTAACTAATAACAGATAATCTAACATCTTTTCAAAGCTGCATACTCATCAATTAATCACCAAAGATCCAGCAACATCATCAAATCAAAATCATCAACAAACTCCCCCTATTTGATGATGGCAACCTGCAAAACCTGTTGAAATCAAAGAGAATAGATGGAAGATTGTCTCCCCCTTTGACATTAGCAAATAGGTGCAGATATAACAGATGATATAAGCAGGTTATATAATGCAGAAAACATTAGTGCAAGTTATATTACAGACCCAATAATTGTTCAGAAATCAATAGCATAAATGCGAAAATATTAAATGCATAAGTAGCAGAGATTAAGCTTCATCATCATCTTCATCATCCTCATCCTCATCATCATCTTCATCAGCAGCATCCTCTTCCATGGCAGTTGTGTTTGCAAAGGTTCCTTCAAAGCTCTCAACTGAAACTTGAATTTCAGCAAGTTGCTGCTGTATGAGCTCAATTTCATAATCAATATTGGAGAACCTAGCAACCATGGTATCATGGGTATTTCTTTTCATAGAAGCAAGAACATTCACTCGTGAAATTAACATTCTTTCAAATTCAGATAGTGGAATGCCTTGGTATGCAGGAGGTGCTGTATAGGGAACCATTTGGTATGCAGAAAAGTCTTGTGGATTCCCTGATGAAGTATCAGCATTGATAGATGATCTTGGTGCAGAGGAGGAGGATCAAGCTTCAAAAATCCACTCATCATTAACCTTTGACAGACCCATTTTCCTAAGATAATAGTTGTCAAAGAGATGCTTATGATTGATAATTCTGGTAGTTTCTCCTTCAGTTGGAATGTTGAAGTGGTCCAGTATTTTTTAGATGAAGATAGCATAGGGGAGCTTGTGATCATTAAGACGTTTGGCTTTGAACATGTGTCATTTGATAACATATACCCAGTTCACTTTGATGTTATTCTTCATGCAGTGAATCAAGGCCAAGTCTTCTTCCATAAGCTGAGCATGATTACTCCCCCTGGGTATGAGCTGCCAAGCAATAATGAAAGCAAGTAGTCTCTCATCACGTTTTATCTTACCAACATTGAATTTCTGAACAGCTTCATCTGAATTTCGCATGCAGGATTTGAATGGAGAGTCCTTATTGAAGTCAGGCACATATGAGGTATTCCCTTTGCTTATCTTCACACCTTCATTCTTCAACCCAGCTAGCCTTCTCCATAAGGAATTATCAATCCTTATTTCTCTTCCCTTGACTTGAGAGACCAGCATATTGTTCTCTGCTTTCAAGTTAGCATAGAAAAGCTTAATTAAATCACTATAAAAGTTACCTTCCATTTCAACAAACTGCCTCAGCCCTTGAGTTTGAAGGGCATTCTTAACAAAAATTAGATTTTTGTTAATTTTTTGTATGAGCACCAGCTTTCTCTGCATTTTTAGCTCCAAAGACTCAATGATTTCATTGCCTTCTTCATGTTCAGATTCAGTTTCTTCTTCTGAATCATTCTCTTCAGCAGGCACAGGTGAAGGAATTCTCACACGAACCTTATATCTTTTAGGAAATTTTCCCACAGCTAGGTTGGAAGATCCAACAGCAGATTCAGGAATCCTTATGGGCTATGCAGGAGAGCCAGAGGTTGATCCTCTATTTCTATTCTGAGTTTGTCTAACTGGAGTTTGTGAAGTGTGTGTAGGCATATGAATTCTGGATGACCTTCTAAGCCTTTGAACTGCATTTGCTAGAGGTGCATCTTAATCATCATCACTTTCAACTAAGAAGTACTCATTAGTAGACATTTTGATGAGAAAATGCAGTAATTGTGTGATGCACAGAGATGGTATGTAATATGCAGAAGAATCAGATTTATATAGAGGGATTGAGAAGCTTGCTCAAACGAATATTAACTATGAATATTTTGAACAAATAGGCACTCAATCACAGAAGCTCATGGTCAGAAAATGCAGAAGGAATATGTTGAGAAATGGAAGTTCAGTTTTGCAAAACCAATAAAGCATCCTCACATGCATCTATAACTGTTCCAGCTTTGAATAACAGTGGACCCATGTACTAATTTATCTTTGACAAATTAGGTTTAGTTGGAATTGAAAGAATTCAACTAATTTGCTTGAATACCCAATTGAATTCAGTTGCAGTAAATAAAATTAGTCAACTAGTTAAAGAAATTAATAGACTATTCTGACAGAAATAATAGCAGTGGGCACATTTAATGAAATAAGTCAGTTATTTCATAGAAATTAACAAACTATTTTATGCAGCAGTATAACATTTTTGTCAGTTAAGTGAAATAAGTCGACTATTTCAAAGAATTAACAAACTAAAATCTGCAGCAGTATAATATTTTTGTCAGTTAAATGAAATAAGTCAACTATTTCAAAGAATTAACAGACTACTTAATGCAGCAGTAGAACATTTAAGAAAGATTATTGATGTTTAGGATTCCTAATTCATTCCTTAGTTTGAAAAACCTGTCACGACCTAAAGGCTTAGTGAAAATGTCAGCTAATTGGTCATTAGTTGAAATGAAATCAATCCTACAATCTTTCTTTTCAATGTGATCTTTTATGAAATGGTGTCTAATTTCAATATGTTTTGTTCTTGAATGCTGAATGGGATTTTTTGTTAGATTAATTGCACTGGTATTATCACAAAGTATAGGTATATCAGATAGGTGTAAATCAAAATCACATAGCTGTTGTTTTAACCAAAGAATTTGTGCAGTGCAACTTCCAGCAGCCATGTATTCAGCTTCAGCTATAGATAATGCTACACAAACTTGTTTCTTGTTGGTCCATGATATCAAGCAATTCCCAAAGAGATGGCATGTTCCACTTGTGCTCTTTCTATCCAATTTGCAGCCTGCAAAATCAGAATCAGTATATCCAACTAAATTCAGCTCATTACCAGTGGAATACCATAGCCCAACATTCACTGTTCCTTTGAGATATTTGAGAATTCATTTTGCTGTAGTGAAATGTGATTCCTTTGGATTGGCTTGAAATCTTGCACATAGGCAAACAACAAACATTATATCAGGTCTGCTAGTTGTTATGTACAACAGGGAACCAATCAATCCTCTGTACATAGTTGTATCAACTGATTTTCCTTTTTCATCCATGTCAAGATAGCAATTTGAAGGCATAGGAGTAGAGGCTTCTTTGCAGCTCTCCATACTAAACTTCTTCAACAGCTCATTGCAGTATTTTGTTTGATAATGAATGTTCCATTATGTAGCTGTTTAACCTACAGTCCTAAGAAGAAATTTAACTCTCCCATCATGGACATCTCAAATTCACCTTTCATAGAATCTGCAAATTCTTGGCATAAAGATTGATTAGATGAACCAAAAATGATATCATCAACATAAACCTGCACTAATATGAGTTCATTATTAGCTTTCTTAGTAAAAAGAGTTTTGTCAATAACTCCTCTTTTAAAGTCTTGTGATATGAGGAAAGTTGTAAGTCTTTCATACCATTGTCTAGGTGCTTGTTTGAGACCATATAAAGCCTTTTTCAGTTTGTATACATGATTAGTAAGTTTAAAATCAACAAAACCAGGTGGTTGTTCAACATACACATCTTCATTAATGAAGCCATTTAAAAAAGCACTCTTGACATCCATTTGAAAAAGTTTGAAACCTTTGAGACAAGCAAAAGCAAGTAACAATCTAATAGCTTCTAATCTAGCTACAGGTGCATAGGTTTCATCAAAATCAATACGTTCTTCTTGATTATAGCCTTTAGCAACTAATCTAGCTTTGTTCCTAGTGATTATCCCATTTTCATCAAGCTTGTTCCTAAACACCCATTTAGTTCCTATAACATTCATGTTGTTATTTCTAGGTACAAGAAACCAAACATCATTTTTGACAAACTGATTTAATTCATCATGCATAGCAGAGATCCAGTTGTTATCAAGAAAAGCATCATTTATGTTCTTAGATTCAATTTGAGACACAAAAGCCATATGATTGCAGAAATCATTTAAAGAATTTCGAGTTGTAACTCCCTTTTCAACATTTCCAATGATGTTATCCAGTGAAAGTCCTTTTTGAGTTCTCCAGGATTTAGAAAAAACATTGTCTGTTGCAGAATAGTCAACTGTTCCAGAGTTATAGTCGACTGTTTCAGTTCGTCTGTCAGCATTAGCAGATTTTTCTACATAATCTTCATTCTTTTCTGATATTTCAGACTTTTCATCATTTGAACCTGCAAGGGAATTACCTTTTCTCTCTTTTTGACATAAGAACTCATCAAATACAACATGAATTGATTCTTCTACAGTCAAATTCTTTTTGTTAAAAACACGATAGGCTTTATTATGCATAGAATATCCTAAGAATATACCATCATCAGCTTTTTCATCAAACTTGCCTAAAGATACTTTTCCATTGTTTAATATGAAACACTTGCAACCAAAAACTTTAAAGTATGCAATGCTAGGAGTTCTTCCATTCAAAAGTTCATAAGGAGTTTTATTGAGAATAGATCTTAACAATACTCTATTAAGCACATAGCAAGCTATGGAAACTACATCCGCCCAAAAGTACTTAGGAAGCTTAGATTCACTTAACATGGTTCTAGCACATTCTTGAAGTGTTCTATTCTTTATTTCAACAACTCCATTTTGTTGTGGAGTTCTAGGAGTAGAAAATTTGTGAGATATGCCATGTTTTGAGCAAAACTTTTCAAAATGAATATTTTGAAATCCTGTTCCATGATCACTTCTCAAAGAAACAATGTTAAGATCTTTTCCATTTGAAATAATCTTTGCAAATTTCTTAAATGCATAGAAGGTTTCATCTTTGGAAGATAGAAATAATGTCCAAGTGAATCTTGAAAAATCATCAACAATGACAAGAACATAGGAATTGTTACCAAGACTTACAGTTCTTGATGGACCAAAGAGATCAAGATGTAATAGCTCAAGTGGTCTCCTTGTTGAGATGATGTTCTTTGACTCAAATGAGTTTCTTGATTGCTTTCCCTTTTCGCAATATGCACAAACTTTGTCTTTCACGAATTTGACAACTGGAAGGCCTCTAACTAGGCTTTTGCAGCTGATTTTGTTTAATAACTGCATGTTAATGTGTCCACATCTTCTATGCCAAAGCCAACCTTCATCTTCTTTGGTCAACAAGCATATATTCTAGAGATTTGAGGATTCAATATCCAACATATATACATTGTTTGTTCTTCTTCCAATATGGACAATATCTGCAGATTTACAGTTGTATATAACACAAAATTCTGCATCAAAAGTGACCTTCATACCTTTGTCACATAGTTGACTAATACTCAGCAGATTGTGTTTCAGTCCTTCAACAAAGAGAACATCTTTTATTTGTGAAGAAGAGCAGTTTCCAACATCTCCAGAACCTTTGATTTGACCCTTGCTATTATCTCCAAATGTAACAGAACCAGCTTCATATTCCTTGAAATTGATTAGCTTTGATTTGTCACCTGTCATATGTTTAGAGCAACCACTATCTAAATACCATAAAGCTCTCTTTACTCTTTAAAAGATCTGCAAAACAAATTTAGTTTAGGTATATAGGTCCCCAAAACAGATTGGGTCCTTTAGAGTTAGGAATAGCAGATGATTTGGGTTTCCAATAGTATTCTCCTCTTGAAATGCCAAAATTCTTGATATAGCAATATCTAGATGTATGTCCAGTTTTCAAGCAATAAAAACACTTTTTAAATTTGTTACTTGTGTAAGATTTATACTTTGCAACAGGATAATGTTTTGCAGACTTTCCATATCCAAGACCATTTTTGTTAAAGTATCCAATTTGAGAGTTTAGTAGTTGATTAAGTGTATTTTATCCCAATTGAAACTTTCCTAATGTCTTTATCAGATAAGCAAATTTATCTTGGAGATTGTTGCAGTTTTCACACTTATCGAAATTGATTTTATCACATTCAGACTTATCAGATTCTATCTGATTTTCCAGTTCTAGGACTCTGTTTTTTAGTCAACTATTTAGTCCTTTTAGTCGATTAATCTGATGATCCTGCTTTCTTGCTTCATCATGCAGTTCTTTGAATGCATCTAATAAGGTGTCATAATTCTCACTAACATCAGTTTCATAATTACTCACTTGGCTTGATGTTTCTTCATTTGCAACAAGGCATAGATTTGCTTGATTTTCAGATTCAAAATATAAAGTAGATGACCTGCTCGATTCACTTTCATCCCAAGCCATGTATGCTTTCTTTCCTTTCTTGAAGTGAGGAATTCGTTTCTCTTTGTCTTTTCTTTCTTTTCTTTTTGGGCTTCTTTCTTTTCTTTGATTCATGAGAGGACACTCCATCTTGACATGTCCTAGCCGCCCACAGTTAAAACAAGAAAAATTAGAAGAATTGAAATCAAATTTTCTTGTGTACCTTTTCTGGTGTTCTTGAAATCTGTCTCTTGAGTTGTTCTTCCTCTTTAGAAACTTCCCAAACTTCTTTACAAGCATGGAAAATTTTGTGATATCATTTTCATTTTCCTCTTCATCACTCTTCAAACATTCTTTGGCTTTCAAGGCAAGGCTCTTGTTCTTCTTGTCAGAATTTTCCAGCTGATCAAGCCTACTCAATTCCAGTTCATGTTCCCTCAATTTCCCAAACAATGTAGTTGTATTCATAACAGATAAGTCCTTTGTTTCAATTATAGCAGTGACCTTTGGTTGTCAGCTTCTATTTAGGCACTTTAGAACCTTAATGTTGAGTTCTTCATCATCAAATTTCTTTCCCAGACCCAGCAGATGGTTCACAATATGAGTAAAGCGTTTCTGCACGTCTTGGATGCTCTCTCCAGGTTGTATCCTAAATAATTCATATTCTTGAATGAGAGTGTGCTTTCTTGCTCTCTTAACTTCTGATGTACCTTCATGGGTGACTTGTAGAATATCCCACATTTCTTTTGCAGTTGTACATTGAGAAATCCTAAAAACTCATCAAGATTTAAAGCATAGGTTAGAATGTTTTTGGCCTTACTATCAAATTGAGCTTTTTTATTTTATGCATCAGTCCATGTCTCCCATGGTTTTTCAGTTATTGTTCCATCTTCAGCCTTCAATGTTGGAATGTATGGACCATTGATCACAGCATCCCAAACGCCTCTATCTACAAATTCAAAGAAAATCTTTATCCTTGCTTTCCAGAAGGGGTAGTTCGCTCCAACAAAGAGTGGTGGACTGTTGGTAGATGCTCCTTCAGCAAAGGGTAGCTTATCAACCATCTTGGATCTCTCTTGAATATCTTTCAAGTACCTGCTCTTGATACCAATTGTTAGACGCAGAGATATATCAAGAAGGGGGTGATGAATTGATATTGCATTTTATTTCAAAACTGTTAAGTTTCAGAATTTTCTGATGCAGTTCAGAGCAAATTAGTTGACTGATTTATGAGAAATAGTCGATTAGTTCTATCGGACAAATATTAAAGATGATGAAAGATGAGAAAGAATGCACAAGAATTTATACTGGTTCACTCTTTTTCAAGAGCTACATCCAGTTTCGATCTGTAACACTAACAGGTCTCAAATCACTAAAATTATCAAGTCTTTACAAGAACCCCTCTTCTAAAGACTACAAAAACCAAAAAGATTAAATTCTAAACCCTATAGAATTTGATCTAATCTCAGACTCACACCAAGTCTACAGTGATCACCCCAATCACCAAGAAACAGGTTTCGTAACCCCACAAAGTAATCTCAACACAGAGATCAAAAGCAATACAAAAAAATGTGAATCAAGACTCTCTTCTTGATTCTTCCTAAAACTGAAACTTTCAAAGAGTTGTGTGCAAGCTTTTCTTGATCCTCTCTTCTCTGTTCTTTGGCTATTCTTTCAGTATTCTCTCGCACTTTGAGTCTTCCTTGAGACTTGTATTTATAGACAAAGAGAAGAGCTTCAAGTGGTGCTATGCTGTTTTCTGCATACTGGGAGGCCTGAAACAAAATAGTCGACTAAACAGTGAAACAGTTAGCTATTTTCATTAAAACCACATTCCTGACATATTAATGAAAATAGTCGACTAAAATAGCAGAATTAGTTGACTAATTGACGATTAATAAAGATAATAGACTATTATATCAGAATTAGCTAACTAATAACTGATAATCTAACATCTTTTCAAAGCTGCATAATCATCAATTAATAAAGATCCAGCAACATCATCAAATCAAAATCATCAACATTTTCTTTATAGTTTATTTTCTTAAATTTCTTTTCACACTTTTGTTGTAATAGAAAGAAAAGTATAAATATGTGGTTTTTGAAAAAGAGTGGTGTATGTGTATCAATTGACCCACCTTAATATCAGGATGCAAATGATTATTCCATGTTCTCAACATTGGTTGCAAACTCCTCCCTCCAATCTCTCAGCCAATCCATCCTTTATCACCATGTTATTTCACCTACCTTATCAGTTTCTTGTCCTCTTCTTTATTCCCCAGTCCCTTGATCAAAGACAGAAGATTGTTACTTCCTTCTCCTTTCCACCACTTTTGTGTTCTTACATGAAATTTGCATATCTTCTCGAAAAGTCTCCTGTATGAAATTTGGATATATCTTCCTGAAATAATGTAAGGTTGGTTGATGTTTACTCACTTAAAAGTCTCTCCAAAAAAAGCACATACCTTGGTTGTTGTCATTGACGGGAAAGTAGCAATATAACTCATCTTTTTTGTAGAACTCAAAGCGGAGTTCATAACATCACAATCACAAATTTGAAAATCATTAGCATGACTTTCTCCTTTTAATAAGATTCCATTACCCTAGACATAGCCCGTGAGCTTTCGGTGAACTAGTATAAAGATCTTGTGTTGACTTTTTCATTGGTAGACGGTCTAGTGTGTTCTTGCAAAAGAATATAAGGATTTATTCTACCCCTTTCCAGAGCCTCTTGTTTCAACACACACACACACACATATATATATATATATATATATATATATATACCAGAAAAATTAATATAAAAATAAATAAAATTATTTGATAGTAAATATTATTGTGTAGTTTTTAAAATAATAACAAATTAGAAAAATAATTTTTTGAAGACTAATAATTCTTTGGATTTTTTAATTAATTTTTTTCATCTTATAATAATATATGTTAATAATGAAATAATTTTCATATCAATAATATACATATAAATTTTAATTATGAGTGATTAATTTTTAATTCTCAAAACTATTTTAATTGTAAGTGAATCACTCTTAATTTTAATTAAAATAATATTATTGAGAAAAAATATTTAAATTTAAAAAGTTAAAAGTATATTTATAATAAAAAATTTCAAGAATTATTTATTTTTTTTAAATTACTTTTTTAATCTATTATTATAGTTTAAAAGCTACGTAATAATATTTACTATCAAATTATTCTATTAAATTTTTGTATTAGTTTGATTTTACTTTTTAGTATTTAATAATGTTGAGAAATAATAAGATTAGAAAAAAATAAATATAATATTCTAATTTGAAATTTTTTATTAGAAGAGAAAAAATAAAAAATTAATAAAGAATATATAAATGAAATATTAATATATCTATTTTGATTATCTATCAGAAATTTATTAGTAAAACAGGTAAAAAATCTTAAATCCTAAATCTAAAAGGGAAACATGTGATTGATTGATGTGATTTTTATCTCTTATATAAAATTCAATTCACCAGCAGCACATGATAGATTAACATTGCTGACAACCACAAATGAGTATTTAATCTCTTTCAAGTTAATGTTTACATTATGCAATGAATAATTTATATTCATATTTGTAATATATAATTTAGCAATTATTAATAATTATATATTGATATATAAATTTCTGTCTCTCCTTTCCATTCCAAAAGTGTAAATTAAGACAAACAATTAAATATAAGTTATTTGATAATATTTAATATACTTGTATAACACTTAAATTTCAATGTAATCATTAAATTAAACATAAAGAACTGTGAAGGATTTACTGAGTTAATATTTTTCAATTGTAGTTTATTTTAAAAAAATGTTCTTTTCTAGATAATATTTTGTTTTTTATATGTTCTTTTTTTATGAAAATTCACACGGATATGATCAAGTGATTTTATTCATTTTAAGTGTTTTTTATGATTTATATAATAGTCAAGAAATAAAAAAAAAAAGTATTTTTCCACATGTATGAAGTTTGTATTGTATTTTTTTATTTCTAATCTACAATAATTATATACAAGTTTTTTTCTCACTTTCATAATAATTGTGTAAACTAATTAAAATTAAATGGCAAGTAAAATAGTATATATGATAAAAAAATTAATTAACATTATCTTAAATTTAAAAATTACAAATAAATAGGAATTATTTTTGAAAAAAAATACTTAAAAAATAGAAAAAATATTAACATGGTATTAAAGATTAAAGTATATAATATATAAATATGAGCATCCTCCCTGTTTTGTTTTAATACTTGGCCACCTTCCTTTTGGAAGTGGTGGAAACTAACAAATGAGTGAATCATATTTATTTAAGTTATATTATTTAATGATTTATATAATACTATTTTAATTTTAAATTTTTGTCACTATTTTATTCTGTATTTTATCTTTTCATTATAAATTACATTCTATATTCTATAATTATAATTATTTGATTATTTTTTACACTATAATTAAATAATGGATAAAGATATAATTTATTAATTTATCGTATAAATTCAATATCTTTTATAAGTATTAGAAGATAAGGTTTAAATGGGTTTTAGGTTAAATTCTTAATTTATTTTATAAATTCAGTATTTTTTTATAAGTATTAGAAGATAATGTTTAAATGGATTTTAGGTTTATATATATATATAAAATAAAATAATTTTATTTTATTTTTTTATAAAATTATTATCTTTTTAAAGCTTAAATTATACATCTTTTCTAGAGTTTCTAAAGGACTCTTGAGTAATTAAAATGTTGAGATTATGTAAGCTTTTTTTTCTTTGATTTTTTTTCAAGTTTAGAGTAAGAGAAGTTAACTTGAATTATTAAATTTCATTGATTTATAATTATAATTATAATTGTTGGATTAAACCCTAGTTTAGATGTTAAGAGAGACTTTGATTTAGTGCAAACTAAAATTTAAGTATAAATTTGTAAATTCATATATAAATTGTAGTTGGATTGTTTGATTTTGATGGAACAATTGAAGGTTGATCAAATAAGTAATAGAAATATTTTTTATTTTGGCGAGTATGATATTTTTCACTCCAAATAGTAATAGTTCATGTATTTATTGTTTAGTAATATTTCCATTAATAATGTTGTTGCAATTCTAATATTGATTTTCTTTACATAGTTATTATAGATTTATTTTAATTAAAATACTCGAGTCCTCTTATGAATGTCATATTTTTCTTTTGTACATATGCTATATAAATATATAAATATATAAATAATAAAAATATTATCATAAATCATTATACTCCTCTTTATATCACATGTTAAGGATTCTCTTTTTATTAATAATCAATTATTTTTATATACTATGCAAAAGGACATTTATACAAAATGACTAACTTATACGTAGAAAGTTTATAGGTTGAATGAGATTAAAAGTAATGGGATTATCATACGCTAGTTGATTTGATTTTATGTATATCACTTTAATGTTTTATTAATTCTGATATCCAATTTTAAAAAATAATGAATCTATATATATATAATATTTTAATTCATCGAATATTTAAACTGATCTTACAATTTTTAGTTGCTTTTAATATTTTATTTTAATTTAAATAAAGTTAATTTTAACTGAATATTAGTTTGATTTTAGTGAATTTATTTTATTTCTTGTAAAATAAATATTAATAAAATAAATTATATAATAAAAGAATAAAATTATATTAAATATTTAATTATTCTTTAAATTCATACAATTTTATAGAATGTTACTAACAAAAGTGTAACAATCCAATATTTTAGATTATAAAAATATTAGATTATAAAGATATTTGGTTATAAAAATATTAGATCATAAATATATTATATTATAAAGATATTTAGTTATAAAAATATTAGATTATAAAGATATTATACTATAAAAATATTAGATTATAAAGATATTATACTATAAAAATATTCAGTTATAAAGAAATTGGATTATAAAGATATTGGATTATACATATATTTGATTATACAGATTTGAGATTATAAAGATATTATATATTATATTATAAAGATATCATATTATAAAGATAATACAATATAAAATAAAAAGGGGCTAGTTGGGTAGTTTGTTTTCACGTATCTCTATTCTTTCTATTCTCTCTATTCTCTCTCTACACTCTCTCTAAGACTTAGATATTAAAACCCTAACGGTCTCTAGATACAGAAGAAGCAATAGGAGGCTAATAATGTAAGGAGGAGTTATACCCAATCAGTTTTGTGAATGGATAAGTCTAGGTCCGTTTATTCTTAAGAATTTTCTTTTGGAAAGTTTATGGTTTTTGAAGATTTTTCTCAATGAATTCTCTTTATGGGGAGATGCTATCCAGGATTTTGAGATAAAAGATGAGCTAAGGATTAAGATTGCAATTTTTCCATCTAAGCAAGGAACAAACAAAAATCCAGGTTAGGAAAGTTAATGTTCAAAAATATATAACTTGATATTAAGGAAGTTAATGTTAAAATATATATATATATAACTAGTATGTTTTGTATATTATTGTGATATTGATTGTAATGTGTGAAAAACCTTATTTTTGTATTGTTTATGATGTTTAAGTTGATATTTGAATGTTTGTTGATAATCTATGGGATGGAAAAGTTGTTTGAGGGGTAGAAACGAAAGTTTCTTTCCCTAGAGGGTTTTGGTCTCGTTCCTATTCTTGCTTATAAATTTAGATTATTATCTCTAAATAAAATTGAGAAAAATTGAGTGGTTATGTATGACCTATGATGTTTTTGTGTGAGGCCGAGTAGAGCCAAGGGTTGGTGCTCATAATCTACTGATGTGTGTTGATGAGATGTTTTGTACCCGGGGAGGTACAACTTTGTGTGAGACCGAGTAGAGCCAAGGGTTGGTGTCCATAATCTACTAATGTGTGTTGATGAGATGTTTGGTACCCGGGGAGGTACAACTTGCATTTTAGTGTGGTGAGCTATGCTAGAGCAGATTCAATGAGATCCCAGGTTCCACTGGTAGTCCCGGTCACGTAGACTAAGATGCCAGGTGGTGAGGAGCCGATGGGGGATGCTGGAGACCTGCTCTGAGGCTACATTTAGGTAGGTCAGGGCCAAAGTAGGGTTGATAGTAGTCCTACCCTGTGGGTAGCGTGGTCAGAGTGTTATTGTGCCGGTACAGTAGCCGACCACAATGTGACCGACAGGTGTTAGTCTCTGAGTTCAGGCATAGTAGCCATGTCTTCCGGAAGATGTTTTCTTTTTAGGACATTTTGAATGTGCATGAGAATGTTGTGGTTACGTGTATTACATGATAATATTATTTGTGTTGTTACTTTTGAATTATTAAAGATGCATTAGATTTCAGAGCATTTAAGTATGTTCTATGATAAATGTGCATGAGAATATGTTATGATGGATATAACATGATACTATTATTTTGTGTTGTTATATTTTTGAATTATTAGCTTACCCTACAAGTGCCGATTGTTTGGCCTACGATGATTGTGTTTCACTACATAGGAGCAAATATTTTAATAGGTGAGAGGGATTCTTCTGAGTCCCAAGACTAGACTGGAAGATGAAATAACAGTTATATGTATATATTTATATATTTTATATATCTCATAATAGAATTTTGTCCTAGTAGAGATTTTCTTTTGTATTAAATATAAATTATATATATATATATATACATAGTATATTTTTATCATCAGTTCATGCAAGTTACATTTGTACATTGAATATGATAATAGTAGCGATTTCTTGGGTCGTTACAAAATGAAAATTTTCAAAATTAGTAAAAGCCTTGGTTTTGACAACACATGCACAATATTTGACATTGGAAGTTTGAATGCTAGAACAAACCAAAACTGAAGTAATTTAACTTTCATCATTTAAGAGACCAATCAATCAATTATAATTTTTAGGGATTTCACCTTATAATTTGTAATTTTTTGTAATGGATTATTTAACTTTCCGAATGGAATATCTCCTAATATGGGTTGGGCCCAGCGGGTCGGCCTGCCAACCCGATAGCATATGGGCAGAGCGGGTTAGCATTTTGAACCCGCCAACCCATATCAACCCAGCCCGTCTAGCCCGTCAACTCGTCGGGTCACAGGCGGGGCGGAGCGGGCCAACCCGTTGGCCCGCGAAAAAAAATATATTGTACTTTTAAGATGTCATGTCACTATATACATCTTTAATATATTGTTGTAATTACAAAAATTCATTTAAATTGGACACAAACAAAATAGCTGCAAAGAAAAAAAGTCCAATTTAAAACAAAAAATCCAAAAATAAAATAAAAAACAAAAAAAATAGACTTTTCAAAAAAAATGCAAAACAAAAGAAATAAGTGAGTCAGCTTGCCGGTCTGCCGGCTCGCCTTATGACAGGGTGGGTTAGAAATTTTGGCCCGCATCACTGTAGCGGACCGGGCTAGCTCAGCCCGTTTTTGGCGGGCTCATGACGGGACGGGCCTAAACGGGCCGAGCTGGCCCGTTTCGCCACCCCTACTACCGATTTAAACTGATGTTATAATTTTTAATTACTTTAGTGTTTTTAATTTGAATTGAAACAAAGCTAAGTTTAATTGAATATTAATTTAATAATTGTGATTTTTATTTTTATTTAAAATAAAATTAATAAAATAAATTAAAGTTATATAAAATATAAATTATATTAAAAGTTTAATTATTCTCTTTTCATGTATTTTTATGAAATTTTGTCAACAAAAATTTAAATATTATTTTTAATTTTATAAATTAATTATTTTACAATTCATTATTTTAAATTTTACTTTATACATGTTCTCATTAAAATTAAACTAAAGATATTTTTATAATTTATAATATTATTTAATTATTTATTGTTCAAATTTATTATAAATTTTTTATTATTTTTGTATTCTAAATATTTTTTTATATATTTTTTTCTTCTTATCCTTGGTCACCAGAATCCAAAAGTTGATAATGACTTTGGAAATCTTTTAATGTTTCCTTCATTTCATTAAATTTGAAAATGCAATAATGATTAAACACAAAGTTAAACCTATATAAATTTAACCACTTTTTAAATTCTCATTCACATAAATTTAACACAAAGACACTATATTGTTTTATTTTAATTAAAATTAAAATTGTTGAAAAAAAAATAATAGTAAAAACATATTAAAATTTTTTTAACAATTAAAATTAAAAAGTTTATTAAATAAAAAATAATAATACTTTCAAATGGTTGAAAGAAAAATTACTTTAGTGACCGGAGAGTTATATGTGAAATGGACCTCTAAATAAAAAATAAGATGAATAAAAGTGTAACACTTTGTATTGTTGATTTTAATTTCACATTACAGAAGTAATAAATTGTATCTTTAAGAAATGAATGAAAAGATAAAAGATTATAAATATTGAAAAAAATAAAAAAATTGTATAATTTTCTATAAATATATGGCTACTCTTAATTTGATTATGTTGTGGTTAAAAAAGTTTGATTGATATGCATCCAAGATATCGAGTTAGCTTGCAGTGTTTCAGCTTCTTAGCTCTTAATTACTTTTGAATAGTTTAAATAATTTTTTAAATAAAATTATAATAGAGAAAGAAAGTAAACATAAGATTTATTGTTTTTTACATGTTAAAAGTAATTTATATTTCTTAACTTTTAAAAAGTTAGATTTCTTCTTATATAACTTTCTTAAGGAAAATGTTACTTTTAAGGAAAACCTTATTTTTAAGGAAAACATTATTTAATTATTTTTAATATTTAGCTTTTTTTAAAAAAAAGTTATGTAATTTTAAAATCTAATGAAATACATAAACTTAAAGTTTAAAACATTTATAGTAAATCACAAACACAAAACAAACATTATACATAATACAACTTATTTTTATATTTACCTTTTTTTTCTATCATGATATATAATAAACATGAACAAGATAAATATAGAAAAAGAAGTTGTATAAACTGTTATACAAATTGTTATAATAAATATTTCACTTTAGTTTTAAGTTTATAAATATTATATAAGGAAAATTAGAATGGAGTGTTATGTGGTAAAGTATCACATGGGTTTACTAGAGAGGGAGGAAGCTTTGATTGTGATATTGCATTGCAGTTTATTATATTCTTTTGTTGGTTTTGGTGTAAAAGGTGCATTGCATATCACTATCAACATTTCATCATGAGCTTATTGTCTTGCATTGTGTCTCACTAATTAAAGTTGGACTTTAAATGAAGTTCAAGCGTTAACATTATTATTCCTCAACACAACTTAAAAATATTAGTACAATTTTTCGTGAGTTATTTACAGAATATTAACTGTATTATCCACTTTCACAATGTCAAAAATTTAAATTTTTGTTTTATTTAATATAAATACTTGTATATAAATCCACTCTCTTTTAGAAATAATAAAAGAAAAAAAATATTTTTTTTTATTTTCTCATTATTATTTTGTACTTTTTATGGTTGACAAATTCTTAATATGATATTTTTTTAACACCAACTGTAACACTCCAATATTTTAGAATATAAAGATATTGGATTATAAAGATATTTTGTTATAAGGATATTAAGTTATAAAGATATTAGATTATAAAGATATTTGGTTATAAAAATATTAGATTATAAAGATATTTAGTTATAAAAATATTAGATCATAAAGATATTATATTATAAAGATATTCAGTTATAAAAATATTAAATTATAAAGATATTTATTTATAAAGATATTAGATCATAAAGATATTATCTTCAATTATAAAAATATTAGATTATAAAGATATTGAATTATAGAGATATTTGATTATACAGATATGAGATTATAAAGATATTATATATTATATTATAAAGATATCAAATTATAAAAATAATACAGTATAAAAAAAGTTAGTTGGGTAGTTTGTTTTCACATACCTCTATTGTCTCTATCTCTATTCTCTCTATTTTCTCTACACTCTTCCTACGGTTTAGATACTGAAACCCTAACGGTTTCTAGATCCAGAAGAAGCAATAGGAGGCTAACGGTGTAAGAAGGAGTTCTACCCCATTAGTTTTGTGAACGGGTAAGTCTAAGTCTGTTTATTCTTGAGAATTTTCTTTTGGAAAGTTTATGGTTTTTGAATATTTTTTTCAATCAATTCTCTTTATGGGGAGATGTTATCCAGGATTTTGAGATAAAAGATGATCTAAGGATTAGGATTTCAATTTTTCCATGTGAGCAAGGAACAAACAAAAATCCAGGTTAGGGAAGTTAATGTTCAAAATATATAAATCGATATTAAGAAAATTAATGTTATATATTGTTGATGATTTGTGATTTGATGATGTTTTAAAAGCTTTGATGATGTTTTAATAATGTGTTGGGTCTGTGATTAATGGTTCTGGATTGATTTAGAATTTCTAGAGATGTTAGATTATCTGTACATGATTAGCAAATTGAAATATGATAATCTGTTGCTTTTGTTATTCATCAGTTAGTCTACTAATCCTGTTGCTCTAGTCGACTATTTTCATTAAATGTACCAGGAATACAGGTTTAATGAAAATAGCAAACTGGTTTGGGTCTTCAGTCGACTATTTTGTTCCAGACCCCTCCTTATGCAGAAAAGGAGCAGAACGCGGGTTTTAAAGATTTCAAAACAGGCTGACCCAATGGAATTCCTTTTGCCTATAAATACAATGCTCAAGGACGAATCAAGGCGTGAAAGAATTCAATAGAAAACTCTCAAGAGCTGCAAACATTCAGAAGCAAAAAGATTCTGCAGAGTTTCGTTTTGACTGTGTATACTGTCCAAGAAGATTTTCTTTCTTTCATTGTATCTTGTATTCTTTGATCTCGGGTTAGAGATTTGTAAGTGGGTTTTAGAACCCTGTGTCTGTGATTGGGGTGATCACAGTGACTCAGTGTGAGTCAGTGGGTGTAGAACTGTTCTATAGTGTTTAGAATAGGTTCTTTTATTTTCTTGTAGTGTTCAAGAAAGATTTATAGTAAAGAATACGTTTTTAATAGTGATTAGGATCTGTGGAGTTGCAGATCACCAACTGGATGTAGTTCTTGCACAAAGAACGAACCAGTATAATTCTTGGTGTTATATTTTCTTTTCCTTCATCATCTGGTATATTCTACATTAAGAACTAACCTACTATTTTGCAATTATCAGTCGGCTAATTCTCAGTAAACTGCACCAGTAAATTTTCTGATACGAAAAAGTTTTCAATAAAGCTATATATCAATTCAACCCCCCCTTCTTGATATAATTCCGCATCTAACAATTGGTATCAAGAGCAGGTTCTTGTAAGATACTCAAGAAAGATTCAAAATGGGTGACAAGCTTCCCTTTGCTGAAGGAGCATCTACCAACAGACCTCCACTCTTTGTAGGAGCGAATTACCCCTTCTGGAAAGCCAGAATGAAGATCTTCTTCGAGTATGTTGATAGAGGCGTGTGGGATGCAATGATTAATGGTCCATTTATTCCTACAGTGAAAGCTGAAGATGGACAACTGATTGAAAAGCCATGGGATCAGTGGACTGATACAGAAAATAAGAAAGCTCAGTTTGACAGTAAGGCAAAGAATATATTAACATCTGCTCTTAATCTTGATGAATTTTTCAGGGTTTCTCAATGCACAACAGCCAAAGAAATGTGGGACATTCTTCAAGTTACACATGAAGGCACAACAGAGGTGAAAAGAGCAAGAAAGCACACCTTCATACAAGAGTATGAGATGTTTCGAATGCAGCCTGGAGAGACCATTCAAGATGTGCAGAAGCGTTTCACACACATAGTCAATCATCTGCTGGGCTTAGGGAAGAAGTTTGATGATGAAGAGCTCAATATAAAGGTTCTTAAATGCTTAAGTAGAAGCTGGCAGCCGAAAGTTACAACCATCCTTGAAACAAAGGATTTGACTACCATGAGCACTACAACCTTGTTTGGAAAACTCAGAGAACACGAGCTGGAGCTGAGTAGGCTTGATCAACTTGAACATTCACATGAACAGAACAAGAGTCTTGCACTAAAAGCCAAGGAGTGCATAAAGAGTGATGAAGAGAAAGAAGATGAAAATACAGAATTTTCTATGCTGGTTAAGAGATTTGGAAAGTTCCTAAAGAGGAAGAATAACTCAAAGGATAGGTTTCAGGAAAACCAGAGAAGGTACACCAGAAAACCTTATTTTAATTCCTCTAATTTCTCTTGCTTTAATTGTGGGCAACCAGGACATGTCAAGGTAGATTGTTCTCTTTTGAATCAAAGAAAAGATAGAAGCCCAGAAAGAAATGAAAGAAGAGATAAAGACAAACGAAATCAGCACTTCAAGAAAGGCAAGAAAGCATATATGGCCTGGGATGACAGTGATTCCAGCAAAACATCAAATTTAGATTTTGAATCTGAAAACCAAGCCAATCTGTGCCTTGTAGCTAATGAAGAGACATCTAGCCAAGTAAGTTCTTGTGATTCTGATATGAGTGAGAATTATGACACCTTGTTTGATGCATTCTAAGAATTACATGATGAAGCAAAGAAACTGGACTATCAGAATAATCGGCTAAAAGGACTAAATAACTGGCTAGAAAATAAGGTACTGGAACTGGAAGATCAGAATAGCAGACTGAAAGATGAAAACAATCAACTAAAAGACAATGTCTTGCAACTGAAAAACCAGATACAATCTGATAAACCTGAGAATGATAAAACCAAATCTGCAAAGTGTGAAAACTGCATTAATCTTCAAAATAAAGTTGGTTATCTGATTAAAACATTGGCAAAGTTTCAAATTGGTCATAATACACTTAATCAACTTCTACATTCTCAAATTGGTTTTTCAAATGGAAATGGACTTGGATATGGAAAACGTTATCATGCTGCTAAGAACAAATCTTATCCCAATAACAGATTTAAAACATGTTCTTATTGCTTGAAACATGGTCATATATCTAGATTTTGCTATGTCATGAATTTTGGGATTTCAAGAGGTGAATTCTATTGGAAACCCAAATCATATGTTGCTCCTAACTTCAAAGGACCCAACCTGTTTTGGGGACCTAAATTTGTAAATTAACTTTGTTTTGCAGATCTGTCATAGAGCAAAGAAAACTTCATGGTATCTAGATAGTGGTTGCTCTAAACACATGACAGTTGATAAATCAAAGTTGATGAACTTCAAGGCATTTGAAGCTGGTACAGTTACTTTTGGAGACAATAGCAAAGGCAAAATCAAAGGATCTGGAGACATTGGAGACTGTTCTTCTTCACAGATTAAGGATGTACTTTTTGTTGAAGGACTAAAACACAATCTACTAAGCATAAGTCAGCTATGTGACAAAGGTATGAAAGTCACTTTTGATGCAGAATTTTGTATCATATACAACTGTAAAACTGTAGATATTGTGCACATTGGGAGAAGGATAAACAATTTTTACATGCTGGACATTAACCCCTCAAATCTCAAGAACATCTACTTGTTAACCAAAGAAGATGAAAACTGGCTATGGCATAGAAGGTGTGGACATGTCAACATGCAGTTATTGAACAAAATCAGCTACAAAAGTCTTGTTAGAGGCCTTCCAAATGTGAAATTCGTGAAGGACAAAGTATGTTCATTTTGCCAAAAAAGAAAGCAGTCTAAAAGCTCATTTGAGTCAAAGAATATCATTTCAACAAGGAGACCACTTGAACTTTTGCATCTTGATTTGTTTGGTCCATCAAGAACTATAAGTATTGGAAACAACTCATATGTTCTTGTTATTGTTGATGATTTCTCAAGGTATACTTGGACACTTTTTCTTTCTTCAAAAGATGAAACTTTTCATGCATTCAAAAGATTTGCTAAGATCATTTCAAATGAAAAAGATCTTAAAATTGTTTCTTTAAGAAGTGATCATGGAACTGAGTTTCAAAACATGCATTTTAAAAAGTTTTGTTCTAAATATGGCATTTCTCACAACTTTTCTACACCTAGAACTCCACAACAAAATGGAGTTGTTGAAAGAAAGAATAGGACTCTCCAAGAATGTGCAAGGACAATGTTGAGTGAATCCAAGCTTCCAAAATACTTTTGGGCAGATGCAGTATCTACAGCTTGTTATGTACTAAATAGAGTGTTGCTTAAACCAATACTTGATAAAACTCCATATGAAATTTTGAATGATAAAATTCCTAGTATTGCATATATCAAAGTCTTTGGTTGCAGGTGCTTCATACTAAACAATGGAAAAGCATCATTAGGCAAATTTGATGAAAAAGCTGATGATGGTATATTCCTAGGTTACTCCATGAATAGCAAAGCCTATCATGTTTTTAACAAAAGGAACCTAACTATGGAAGAATCTATTCATGTTGTATTTGATGAGGTCTTATGCCAAAAAGAGAGAAAAGGTAATTCCCTTGCAGGTTCAGATGATGAAAAGTCTGATAAATCTGAAAAGAATGAAGATTATGTTGGCATATTTCAAGTCCAGAGTTTTATGGAGACATAAAGTTTTGATGATGAAGTTTTTAGGAAGTTTCAATCAACATTAAAGACTTGTGCCATCTCACAAAGGAAGGTTGCTTGATAAGAAAGGAAAGGCATAAAGAGCATTCAAAGCTTTCATGAGAGAAGATTGATGAAGATTTTCTCAAGAGCTGAAGGATCAAAGGTAGAAGGTTCTGTTTTGGGTGTAGGATAAAAAGAGTAAGTCATAAATCCCATTCAAGACCTTCCCAAACAAGAGAGCAAGGTGTTTTCTCGCAAAAACGTTTTTCTACGCTTTTAATCGATTACCATACGTAGATAATCGATTATTTAACTTAAAATTTGAATAAAAAATGTTTAACGAGCAAAATAATCGATTAAGTGTCTTTGATAATCGATTATATTGATTCTGGGTTAATATAATCGATTATGGCCTTAATCTAATCGATTAAATCAGACGATGTTTGTTTTCCAGTTTTTAAACATGATATAATCGATTAAGCTTTTAATATAATCGATTAAATGAGTCATTTTTGCGAAATTAATTCTAAATCAACCTAAGAATGGAAACTTTGGAGCATTTTCGAATTATAAAATGAAAAAGAATGTCTTAGGTTTAATACATCTGAACAAACACAAAATATTCAAAGTGTTTCTGCGCCTTAGCTTTTTCAAAGCCGCTTTCCTGCTCTCTTCAGTTTGATCAAGTCTTTGGAAGTGGTGATCATTGTGCTTAAGCTTTCTATCCAGCACATTTCAGGTGTATTCTTTTACTTGTTTTTACGTAAAGGGAAAATTCATCCCTTGGATCTGTTCTAAGGGAGGTGTTTCATCTCTTGTGTGTCAAGAGAGGTGGGTTTCATCCTCGGTGTGATGCGGGAGGTGTTTCATCCTTAGTGTGTACGAGGAGGTGTTTCAGTTTATCTTTATTTGTTATTGCATGAATTGGTGTTTGTAATTTCATTTAAAGATAGTGGGGAAAATCATCACGGATTTGTGGTGGTTGGGAACTGGATGTAGGATTGGCTTAATCCGAACCAGTATAAATCTTTGTGTTCTTTCTCTTTCTCTTTATCTCTTAATTGTGGATCATTATTACAATTGCTAATCCCAACAGCGTTAATCAAAGGATTGGAAAAAATTCACATCCAAGTTTTTGAAAGTTTTTTTTTAAAACCTGAAAATTTATTTAAAAGAGAAAATTTATTTAAAAACCCAATTCACCCCCCCCTCTTGGTTTTTATACTGCCGTCTTTATTTAACAGATTATGCAGAAAAATCTGCTGATACTGACAGACAGGATGAACCAGTCGACTATAACTCTGGATCAGTCGACTACTCTGCAGCAGACAATGCCTTATCCAAATCCTGGAGAACTAAAAAAGGATTGTCTCTTGATAACATCATTGGGAATGTTGAAAAGGGAGTAACAACTCGAAACTCTCTACATGAATTCTGTAATCACATGGCATTTGTTTCACAAATAGAACCTAGAAATATAAATGATGCATTGCTTGATCATAATTGGATAACTGCTATGAATGAAGAGTTGAATCAGTTTGTTAGGAATGATGTTTGGCATCTAGTACCTAGAAACAATGAAATGAATGTTATAGGAACAAAGTGGGTTTTCAAAAACAAACTAGATGAAAATGGTGTAATAACTAGAAACAAAGCTAGACTTGTAGCAAAAGGATATAATCAGGAAGAAGGCATTGATTATGATGAGACTTATGCACCAGTTGCTAGATTAGAAGCCATTAGGTTGTTGCTTGCATTTGCATGTCTTAAAAGCTTCAAACTCTATCAAATGGATGTTAAAAGTGCTTTTCTAAATGGCTTTATAAATGAGGATGTGTATGTTGAACAGCCACCTGGTTTTGTTGATTCTAAGTTTCCTAACCATGTTTACAAACTCAAAAAGGCATTGTATGGTCTTAAACAGGCACCTAGGCGAGTGGTATGAAAGACTCACAACCTTCCTCATATCACAAGGTTTTAAAAGAGGAGTTGTGGATAAAACTCTTTTCACAAAGAAAGTTGTTAATGATCTCATACTTGTGCAAATATATGTTGATGACATAATTTTTGGATCATCTAATCCCTCTCTTTGCCAAGAGTTTGCAGAATCAATGCAAGGTGAATTTGAGATGTCAATGATGGGAGAATTGAATTTCTTCCTAGGTTTGCAGGTCAAACAGATGCAAAATGGAACCTTCATAAATCAATCTAAGTACTGCAATGAATTGTTGAAGAAGTTTAACATGGAAAGCTGCAAAGAAGCCAATACACCAATGTCCTCAAGCTGTTATCTTGATATTGATGAATCTAGAAAATCAGTTGATGCAACTATGTATAGAGGTTTGATTGGATCTTTTCTATACATCACTGCTAGCAGACCTGACATTATGTTTGCTATATGTCTATGTGCAAGATTCCAAGCTAATCCAAAGGAATCACACCTCACAGCTGCAAAACGAATTTTGAAGTATCTCAAAGGAACTGTGAATGTTGGGTTGTGGTATTCAACTGGTAATGAATTAAATCTGGTTGGATATACTGATTCTGATTTTGCAGGTTGCAAATTAGATAGGAAAATCACCAGTGGAACATGTCACTTGTTTGGAAACTGTTTAATTTCATGGACAAGCAAGAAACAAGCATGTGTTGCACTTTCCACAGCAGAAGCTGAATACATAGCTCGTTGGTAGGCATGCTTGCACTGATCTCGTGGTTGAAACAACAGACTAAGTGATTTTAATTTGCATCTTTCTAATATTCCAATCTTATGTGATAACACCAGTGCAATCAATCTAACTAAGAATCCTATACAGCACTCTAGAACTAAGCACATTGAAATAAGGCACCATTTTATAAGAGATCACATAGAAAAGAAAGATTGTAGGATTGAATTCATCTCTACTAATGATCAATTAGCTGATATTTTCACTAAACCTCTTGGTCGTGAAAGATTTTTCAAACCTAGAAATGAATTGGGTATCCTAAACATCAATCATATCTTAAATTTTCGTCTGCTGAGTTGATTAGTTTGTTAATTTTGTGAAATAGTTGGCTTATTTCATTTAACTGGCAATAATATTTTACTGTTGCAGATTTTAGTGTGTTAATTCTGTGTAACAGTCGACTTATTTCACTTAACTGGCAACAGTGATTTACTGTTACAGAAAATAGTTTGCTTATTTTCAGGAAATAACAGACTTATTTCATTAATTGACCTGCAGATGCTGTTTCAATCGAACAAGTCCATTAATTGCTTTGACTAGCTGACTAATTCCTGTAACTACAATTAAATTCAATTGTATTTTCAAGAAATCAGCGTTTAATCAAATCAATTTAAGCCATATCTGTCCAATTTGTTCATTCGGTGCACTATCATTCAAAGCATGAATAGTTATAGGTGCATGTGTATTCACTTTATTGGGCTTTCAGAATTAAGTTTCCATTTCTCAATATATTCTCTGCATTTTCTGAAAACTGAGCATCTGTGGTTGAGTATGAATCTGTTCAAAATATTTGCTCATTAATATATGGTTGACCATGCATACTTATATCTCTATACAGTTCCAATACATCTGCATATCACATACTTCAACTGTTTCTCTCTATTCTCTGCATTTTTGCATACAGCTGTATCATCTCAGGTTCTCAGATTGAAATGTCAAACAATGAGCATTGTGCTAGTGATGACTCAGATGCGCCGATAGGCAATATGTTTCAAAGGCTGAGAAGATCATTACAAAACAGAACATCAACACACACAGCTGCACCTCAATCTGGGGGATCAAACAGAAATAGAGGCTCATCATCTGGGACACAAGCAGATCCAATTCAGATTCCAGAACAGACTGCTGAACCTTCAGAGAGAAGGTTTCCTAAGAGATACAAAGTTAGAGTCAGACTACCTCAACGAATGACTCCTCCTCCTCCTCCTGCAGAAGAATCTAATGAGGAAACAGAGTCTGAAGAAGAAGAAGAAGAAAACAATGAGATAGTTGAATCAGTGGAACGTAGAATGCAGATGAAGCAGATTCTTACAGCGAAGATACTTAAGTTCAGTTGGCTGGACAATGAAAATCTAATCTTCGTGAGGAATTCCCTTCAAACTCAAGGTCTTCAACAGTTTGTCGAGCTAGAAGGTAACTTCTACATTGACCTTGTTAAACTATTTTATGCTAACTTGAAGGTGGAGAACAATGTATTGGTTTCTTAAATAAGAGGTAGAGAAGTGCGGATTGACAACACCTTGTGGAGAAGAGTTGCTGGCTTGAAAAATGAGGGAATAAAGATAAGTAAGGGCAACACTGGAGCAGTACCCAATTTCAACAAGGAGGCCATGTACAAGGACTGTTTGCGGAACTGTGATGAGGCTTTGATCCTCAAATATAATGTTGGAAGAATGAAGCGTGATGCGAGACTCCTAGCCTTCTTTCTTGCGTGGCAGCTTATTCCCAGGGGGAGTAATCACACACAGCTGATGGAAGAAGATCTTGCTCTAATTCATTGTTTGAAGAATCACATTAAGGTCAATTGGATTTATATGATCAAGGGTCACATGTTCAAGGCAAAAAGACTGAGCGATCACAAGCCGCCATATGCCATTCTGATCTCCAAGTTTCTGGACTATTTTAGTTTTCCCACTGAAGGCGAGACCACAAGGATTGTCAACCATAAACATATGTTTGATAACTACTATCTTCGCAAAATGGGATTAACTAAGGTAAATGGTGAATGGTGCTATGAAGCTGGAGCATCATCATCTGCACCTGGAGCAACCTTCACAGCTGGAACTTCATATAAGCAGGATTACACAGCATATCAAATGATCCCATATTCAGCACCTCCAACTTACCAGGGAGTTCCAATGTCTGAGTTTGAGCAAATGCTTATTTCAAGACTTAATGTACTAACTTCCTTGCAGCGTGACACCCATGAAACAATGGTAGCCAGGTTTACCAATGTAGACACTGAGATTGACCTGATCCAACGTCAGCTTGCAGAACTACAAGTCACTGTAGATGGTCTTGATGGCTCCAATAATCAAACCACTACTACAATGGAAGAAGACAATGTTGATGGTGATGAAGATGATGAAGATGAGGACGATGATGAAGAGGATGAATGATCTTATTTGCTTCTGTTTTTTAAATTTCAGCATTATATTTCTGCTGCTAAAACATTTGGGTCTGTAATATTTGCATACACTGTTATTTTGGATTAATCTGAACTCTTTAGAACTGCTATATCTGCTATACCTGCTATTTGCTAATGTCAAAGGGGGAGATAATCTACCATCTCTTCTCTTTGTGTTTGTTTTGTTTTGCAGGTTGACATCATCAAATAGGGGGAGTTTGTTGATGATTTGTGATTTGAAGATGTTTTAATAATGTGTTGGGTCTATGATTAATGGTTCTGGATTGATTTAGAATTTCTAGAGATGTTAGATTATATGTACATGATTAGCAAATTGAAATATGATAATCTGTTGCTTTTGTTATTCATCAGTTAGTCTGCTAATCCTGTTGCTCTAGTCGACTATTTTCATTAAATGTACCAGGAATACAGGTTTAATGAAATTAGCAAACTGGTTTGGGTCTTTAGTCGACTATTTTGTTCTAGACCCTCCTTATGCAGAAAAGTGCAGAATGCGGTATTATTGTTGTATTGAGTGTTATATTTTCTTTTCCTTCATCATCTGGTATATTCTGCATTAAGAACTAACCTACTATTTCGCAATTATCAGTCGGCTAATTCTCAGTAAACTGCACCAGTAAATTTTCTGATATGAAAAAGTTTTCAATAAAGCTATATATCAATTCAACCCCCCCTTCTTGATATAATTCCGCATCTAACATATATATATATATAATTAGTATGTTTTGTATATTATTGTTGTATTGTGTGTAACGTGTGAAAAACTTTGTTTTTGATATTGTTTATGATGTTTAAGTTGATATTTGGATGTTTGTTGATAATCAGTGGAATGGAAAATTTGTTTGAGGGGTAGAAACGAAAGTTTCTTTCCCTAGAGGGTTTTGGTCTCAATCCTATTCTTGTTTATAAATTTAGATTATTATCTCTAAATAAAATTGAGAAAAATTGATTGGTTATGTATGACGTATGATGTTTTTGTGTGAGGCCGAGTAGAGCCAAGGGTTGGTGCCCATAATCTACTGATATGTGTTGATGAGATGTATGGTACTCGGGGAGGTACAACTTTATGTGAGGCCGAGTAGAGCCTGGGGTTGGTGCCCATAATCTACCGATGTGTATTGATGGGATGTTTGGTACCCGGGGAGGTACAACTTTGTGTTAGGCCGAGTAGAGCCTGGGGTTGGTGCCCATAATCTACTAATGTGTATTGATGAGATGTTTGGTACCTGGGGAGGTACAACTTTATGTGAGGCTAAGTAGAGCCTGGGGTTGGTGCCCATAATCTATCGATGTGTGTTGATGACATGTTTGGTACCCGGGGAGGTACAACTTTATGTGAGGCCAAGTAGAGCCTGGGGTTGGTGCCCATAATCTACTAATGTGTGTTGATGAGATGTTTGGTACCTGGGGAGGTACAACTTTATGTGAGGCCGAGTAGAGCCTAGGGTTGGTGCCCATAGTCTACCGATGTGTGTTGATGAGATGTTTGGTACCTGGGGAGGTACAACTTTATGTGAGCCCGAGTAGAGCCTGGGGTTGGTGCCCGTAATCTACTAGTGTGTGTTGATGAGATGTTTGGTACCCGGGGAGGTACAACTAGCATTTTAGGTGGTGAGCTATGCTAGAGCGGATACAATGAGATCCCAGGTTCCACTGGTAGTCCCGGTCACGTAGACTAAGATGCTAGGTGGTGAGGAGCCGATGGGGGGATGTGAAGACCTGCTCTAAGGCTACATTGAGGTAGGTTAGGGCCAGAGTAGGGTTGACAATAGTCCTACCCTGTGGGTAGAAGAGTGTTATTGTGCCGGTACAGTAGCCGACCATAATGTGACCCATAGGTGTTAGTCTCTGAGTTCGGGCATAGTAGTCGTGTCTTCCGGAAGATGTTTTCTTTTTAGGACATTTTGAATGTGCATGAGAATGTTGTGGTTATGTTTATTACATGATAATATTATTTGTGTTGTTACTTTTGAATTATTAAAGATGCATTAGATTTGAAAGCATTTAAGTATGTTCTATGATAAATGTGCATGAGAATGATGTGATGATGAATATTACATGATACTATTATTTTGTGTTGTTATATTTTTTGAATTATTAGCTTACCCTGCAATTGTCGATTGTTTGGCGTGTGATGATCATGTTTTATTACACGGGAGCAGATATTTTAATAGGTGAGAGTGATACTTCTGAGTCTCACGACTAGATTAGAAGATGAAGTAGTAGTTATATGCATATATTTATATATGTTTTTATATCTCATAATAGAATTTTGTATTAGTAGAGATCTTGTTTTTGTATTGAATAAAAATCATATATATATATATATAATATGTTTTATTATAAGTTAATGCGAGTTACATTTATACATTGAATATGATAATAGTAGTAATTTCTTGGATCGTTACACCAACCTTACTGTTATTCAAGGTTAACAAGATTCATTCTCATACAACTAACTAACCTTAATCTTAGAATATCTTAGAATGTAACTACACTAAAATAATACATATATACACCATATCTATGTTATAATGACACTTTTTTTTATAGTTTATTTTCTTAAAAAAAAATTCACACTTTTGTTGTAAGAGAAAGAAAAGTATAAATATGTAGTTTGAAAAAAAGTGGTGTATGTGTATTTCCACTCTAAGATTAATTGACCAACCTTAATATCAGGACGCAAATGATTGTTCCATGTTTCTCAACATTTGTTGCAAACTCCTCCCTCCAATCTCTCAGCCTATCCATCCTTTATCACCATGTTGTTTTACCTACCTTATCAGTTTCTTGTCCTCTTCTTTATTCTCCTGTCCCTTGATCAAAGACAGAAGATTGTTACTTCCTTCACCTTCCCACCATTTTTGTGTTCTTACATGAAATTTGTATATCTTCTCAGAAAGTCTCCTATATGAAATTTTGCATATATCTTCCCGAAATAATGTAAGGTTGTTTGATGTTTACTCCCTTAAAAGTCTTTCCAAAACAAGCACATACATCGTTGTTCCTTGCTTGTTGTCATTGACGGGAAAGTAGCAATATAACTCACCCGTTTTTGTAGAAGTCAAAGCAGTGTTCATAACAACACAATCACAAATTTGAAAATCATTAGCATGACTTTCTCCTTTTAATATATTCCATTACTAGGTTTACATCTTAATCATTCTCAATAAATTTGCAAATTGCAAAAGTCTTTTTATGATTTGAAGCAAGCTAGTTGACAAACAAATTTTTGGTCCCACAAAATTCTGATAAAAGAAAACAAGTTAACTAATGTAATATAGCTAACCCGTGTCGAATCTCACAAGGACACAATTGTAGGAGTGTAACCATTGTTAAACATCATTCTCCAAAGAAAAGTTAAAATGAACAATAATAATAACAATAATAAAGGGGGTTTTGTCGAGTTGATAAAATTAACAATGCAGAGTAATAATTGTAAATAAATAATTAATGAAAACTAAAATTAAAAACACATAGTAAAGAAAATTATAAATAAAATAATCAAGGGAAACTAAAATTAAAAACAAATATGGAAATTAAATTATTTAAATACGAAAAACTAATGCATGTAGAATTAAATTACCATGCTAAGAATTTAATAATGAGAACGTTTATAAATGCTTTTATGATTAAAATAAATAAATTAAAAGACAAATTTAAAGGCAAAGCAATAATTGGAATGAAATTATTAAGCTAATAAAAATAAATAAACAATTAACAGTTAAATCATAGATTTTAATACAGAGCAATAATTAGAATGATATATTGATGTTAATTCAAATTATAATAAAAATAAATAAATAATTAACAATTAAATGAAAAAATATATATTCAATTAACTATTAAAATTTAAAATGAATAAGTAAAATACTGAATTTAAAATGTAGGCTGGAATTATAAAATACTGAATTTAAATTAAAAGTAAAATGCTAATTAAATTACTGGAGTCTGAAGAATAAATAGATATGTGTGAAGATGTGAATGTGAATGTGAGAAAGTAGAACGTATAAAATTTAAATTATTGATCAGAATTGAATAAAATGAAGACTAAAATAAGAAATAATGAAATTAAATAAATTAATATGAAAGAAAACAAAACCAGGAAATTGTAGCAAGAGCTCCTAAAACTTCTGCAGCTTCACCCCACTAACAACAAAACTATGAGAAAAAGAGAGAGAGGAAGAAGAAAGACTATTGCTCTGGTGAAGTGTCTTGCCTTGCATCTAAATCTCCTATTTATAGGAGATTAGCCAAGGTCTTATTACAAGTAAAAATCTGAACATTAATTACAATTCAAGTCAAATATTTTTTTCCCCGGATTTGATTTTGCTGATTAGGAGATCCTCTCCCAAGAATAGAAATAATTGCTCCTTCAGAATAAATATTTCTTCTTAGGATTTGGTTTTGCTGATTAGGAGATCATTTGCCAAGAATAGAAATAATTGCTCCTTCAGAATAAATTTAATGCTTCGATTTGATTGCGGATTTGAAAGGAAATTCGTCTGTTGGTCTAATGATAAATGGGCCGCGAGGAATTTAAATTGGAAGATTGAAAAAGTTTTCCCCACTGAAGCACCTTGGGCTCATCTCAAAATAACTTCAAGTTCTTTTTCTCCTACAAAAAATAACTTCAAGGATCACAGCAGAACTAAATATGTTTCCAACACCCAATTAAGATAAGGTGGTTCAGGTGCAATCAACTCCCAAATAAATAGTTGCAACAAAACTAACATGTAACAAGAAATTCTCTCTAAAACCTCACAGGTGAGTGTTTCTCTCTACATCCACTGAGTTTGAGCAAATCAAAGTTACTTTTCATTTCCAGTCACATCACAAACACAAAGTCAACATGGACTAAGGTCTTTTCAAAGGTTGTAATGGGGCTGGGTTCCAAAAAAAAAAATTGGTTTTTCAGGATTTCAAATGCATGCTTAAAAGAAAGAGAGCAGCATATCTACACTTGACTCAAAGCTTCATTTGTAATTTCTATCTACCCCATTGTTGGACCCTACAATTTTCTGTAATTGTAATCCCCTTTTTCTTCCTCTTTCCTTTCTTTTCTGTTTTTTTCTTTATTTTTTTTATTTTTTATTTTTTTAAGAAAGAAATGAGAAAAGGAGTGGACTATTTGATTCATTCATTCAATTTACACCCAAACTTTCAAATAAAAAATGTAAATAGTGAATTATTTGATTCTTTCACTCACTTTACAACCTGCATCAACAAATTCCAGTTTAAAGTTGTAATATGTACCTATGCTTCCTTTCCCTAAGCATGACTCAAGGTAGGAAAATAATATGCATTTAGAGTTGGGGTACAATAAAATGATCAGCTCAACTGGTTTACCAAAAAAAAAGTCAAAATATATACAGGTTAGCTGTTTGGCCCTGGGCTTAACAAGATATTCACAAAAAATGCCTTAATCACTTCCATGATTCCTTATGTGATGCAGAAAGACCAGAAAATCAAGAAACAACAACTGCACATTCAATAGTGAAAACTCTCAACTGTATAGGATTCACTCACTCACATGGCTATTGTCTTAAGTCCTCTGTTTTGTCAATTATTGTTACAGCCATTTAATTTGTTCAAATCAAGCACCCTTATCCTAAATCCAACTGGATTAAGGATTCAAACACAATCCTGCATGTTTCACCTAAATTTCCATCTACTGAGCTATTCCAATTAAATCAAGCCTACATTTTCATTCTCTTGAACTACTCCCACAAACTTTTCCAATGGCCTTCAAGCAAAAGATTAAAGTGCTAAAGAACAAAATTATTGAAAATGGTGTTCTAACTTCCCAAAAAAAACAACCACAATGATCACACAATTAACAACACCATAATCAATAAATACATTAGGTTCAAATACATCAGGCATAGATAAGCTCCAACTGAAAACAATAAAACATGAAAATGAACAAAAATAAAAAGAAATTAAATAACAGAAATTAAATCAAGTTTCTCATAAAAACATCAAGAACCATAAGCTTGCATCATCTTCCCAAAATGAGGAGTTAAAATCTCATTCTCCTCTTGATGCTCTGACTCAATATGTCTCAAAATCTTCCTCAGCTAGCTCCTCTGTGCCTGTCCTTGAGGCTCCTGCACCATCTCCAGCATTTTCCTATCTAAATTGAGAACCTGCAGCATACTCACCACCATATGGACCATATGCTCCACCTGCTCCATACTGCTGAGAACCTGCAGCATACTCACCACCATATGGACCAGTTTGTCCATATGCTCCACCTACTCCATACTGCTGCATAGACCCACTCCCCCTGCAAGGAGGAACTGTTTTGGGCTCATCCAAGGGTTGTGCTCTCCTTTTGGTACTCGGTGATAGAGCCCTTGGTGCATATGCAACATATCTTTATAGATAGTTGTCTTTTGCAGGTGAGTGTGCTCCATACCTTCCCGGAGACGTGTCATCTCCTGCATCATCCACTGATTTGATCCTTGTTGTAGCTCATTCGGCTGCTGTTCTGGATGTGCTTCCTGTGCTGGAGGTGGGGAGTAATGCTGCTGAGGCTGCTCCATGGGTTGGCCCTTATCACGATTTGTGCAATTTTGCTCAATAAATATTCTGTCTATGGTGGACCTGATCCTCACAATAGGGTTGACCTCCACCCCTTGAGCTGCATATAGGGCGGTGATAAGAGCTGGGAACCCAAAAGAACCTTTCACCTTTTCCTTATTTCTATTGGCTTCCAATCTGACAAACTTATGGATCTCTTTGGAGATGATTTTTTCCACGTCCACAAAAATGTCCTCATTCATCAAGCAATAAAGGAGGTGGCATCTAGGCACATTGAGATCAGAAACATGTCCTACGGGGACAATGTTTGCCAACAGGAATGTCATCCACACTTGGGTGACCATCTTCATATCTTTCCTCCTAATCCTCAGGGGATTTCCACCCTGCCCCAGCTGGTATGACCGGTTAGGGAGGCAAAGTGTCTGACCCACTTGTGCTTCATTGAAGCTGTTGCAAGCACTCCTCATCCTCCGGTACTCGCATTGCTCATCCTCCCCTAACTGCATGTTGCCTAAAAAATCATTAATTGCCTCTCTATTATAGGCAACCTACCTGTCTCTCACCCGAGACATCTGATCACTTGGCCCATTCCCCAATGGCCAAGCATTTGCATAAAACTCTAGTACTATTTCTGGGTCATATTTGGGCAGTGGATTGGCTAGGGTCAGCCAATTTCTTCTCATCAAACTTGTCATATAATGGTCGCACTACCCTGGAGAGAGGTTCACCTTCCTCTCGGAGATGAATGACCAATGCTTAATTTCTTCATACCTCTCTTGCCTCCTCCTATCTCTGAAAATATTTGAATTTGAAGAGTTAAAAGTATATGAAATATGATAAAAAAATTCAAGAATTATTTATTTTTTTAAAAAATTACTTTTTTAGTTTATTGTTATAATTTAAAAGCTACATAATAATATTTACTATCAAATTATTCTATTAAATTTTTATATTAGTTTGATTTTAAAGTCAACTTATGTTTTTAGTATTTAATAATGCTGAGAAATGATAAGATTAGAAAAGAATAAATATGATATTCTAATTTGAAATTTTTTATTAGAAGAAAATCAATAAAAATAATAATAAAAAATATATAAATGAAATATTAATATATCTATTTTGATTATCTATTAGAAATTTATTATTAAAAAAAGAAAAAAATCTTAAATCCTAAATCTAAAAGGGAAACATGTGATTGATTGATGTGATTTTTATCTCCTATCTAAAATTCAATTCACGACCACCACATGATAGATTAACATTGTTTTTTGTATGTTCTTTTTTTAGATGAAAATTCACATGGATATGATCAAATGATTTTATTTTTTGGATCTCTATTTTAAATTAATAAAACTTCTTTTAATTTTAACTAATAAAAGGAATACATTATTTACTGTCATTCATGAAGTTTGTATTGTATTTTTTTATTTCTAATCTACAATAATTATAAGAAGGGGGGGTTGAATTGATATGCAGCTTTTATAGAAACTTTTTCGTAAAAGAAAATCTACTGGTTCATTTTACAGAAAATTAGTCGACTGACAAACATGAAATAGTAGGTTAGTTCTTACTGCACAGTATATCAGATGATGAGAGAAGAGAGAATATGACACCAAAATTTATACTGCTTCGTTCTTTGTAAAAGAACTACGTCCAGTCTATGATCCGCAACCTGCAGATCCTAATCACTATTAAAGATTGTATCCTTTACACAAAAAGAACCTTTCTTGAACTCTACAAGAAATCAAAAGAAACTATCCTAAACACTATAGAATAGACTCACACCCACAGACTCAACCAGAGTCTCTGTGATCACCCTAATCACAGTCGCAGGGTTCTAAAACCCACTCACAATCTCTAACCCGAGATCAAAGAATACAAAAATTACAATGACAGAAGAAAGTTCTTGACAAAATAGTGAAAACGAAAAACTCAATGCAGATCTTCTTGCTCGTGAAAGTTGTAGCTTCTTGAGAGTTTTTCTCTTGAATCTTTTCGCTCCTCTTAACGTCCTTGAAAGTAATATTTATAGGCTCCACGAAACGTAATGGGTCTTTGCTTCTTGAAAGAGCTAAAACGCGTTCTGCACGTATTTACTGCATAAGGAAGGTGCGAAGAACGAGAATAGTCGATCGAAGACATAGACCGAGTGTGTTATTTTCATTAAACCTGTATACCGGTACATTTAATGAAAAACGTCGACTAGACAAGAAGAATTAGTAGACTAACTGATGAATAATAGAAACAACAGTTTATCATTATTCATATGATTAATCTATACAAGTAATCTATCATCTCGAACAAACTTAAAACTTTTAAACAAGTATTAACCACGCATCCAACACAGAATTAAACACAATTAACAAGTCAACAAACATCATCAAATCTCACATCATTCAACAAACTCCTCCTATTTGATGATGTCAACCTGCAAAACAAAACAAACACAAAGAGAAGAGATGGTAGATTATCTCCCTCTTTGACATTAGCAAATAGCAGGTTAAGCAGTTATAGTGTTCAAATGAGTGCAGATTAAGCAGAAAATAGTTTGTGAAAGTTATTACAGACCCAAGATTGTTCTTAAAGCTGAAATAAAATGCTGAAAACATAAAATAACAGCAGATAGGATCATTCTTCATCTTCATTGTCCTCGTCCTCTTCTTCAGTATTATCACCATCCACTTCCATAGCTTCTGAAGTGGTTTGTGCATTTGGACCAGCAAAGTTCTCAGCAGTAACTTGCAATTCTGCAAGTTGAAGTTGGATTAATTCGATCTCTTCATCTATATTGGTGAACCTGGCCACCATGGTTTCGTGTGTGTTATGCTGCATAGAGGTTAGATCATTAAGACAAGATAAAAGTATTCTTTCAAATTCAGACATAGGAACTCCCTGGTATGAAGGTGGTGCACAATAGGGAATCATCTGGTATGCTGTATAATCTGTCTCTTGTGCTGATGAGGTCCCTGCATCAAAAGTTCCTCCATGTCCAGAAGAAGTGCCAGCTTCATAGGTCCAATCTCCATTTACTTTGGATAGTCCCATCTTCCGCAGATAGTAATTGTCAAATGTATGTTTGTGATTGACAATTTTCGTAGTTTCTCCATCAGTTGGAACATTGAAGTAGTCAAGGAATCTGGATATCAGTATGGCATAAGGAAGTCTGTGATCATTTAACCTTTTTTCTTTAAACATGTGGCCTTTAATGACATAGACCCAGTTCACAATAATCCGATTTTTTAAGCAGTGTAGCAAGGCCAAGTCCTCCTCCATAAGCTGTGCATGGTTGCTCCCCCTAGGTATGAGCTGCCATGCGAGAAAGAAAGCCAACAGTCTATCATCTCTCTTCATACGGCCAACATTGTACTTGATAATCATCGCCTCATCACAATGCCTTAGGCAATCTTTGTAAACAGCTTCTTTGTTGAAGTTTGGCAATGAACTTGTGTTACCTTTACTGATTTTTAATCCATTATTCCTCAGTCCAGCAATACCCCTCCATATAATGCGAATCTCCCTGCCTTTTACGTTTGACACAAGAACACCATTTTCGAATTTCAAGTTAGTATAGAAAACCTTAACAAGGTCAACATAAAAGTTACCTTCAAGCTCTACGAACTGTCGAAGATTCTGTGCTTGAAGAGAGTTTCGCACAAAATTTAGATTTTCCGTCTCCAACCAGCTAAACTTCAAGATCTTTGGAGTTAGGATTTGTTTCATCATCATCCTTTGTTCTATAGAAACAACAACTTCAGTGTTTTCATCTTCATCAGCTCCATCTGACTCAGTCTCCTCATTGGCTTCTTCAGTAGGAGGAGAAGAAGGTGGTGGAGGATTCTGTTGAGGGAGTCTCACCCTTACTTTATACCTTTTTGGAAACCTCCTTTCAGAAGGTTCAGCTGTTTGCTCAGGAACCTCAATGGGATCTGTTTGTGTCCCTGATGTAGAACCCCTTGTTCTTCTACCTGATGAAGCAGCTGTTGAACGTGAGGATTTTTTGTTCCTCATTGATCTTCTTAATCTTTGAAACAAGTTTCCAATAGGGGCGTCTGAATCATCATTGTTCGTCATTTTAAAACTGGAGAGAAAAAGATGAACTGATAGAGGGTATGCAGAAATATAGAGTATGGAGAATGCAGGTTAAGTCTGTTAAAAATGCCAACATATATAGACAATATACGAGATATGTGTGCATGTTCAGCAGTGAATAAATGGTCAAAATATTTTGAGCTGATTTGGACTCAACCACGGGTGCTCGGACTTGGAAGAATGCGAGAGAATACTTTGAAAAATGGAAAACCACATCCGAAACCCAATAAAGCAAGTGCACATGTAGCTATAACTGTTCATGCTGTTAATTTAAAATGCATTGAACCATTCGTTTTACAGAAATGACTGAATTGATTTGATTAAACACTGATTTCTTGGAACTGCAATTTGAATTTAAGTTGTGGTTACAGAAATTAATCAGCTAGTCAATGTAATTAATGGGTTTGTTCATATTCAAACAACATCTGCACAAGCAATTAATGAAATGAATCAGTTATTTCAAGAAAATAAGCGAGGTTATTTTCGTAACGATAATGCCTTCTTTGTCGGTTTAATGAAATAAATCGACTGTTTTATGAAATTAACACACTGAAATCTGCAACAGTAAGATAACATTGTCAGTTTAATGAAATAAGTACACTATTTCATACAATTAACAAACTAATCAACTCAGCAGAGAAAATTTTTAAGAGATATGATTGATATTAAGGATACCCAATTCATTTCTTAGTTTGAAAAATCTTTCACGACTAAGTGGCTTAGTGAATATATCAGCTAGCTGATCATTTGTAGAAATGAATTCAATCCTACAATCCTTCTTTTCAATATGATCTCTTATAAAATGATGTCTTATTTCAATGTGCTTGGTTCTTGAATGCTGTATAGGATTTTTAGTTAAGTTGATTGCACTGGTATTATCACACAAGATTGGTATATCAGAAAGATGTAGATTGAAATCACTTAGCTGTTGCTTCAACCATAGAATCTGTGTTGTACAACTACCAGCTGCAATGTACTCAGCTTCAGCTGTTGAGAGTGCAACACATGCCTGTTTCTTGCTTGTCCACGAAATTAAACAATTTCCAAGCAAATGACATGTTCCACTGGTGCTTTTTCTGTCTAATTTGCAACTTGCAAAATCAGAATCAGTATATCCAACAAGATTTAGCTCATTACCAATAGAGTACCATAGTCCCACATTCACAGTTCCTTTGAGGTATTTTAAGATACGTTTAGGCTGCTGTGAAATGTGACTCCTTGGGATTAGCTTGGAATCTTGCACAAAGACAAACAGACAAACATGATATCAGTGCGCTAGGCGTGATATATAGCAAGGATCCAATCAGCCCTCTGTACATAGTTGCATCAACAGCCTTCCCAGATTCATCAGCATCAAGATAGCAGTTTGATGACATTGGTGTATTTGATTCTTTACAGCTCTCCATATTGAACTTTTTCAGCAATTCATTGCAGTATTTGGCCTGACTGATAAAGGTTCCATTTTCCATTTGTTTCACCTGCAATCCTAGGAAGAAATTCAATTCTCCCATCATAGACATTTCAAATTCTCCTTGCATAGATTCTGCAAACTCTTGGCACAAAGAGGGATTAGATGAACCAAAAATTATGTCATCAACATAAATTTGTACAATCATAAGATCATTAACAACTTTCTTGGTAAAGAGAGTTTTATCCACAGCTCCTCTTTTAAAGCCTTGTGATATGAGAAAGGTTGTGAGTCTCTCATACCACTTGTCTTGGTGCTCGCTTAAGACCATACAAAGCCTTTTTGAGTTTGTAGACATGGTTAGGAAGCTTAGAGTCAATAAAACCACGTGGTTGTTCAACATATACATCCTCATTTATGAAACCATTAAGAAAAGCACTTTTGACATCCATTTGATAGAGTTTAAAGCAATTAAGACATGCGAATGCAAGCAATAACCTAATAGCTTCTAATCTAGCAACAAGTGCATAAGTCTCATCATAGTCAATGCCCTCTTCCTGATTATACCCTTTTGCTACAAGTCTAGCTTTGTTTTTAGTAATAATGCCATTTTCATCTAGCTTATTTTTGAAAACCCATTTAGTTCCTATCACATTCATTGTATTATTCCTAGGGACTAGTTTCCAAACATCATTCCTAACAAACTGATTCAGTTCTTCATTCATAGCAGTTATCCAGTTATGGTCAAGCAATGCATCATTAATATTCTTTGGTTCTATTTGAGAAACAAAGGCCATATGATTGCAGAATTCATTTAAAGAGTTACGAGTAGTCACTCCCTTCTCAACATTCCCAATAATGTTGTCCAGAGATAATCCTTTATGCGTTTTCCGAGGATTTGGGTAATGCATTTTCACGTTGCGGGACAGTTAAGCGATTCGAGGATTATAGTCGACTTGTTCATCATGTCCGTCGACTTCGCAGATTTTTACGCAATATCTTCATTCTTCTCGGATTCCTCGGGCTTCTCATCATCGGAACACTGCAAGAGAGTTACCTTTTCTCTCTTTTTGGCATAAAATCTCATCAAACACAACATGAATAGACTCTTCTACAGTTAAATTCTTCTTGTTGAAGACACGGTATGCTTTGCTAGTCAATGAATAACCAAGAAAAATCCCATCATCAGCTTTCTCATCAAATTTACCTAATGATGCTTTTCCATTGTTGAGTATAAAGCACCTGCATCCAAAGACTTTAAAATATGCAATACTAGGTATTTTATCATTCAAAAGCTCATAAGGTGTTTTATCTAGTATATGTCTAAGCAAAACTCTATTGAGTACATAGTAGGCTGTAGAGACTGCATCTGCCCAAAAGTACTTTGGTAGCTTTGACTCACTCAACATAGTCCTTGCACATTCCTGTAGAGTCCTATTTTTCCTTTCAACAACTCCATTTTGCTATGGAGTTCTAGGTGCAGAGAAATTGTGAGAAATGCCATATTTAGAACAAAACTTTTCAAAATGTATATTTTGAAACTCAGTTCCATGATCACTTCTTAAGGAAACAATTTTCAAATCTTTTTCATTTGAAGTGATCTTAGCAAATCTTTTGAAAGCATGAAAAGTTTCATCTTTTGAAGAAAGAAAAAGTGTCCAAGTATACCTAGAGAAATCATCAACTATCACAAGTACATAAGAGTTGTTACCTATACTTACTGTTCTTGAAGGACCGAACAAATCAAGGTGCAGCAGTTCAAGAGGTCTCCTAGTTGATATGATATTCTTTTATTCAAATGAGCTTTTGGACTGCTTTCCTTTTTGACAATATTCACAGATTTTATCCTTCACAAATTTTACATTTGGGATCCCTCTAACAAGACTTTTGGAGCTTATCTTGTTCAACAACTGCATGTTGATATGACCGCACCTTCTATGCCATAGCCAGCTATCATCTTCTTTAGTTAACAAACAGATATCCTTGTGATTTGAGGAGTTGATGTCCAGCATGTAGACATTGTTTACCCTTCTCCCGATGTGCACTATATCTGCAGTTATACAATTGAAAATGACACAGAATTTTGCATCAAAGGTAACTTTCATACCTTTGTCACATAGCTGACTTATGCTTAGGAGATTGTGTTTTAGTCCTACAACATAAAGTACAATTTTAATCTATGAGGAAGTACAATTGCCAATATCACCAGATCCTTTAATTTTTCCTTTGCTGTTATCACCGAAAGTAACAGCACCAGCTTCACATTCCTTGTAATTCATCAACTTTGATTTATCTCCTGTCATGTGTTTGGAGCATCCACTTGTCCGGATACCATAAGGTTCTTTTTGCTCCATGACGGACACTGCAAAACAAGGTTTAATTGACAAATTTAGGTCCCCAAAGCCATTTGGGTCCTTTCAAGTTAGGAACAACATGTGTTTTGGGTTTCCAATAAAATTCACCTCTTGAAATCCCAAAATTCTTGACATAGCAAAACTTAGATATATGACCATGTTTCAAACAATAAGAACATGTTTTAAATTTGTTCCTTGGATAAGATTTGTTCTTTGCAGCATGATAAAGTTTTCCTTAGCCAAGTCCATTTCCATTTGAAAAACCAATTTGAGAATGTAAAAGTTGATTTAAAGTATTATGACCAATTTGAAATTTTGCCAATGTTTTGATCAAATAACCAACTTTATTTTGAAGGTTAACACAGTTTTCACAATTCTCAGATTCATTTTTATCGATTCACGGATCTTTCGGAACCTTTACGGTTTTTTGTTGCGAGTACTTTATCTTTTAGTTGATCTGTTTTCATCCTTCGATCTACTATTTTGATCTTCCAGTTCCTGCACTTTATTTTCTAACCAGCTATTTAGTCCTTTTAGCCGATTATACTGATATTCCATCTTCTTTGCTTCATCATGAAATTCAATGAAAGCATTAAACAGAGTGTCATAATTCTCACTCATATCAGAATCACATGAACTTACTTGACTAGCAGTATCTTCATTGGCTACAAGACAGAGATTAGCTTGATTTGTAGATTCTGAATCTGAACTTGAAGATCTACTGGAATCACTGTCATCCCATGCCATATAAGCTTTCTTCCCTTTCTTGTAATACTGATTCCGTTTGTCTTTTCTCTCATTCTTTTCTGGACTTCTCTCTTTTCTTTGATTTAACAGAGGACAATCTGCTTTGAGATGTCCTAGCTGTCCACAATTAAAACATGAAAAGTTAGAGGAAGTAAAATCTGGTTTTCTGGTATACCTCCTCTGAAATCTATCCTTTGAATTGTCTTTCCTTTTAAGGAATTTACCAAACTTTTTGACCAACATAGCAAACTCAGTACTGTCATCATCTTTATCTTCATCACTCTTAATCGACTCCTTTGCTTTTAGTGCTAAGCTTTTATTCTGTTTTTCTGAATTTTCAATTTGATCCAGCCTACTCAGTTCCAATTCATGTTCTCTAAGTTTCCCGAACAATGTTGCAGTGCTCATTACTGTCAAATCTTTAGTTTCCAGAATGGCTGTAACCTTTGGCTACCAATTCCTACTCAAGCATTTTAACACTTTTATATTAAGCTCTTCATCGTCGAACTTCTTCCCTAATCCAAGCAAATGATTCACTATGTGCGTGAATCGTTTCTGCACATCTTGGATGGTCTCACCAGGCTGTATTCGAAACATCTCATACTCTTGTATGAGAGTGTGTTTTCTTGCCTTTTTCACCTCAGTTGTGCCTTCGTGTGTTACTTGAAGGATGTCCCACATTTCTTTGGCTGTGGTGCCCTGTGAAACCCTGAAAAATTCATCAAGGTTAAGAGCAGAAGTTAAAATATTCTTGGCCTTACTGTCGAATTGAGCCTTCTTGTTCTCTGTTTCAGACCACTGTTCCCATGGCTTTTCAACCAGCTGTCCATCTTCACCTTTGATGGTAGGGATATATGGGCCATTAACCATAGCATCCCACACACCTCTGTCAACCGATTCAAAGAAGATCTTCATTCTGGCCTTCTAGAACAGATAGTTTGCACCTACGAAAAGAGGGGGTCTGTTGGTAGAGGCACCTTCTACAAAGGGAAGCTTGTCTCCCATTCTTGATTTGAACTTGAGTACCTTACAAGAACCTACTCTAGATACCAATTGTTAGCATCGGAATAATATCAAGAAGGGGGGGTTGAATTGATATGCAACTTTTATAGAAACTTTTTCGTAAAAGAAAATCTACTGGTTCATTTTACAGAAAATTAGTCGACTGACAAACATTAAATAGTAGGTTAGTTCTTACTGCACAGTATATCAGATGCTGAGAGAAGAGAGAATATGACACCAAAATTTATACCGGTTCGTTCTTTGTAAAAGAACTACGTCCAGTCTATGATCCACAACCTGCAGATCCTAATCACTATTAAAGATTGTATCCTTTACACAAAAAGAACCTTTCTTGAACTCTACAAGAAATCAAAAGAAACTATCCTAAACACTATAGAATAGACTCACACCCACAGACTCAACCAGAGTCTCTGTGATCACCCTAATCACAGTCGCAGGGTTCTAAAACCCACTCACAATCTCTAACCCGAGATCAAAGAATACAAAAATTACAATGACAGAAGAAAGTTCTTGACAAAACAGTGAAAACGAAAAACTCAATGCAGATCTTCTTGCTCGTGAAAGTTGTAGCTTCTTGAGAGTTTTTCTCTTGAATCTTTTCGCTCCTCTTAACGTCCTTGAAAGTAATATTTATAGGCTCCAAGAAACGTAATGGTTCTTTGCTTCTTGAAAGAGCTAAAACGCATTCTGCACATATTTACTGCATAAGGAAGGTGCAAAGAATAGAATAGTCGACTAAAGACATAGACCAGTGTGTTATTTTCATTAAACCTGTATACCTGGTACATTTAATGAAAAACGTCGACTAGACAAGAAGAATTAGTAGACTAACTGATGAATAATAAAAACAACAGTTTATCATTATTCATATGATTAATCTATACAAGTAATCTATCATCTCGAACAAACTTAAAATATTTAAACAAGTATTAACCACGCATCCAACATAGAATTAAACACAATTAACAAGTCAACAAACATCATCAAATCTCACATCATTCAATAATTATATATAAGTTTTTTTCTCACTTTCATGATAAATGTGTAAACTAATTAAAATTAAATGGCAAGTAAAATACTATATGTGATGAAAAAATTAATTAACATATTATCTTAAATTTAAAAATTACAAATTAATAGGAATTATTTTCTCAAAAAAATATTTAAAAAATAGAGAAAATATTAATATGGTATTAAAGATTAAAATATATAATACATAAATCTCAGCATTACCACAACCTCCTTGTTTTGTTTTAATACTTGGCCACCATCCTTTTGGAAGTGTTGGAAACTAGCAAATGGATGGATCACATTTATTCAAGTTATATTATTTAATGGTTTATATAATATTATTTTAATTTTAAATTTTTGTCACTATTTTATTCTACATTTTATCTCTTCATTATAAATTACATTCTATATTCTATAATTATAATTATTCGATTATTTTTTACACTATAAATAAATAATGGATAAAAATATTATTTAATAATTTATCGTATAAATTCAATATCTTTTTTATAAGTATTAGGAGATAAGATTTTAATGGGTTTTAGGTTAAATTCTTAATTTATTTTATAAATTCAATATTTTTTTATAAGTATTAGAAGATGAGGTTTAAATAAGTTTTAGGTTAAAACGGTTATATATATATATAATAAAATAATTTTATTTTTTTATAAAATTATTATCTTTTTAAAGCTTAAATTATAGATCTTTTCTAGAGTTTCTAAAGTACTCTTGAGTGATGATTTTTTTTCAAGTTTAGAGTAAGAGAAGTTAATTTGAATTATTAAATTTCATTGATTTGTAATTATAATTGTAATTGCTGGATTAAACCCTAGTTTAGATTTTAAGAGAGACTTTGATTTAGTGCAAACTAAAATTTAAGTATAAATTTATAAATTCATATATAAATTGTAGTTGGATTGTTTGGTTTTGATGGAACAATTGAAGGTTGATCAAATAAGTAATAGAAATATTTTTAATTTTGGTGAGTATGAAATTTTTCTCTCCAAATACTAATAGTTAATGTATTAATTATTGTTTAATAATCTTCCCATTTATAATGTTGTTGTAATTCTAATATTGATTTTCTTTACATAGTTACTATAGATTTATTTTAATTACAATACTAGAGTCTTCTTATAATGTCATATTTTTCTTTTTTATATATACTATATAAATATAGAAATAATAATATTATAATAAATCACTATACTCCTCTTTATATCACATGTTAAAGGATTCTCTTTCTATTAATAATCAATTATTTCTACATATTATGCAAAAGGATATTTATACAAAATGACCAACTTTAATGCGATTATGTACACATTGAATGAGATTAAAAGTAATGGGATTATCATAAGCTAGTTGATTTGATTTAATGTATACCACTTTAATGTTTTATTAATTCTGATATCTAATTTTAAAAAATAATGAATTTATATATATATAATTAATATTTTTATTCATTGAATATTTAAACTGATCTTACAATTTTTAATTGCTTTTAATATTTTATTTTAATTTAAATAAAGTTAATTTTAACTGAATATTATTTTGTTTTTAGTGACTTTATTTTATTTCCTTCTAAAATAAATATTAATAAAATAAATTAGTTAATAAAAGAATAAAATTATATTAAATATTTAATTATTCTATAAATTCATATAATTTTATAGAATGTTACTAACAAAAGAAAATTTTCAAAATTAATTAAAACCTTGGTTTTGACAGTACATGTACAATATTTGACATTGGAAGTTTGAATGATAGAGCAAACCAAAATTGAAGTAATTTAATAAAAAACTAATCAATCAATTATATTTTTTTAGGGAATTTCACTTTATAATTTGTAATTTTCTGTAATGAATTATTTAACTTTCTGAATGGAATATCTCCTAATATAATCAATTATATTAAAGGCATAATGTATTATACATCTTTTGAACAAATATATAATTATAGAAAAAATTAGACTGAAGTCAAAAAATTTATATTTTATAAATTTATTTTAACAAATAAGTTATTTAAATTTAAAATACTAAACATGTTTTTATACATAATTTGTAGTTAAATTATTTATAAAAAAATTATTGATTTTAAGAAGTTTTAGGGAAAATTATTTTATGTTTACTTTAAATTTAAATAAAAATGTCATAAAATTAATATGAAAATTAAATATAACAAAAATATAATAAAAAAAATATTTTGATATAATACTTTTTGTCACTACCGATTTAAACTGATATTATAATTTTTAATTACTTTAGTGTTTTAATTTGAACTGAAACAAAGCTCAGTTTAATTGAATATTAATTTAATAATTGTGATTTTTGTTTTTTCAAAAATAAAATAAATAAAATAAATTAAAGTTATATAAAATATAAATTATATTAAAAATTTAATTATTCTCTTTTAATGTATTTTTATGAAATTTTGTCAACAAAAATTTAAATATTATTTTTAATTTTATAAATTAATTATTTTACAATTCATTATTTTTAAATTTTACTTCATACATGTTCTCATTAAAATTAAAATAAAGATATTTTATAATTTATTATATTATTTAATTAGTTATCGTTCAAATTTGTTATAAATTTTTTACTATTTTTTTATTCTAAATAATTTTTTATGTATTTTTTTCTTCTTATCCTTGGTCGTCCGAATCCAAAAATTGATAATGACTTGGAGTGAGAATTTTTTAAAATTTCCTTCATTTCATTAAATGGTGATTTCAGTCTTGTGTTGGAGTAGGAAGGAGTGCATTGTAGAAATTTTGGTGTTCAACTCAGAATTCAGAAAAGATATATCAGTGAAGTAAAAATGTATTGGATGAATCAAAATGGGATCCAACCAAAGCCTGCATACAATAAGAAATCAATTCATTTTCAATCATGTTGAATTTCCAACAACTGTTTGTTTTTTACCACAAAATGAGATGGGGAATGTTGATAGCTCCAAAAGTTTTAATACTCTGATGAATCATTCACATAAATTGAAAATGCAATAATGATTAAGCACAAAGTTAAACCTATATAAATTTAACAACTTTTTAAACTGTCATTCACATAAATTTAACACAAAGACACTATATTGGTTGATTTTAATTAAAATTAAAATTATTGAAAAAAAATAATAGTAAAAACATATTAAAAAATCTAAAAAAATTAGAACTAAAAATTTTATTAAATAAAAGAAAATAATACTTTCAAATGGTTGAAAGAAAAATTGCTTTGCTGACCGAAGAGTTACATGTGAAATGCACCTCTAAATAAAAAAGTAAGATGAATAAAAGTGTAACACTTTGTATTGTTGATTCTAATTTGACATTACAAAAGTAATAAATTCTATCTTTAAGAAATAAATGAAAAGATAAAAGATTATAAGTATTGAATAAAAAAAATTATATAATTTTCTATAAATATATGGCTGCTCTTAAATTGATTATGTTGTGGTTAAAAAAGTTTGATTGATATGCATCCAAGATATGGAGTTAGCTGGTAGTGTTTGAGCTTCTTAGCTCTTAATTACTTTTGAATAGTTTAAATAATTTTTTAAATAAAATTATAATAAAGAAAGAAGGTAAACGTAAGATTTATTGTTTTTTACAAGTTAAAATTAATTTATATTTCTTAACTTTTAAAAAGTTAGGTTTCTTCCTATATAACTTTCTTAAAAAAAAGTTATTTTTAAGGAAAACCTTATTTTTAAGGAAACATTATTTAACTATTTTTAATATTTAACTTTTTTTAAGAAAAAATTATGTAATTTTAAAACCTAATGAAATACATAAACTTAAAGTTTAAAACATTTATAAGAAATCACAAACACAAAACAAACATTATACACATACATTAATTAATACAACTTATTTTTATATTTATTTTCTTTTCTATCATGATATATAATAAACATGAACAAGATAAATATAGGAAAAAAGTTGTATAAACTGTTATACAAATTGTTATAATAAACATTTCACTTTAGTTTTAAGTTTATAAATATTACATAAGGGAAATTAGAATGGAGTGTTATGTGGTATAGTATTACATGGGTTTACTAGGGAGAGGAAGCTTTTGATTGTGATATTAAATTGCACTTTATAAAATTCTTCTGTTGGTTTTGGTGTAAAAGGTGCATTGCATATCACTATCATTCATCATGAGCTTATTGTCTTGCATTGTGTCTAATTAAAGTTGGACTTTAAATGAAGTTCAAGCTCAACATTACTATTCCTCAACGCAACTTAAAATTAATATTAGTACAATTTTTTCATGAGTTATTTCCATAATATTAACCGTGTGCAATATTGTGCACTTTCATAATCTCAAAAATTTTCAAATTTTTGTTTTATTTAATATAAATACTTGTATATAAATTCACCCTCTTTTAGAAATAATAAAAGAAAAAAAAACAATTTTTTATTTTCTTATTATTATTTTATATTTTTTATGGTTGACAAATTCTTAATATGATATTTTTTTAACACCAACCTTATTGTTATTTAAGGTTAACAAGATTCATTCTCATACAACTAACTAACCTTAATCTTAGAATGTAACTATGAAAAAATAATACATATATACATCATATCTATGTTATAATGACACTTTTTTTTATAGTTTATTTTCTTAAATTTCTTTTCACACTTTTGTTGTAATAGAAAGAAAAGTATAAATATGTGGTTTGAAAAAGAGTGGTGTATGTGTATCACCACTCTAAGATTAATTGACCAACCTTAATATCAGGACCCAAATGATTGTTCCATGTTCTCAACATTGGTTGCAAACTCCTCCCTCCAATCTCTCAGCCAATCCATCCTTCATCACCATGTTGTTTCACCTACCTTATCAGTTTCTTGTCCTCTTCTTTATTCCTCAGTCCCTTGATCAAAGACAAAATATTGTTACTTCCTTTTCCTTCCCACCACTTTTGTGTTCTTGCATGAAATTTGCATATCTTCTCGGAAAGTCTCCAGTATGAAATTTGCATATATCTTCCCGAAATAATGTAAGGTTGGTTGATGTTTACTCACTTAAAAGTCTCTCCTAAAAAAGCATATACCTTGCTTGTTGTCATTGACGGGAAAGTAGCAATATAACTTGCTGTTTTTGTAGAAGTGAAAGCAGAGTTCATAACATCACAATCACAAATTTGAAAATCATTAGCATGACTTTCTCCTTTTAATATGATTCCATTACCCTAGACATAGTTCGTGAGCTTTCGGTGAACTAGTATAAAGATCTTGTGTTGACTTTTTCATTGGGAGACGATCTAGTCTATCATATCATTCGGTAGACGGTCTAGTGTGTTCTTGCAAAAGAATCTAAGGATCTATTCAACCCCTTTTCTAGAGCCTCTTGTTTCAACATATATATATATATATATATGTATACCAGAAAAATTAATATAAAAATATAATAAAATTATTTTATTGTAAATATTATTGTGCAGTTTTTAAAATAATAAAAAATTAGAAAAATAATTTTTTGAAGACTAATAATTCCTTGGATTTTTTAAATTAATTTTTTTCATCTTATAATAATATATGTTCATAATGAAATAATTTTTTCACATCAATAACTGAGACGTAAACTTTAATTGTGAGATAATATATATTTTTAATTTTCATAATAATATATATTAATAATAAAATAATGATTTATATTAATAATATACATATAGATTTTAATTGTGAGTGATTAATTTTTAATTCTCAAAACTATTTTAATTGTAAGTGAATCATTCTTAATTTTAATTAAAATAATGTTATTGAGAGAAAATATTTGAATTTGAAGAGTTAAAAGTATATGAAATATAATTAAAAAAATTCAAGAATTATTTATTTTTTAAAAAAATTACTTTTTTTAGTTTATTGTTATAATTTAAAAGCTACATAATAATATTTACTATCAAATTATTCTATTAAATTTTTATATTAGTTTGATTTTAAAGTCAACTTTTTAGTATTTAATAATGTTGAAAAATAATAAGATTAGAAAAGAATAAATATAATACTCTAATTTGAAATTTCTTATTAGAAGAAAAAAAATAAAATAAAAATATATAAATGAAATATTAATATATCTATTTTGATTATCTATCAGAAATTTATTATTAAAACAGGAAAAAAATATTAAATCCTAAATCCAAAAGGAAAACATGTGATTGAATTATGTGATTTTTATCTCCTATCTAAAATTCAATTCACGACCACCACATGATAGATTAACATTATTTTTTTGTATGTTCTATTTTTGGATGAAAATTCATATGGATATGATCAAGTGATTTTATTTTTCGGATCTTAATTTTAAATTAATAGAACTTCTTTTAATTTTAACTAATAAAAGGAATACATTATTTACTGTCATTCATGGTATGAAGTTTGTATTGTATTTTTTTATTTCTAATCTACAATAATTATATATACGTTTTTTCTCACTTTCATGATAAATGTGTAAACTAATTAAAATTAAATGACAAGTAAAATACTATATGTGATAAAAAATTAATTAACATTATCTTAAATTTAAAAATTACAAATAAATAGGAATTATTTTCTCAAACAAATATTTAAAAAATAGAGAAAATATTGATATGGTATTAAAGATTAAAGTATAGTACATAAATATGAGCATTACCACATCCGCCCTGTTTTGATTTAATACTTGGTCACCTTCCTTTTGGAAATATTAGAAACTAGATTTAATACTTGGTCACCTTCCTTTTGGAAATATTAGAAACTAGCAAATGGATGGATCATATTTATTTAAGTTATATTATTTAATGATTTATATAATATTATTTTAATTTTAAATTTTTTTCACTATTTTATTCTACATTTTATCTCTTCATTGTAAATTACATTCTATATTCTATAATTATAATTATTCGATTATTTTTTACACTATAAATAAATAATGGATAAAGATATAATTTATTATCTTATCGTATAAATTCAATATTTTTTTATAAGTATTAGAAGATAATGTTTAAATGGGTTTTAGGTTAAATTCTTAATTTATTTTATAAATTCAATATTTTTTTATAAGTATTAGAAGATAAGGTTTAAATGAGTTTTAGGTTAAAACGGTTATATATATATATATATAATAAAATAATTATATTTTTTTGTAAAATTATTATCTTTTTAAAGCTTAAATTATAGATCTTTTTTAGAGTTTTTAATTGGTCACCTTCCTTTTGGAAATGTTAGAAACTAGCAAATGGATGGATCATATTTATTTAAGTTATATTATTTAATGATTTATATAATATTATTTTAATTTTAAATTTTTGTCACTATTTTATTCTACATTTTATCTCTTCATTATAAATTACATTCTATATTCTATAATTATAATTATTCGATTATTTTTTACACTATAAATAAATAATGGATAAAGATATAATTTATTATCTTATTGTATAAATTCAATATTTTTTTATAAGTATTAGAAGATAATGTTTAAATGGGTTTTAGGTTAAATTCTTAATTTATTTTATAAATTCAATATTTTTTTATAAGTATTAGAAGATAAGGCTTAAATGAGTTTTAGGTTAAAACGGTTATATATATATATAATAAAATAATTATACTTTTTTGTAAAATTATTATCTTTTTAAAGCTTAAATTATAGATTTTTTAGAGTTTTTAAAGTACTCTTGAGTGATGATTTTTTTTCAAGTTTAGAGTAAGAGAAGTTAATTTGAGTTATTAAATTTCATTGATTTGTAATTATAATTATAATTGCTGGATTAAACCCTAGTTTAGATTTTAAGAGAGACTTTGATTAAGTGCAAACTAAAATTTAAGTATAAATTTATAAATTCATATATAAATTGTAGTTGGATTGTTTGATTTTGATGGACCAATTGAAGGTTGATCAAATAAGTAATAGAAATATTTTTCATTTTGGTGAGTATGGAATTTTTCTCTCCACTGCTTCTGTTGTTTCTAAAATGGTATGGGGATTGTGAAGACTCGAGTTCCAATGCTTCTGTTGTGTATTCAGGTACTTCCTTTGCTGGCCTAATTCAATCCAACTCTCTTAGTCCTTGGGTTCTAGACTCTGGCGCCACAGACCACATCACTGGTAATAAATCCTTCTTTACATCCCTATCTACTTCGGGTTATTTGCCCTCTATCACTATGGTTGATTGCTTTAAAGCCTCTTCCCATTGCATTGATACCATTCAACTTCTTTCTTCACTATTTATTGATAATGTCCTTTATGTCCCTGGTTCTCCTTAATTGTAATTTATTATCCCGTAGTCACCTCACTCATTCTCTTGATTGCACTATCTCCTTTACTAAAGATTCCGTTTGTTTACAGGACCGGAGTTTAGGATAGACAATTGGCACCAGATGTGAGTCCTATGGTCTATATCTTCTACGGACAACTGCCCATGTTGGTTCGGTTACGGAGTCTTCTTCTCTCCTTCATGCTCAATTGGGTCATCCTAGCCTTGCCAAGATGTAGCAGCTCGTTCCCAGTCTGTCCAAGTTGTTTACTTTTTCCTACGAGTCATGTCAATTAGGCAAACATAGTTGTAGTTCTTTTTCAGTTAGTGTCTCACAACGTGCTTCTTCTCCATTTTCTTTAGTTCACTCTGACATTTGGGGACCTAGTCATGTCCAGTCTAATATAGGATTTCAATATTTTGTCGCTTTCATTGATGATTACTCAAGGTGTACTTGGTTATTTTTGATGAAAAATCGTTCAGAGTTGTTTTTTATCTTTCAATTTTTTTAATGAAATAAAGACTTAATTTGGTGTGTCTATTCGCATTTTACGTAGTGATAATGGCCACGAGTATCTTTCTCATTCTTTTCATAATTTTCTGGCGTCTAATGGCATTCTTCACCAAACTTTGTGTGCTTATACACCTCAACAAAATGGGGTGGCTGAGCGCACGAATAGACATCTCATTGAAACAACTCGAACAATGTTAATACATGGAAATGTTCCTCAACATTTTTTGGGGGGGGGGGTGTTGTTCTAAGTGTTTGTTATCTAATTAATCACATGCCTTCCTCTATTTTAGAAAATAAAATTCCTCATTCAATTTTGTTTCCACATGAACCTCTCCACTCTTTGTCTCCTAAAGTTTTTGGGTTAACATGTTTTGTTCATAACTTAGGACCTAATGTAGACAAACTTTCCGCTAAGTCTCATAAATGTGTCTTTTTAGGTTTCACTAGGTCACAAAAAGGGTATAAATGTTTCTCTCCATCTCTTAATCGTTATTTCATCTCTGCAGATGTCACTTTCATTGAGTCCTCTCTCTATTTTAAAACCAACATTTCTACCTCTACACCTATTTCTGACATAGCCATTATTTCCCTTATATGTGAACCTCTAGTTGAGTCTAGTATAGCTCCACCAACATGCATTCTTTAAATATGTGTAAAGTATGTAATCACATTCTTGCACATGTCTTGCATATGTCTGCAAGCTTTTCAACCACTTATTTCTTACATGGCACTATGTTATGATTAGAGAAAACTTTAACAGTAAGGATTGAGTTAGTTTCAATCCAAAGGTTGGTTCATCCTCTGAGATCAGCAACCTCTAAAGCAAGAACCACACTCATAAACTCAATTTTAAGGGCAAAGGCATGAAAGTCGTGAAACCTCCTATGAACTTACCAACGCTGCCTCGAAAGATACCAGCAGCCAACCGAGGAGAATATCTGGCAGTCCCATCAATATTAAAATATTTATGTGAATATTTTATTTATATATTTATATTTTTTATCTTTTACCTACTCATATTTAAAGTAATATTTTTATAACTTTTATTTGTCCGACCAATATAATTTTAATAAATAATTAAAATATACATATCAGTATTTTATTTATATATAATCTTATTTTATTACACTTTCAATAATTTTAATTTCTTAAATTCAAATACTTTTTTATTAATATTTTTTTAATTGAAATTGAAAAATATTAACTCATAATTACAATTTTTTAGTTATAAGAATTAAAAATTAATCATTCACAACTAGAATTTATAGTTCTTGATTTAAAAAATTATTTCATTATTGATATACATGATAATGACACATTAATGCACCATTTTTTCTTAATCTCATTATATTTTATATATTTTACTTCTTTTAATTTTATAATTTTTATACACCTGCTTTAAAAATAAAAAATATTTATTATAATAATTTTTGTTTGGAATACGAAGCTATTTCTTCAAGTAGTAGATATTTACATTTTTTTGTGTAATAAAAATATTATCTTTATATCAAAATATAAAATATAAATAATACATAAATAATAGTTAGGATTTGTATTGCATAATTTATATTTATCTTCTATTATAGGAGTAATATATAAGTTTAAAATAATTAAAAATAAATAGAAATATGAAAAGTGAATATGAAAAGAGTTCATATTATACATAATTTTATATATATATATATATATATATATATATAGATAACATATATATATATATATAGATAACATATACGTATATATTGTTGGAGTACCCCTAGATAGTCTAGCATCTCTAAATCGTCTAATAGTGTTGTGACGTACTAGATAGTCTAGCATCCCAGACTCTTTAGTATCAGATGTTTTGATGATAACAAAAAGAATGTATTTTCTATTCTATTATCATCTAAGAAGTTGCTTTGTGCAGTTGACCAGTATAAAACCCCTAGTAGGTCTCATTTAAGACTATTAGATGATTTACCAATGTAAACTTTATTTAATTTGAAATAACCAAGTCGAATCATACTTAGATTTTATATTTAAAATTGATAACGAGTTCATTGAAACAAAATCATATTTAAATCAATTACAAATTAAGAAAGTATTTGGAATTAATGAGCAAAGTTCAAAACAAAGAACGAACAAGGAAATATACGATATTATTTGTATTTATTTGAATTGTTTCCTTTTAGGAATTGGCTAACGTGTTTCGAAATCATAAAGTCTTTCCTAATCAAGCGTCCAATGACACTAAGAACAAAGATCTCGTTACGCAACAAGAATTTATCAGATATCGTCTAGGACATTGTAAAGTAAAGATCAAGGACGAATTAAATGAAAATTAAAGCTTTAAGCGACGTTCGAAATTGTGAAAGCTATAAGGAGACTTGAAGATTGAAAGGTGAAGAAAACAAGGGCGATCAAAGCATTCGAATTACCAAAGTCTATCAGTAAAGATTCTAGTAATTATAAGTGGGTATGAGCCAAAATTTCTGTAATATCTCTGAGTGATACCCAATGAGCTAAATTGTACTCTGGTCTATTATAAGAGACATTCCTTTTCTTTTCTGCTAAGGTCTTAATCTCAGGGAGAGATTATTAGGAGTGGTTTGTGCACTCGTTGTAACCAGGAGTGGTTTAAGTACTTCTTGTAATCATTTGTTTAATTAGTGAAACCTCTTAAGAAGAATTCTTAAGAGAGAACTAGACATAGCCCGTGAGCTTTCGGTGAACTAGTATAAAGATCTCGTGTTGACTTTTTCATTGGGAGATGGTCTAGTCTATCATATCATCCGGTAGACAGTCTAGTGTGTTCTTGCAAAAGAATCTAAGGATCTATTCAACCCCCTTTCTAGAGCCTCTTGTTTCAACATATATATATATATACACATATATACCAGAAAAATTAATATAAAAATATAATAAAATTATTTGATAGTAAATATTATTTTGTAGTTTTTAAAATAATAACAAATTAGAAAAATAATTTTTTGAAGACTAATAATTCTTTGGAGTTTTTTAAATTAATTTTTTTCATCTTATAATAATATATGTTCATAATAAAATAATTTTTACATCAATAACTGAGACGTAAATTTTAATTGTGAGATAATATATATTTTTAATTTTCATAATAATAATATATATTAATAATGAAATAATGTTTTATATTAATAATATACATATAGATTTTAATTGTGAGTGATTAATTTTTAATTCTCAAAACTATTTTAATTTTAAGTGAATAATTCTTAATTTTAATTAAAATAATATTATTGAGAGAAAATATTTGAATTTGAAGAGTTAAAAGTATATGAAATATAATAAAAAAAATTCAAGAATTATTTATTTTTTAAAAAAATTACTTTTTTAGTTTATTGTTATAATTTAAAAGCTACATAATAATATTTACTATCAAATTATTCTATTAAATTTTTATATTAGTTTGATTTTAAAGTCAACTTATGTTTTTAGTATTTAATAATGTTGAGAAATGATAAGATTAGAAAAGAATAAATATGATATTCTAATTTGAAATTTTTTATTAGAAGAAAAAAAATAATAAAAAATATATAAATGAAATATTAATATATCTATTTTGATTATCTATCAGAAATTTATTATTAAAACAAGAAAAAAATCTTAAATCCTAAATCTAAAAGGAAAACATGTGATTGAATGATGTGATTTTTATCTCCTATCTAAAATTCAATTCACGACCACCACATGATAGATTAACATTTTTTTTTGTATGTTCTTTTTTTGGATGAAAATTCACATGGATATGATCAAGTGATTTTATTTTTTGGATCTCTATTTTAAATTAATAGAACTTCTTTTAATTTTAACTAATAAAAGGAATACATTATTTGCTGTCATTCATGGTATGAAGTTTGTATTGTATTTTTTTATTTCTAATCTACAATAATTATATATAAGTTTTTTTCTCACTTTCATGATAAATGTGTAAACTGATTAAAATTAAATGGCAAGTAAAATACTGTGATAAAAAAATTAATTAACATTATCTTAAATTTAAAAATTACAAATTAATAGGAATTAATTTCTCAAAAAAATATTTAAAAAATAGAGAAAATATTAATATGGTATTAAAGACTAAAGTATATAGTACATAAATCTGAGCATTAGCATATCCTCCCTGTTTTGTTTTAATACTTGGCCACCTTCCTTTTGGAAGTGTTGGAAAGTAGCAAATGGATGGATCATATTTATTTAAGTTATATTATTTAATGATTTATATAATATTATTTTAATTTTAAATTTTTGTCATTATTTTATTTTACATTTTATCTCTTCATTATAAATTACATTTTATATTCTATAATTATAATTATTCAATTATTTTTTACACTATAAATAAATAATGGATAAAGATATAATTTATTAAGTTATCGTATAAATTCAATATCCTTTTTATAAGTATTAGAAGATAAGGTTTAAATGGGTTTTAGGTTAAATTCTTAATTTATTTTATAAATTCAATATTTTTTTATAAGTATTACAAGATAAGGTTTAAATGAGTTTTAGGTTAAAACGGTTATATATATATATAATAAAATCATTTTATTTTTTTATAAAATTATTACCTTTTTAAAGCTTAAATTATAGATTTTTTCTAGTGTTTCTAAAGTACTCTTGAGTGATCATCTTTTTTCAAGTTTAGAGTAAGAGAAGTTAATTTGAATTTTTAAATTTCATTGATTTGTAATTATAATTATAATTGCTGGATTAAACCCTAGTTTAGATTTTAAGAGAGACTTTGATTTAGTGCAAAATAAAATTTAAGTATAAATTTATAAATTCATATATAAATTGTAGTTGGATTGTTTGATTTTGATGGAACAATTGAAGGTTGATCAAATAAGTAATAGAAATATTTTTTATTTTGGTGAGTATGGAATTTTTCTCTCCAAATACTAATAGTTAATGTATTTATTGTTTAGTAATCTTCCCATTAATAATGTTGTTGCAATTCTAATATTGATTTTCTTTACATAGTTACTATAGATTTATTTTAATTACAATACTCGAGTCCTCTTATAATATCATTTTTTTTTTGTATATATGCTATATAGATATAGAAATAATAATATTATCATAAATCATTATACTCCTCTTTATATCACATGTTAAGGATTCTCTTTCTATTAATAATCAATTATTTCTACATATTATGCAAAGGACATTTATACAAAATGACTAACTTTAATGGGATTATGTACACATTGAATGAGATTAAAAGTAATGGGATTATGTACACATTGAATGAGATTAAAAGTAATGGGATTATCATACCCTAGTTCATTTGATTTTATGTGTACCACTTTAATGTTTTATTAATTCTGATATCTAATTTTAAAAAATAATGAATTTATATATATATATAATTAATATTTTTATTCATTGAATATTTAAACTGATCTTACAATTTTTAATTGCTTTTAATATTTTATTTTAATTTAAATAAAGTTAATTTTAACTGAATATTAGTTTGTTTTTAGTGACTTTATTTTTTTTCCTTGTAAAATAAATCTTAATAAAATAAATTAGTTAATAAAAGAATAAAATTATATTAAATATTTAATTATTCTTTAAATTCATATAATTTTATAGAATGTTACTAACAAAAGAAAATTTTCAAAATTAATTAAAGCCTTGGTTTTGACAGTACATGCACAATATTTGACATTGGAAGTTTGATTATCTATCATAAATTTATTAGTAAAACAGGAAAAAAATCTTAGATCCTAAATCTAAAAGGGAAACATGTGATTGATTGATGTGATTTTTATCTCTTATGTAAAATTCAATTCACCAGAACCACATGATAGATTAACATTGCTGACAACCACAAATGAGTATTTAATCTCTTTCAAGTTAATGTTTACATTATGCAATGAATAATTTATATTCATATTTGTAATATATAATTTAGCAATTATTATATAATTATATATTGATATATAAATTTCCGTTTCTCCCTTCCATTCCAAAAGTGTAAATTAAGACAAACAATTAAATATAAGTTATTTGATAATATTTAATATACTTGTATAAAACTTAAATCAGAATGTAATCATTAAATTAAACACAAAGAACTGTGAAGGATTTACTGAGTTAATATTTTTCAATTGTAGTTTATTTTGAAAAAATATTCTTTTCTAGATAATATTTTGTTGTTTATATGTTCTTTTTTTATGAAAATTCACATGGATATTGTTGATGAATTTGATTTGATGATGTTGCTGGAACGTTGGTGATTAATCGATGATTATGCAGTTTCTGAATAGCTCTTAGATTATCTGTTATTAGTTAGCTAATTCTGATATATTAGTTTGCTGTTTTCATTAATCTTCAATTAGTCAACTAATTTTGATATATTAGTCGGCTATTTTCATTAATATGTCAGGAATGTGCTTTTAATGAAATAAGCTAACTATTTCGCTGTTTAGTCGACTATTTTGTTCCAGGCCTTCCAGTATGCAGAAATAGAATAGCGCCTGTTTGAAGCTCATCTCTTTCACAAATAACAGATTCAGAAAATGTTTTTATTGCTTGAAAACTGGTCATACATCTAAATACTGCTATATCAAGAATTTTGGCATTTCAAGAGGAGAATACTATTGGAAACCAAAATCATCTGCTATTCCTAACTCAAAAGGACCCAACCTGTTTTGGGGACCTATATATCTAAACTAAATTTGTTTTACAGATCTGTCAAAGAGCAAAGAGAGCTTTACGGTATTTAGATAGTGGTTGCTTTAAACATATGACAGGTGACAAATCAAAGCTAATAAATTTCAAGGAATATGAAGTTGGTTCTGTTACATTTGGAGATGATAGCAAGGGTAAATTAAAAGGTTCTGGAGATATTGGAAATTGCTCTTCTTCACAGATAAAAGATATTCTAATTGTTGAAGGATTGAAACATAATCTGCTGAGTATTAGTCAACTATGTGACAAAGGTATGAAGGTCACTTTTGATGCAGAATTTTGTGTTATATATAATTGTAAATCTGCAGATATTGTCAACATTGGAAGAAGAACAAACAATGTATATATGTTGGACATTGAATCCTTAAATCTCAAGAATATATGCTTGTTGACCAAAGAAAATGAAGGTTGGCTTTGGCATAGAAGATGTGGACACATTAACATGTAGTTATTAAACAAAATCTGCTGCAAAAACCTTGTTAGAGGCCTTCCAAATGTCAAATTCGTGAAAGATAAAGTTTGTGCATATTTTCAAAAGGGAAAGCAATCAAGAAACTCCTTTGAGTCAAAGAACATCATCTCAACAAGAAGACCACTTGAGCTATTACATCTTGATCTCTTTGATCCATCAAGAACTGTAAGTCTTGGTAACAATTCCTATGTTCTTGTCATTGTTGATGATTTTTCAAGATTCACTTGGACATTATTTCTATCTTCTAAAGATGAAACTTTCTATGCATTTAAAAAATTTGCCAAGATTATTTCAAATGAAAAAGATCTTAACATTGTTTCTTTGAGAAGTGATCATGGAACAGAATTTCAAAACATTCATTTTGAAAAGTTTTGCTCAAAACATGGGATATCTCACAATTTTTCTGCTCCTAGAACTCCACAACAAAATGGAGTTGTTGAAAGAAAGAATAGAACACTTCAAGAATGTGCTAGAACCATGTTAAGTGAATCTAAGCTTCCTAAGTATTTTTGGGCGGATGCAGTTTCCACAGCTTGCTATGTCCTTAATAGAGTTTTGATAAGACCAATTCTCAATAAGACTCCTTATGAACTATTGAATGGTAGAACTCCTAGCATTGCATACTTTAAAGTCTTTGGTTGCAGGTGTTTCATATTAAACAATGGAAAAGCATCTTTAGGAAAGTTTGATGAAAAAACTGATGATGGTATATTCTTAGGATATTCTATACATAGTAAAGCCTATAGTGTATTCAATAAAAAGAATTTAACTGTAGAAGAATCAATTCATGTTGTATTTGATGAGTTCTTATGTCAAGAAGAGAGAAAAGGTAATTCTCTTGCAGGTTCAGATGATGAAAAGTCTGAAAAATCAGAAAAGAATGATGATTATGCAGAAAAATCTGCTGATGCTGACAGACGAATTGAAGTAGTTGACTATAACTCTGGAATAGTTGACTATTCTACAACAGACAATGTATTGCCTAAATCCCGGAGAACTCAAAAAGGACTATCACTGGACAACATCATAGGAAATGTTGAAAAGGGAGTTACAACTCGAAATTCTTTAAATGATTTCTGCAATCATATGGCTTTTGTGTCTCAAATTGAACCTAAGAACATAAATGATGCTTTGCTTGATGATAATTAGATTTCTGCTATGCATGATGAATTAAATCAGTTTATCAGAAATGATGTTTGGTTTCTTGTACTTAGAAATAACAACATGAATGTTATAGGAACTAAATGGGTGTTTAGAAACAAACTTGATGAGAATGGGATAATCACTAGAAAAAAAGCTAGATTAGTTGCTAAAGGCTATAATCAAGAAGCTATTAGACTGTTACTTGCTTTTTCTTGTCTTAAAGGTTTAAACTTTTTCAAAAGGATGTCAAGAGAGCTTTTTTAAATGGCTTCATTAATGAAGATGTATATGTTGAACAACCACCTGGTTTTGTTAATTTTAAACTTCCTAATCATGTATACAAATTGAAAAAGGCTTTGTATGGTCTCAAACAAACACCTAGACAATGGTATGAAAGACTTACAACTTTCCTCATATCACAAGGCTTTAAAAGAGGAGTTATAGACAAAACTCTTTTTACTAAGAAAGTTGATAATGAACTCATATTGGTGCAGATTTATGTTGATGATATAATTTTTGGTTCATCTAATCAATCTCTATGCCAAGAATTTGCAAATATTATGAAAGGTGAATTTGAGATGTCCATGATGGGAGAGTTAAATTTCTTCTTAGGACTGCAGGTTAAACAATTGCATAATGGTACATTCATCAATCAAACAAAATGCTGCAATGAGCTGTTGAAGAAGTTTAGTATGGAAAGCTGCAAAGAAGCCTCTACTCCTATGTCTTCAAATTACTATCTTGACATGGATGAAAAAGGAAAATCAGTTGATGCAACCATGTACAGAGGATTAATTGGTTCATTGCTTTATATAACAGCTAGTAGACAAGATATCATGTTTGCTGTGTGCTTATGTGCAAGATTTCAAGCCAATCCAAAGGAATCACATTTCATTGCTGCAAAATGAATTCTCAAATACCTCAAAGGAACAGTGAATGTTGGGCTATGGTATTCCATTGGTAATGAACTGGATTTAGTTGGATATACTGATTCTAATTTTGCAGGTTGCAAATTGGATAGAAAGAGCACAAGTGGAACATGCCATCTCTTTGGGAATTGCTTGAAATCATGGACCAGCAAGAAACAAGCTTGTGTTGTATTATCAACAGCTGAAGCTGAATACATTGTTGCTGGAAGTTGCACTGCACAAATACTTTGGTTAAAACAACAACTATGTGATTTTGGTTTGCACTTATCTGATATTCCTATACTTTGTGATAATACTAGTGCAATTAATCTAACAAAAAATCCCATTCATCACTCAAGAACAAAACATATTGAAATTAGACATCATTTAATAAGAGATCAAATTGAAAAGAAAGATTGTAGGATTGATTTCATTTCAACTAATGACCAACTAGTTGATATTTTCACTAAGCCATTAGGTCGTGACAGGTTTTTCAAACTAAGGAATGAATTAGGAATCCTAAACATCAATAATCTTTCTTAAATGTTCTACTGCTGCATTAGATAGTTTGTCAATTTTTTTAAATAGTTGACTTATTTCATTTAACTGACAAAAATGTTATACTGCTGCAGAATATAGTTTGTTAATTCTTTGAAATAGTTGACTTATTTCATTTAACTGACAAAAATGCTATATTGCTGCATAAAATAGTTTGTTAATTTCTTTGAAATAACTGACTTATTTCATTAAATGAGCTCACTGCTATAATTTCTGTCAGATTAGTCTATTAATTTCTTTGACTAGTTGACTGATTTCATTTACTGCAACTCAATTCAATTGGGTATTCAAGCAAATTAGTTTAATTCTTTCAATTCCAATTGAACCAAATCTGTTTAAATTCAATTCGTACTTGGGTCCACTGTTATTCAAAGCTGAAACAGTTATAGATACATGTGAGAATGCTTTACTGGTTTTCCAAAACTGAACCTCCATTTCTCAATATATTCCTTCTGCATTTTCTGACAATGAGCATCTGTGATTGAGTGCATATCTGTTCAAAATATTCTCAGTTATTATTCGTTTGACTAAGCTACTTAATCCTTCTCTATTAAACTAGTTCATCTGCATAATAACATACTATTTTTGTGCATCATACTATCACTACAATTCCTCACCAAAATGTCTTCTAATGACTATTTCTTGATTGAAAGTGATGATGATTCATATGCACCCTTAGCAAATGCAGTTCAGAGGCTAAGAAGGTCATCTAGTACCAGAATGCCAACACAAACTTCAAATACTCCAGTTAGGAAAGCTCAAAACCGCAACAGAGGATCAACCTCTGGTTCTCCTGCACAGCCCATCAGAAATCCTGCATTTGCTGCCGGACCTTCAAACCCAACTATGGGACAACCTCCTAAGAGGTATAAAGTTCATGTGAGGATCCCTTCTCTTGTGCTTGATGAAAAGAATCATTCAGAAGAAGAAACTGAGTCTGAACATGAAGAAGGTGCTGAAACTATTGAGTCATTGGAGTTAAAAATGCAGAGAAAGTTGGTGCTGATACCAAAGATCCTCAAGTTCACTTGGTTGAATAAGGAAAATCTGATATTTGCTAAAAATGCTCTTCAAACTCAAGGCCTAAGACACTTTGTTGAGATGGAAGGTAATTTTTATAGTGATTTGAATAAGATTTTCTATGCTTACCTGAAAGCAGAAAACAATATGCTGGTTTCTCAAGTCAAAGGAAGAGAAATAAGGATTGACAACTCCTTATGGAGAAGACTAGCTAGCTTGAAGAATGAAGGTGTCAAGATAAGTAAAGGAAATACTTCCTCTATGCCTGAATTCAACAAGGAATCTGCATTCAAGTCCTGCATGCGAAATGCAGATGAAGCTGTTCAGAAATACAATGTGTGATGAAAGACTTCTTGCTTTCATAATTGTTTGGCAAGCCACACCCAGGGGGAGCAATCATGCACAGCTGATGGAAGAGGATCTGGCCTTGATTCACTGCATGAAGAACAACATTAAAGTCAACTGGATCTATGTCATCAAAGGACACATGTTCAAGGCAAAACGACTTAACGATCACAAGCTTCCTTATGCAATCTTCATTTCAAAAGTTCTGAACCACTTCAACATTTCCACTGAAGGAGATACAACCAGGATCATCAATCACAAGCATATCTTTGACAACTATTATCTTAGGAAAATGGGGCTGACAAAGATTGATGATGAATGAATTTTTGAAGCTAGCTCATCTTCCTCTGCACCAAGATCATCAATTCATGCTAATACTTCTTCAAGAATCCCCAAGACTACTCTACATATCAGATGGTTCCCTATACAACACCTCCTGCATACCAAGGAATTCCATTATCTGAATTTGAAAGAATGCTTATTTCACGTCTTAATGTTCTTGGTTCTATGCAGCAAAACACTCATGAAACCATGGTTGCTAGGTTCACAAATATTGATTATGAGATTGAACTCATACAGCAACAACTTGTTGAGATTCAAGTTTCAGTTGAAAGCTTTGAAGGAACCTCTGCAAATGCTGCTGCCATGGATGAGGATGCTGCTGATGATGATGATGAAGATGATGATGAGGATGATAATGATGAAGATGATGATGAAGTTTAATATCTGTTGTTTTAATGCCTTTAATGTTTCGCTTTAATGTTGTTGCTTTCTGAACAATTCATGGGTCTGTAACATAATTTGCACTCATATTTGTGCATTATTCAGACATTGCTTATATAATCTGCTTAATATGCACCTATTTGCTAATGTCAAAAGGGAGATAATCTTCCATCTATTCTCTTTGATTTCAACAGGTTTTATAGGTTGCCATCATCAAATAGGGGGAGTTTGTTGATGAATTTGATTTGATGATGTTTTTGGAACGTTGGTGATTAATTGATGATTATGCAATTTTTGAATAGTTGTTAGATTATCTGTTATTAGTTAGCTAATTCTGGTATATTAGTCTGCTGTTTTCATTAATCTTCAATTAGTCAACTAATTTTGATATATTAGCAAGCTATTTTCATTAATATGTCAGGAATGTGCTTTTAATGAAATAAGCTAACTATTTCGCTATTTAGTCGACTATTTTGTTCCAGACCTTCCAGTATGCAGAAACAGAACAACGCCTGTTTGAAGGTCATCTCTTTCTCTATAAATACAAGTCTCATGGGAGATTCAAACAAAAAAGAGAATAGCGAAAAGAACAGAGAGAGAACAGAGAAGAGTGAATCAAGAAAAGCTTACTCACAAATCTTTTGAAGAATTCAGCTTTAGAATCAAGAAGAGAGTCTTGATTAGTATATTCTGATTTGTATTATTCTCTGGGTTGAGATTGTTTTGTGGTGTTACAAAACCTGTATTTTGGTGATTGGGGTGATCACTGCAGACTTGGTGTGAGTCCGGGTTAGATTGAATTCTATAGGGTTTAGAATTTCATCTTTTTGGTTTTGTTAGTGTTTAGAAGAGGGGTTCTTGTAAAGACTTGATCATTTAGTGATTTGAGATTTGTTAGTGTTACAGATCGAAACTGGATGTAGCTCTTGAAAAAGAGTGAATCAGTATAAATTCTTGTGCATTCTTTCTCTTCTTTTATCATCTTTAATAAGTTTCTGATAGAACTAATCGACTATTTTTCTGAAATCAGTTAACTCATTTGTTCTTGACAGCATCAGAAAAATCTTATACTTAACAGTTTTCGAAGAAAATTCAATATCAATTCATCACTCCCTTCTTGATATATATATGCACCTAACATATATGATCAAGTGATTTTATTTTTGGGATCTCTATTTTAAATTAATAGAACTTCTTTTAATTTTAACTAATAAAAGGAATACATTATTTACTGTCATTCATTTTAAGTGTTTTTTATGATTTATATAATAGTCAAGAAATAAAAAAAAAGTATTTTTCCACATGTATGAAGTTTGTATTGTATTTTTTTTATTTCTAATCTACAATAATTATATATAAGTTTTTTTCTCACTTTCATAATAATTGTGTAAAGTAATTAAAATTAAATCGCAAGTAAAATAGTATATATGATAAAAAATTAATGAACATTATCTTAAATTTAAAAATTACAAATAAATAGGAATTACTTTTGAAAAAAAATACTTAAAAAGTAGAAAAAATATTAACATGGTATTAAAGATTAAAGTATATAATATATAAATCTGAACATTACCACAGCCTCCTTGTTTTAATACTTGGCCACCTTCCTTTTGGAAGTTGTGGAAACTAACAAATGTGTGGATCATATTTATTTAAGTTATACTATTTAATGATTTATATAATACTATTTTAATTTTAAATTTTTGTCACTATTTTATTCTGCATTTTATCTTTTCATTATAAATTACATTCTATATTCTATAATTATAATTATTTGATTATTTTTTACACTATAATTAAATAATGGATAAAGATATAATTTATTAATTTATTGTATAAATTGAATATCTTTTTATAAGTATTAGAAGATAAGGTTGAAATGGGTTTTAGGTTAAATTCTTAATTTATTTTATAAATTCAATATTTTTTATAAGTATTAGAAGATAATGTTTAAATGGATTTTAGGTTTATATATATATATATATATATATATATATAATAAAATAATTTTCTTTTTTTATAAAATTATTATCTTTTTAAAGCTTAAATTATACATCTTTTCTAGAGTTTCTAAAGGACTCCTGAGTAATTAGAATGTTGAGATTATGTAAGTTTTTTTTATTTGATTTTTTTTCAAGTTTAGAGTAAGAGAAGTTAACTTGAATTATTAAATTTCATTGATTTATAATTATAATTATAATTGTTTGATTAAATCCTAGTTTAGATGTTAAGAGAGACTTTGATTTAGTGCAAACTAAAATTTAAGTATAAATTTCTAAATTCATATATAAATTGTACTTGGATTGTTTGATTTTGATGGAACAATTGAAGGTTGATCAAATAAGTAACAGAAATATTTTTTTTTGGCGAGTATGATATTTTTCTCTCCAAATACTAATAGTTCATGTATTTATTGTTTAGTAATCTTTCCATTAATAATGTTGTTGCAATTCTAATATTGATTTTCTTTACATAGTTACTATAGATTTATTTTAATTACAATACTCTCGTCCTGTTATGAATGTCATATTTTTCTTTTGTACATATGCTATATAAATATATAAATAATAAAAATATTATCATAAATCATTATACTCCTCTTTATATCACATGCTAAGGATTCTCTTTCTCTTAATAATCAATTATTTCTATATACTATGCAAAAGGACATTTACACAAAATGACTAACTTATAGGTAGAAAGTTTACAAATGATATTAAAAGAGTAATGGGATTATCATACGCTAGTTGATTTGATTTATATCACTTTAATGTTTTATTAATTCTGATATCCAATTTTAAAAAATAATGAATTTATATATATAATTAATATTTTTATTCATTGAATATTTAAACTGATTTTACAATTTTTAGTTGCTTTTAATATTTTATTTTAATTTAAATAAAGTTAATTTTAACTGAATATTAGTTTGATTTTTGTGAATTTATTTTATTTCCTTGTAAAATAAATATTAATAAAATAAATTAGACAATAAAAGAATAAAATTATAGTAAATATTTAATTATTCTTTAAATTCATACAATTTTATAGAATGTTACTAACAAAAGTGTAACAATCCAATATTTTAGATTATAAAAATATTAGATTATAAATATATTTGGTTATAAAATATTAGATGATAAAGATATTATATTATAAATATATTCAGTTATAAAAATATTAGATTATAAAGATATTTAGTTATAAAAATATTAGATTGTAAAGATATTTAATTATAAAAATATTAGATTATAAAGATATTATATTATAAAAATATTTTGTTATAAAGATATTGATTATACAGATATTTGATTATACAGATATGAGATTATAAAGATATTATATATTATATTATAAAGATATCATATTATAAAGATAATACAATATAAAATAAAAATGGGCTAGTTGGGTAATTTGTTTTCACATACCTCTATTCTTTCTATTCTCTCTATTCTCTCTCTACACTCTCTCTAAGGCTTACATATTGAAACCCTAACGGTCTCTAGATCCAGAAAAAGCAATAGGAGGCTAATAATGTAAGGAGGAGTTATACCCAATCAGTTTTGTGAATGGGTAAGTCTAGGTTCGTTTATTCTTAAGAATTTTCTTTTGGAAAACTTATGGTTTTTGAAGATTTTTCTCAATGAATTCTCTTTATGGGGAGATGCTATCCAGGATTTTGAGATAAAAGATGAGCTAAGGATTAAGATTGCAATTTTTCCATCTGAGCAAGCAACAAACAAAAATCCAAGTTAGGGAAGTTAATGTTCAAAAATATATAACTTGATATTAAGGAAGTTAATGTTAAAATATATATATATATATAACTAGTATGTTTTGTATATTATTGTGATATTGATTTTAATGTGTGAAAAACCCTATTTTTGTATTGTTTATGATGTTTAAGTTGATATTTGAATGTTTGTTGATAATCTATGGGATGGAAAACTTATTTGAGGGGTAGAAACGAAAGTTTCTTTCCCTAGAGGGTTTTGGTCTCGTTCCTATTCTTGCTTATAAATTTAGATTATTATCTCTAAATAAAATTGAGAAAAATTGAGTGGTTATGTATGACCTATGATGTTTTTGTGTGAGGCCGAGTAGAGCTAAGGGTTGGTGCTCATAATCTACTGATGTGTGTTGATGAGATGTTTGGTACCTGCGGAGGTACAACTTTGTGTGAGGCCGAGTAGAGCCAAGGGTTGGTGTCCATAATCTACTAATGTGTGTTGATGAGATGTTTGGTACCCAGGGAGGTACAACTTGCATTTTAGTGTGGTGAGCTATGCTAGAGCAGATTCAATGAGATCCCAGGTTCCACTGGTAGTCCCGGTCACGTAGACTAAGATGTCAGGTGGTGAGGAGCCGATGGAGGGATGCTGGAGACCTCCTCTGAGGCTACATTGAGGTAGGTCAGGGCCAGAGTAGGATTGATATCCTACCCTGTGGCTAGGGTGGTCAGAGTGTTATTGTGCTGGTACAGTAGCCGACCACAATGTGACCCACACGTGTTAGTCTCTGAGTTCGGGCCCAGTAGCCATGTCTTCCGGAAGATGTTTTCTTTTTAGGACATTTTGAATGTGCATGAGAATGTTGTGGTTATGTGTATTACATGATAATATTATTTGTGTTGTTACTTTTGAATTATTAAAGATGCATTAGATTTTAGAGCATTTAAGTATGTTCTATGCTAAATGTGCATGAGAATATGTTATGATGGATATAACATGATACTATTATTTTGTGTTGTTATATTTTTGAATTATTAGCTTACCTTACAATTGCCGATTGTTTGGCCAACGATGATTGTGTTTCACTACACAGGAGCAGATATTTTAATAGGTGAGAGGGATTCTTCTGAGTCCCAAGAGTAGACTGGAAGATGGAATAGCAGTTATATGCATATATTTATATATTTTTTATATCTCATAATAGAATTTTGTCTTATTAGAGATTTTTTTTTGTATTGAATACAAATCATATATATATAGTATATATTTTTATCATCAGTTAATGCAAGTTAATTTGCACATTGAATATGATAATAATAGCGATTTCTTGGATTGTTACAAAAAAGAAAATTTTCAAAATTAATAAAAGCCTTGGTTTTGACCGCACATGCACAATATTTGACATTGGAAGTTTGAATGCTAGAGCAAACCAAAATTGAAGTAATTTAACTTTTATCTTTTAAGAGACCAATCAATCTATTATAATTTTTAGGGATTTCACCTTATAATTTGCAATCTTTTTAATGAATTATTTAACTTTCTGAATGGAATATCTCTTAATATAATCAATTATATTAAAGGCGTCACGGATTATACATCTTTTGAATATAATTATAGAAAAAATTAGACTGAAGTGAAAATTTTTATATTTTATGAATGGATTTTAACAAATAAGTTATTTAAATTTAAAATACTAAACGTGTTTTTATACATCATTTGTAGTTAAATTATTTAAAAAATTTGTTATTAATTTTAAAATGTTTTAGGGAAAATTATTTTATGTTTACTTTAAATTTAAATAAAAATATCATAAAATTAGTATGAAAATTAAATATAACAAAAATATAATACACAAAAATTTTTTTTGGTATAATACTTTTAGTCACTACCGATTTAAACTGGTGTTATAATTTTTAATTATTTTAGTGTTTTAATTTGAATTGAACCAAAGCTCAGTTTAATTGAATATTAATTTAATAATTATGATTTTTATTTTTTTAAAAATAAAATTAATAAAATAAATTAAAGTTATGTAAAATATAAATTATATTAAAAATTTAATTATTCTCTTTTCATGTATTTTTATGAAATTTTGTCAACAAAAATTTAAATATTATTTTTAATTTTATAAATTAATTATTTTAAGATTTATTATTTTTAAATTTGACTTCATACATGTTCTCATTAAAATTAAACTAAAGATATTTTTATAATTTATTATATTATTTAATTAGTTATCGTTCAAATTTCTTATAAATTTTTTAATATTTTTTTATTCTAAATAATTTTTTATGTATTTTTTTCTTCTTATCCTTGGTTGCCCGAATCCAAAAATTGATAATGACTTGGGGTGAGAATTTTTTAAAGTTTCTTTCATTTCATTAAATGGTGGTTTCAGTCTTGAGTTGGAGTAGGAAGGAGTGCATTGTAGAAATTCTGGTGTTCAATTCCGAATTCAGAAAAGATATATCAGTGAAGTAAAAATGTATTGGATGAATCAAAATGGGATTCAAACAAAGCCTGCATACAATAAGAAATCAATTCATTTTCAATCATGTTGAATATCCAACAACTGTTTGTTTTTTACCACAAAATGAGATGGGAAATGTTGATAGCTCCAAAAGTTTTCATATTCTGATGAATACATCATTCACATAAATTGAAAATGCAATAATGATTAAGCACAAAGTTAAACCTATATAAGTTTAACCACTTTTTAAACTGTCATTCACATAAATTTAACAGAAAGACACTATATTGATTGATTTTAATTAAAATTAAAATTATTGAAAAAAAATAATAATAAAAACATATTAAAAAATTTAAAAAAATTGGAACTAAAAAGTTTATTAAATAAAAGAAAATAATACTTTCAAATGATTGAAAAAAAAATTACTTTAGAGTTATATGTGAAATGCACCTCTAAATAAAAAGTAAGATGAAAGAAAGTGTAACACTTTGTATTGTTGATTCTAATTTGACATTACAAAAGTAATAAATTGTATCTTTAAGAAATAAATGAAAAGATAAAAGATTATAAGTATTGAATAAAATAAAAAAGTTTGATTGATATGCATCTAAGATATAGAGTTAGCTTGCACTGTTTCAGCTTTTTAGCTCTTAATTACTTTTGAATAGTTTAAATAATTTTTTAAATAAAATTATAATAAAGAAAGAAGGTAAACATAAGATTTATTGTTTTTTACAATATAAAATTAATTTATATTTCTTAACTTTTAAAAGGTTAAGTTTCTTCCTATATAACTTTCTTAAGAAAAAAGTTATTTTTAAGAAAAAACTTATTTTTAAGAAAACATTATTTAACTATTTTTAATATTTAACTACTTTTAATATTTAACTTCTTTTAAGAAAAAATTATGTAATTTTAAAACCTAATGAAATACATAAACTTAAAGTTTAAAACATTTATAGAAAATTACAAACACAAAACAAACATTATACACATACATTAATTAATACAACTTATTTTTATATTTACTTTCTTTTCTATCATGATATATAATAAACATGAACAAGATAAATATAGAAAAAAAAGTTGTATGAACTGTTATACAAATTGTTATAATAAATATTTCACTTTAGTTTTAAGTTTATAAATATTACATAAGGGAAATTAGAATGGAGTGTTATGTGGTATAGTATCACATGGGTTTGCTAGGGAGAGGAAGCTTTTGATTGTGATATTACATTGCAGTTTATAAAATTCTTCTGTTGGTTTTGGTGTAAAAGGTGAATTGCATATCACTATCATTCATCATGAGGTTATTGTCTTGCATTGTGTCTAATTAAAGTTGGACTTTAAATGAAGTTCAAGCTCAACATTACTATTCCTCAACACAACTTAAAATTAATATTAGTATAATTTTTTATGAGTTATTTACATAATGTTAATCGTGTGCAATATTGTGGACTTTCATAATCTAATTTTTTTTTAAATATTTGTTTTATTTAATATAAATACTTGTATATAAATTCACCCTCTTTTAGAAATAATAAAAGAAAAAAAAACATTTTTTTATGTTTTTATTATTATTTTATATTTTTTATGGTTGACAAATTCTTAATATGATATTTTTTAAACACCATCTTTATTGTTATTCAAGGTTAACAAGATTAATTCTCATACAACTAACTAACCTTAATCTTAGAATGTAACTATGCAAAAATAATACATATATACACTATCTCTATGTTATAATGACATTTTTTTTATAGTTTATTTTCTTAAATTTCTTTTCACACTTTTGTTGTAATAGAAAGAAAAGTATAAATATGTGATTTGAAAAAGAGTGGTATATGTGTATCACCACTCTAAGATTAATTGACCAACCTTAACATCAGGACGCAAATGATTGTTCCATGTTCTCAACATTGGTTGCTAACTCCTCCCTCCAATCTCTAGCCAATCCATCCTTTATCACCATGTTGTTTCACCTACCTTATCAGTTTCTTGTCCTCTTCTTTATTTCCGAGTCCCTTGGTCAAAGACATAAGATTGTTACTTCCTTGTCCTTCCCACCACTTTTGTGTTCTTACATGAAATTTGCATATCTTCTCGAAAAGTTTCTTGTATGAAATTTTCATATATCTTCCCGAAATAATGTACGGTTGGTTGATGTTTACTCACTTAAAAGTCTCTCCAAGAAAAGCACATACCTTGCTTGTTGTCATTGATGGGAAAGAAGCAATATAACTCACCGTTTTTGTAGAAGTCAAAGCAGAGTTCATAACATTACAATCACAAATTTGAAAATCATTAGCATGACTTTCTCCTTTTAATATGATTCCATTACCCTAGACATAGTCCGTGAGCTTTCGGTGAACTAGTATAAAGATCTTGTGTTGACTTTTTCATTGGGAGACGGTCTAGTCTATCATATCATTCGGTAGACGGTCTAGTGTGTTCTTGCAAAAGTATCTAAGGATTTTGTTAGATGCGGAATTATATCAAGAAGGGGGGGTTGAATTGATATAATGCTTTATTGAAAACTTTTTCGTATAAGAAAATTTACTGGTGCAGTTTACTGAGAATTAGCCAACTGATAATTGCGAAATAGTAGGTTAGTTCTTACTGCAGAATATAACAGATGATGAAGGAAGAGAAAATATAACACCAAGGATTATACTGGTTCGTTCTTTATGCAAGAACTACATCCAGTTGGTGATCTGCAACTCCACAGATCCTAATCACTATCAAAATCGTATTCTTTACAACAAATCCTTTCTTGAACACTACAAGAAAACTAAAGAACCTATTCTAAACACTATAGAACAGATCTTCACCCACTGACTCACACTGAGTCACTGTGATCACCCCAATCACAGACACATGGTTCTAAAACCCACCTACGAATCTCTAACCCAGAGATCAAAGAATACAAGATACAATGAAAAGAAACAGAATAATCTTCTTGAACAAAATACACAGTAAATTCGAAAAACTCTGCAGAATCCTTTTCCTCTGAATGTATGCAGCACTTGAGAGTTTTCTTTTGAATTCTTTCGCGCCTTGATACGTCCTTTCGTGTTGTATTTATAGGCAAAAGAAATGCTATGGGTCTTCTTCTTTTGAAAACACTAAACCTGCGTTCTGCACGTTTTCTGCATAAGGTAGGTGTCTGGAACAGAATAGTCGACTGAAGAACCAAACCAGTTTGCTATTTTCATTAATCCTGTATTCCTGGTACATTTAATGAAAATAGTCGACTAGAGAAACAGGATTAGTAGACTAACTGATGAATAACAAAAACAGCAGATTATTATTATTCAATTGGTTAATCATTTACAGATAATCTTGTTGGACTTGAAGACTTGGTTTCAAGTGGATTTGATGTCTCCAACCACCTTTAATGATGAAGATGTTGGTGCTTGAAGAATGAAGATTTTGTCTTAGGATTAGAGAGTCTTAGGTTGTGTGGTAAGATGCATTTCAATCTATCTTGGTCTTAGTCTTGGACTTTAAAATGTTTTGAAATGTTTTAAAAAGGTTTTAAAATGATTTCAAAGGTTTAACTGATTTTTAACTGGTTAAAAATCTGATTTCAACTAGTTAATCTGTTCTTCGCTTTTCAAAGCTTTGTATTTGGGAAATTTCAGTCGATCGTTTTGAAATTTAAACCAGCTTAAAATCCTCGGTAGCTTTGTTTCGAGAATTCCAGTTTTCTGAATAGCTAGTTAAAACGAGATTTCAATCGATCGATTTCAAGTTCCAGTAAAAAGGTGCTCACTCGGAAAATTGGTTTTAATGAAAACAACCGGCTAAAACGCGATTTCAACCGACTATTTCCTGCGAATAAGTTTTAACAGCTTTCTATATATATCTTGAAACTCAAAGAACTAAGTGACGAAACATTTTCTAAAGAACCCATTGGGCAAGAACGTTCCTATTACACTCTAAAACATTTTGCTAATCACTCCAAGACGATCAAGATTCAATTGAGTGCGAATAAAATCAAGAAGTGCATGCTCTGCTTTTTCGTTCTTGCCGATGCTCTGTTTTTCGTTTCGCATTGAAGAACTCCAGGTTTATTCAATCTTTTTGTGTGTGTTGGTTAGTCTGCGTGTTCGTATCTTAATCGTGGTGATTAAGAGATCTTGTAATAGGGTTTTACAGGTGTTTAGAAGTCTTGTAGGGTTCAAGACTTGGTGCAGCTTTCGGTTTCGGTTTTGCATGTAGTGTTCATGTAAAAACCGGTTTTTAATGAATTGATTGAATTTGTTTGTTTAGGAAACTGGATGTAGCCTTTGTTGAAAGGTGAACCAAGTATAAATCTGTTGTGTTGTTCTTCTTCCCTTTAACTCTTTCCATTCGGTAATTGAAGTTTGAATTGAAATTGAATTTGGTATATGATCAATTGATTAAGAGCATTTCAAGAACCTATAAAAACTGGTTTAAATCTTCAATTCGAATCTGGTTTTTCATAATTGGGCATTGGGTTTCGAAAATCTTTGAAAGTTTAATTCACCCCCCCTCTTAAACTCAGCCATTTATTCCAACAATTGGTATCAAAGCTGGTTCTTGAAAAATATTCAAGTTTTCGAAAAATTTCAAACATGGTCGAAGGAAAATTGCCTTTTGCGGAGGGTGCTTCTATAAACAGGCCACCTATGTTTTCTCGGGGTAAACTATCCATTTTGGAAAGTGAGAATGAAGATTTTCATTGAATCAATTGATATAGGGATTTGGAATGCTATAGTCAATGGACCGTATATCCCTAAAGATGAGAAACCATGGGAAAGTTTAAATGCTGATGAACAAAAGAAAGTGCAATATGATTGTAAAGCAAAGAACATCATTACATCTGCACTTAATCTTGATGAATTCTTTCGTGTTTCACAGTGTTCCAATGCTAAAGAGATGTGGGAAGTGTTGGAGGTTACTCATGAAGGAACAAATGATGTTAAGAGAGCAAGAAAGCATACTTTAATCCAAGAGTATGAGATGTTCGTAATGCTTCCGGAGAAACTGCTTCAGATGTGCAAAAGAGGTTTACACACATTATAAACCATCCGATCGGCCTTGGAAAAGTGTTTGAGAAAGAGGAGCTGAACATCAAAGTGCTCGAAATGTTTGGATCGAAGTTGGCAACCCAAAGTTACAGCAATTTCTGAATCCAAGGACTTGTCAACAATGAGTGTTGCTGCACTTTTTGGAAAGCTAAGGGAACATGAGCTTGAGTTGAATAGACTTGCTGAACAAGAAGACAATGACAAGAAAAAGAAAGGGCTTGCCTTGAAGACTTTGGTTCACAAAGAGGAGAATAGTGAGGATGAAGGACATGGAGGAAGTGATGCAGAAAATCTGAACCTCTTAGTTAGAAAGTTCAACAAGTTCTTGAAATACAAGAACAAAGACTACAAGAACAAGAGGTATAATAAAAATCTGATTTAGCTTCTTCTAACTTTACTTGTTTTGGTTGTGGAAAACAGGGACATATTAAGGCCGAATGTCCTTCCTCACAAAACAAAGAGAGAAATGGAGAAAAGAAGCATGAAAGATCATTCAAAACCAAGAAGGCTTACATAGCATGGGATGAGAATGATATATCCTCTAGTGATTCTTCAAGTGATGATGAAAGAGCCAATCTTTGTCTTATGGCTGATTGTGATACAACAAGTAGTGTAAGTTCCTCCACTACTCAAAATGGTCTTCCTTATGATCAGCTGCTGCAAAATTTTCTGGAATTGCATGAAGAGGCTAATAAGGTTGCTTGTTCTAACAATAGGCTTAAAGGTATGAACAATTGGCTAGAGAACAAGGTGAAAGAGCTAGAGAAAGAGCTAGAAAATTCAAAAATTGATTTTGAAAATCTGGAAATGATTTACAAGGTTTCAAGTTGCAATGATGAACATGTCTGGAAAAATCTGCACAAACCGAGTAACTTTAGAAAATCAAATTGAGTATTTGAACAAATCTCTAGCTAAATTCACCATGGGAAGAGCCAACTTGGACACACTTTTAGAATTTAAAAATTGTGTAACGAATAAAGCTGGACTTGGATTTAAAAATGGTTTTCAAAAGAAACAACAACCTTATAGAAATTTCTTTTCACATAGAAAACCATCCAAAGACTTCATCCATTACTTGCTTCTATTGTATGAACAAGGGACATACTTCAAAATCATGCAAAATCAGAAAATTTGGTGTTCCTAGTGGTCAATTTATTTGGAAGCCAAAATGTGGTAGAAAGGTTATTAACTTTGTTGGACCCAAATTGATGTGGGTACCAAATTCTCTCCATTGATTGTGTTTTGCAGGTGTTCTTGAAGGCCAAGGAATCATTGTGGTATCTAGACAAGTGGTCGTTCAAGGCACATGTGTGGTGACAAAAGGAAGTTTGTCAAACTCACCTTGAAAATGGAGGTTTTGTCACATATGGAGATAATAATAAAGGAAAAATCCTTGGAAGTGGTGATGTTGGTAACATTTCTTCAATCCTCATTGAAAACGTGTTATATGTTGAAGGTTTGAAGCATAATCTTCTTAGTATTAGCCAGCTATGTGATAAAGGTTTTAGAATCACTTTTGAATCAAATCATTGCAAGATCTTTGAGAAAAATTCTGATAAAATCTGCATGTTAGGCAAGAGAATTGAAAACATTTATATGCTTGATCTTGATCATATGTGTGCAACTAATTTTACATGTCTCATGTCTAAGGAAGATAGTTCATGGCTTTGGCATAGGAGAGCTGCACATATAAACATGAACCATTTGGAAAAATTGTTTTCAAAAGAACTTGTTTTAGGGCTACCTAAACTGAAATTTGAGAAAGATAAAATCTGTTATGCATGCCAAAAGGGTAAACAAACCAAAGTTTCTTTTAATCTGAAAAATTATGTGTCAACAACAAAACCTTTGGAACTGCTGCATTTGGATTTGTTTGGTCCATCTAGAACAATGAGTATTGGTGGAAACTATTATGCTTTGGTTATTGTTGATGACTATTCTAGGTTTACTTGGACTTTGTTTCTGAAAAATAAAAGTGATGCATTTCATGCTTTTAAGAAACTTGCCAAGGTTTTACAAAATGAAAACAGCTGCAAAGATAAGTACTCTTAGAAGTGATCATGGAGGGAATTTGAAAATGAAAAGTTCAATCATTTTTGTGAAAAATATGGGATTAAACATAACTTTTCAGCACCTAGGACTCCTCAACAAAATGGTGTTGTTGAGAGGAAAAATAGATCACTTGAGGAACTAGCTAGGACAATGCTTAATGAATCAAACATCCCTAAATATTTTTGGGCGGATGCAAGAAATACTGCATGTTACATAATAAATAGGGTTTTGATAAGACCTATTTTGAAGAAAACCCCTTATGAATTGTACAAAGGGAGAAAACCCAACATAGCACATCTTAGAGTGTTTGGCTGCAAGTGTTTTGTTTTAAATAATGGCAAAGAAAAACTTGGCAAATTTGATGCTAAAGCTGATGATGCATTGTTTTTAGGCTATTCTTTACATAGCAAAGCATATAGGATCTTCAACAAGAGATTAGCTATCATTGAGGAATCAATACATGTTGTTTTTTATGAGACTAATGTGCAAAATGAAGGTGCAAGTGAGTGGTGCAGAGTGCGGTGAAGAGAACTTAATTGAAGGTGTATCAACTGGACATGTAGAAACCGAAAAAGTCTGCTGCAAGTGGTATTTTAGCCGGTGAAAATCGAAAGAATCGATCGAAATCCTCGGCACCGTAATTAAATTCTGCAAAAATGATCTACCTAAAGAATGGAGGGTGCCTCGCAATCTGTCCATTGGAAATGTGATAGGAGATGTTCAAAGAGGTGTTTCTACAAGAAGGTCTATGCATGATACATGTTTAATCGCTGCATTTGTTTCCCAAGTTGAGCCTAAATGTGTTGATGATGCTTTATTGGATGAAAACTGGATTTTGGCAATGCAAGATGAACTCGAACCAATTTAAAAGGAATGAGGTTTGGGAACTAGTCCCTTGCACACCTAACATGAATATAATTGGCACAAAGTGGGTGTTTAAAAATAAAATGAATGATCAAGGAGTAATAACTAGAAACAAGGCTAGGCTTGTAGCTAAAGGGTATAACCAAGAGGAAGGAATAGATTATGAGGAAACATATGCTCTTGTTGCTAGGTTAGAAGCTGTTAGGCTATTACTTGCTTTCTCATGCATGATTGGATTCAAACTTCATCAAATGGATGTGAAAAGTGCATTTTTGAATGGATATATAAATGAAGAAATCTATGTTTCACAACCATCCGGATTTGTTGATCACAAATTGCCTAACCATGTATATAAGCTCAAAAGGCTCTTTATGGACTCAAGCAAGCTCCAAGACAATGGTATGAAAGGTTAAGTAACTTTCTTATCTCTCAAAACTTTGAAAGGGGCCAAGTTGATAAAACTTTGTTCATTAGAAAGTCTTTGGACAACATTATACTCGGTGCAGTGTTTATGTGGATGATATAATCTTTGGATCCACTAATGAGAAGCTTTGTGAAGAATTTGTTGCAGCTATGCAGGGGAGTTTGAAATGTCAATGATGGGTGATCTAAACTTCTTCTTAGGCTTACAAGTCAAGCAATTAGATCATGGAACATTCCTCAATCAGCCAAAATATTGCAAAGAGTCAGTTAAATAAATATGAGATGGACAACTGCAAAGAATCAAGCACACCCATGGCTACCAAGTAGCTATCTTGATGCGGATGAAAGTGGTAAACCTTTTGATTCCACTAAGTATAGAGGTTTGATTGGTTCACTTTTATATCTAACCGCTAGTAGACCCGATATAATGTTTAGTGTATGCATGTGTGCTAGGTTTCAATCTAATCCCAAAGAATCACATTTCGCAATTGCCAAAAGAATTTTGAAATATCTAAAAGGAACTATTAATGTTGGTTTGTGGTATCCTAAAGGTGCTTCTTTTAATCTAGTGGGCTATTCGGATGCGGACTTTGTCTGGATGTAAACTTGATAGAAAAAGCACTAGTGGAACTTGTCATCTACTAGGAAGTAGTCTAGTATCATGGCATAGCAAAAAGCAAGCTAGTGTGGCTTTGGCTCACTGCTGAAGCTGAGTATGTTGCAGCTGGGAGCTTTTGTGCTCAAACTCTTTGATTAAAACAGCAGCTTTTTGATTATGGTTTGAAACTAGATCACATTCCTATTAGGTGTGACAATACAAGTGCTATAAACTTAACAAAAAATCCTATTTTGCACTCTAGAACGAAACATATAGAAATAAGGCACCATTTCATTAGGGATCATGTTCAAAAGGTGATTGCATAATTGAATTTGTTGACTCTAATAACCAACTTGTCGATATATTTACCAAACCACTCCCAAAAGATAGGTTTTTCCAATTAAGAAATAAGTTGAGTGTCCTTGATGTTTCAAATGTGATGTAATTCCTGTATATGATTCATTTCTGCTGTTAATCATGCTGTGTTTGTGTGTTTGAATGCTTAAATCTGCATAATTCTTGATTGATTACAGTTAGATTTGCATATTGTATGTTATAAGTGAAATCTGCAATGTTATTCAGGATTTTAGTTAGTTGTTTCGGGCTTTTAATCAGTTGTTTCGCATAATTTGGGGCTGCAGTGGATGTGCAGTAATATCCGTCTCTGCTTTAGTCAGCTAATCTGTCGATTCGAGCCGCTTAAAATCACTTATCCGCATTAAATCGATGATCGGATTTCTGCTTTAATCACCTGTTTTTCATAAATCAATCGACCGAAATTGCCTCGTCACCATGCAAAGTTTAAAATTTGAGCGAATTTACTCGTTAAACCGCATTGATTCACATTTAATTGGTGCATTTAAGTTGATTAATTGAGAATTGTGCATTTAAACATGATAGATAAAGCCGATTCAAAGAATCTTGATCGCTGTTTTGTCTTGTAGTGCCTTTGCTTTACTTTTTAACTGGTTTCTCTCTCCAAATACGAATTTCATTCAACCAACTCGAATTCTTTGGTCAAGACTATGCTCGCTACATATCTCTGTCCCATATATTCCAACCGAATGCAATTGATTCCCTCTTTGACTGAATAAAACATTAATTTGTTAAAAATTTGAAAATCTGAAATGTTAAATACATGTGCTGTGCATTGCTTCATTGTTATTCACCTTGCCCGTGTAAAATCTGCATAATCCATTCTCTATACTCTATTTCTCTGCACTTTATCTTTTCTGAAATGGCATCTTCAAGCAACCCAAGGAAGAGATCAAAAAAGGCTGGGTCATCCAAAAATAAGGAACCAGAAATTCCAGCACCTCCTTCTTATAGACATTGTTCTATTGAAGCTTGGTTTGATGATGATGATGGAGAGGATGATGATTAAACTGGTTCTGCAACTAATAGAGAGATGTTGTTGCTGTTAAATCCTGTTGCTGATGCTGTTTACTGGTGCTGTTACTGTTTTTTTTTGTAAAGCTGTTGCTGTGTTTGCTGGATTTTTGGAATGCTGTTGCTGTTGCTGTTGCTGGTGCACTTGCTGTTATTGAAAATGCTGTTAATACTGCTGCTGTATTTGCTGGTGTTTTGGAAGAAAAGCTGTATTTGCTGTTTTTTTTTAGTAAAACTATTGCTGTTGCTGCATAATTGATGTATTTGTTGTTGCTGCATAATTGAAGTACAGCTGCTGGTGCATTAATTCTGTTGATGCTGCTGCATTACTGCTGGTGCATCTGCTGTAACTGAAGTGCTGTTGCTGTGTGCTGTTATTTTTGTAATGCTGGTTTTTGCTGTTGTTGCTGCTGGTGCATTTGCTGTTGCTGGTGCATTAATTCAACTGCTGCTACACAGATTCTACTAATGCTGCTGCAAAACCATGCTGCTGTTACTGTTTGCATTCATGTTTTTGCATTTCATTGTTGTTTGGTTGTGTGCTGTATGTGCTTATTTGTTGCTGTTTTTTTTTTGGATATAATGCCCATGTATGTTGAACAATCTTATTTTACTGCATATGCTATGTTATTTTTCTGGTGCTATTTGATGATTCCAAAGGGGGAGAAAGAATTGAATGCATTTGAAGGCACATGAAGAGCAAGTGCAAGTGAAAGGGGGAGAATCTGAATCTACTGCTGCGAATCTGAAGAAAAATACTGCTGCTGCTATTTTCTGCTGCACTATTGCTGTTCTGCTGTATATTTGCTGCTGTATTTTGTTTTGTGCAGGACTCTTACATTCTTCAAAGACAATGAATGCATCAAGTGGTTGTCATCATCAAATAGGGGGAGTTTGTTGGACTTGAAGACTTGGTTTCAAGTGGATTTGATGTCTCCAACCACCTTTAATGATGAAGATGTTGGTGCTTGAAGAATGAAGATTTTGTCTTAGGATTAGAGAGTCTTAGGTTGTGTGGTAAGATGCATTTCAATCTATCTTGGTCTTAGTCTTGGAGTTTAAAATGTTTTGAAATGTTTTAAAAAGGTTTTAAAATGATTTCAAAGGTTTAACTCGATTTTTAACCGGTTAAAAATCTGATTTCAACTAGTTAATCTGTTCTTCGCTTTTCAAAGCTTTGTATTTGGGAAATTTCAGCTGATCTGTTTGAAATTTAAACCAGCTTAAAATCCTGGTAGCTTTGTTTCAGAATTCCAGTTTTCGGAATAGCTAGTTAAAACGAGATTTCAACTGACTGATTTCAAGTTCCAGTAAAAAGGTGCTCACTCGGAAAATTGGTTTTAATGAAAACAACCGGCTAAAACGCGATTTCAACCGACTATTTCCTGCAGAATAAGTTTTAACAGTTTTCTATATATATCTTGAAACTCAAAGAACTAAGTGACGAAACATTTTCTAAAGAACCCATTGGGCAAGAACGTTCCTATTACACTCTAAAACATTTTGCTAATCACTCCAAGACGATCAAGATTCAATTGAGTGCGAATAAAATCAAGAAGTGCATGCTCTGTTTTTCGTTCTTGCCGATGCTCTGTTTTTCGTTTCGCATTGAAGAACTCCAGGTTTATTCAATCTTTTTGTGTGTGTTGGTTAGCTGCGTGTTCGTATCTTAATCAGGGTGATTAAGAGATCTTGTAATAGGGTTTTACAGGTGTTTAGAAGTCTTGTAGGGTTCAAGACTTGGTGCAGCTTTCTGGTTTCGGTTTTGCATGTAGTGTTCATGTAAAAACTGGTTTTTAGTGAATTGATTGAATTTGTTTGTTTAGGAAACTGGATGTAGCCTTTGTTGAAAGGTGAACCAGTATAAATCTGCTGTGTTGTTCTTCTTCCCTTTAACTCTTTCCATTCGGTAATTGAAGTTTGAATTGAAATTGAATTTGGTATATGATCAATTGATTAAGAGCATTTCAAGAACCTATAAAAACTGGTTTAAATCTTCAATTCGAATATGGTTTTTCATAATTGGGCATTGGGTTTCGAAAATCTTTGAAAGTTTAATTCACCCCCCCTCTTAAACTCAGCCATTTATTCCAACAAATCTAACATCTCTAGTAATCCTAAATCATTTCAGAACCATTAACCATACATCCAGCACATTATAAACACAATCATCAAAGCTAAATAAACATCATCAAATCTTAAATCATCAACAAACTCCCCCTATTTGATGATGTCAACCTGCAAAACAAAACAAACACAAAGAGAAGAGATGGTAGATTATCTCCCCCTTTGACATTAGCAAATAGCAGGTATAGCAGTTATAGAGTGTTCAAAAGTGCAGATTAACCAGAATAACAGTGTATGCAAATATTACAGACCTAGAATTGTTCTTAATGCAGAGAAATATTGCTGAAAACATAAAAAGTAGAAGCAATAAAATCATTCATCCTCGTCCTCATCATCATCATCTTCATCATCATCAGCATCGTCTTCCTCCATTGCAGTTGTGGTTTGATTATTGGAGCCATCAAGACCATCCACCGTGACTTGGAGTTCTACAAGCTGTCGCTGGATTAAGTCAATCTCAGTATCAACATTGGTGAACCTGGCTACCATAGTTTCATGGGTATCACGCTGCAAGGAAGTTAGTACATTAAGCCTTGAAATAAGCATTTGTTCAAACTCAGACATTGGAACTCCCTGGTAAGTTGGAGGTACAATATAGGGAACCATTTGGTATGTTGCATAATCCTGCTGATATGAAGTTCCAACTGTGAAGGTTGCTCCATGACCAGATGATGATGCTCCAGCCTCATACGACCACTCACCATTCGTCTTAGTTAATCCCATTTTGCGAAGGTAGTAGTTATCAAACATATGTTTATGATTGACAATCTTGGTGGTCTCGCCTTCAATGGGAAAGCTAAAGTAGTCCAGAAATTTGGAGATCAAGATGGCATATGGCAGCTTGTGATCGTTCAGACATTTGGCCTTAAACATGTGACCTTTGATCACATAAATCCAGTTCACTTTGATGCAATTTTTCAGGCAATGTATCAGAGCGAGATCTTCTTCCATGAGCTGTGCGTGATTACTCCCCCTGGGTATGAGCTGCCACGCAAGAAGGAAGGCCAGGAGTCTCTCGTCACGCTTCATTCTTCCTACATTATACTTGAGGATCATGGCCTCATCATAGTGGCGCAAGCGATCTTTGTACACGGCCTCCTTGTTGAAGTTGGGAACCGCTCCGAGTGTTGCCTTTGCTTATTTTGATTCCATCATTTCTTAAACCAACGAACTCTTCTCCATAGAGTGTTATCGATCCGCACTTCCTCGCCTCTTATTTGGGAAACAAGTGCATTGTTTTCCACCTTCATGTTAGCATAAAAGAGTTTAACAAGGTCAATGTAGAAGTTACCTTCTAGCTCTACAAATTGTTGAAGACCTTGTGCATGAAGAGAGTTCCTCACAAAGATCAGATTTTCATTTTCCAGCTAGCTGAACTTAAGTATTTTTGGTGTAAGAATTTGCTTCATCTGCATTCGTTGTTCTACAGATTCAACAACCTCATGGTTTTCTTCTTCTTCTTCTTCAGACTCTGTTTCTTCATTGGGTTCTTCTGCAGGAGGAGGAGGAGGAGGATCTATTCGTTAAGGAAGTCTGACCCTTACTTTGTATCTTTTCGGAAACCTTCTCTCTGAAGGTTCAACCGTCTGTTCTGGAATTTGAATGGGATCTGCTTGAGTTCCAGATGTTGAGCCTCTGTTTGCTCTCCCAGATTGAGATGCAGTTGTGTGTGATGATGTTCTGTTCCTTAATGATCTTCTCAGCCTTTGAAACATATTGCTTATAGGCGCATCTGAGTCATCACTAGCACCATGCTCAAAGTTCGACATTTCAATTTGTGAACCTGAAATGTTAAGCAATATGCGAAAATATAGAGTATAGAGAGAAACAGTTTAAGTCTGTAATATGCAGATGTATTGGGACTATACAGGAAGAAAAGTATGCATGTTCAACCGTATATTAATGAACAAATATTTTGAACAGATTCATACTCAACCACAGATGCTCAGTTTTCAGAAGATGCAGAGAATATATTGAGAAATGGAAACCCAATTCTGAAAACCCAATAAAGTGAATACACATGCACCTATAACTGTTCATGCTTTCAATGATAATGCACTGAATATACGAGTTGTACAGATATGGCTTAAATTGATTTGATTAAACTTTGATTTCTTGAAACTACAATTGAATTTAATTGCAGTTACAGGGATTAGTCTGTTAGTCAAAGCAATTAATGGGCTTGTTCAGATTCAAACAACATTTGTAGGTACAATTAATGAAATAAGCCTGTTATTTCCTGAAAATAAGCAAGTTATTTTCGTAACAGTAAAACACTGTTGTCATTTAAATGAAATAAATCGACTGTTTCACGAAATTAACACACTGAAATCTGCAACAGTAAGATATTATTGCCAATTTAATGAAATAAGCCAACTATTTCATGGAATTAACAAACTAATCAACTCAGCAGAAGAAATTTTAAGAGATATGATTGATGTTCAGGATACCCAATTCATTTCTAAGTTTGAAAAATCTTTCACGACCAAGAGGCTTAGTGAAAATATCAGCTAATTGATCATTTGTAGAGATGAATTCAATCCTACAATCCTTCTTTTCTATGTGATCTCTTATAAAATGATGCCTTATTTCAATGTGCTTAGTTCTAGAGTGTTGTATAGGATTCTTAGTTAGGTTGATTGCACTGGTATTATCACATAAGATTGGAATATCAGAAAGATGCAAATTAAAATCACTTAGCTGTTGTTTCAACCACAAAATCTGTGCAGTACAGCTACCAGTAGCTATGTATTCAGCTTCTGCTGTAGAAAGTGCAACACAAGCTTGTTTCTTGCTTGTCCACGAAATTAAACAGTTTCCAAACAAGTGACATGTTCCACTGGTGCTTTTCCTGTCTAATTTGCAACCTGCAAAATCAGAATCAGTATATCCAACCAGATTTAACTCATTACCAGTTGAATACCACAACCCAACATTCACAGTTCCTTTGAGATACTTCAAAATTTGTTTTGCAGCTGTGAGATGTGATTCTTTTGGATTAGCTTGGAATCTTGCACATAGACATACAACAAACATGATGTCAGGTCTGCTAGCAGTAATGTATAACAAAGATCCAATCAAACCTCTATACATAGTTGCATCAACTGATTTTCCAGATTCATCAATATCAAGATAACAGCTTGAGGACATTGGTGTATTGGCTTCTTTGCAGCTCTCCATGTTGAACTTCTTCAGCAATTCATTGCAGTATTTAGATTGGTTTATGAAGGTTCCATTCTCCAACTGTTTGACCTGCAAACCTAGGAAGAAATTCAATTCTCCCATCATTGACATCTCAAATTCACCTTGCATTGATTCTGCAAACTCTTGGCAAAGAGAGGGATTAGATGATCCAAAAATTATGTCATCAACATATATTTGCACAAGTATAAGATCATTGACAATTTTCTTTGTGAAAAGAGTTTTATCCACAACTCCTCTTTTAAAACCTTGTGATATGAGGAAGGTTGTGAGTCTTTCATACCACTGCCTAGGTGCATGTTTAAGACCATACAATGCCTTTTTGAGTTTGTAAACATGGTTAGGAAACTTAGAATCAACAAAACCAGGTGGTTGTTCAACATACACATCCTCATTTATAAAACCATTATGAAAAGCACTTTTAACATCCATTTGATAGAGTTTGAAGCATTTAAGACATGCAAATGCAAGCAACAACCTAATGGCTTCTAATCTAGCAACTGGTGCATAAGTCTCATCATAATCAATGCCTTCTTCCTGATTATACCCTTTAGCTACAAGTCTAGCTTTGTTTCTAGTTATTACACCATTTTCATCTAGTTTGTTTTTGAAAACCACTTTGTTCCTATCACATTCATTTCATTGTTCCTAGGTACTAGATGCCAAACATCATTCCTAACAAACTGATTCAACTCTTCATTCATAGAAGTTATCCAATTATGATCAAGCAATGCATCATGAATATTTCTAGGTTCTATTTGTGAAACACATGTGATTACAGAATTCATGTAGAGAGTTTCGAGTTGTTACTCCCTTTTCAACATTCCCAATGATGTTATCCAGAGGCAATCCTTTTTGAGTTCTCCAGGATTTGGATAATGCATTGTTTGCTGCAGAGTAGTCGACTAATCCAGAATTATAGTCGATTGGTTCATCCTGTCTGTCAGTTTCAGTAGATTTTTCTGCATAATCTTCATTCTTCTCGGATTTCTCAGACTTCTCATCATCAGAACCTGCAAGAGAATTACCTTTTCTCTCTTTTTGGCATAAGACCTCATAAAAAACAACATGAATAGATTCTTCCACAATTAAATTCTTTTTGTTGAAAACACGATATGCTTTGCTAGTCATGGAATAACTAAGGACATGGAATAACTAAGGAAAATACCATCATCAGCTTTTTCATCAAATTTACCTAATGATGCTTTTCCATTGTTGAGTATGAAGCACGTGCAACCAAAGACTTTGAAATATGCAATACTAGGAATTTTATCATTCAAAAGCTCATATGGTGTTTTATCTAGTATTGGTCTAAGCAAAACTCTATTAAGTACATAACGAGCTGTAGAGACTGCATCTGCCCAAAAGTGTTTTGGTAGCTTAGATTCACTCAACATTGTCCTTGCACATTCTTGGAGAGTCCTGTTCTTTCTTTCAACAACTCCATTTTGCTGTGGAGTTCTAGGTGCAGAAAAGTTGTGAGATATGCCATATTTAGAACAAAACTTTTCAAAATGCATGTTTTGAAACTCAGTTCCATGATCACTTCTTAAAGAAACAATTTAAGATCTTTTTCATTTGAAATGATCTTAGCAAATCTTTTGAATGCATGGAAAGTTTCATCTTTTGAAGAAAGAAAAAGTGTCCAAGTATACCTTGAGAAATCATCAACAATAACAAGAACATATGAGTTGTTTCCAATACTTACAGTTCTTGATGGACCAAACAAATCAAGATGCAAAAGTTCAAGTGGTCTCCTTGTTGAAATAACATTCTTTGACTCAAATGAGATTTTGGACTGCTTTCCTTTTTGGCAAAATGCACATACTTTGTCCTTCACGAATTTTACATTTGGAAGACCTCTAACAAGACTTTTGCAACTGATTTTGTTCAATAACTGCATGTTGACATGTCCACACCTTCTATGCCATAGCCAACTTTCATCTTCTTTGGTTAACAAGCAGATGTTCTTGAGATTTGAGGAGTTAATGTCCAGCATGTAAACATTGTTTACCCTTCTCCCAATGTGCACAATATCTGCAGTTTTACAGTTGAATATGACACAAAATTCTGCATCAAAAGTGACTTTCATACCTTTGACACATAGCTGACTTATGCTTAGCAGATTGTGTTTTAGTCCTTCAACAAAAAGTACATCCTTAATCTGTGAAGAAGAACAATCTCCAATGTCTCCAGATCCTTTGATTTTTCCTTTGCTATTGTCTCTAAAAGTAACTGAACCAGCTTCAAATGCCTTGAAGTTCATCAACTTTGATTTATCACCTGTCATGTGTTTAGAGCAACCACTATCTAGATACCATGAAGCTTTCTTTGATCTATGACAGATCTGTAAAACAAAGTTAATTTACAAATTTAGGTCCCCAAAACCAGTTGGGTCCTTTGAAGTTAGGAGCAGCATGTGATTTGGGTTTCCAATAGAATTCACCTCTTGAAATCCCAAAATTCTTGACATAGCAAAATCTAGATATGTGACCATGTTTCAAGCTATAAGAACATGTTTTAAATCTGTTACTGGGATAAGATTTGTTCTTGGCAGCATGATAACGTTTTCCATAACCAAGGCCATTTCCATTTGAAAAACCAATTTGAGAATGTAGAAGTTGATTAAGTGTATTATGACCAATTTGAAACTTTGCCAATGTTTTAATCAGATAACCAACTTTATTTTGAAGATTAATGCAGTTTTCACACTTTGCAGATTCAATTTTATCATTCTCAGATTTATCAGATTCGATCTGGTTTTTCAGTCGCAGGACATTGTCTTTTAGTTGACTGTTTTCATCTTTCGATCCGCTATTCCGATCTTCCAGTTCCAAGTACCTTATTTTCTAGCCGCTTATTTAGTCCTTTTAGCCGATTATTCTGATAGTCCAGTTTCTTTGCTTCATCATGTAATTCTCTGAATGCATCAAACAAGGTGTCATAATTCTCACTCATATCAGAATCACATGAACTTACTTGGCTAGCTGTTTCTTCATTGGCTACAAGGCACAAATTGGCTTGATTTCCAGATTCAGAATCTGAACTTGATGATTTGCTGGAATCACTGTCATCCCAGGCCATATATGCTTTCTTGCCTTTCTTGAAGTGTTGATTTCGTTTGTCTTTGTCTCTTCTTTCATTTCTTTTTGGGCTTCTATCTTTTCTTTGATTCAAAAGAGGACAATCTACCTTGACATGTCCTGGCTGCCCACAATTAAAGCAAGAGAAATTAGAGGAATTAAAATCAGGTTTTCTGGTGTACCTTCTCTGGTTTTCGTGAAACCTGTCCTTTGAGTTATTCTTCCTCTTTAGGAATTTTCCAAACCTCTTAACCAACATAGCAAACTCTGTGTTTTCATCTTCTTTTTCTTCATCACTCTTGATAAACTCCTTGGCTTTTAGTGCTAGATTCTTGCTCTGTTTATCTGAATTTTCAAGTTGATCAAGCCTACTCAGCTCCAGCTCATGTTCTCTGAGTTTTCCAAACAAGGTTGCAGTGCTTATTGTAGTCAAATCCTTTGTTTCAAGGATGGCTGTAACTTTTGGCTTCCAGCTCCTGCTTAAGCATTTAAGAACCTTTATATTGAGCTCTTCATCATCAAACTTCTTCCCTAAGCCAAGAAAATGATTCACTATGTGTGTGAATCGCTTCTGCACGTCTTGAATTGTCTCACCAGGCTGCATTCGAAACATCTCATATTCTTGTATGAGAGTGTGTTTTCTTGCCCTTTTCACTTCAGTTGTACCTTCATGTGTGACTTGAAGGATGTCCCACATTTCTTTGGCTTTAGTGCATTGTGAAACCCTGAAAAATTCATCAAGATTAAGAGCAAAAGTTAAAATATTCTTTGCCTTACTGTCAAACTGCGCCTTCTTATTCTCTGTATCAGTCCACTGCTCCCATGGTTTTTCAATCAGCTGTCCATCTTCACCTTTTACTGTAGGAATATATGGACCATTAACCACTGCATCCCACACACCTCTATCAACAGACTCAAAGAAGATCTTCATTCTGGCTTTCCAGAAAGGATAATTTGCTCCTACGAAGAGAGGAGGTCTGTTGGTAGATGCTCCTTCAGCAAAGGGAAGCTTGTCACCCATCTTGATTTTATCTTGAGTACCTTACAAGAACCTGTTCTGATACCAATTGTTAGATGCGGAATTATATCAAGAAGGGGGGTTGAATTGATATAATGCTTTATTGAAAACTTTTTCAGTATCGGAAAATTTCATCGGTGCGCTTCATCGAGAATTAGCCGACCGATAATTGCGAAATAGTAGGTTAGTTCTTACTGCAGTAATATAACGGATGATGAAGGAAGAGAAAATATAACACCAAGGATTATACTGGTTCGTTCTTTATGCAAGAACTACATCCAGTTGGTGATCTGCAACTCCACAGATCCTAATCACTATCAAAATCGTATTCTTTATAGAAAATCCTTTCTTGAACACTACAAGAAAACTAAAGAATCTATTCTAAACACTATAGAACAGATCTTCACCCACTCGACTCACACTCGAGTCACCGTGATCACCCCAATCACGCATACGTGGTTCTAAAACTCACCTACGAATCTCTAACCCGTAGATCAAAGAATACAAAATACAGTGAAAAGAAAGAGAAAAATCTTGAACAAAATACACAGTAAATTCGAAAAACTCTGCAGAATCCTTTTCCTCTAAATGTATGCAGCACTTGAGAGTTTTCTTTTGAATTCTTTCGCGCCTTGATACGTCCTTTCGTGTTGTATTTATAGGCAAAAGAAATGCTATGGGTCTTCTTCTTTTGAAAACACTAAACCCGCGTTCTGCACGTTTTCTGCATAAGGTAGGTGTCTGGAACAGAATAGTCGACTGAAGAACCAAACCAGTTTGCTATTTTCATTAATCCTGTATTCCTGGTACATTTAATGAAAATAGTCGACTAGAGAAACAGGATTAGTAGACTAATTGATGAATAACAAAAACAATAGATTATCATTATTCAATTGGTTAATCATTTACAAATAATCTAACATCTCTAGTAATCCTAAATCATTTCAGAACCATTAACCATACATCCAGCACAACACAATCATCAAAGCTAAATAAACATCATCAAATCTTAAATCATCAACAGATGTATTCAACCCCCTTTCCAGCGCCTCTTGTTTCAACATATATATATATATATATATATATACCAGAAAAATTAATATAAAAATATAATAAAATTATTTGATAGTAAATATTATTGTGTAGTTTTTAAAATAATAACAAATTAGAAAAATAATTTTTTGAAGACTAATAATTCTTTGGATTTTTTAAATTAATTTTTTTCATCTTATAATAATATATGTTCATAATGAAATAATTTTCACATCAATAACTGATACGTAAATTTTAATTGTGAGATAATATATATTTTTAATTTTCATAATAATATATATTGATAATGAAATAATATTTTATATTAATAATATACATATAGATTTTAATTGTGAGTGATTAATTTTTAATTCTCAAAACTATTTTAATTGTAAGTGAATCATTCTTAATTTTAATTAAAATAATATTATTGAGAGAAAATATTTTAATTTGAAGAGTTAAAAGTATATGAAATATAATAAAAAAAATTCAAGAATTATTTATTTTAAAAAAAAAATACTTTTTGAGTTTATTGTTATAATTTAAAAGCTACATAATAATATTTACTATCAAATTATTCTATTAAATTTTTATATTAGTTTGATTTTAAAGTCAACTTATGTTTTTAGTATTTAATAATGTTGAGAAATGATAAGATTAGAAAAGAATAAATATGATATTCTAATTTGAAATTTTTTATTAGAAGAAAAAAAATAATAAAAAATATATAAATGAAATATTATTATATCTATTTTTATTATCTATCACAAATTTATTATTAAAACAAGAAAAAAAAACTTAAATCCTAAATCTAAAAGGGAAACATGTGATTGATTGATGTGATTTTTATCTCCTATCTAAAATTCAATTCACGACCACCACATGATAGATTAACATTGTTTTTTATATGTTCTTTTTTTGGATGAAAATTCACATGGATATGATCAAGTGATTTTATTTTTCGGATCTCTATTTTAAATTAATAGAACTTCTTTTAAGTTTAACTAATAAAAGGATTACATTATTTACTGTCATTCATGGTATGAAGTTTGTACTGTATTTTTTTATTTCTAATCTACAATAATTATATATAAGTTTTTACTCACTTTTATGATAGATGTGTAAACTAATTAAAATTAAATGGCAAGTAAAATACTATATGTGATAAAAAATTAATTAACATTATCTTAAATTTAAAAATTACAAATTAATAGAAATTATTTTCTCAAAAAAATATTTAAAAAATAGAGAAAAATTAATATGGTGTTAAAGATTAAAGTATATAGTACATATATGGCTGTTCTAAATTCGATAATGTTGTGGTTAAAAAAGTTTGATTAGTATGCATCCAAGATATGGAGTTAGCTTAGCTTGCACTGTTTCAGCTTCTTAGCTCTTAATTACTTTTGAATAGTTTAAATAATTTTTTAAATAAAATTATAATAAAGAAAGAAGGTAAACATAAGATTTATTGTTTTTGGCAAGTTAAAATTAATTTATATTTCTTAACTTTTAAAAGGTTAGGTTTCTTCCTATATAACTTTTTTAAGAAAAAAGTTACTTTTAAGGAAAACCTTATTTTTAAGGAAACATTATTTACCTATTTTTAATATTTAACTATTTTTAAGAAAAAATTATGTAATTTTAAAACTTAATGAAATACATAAACTTAAAGTTAATTAAAACATTTATAGGAAATAAAAACACAAAACAAACATTATACACATACATTAATTAATACAACTTATTTTTATATTTATTTTCTTTTCTATCATGATATATAATAAACATGAACAAGATAAATATAGAAAAAAAGTTGTATAAACTGTTATATAAATTGTTATAATAAACATTTCACTTTAGTTTTAAGTTTATAAATATTACATAAGGGAAATTAGAATGGAGTGTTATGTGGTATAGTATCACATGGGTTTACTAGGGAGAGGAAGCTTTTGATTGTGATATTACACATTGCACTTTGTAAAATTCTTTTGTTGGTTTTAGTGTAAAAGGTGCATTGCATATCACTATCATTCATCATGAGCTTATTGTCTTGCATTGTGTGTAATTAAAGTTGGACTTTAAATGAAGTTCAAGCTCAACATTACTATTCCTCAACATAACTTAAAATTAATATTAGTACAATTTTTTCATGAGTTATTTACATAATATTAACCGTGTGCAATATTGTGCACTTTCATAATCTCAAAAATTTTTAAATTTTTGTTTTATTTAATATAAATACTTGTATATAAATTCACCCTCTTTTAGAAATAATAAAAAAAAACATTTTTTTTTATTTTCTTATTATTATTTTATATTTTTTATGGTTGATTCTTAATATGATATTTTTTTAACACCAACCTTATTGTTATTCAAGGTTAACAAGATTCATTCTCATACAACTAACTAACCTTAATCTTAGAATGTAACTATGCAAAAATAATACATATATACACCATATCTATGTTATAATGACATTTTTTTTTTATAGTTTATTTTCTTAAATTTCTTTTCACACTTTTGTTGTAATAGAAAGAAAAGTATAAATATGTGGTTTGAAAAAGAGTGGTGTATGTGTATCACCACTCTAAGATTAATTGACCAACCTTAATATAAGGACGCAAATGATTGTTCCATGTTCTCAACATTGGTTGCTAACTCCTCCCTCCAATCTCTCAGCCAATCCATCCTTTATCACCATGTTGTTTCACCTACCTCATAAGTTTCTTGTCCTCTTCTTTATTCCCCAGTCCCTTGATCAAAGACAGAAGATTGTTACTTCCTTCTCCTTCCCACCACTTTTGCGTTCTTACATGAAATTTGCATATCTTCTCGGAAAGTCTCCTGTATGAAATTTGTATATATCTTCCCGAAATAATGTACGGTTGGTTGATGTTTACTCACTTAAAAGTCTCTCCAAAAAAAACACATACCTTGCTTGTTGTCATTGAGGGGAAAGTAGCAATATAACTCACCATTTTTGTAGAAGTGAAAGCAGAGTTCATAACATCACAATCACAAATTTGAAAATCATTAGCATGACTTTCTCCTTTTAATATGATTCCATTACCCTATACATAGCCCGTGAGTCGGTGAAGACAGTCTAGTGTGTTCTTGCAAAAGAATCTAAAGACTATTCAACCCCCCTTTCCAGAGCCTCTTGTTTCAACATATATATATATACCAGAAAAATTAATATAAAAATATAATAAAATTATTTCATAGTAAGTGTAGTTTTTAAAATAATAACAAATTAGAAAAATAATTTTTTGAAGATTAATAATTCTTTGGATTTTTTAAATTAATTTTTTTCATCTTATAATATATGTTAATAATGAAATAATTTTCACATCAATAATATACATATAAATTTTAATTGTGAGTGATTAATTTTTAATTCTCAAAACTATTTTAATTGTAAGTGAATCACTCTGAATTTTTATTTAAATAATATTATTAAGAGAAAATATTTAAATTTGAAAAGTTAAAAGTATATTTATAATAAAAAAATGTTAAGAATTATTTTTTTTAAATTACTTTTTTAATCTATTATTATAGTTTAAAAATTACGTAATAATATTTACTATCAAATTATTCTATTAAATTTTTGTATTAGTTTGATTTTAAAGTCAACTTTTTAGTATTTAATAATGTTGAGAAATAATAAGATTAGAAAAAAATAAATATAATATTCTAATTTGAAATTTTTTATTAGAAGAGAAAAAATAAAAAATATATAAATGAAATATTAATATATCTATTTTCATTATCTATCAGAAATTTATTAGTAAAACAGGAAAAAAAAATCTTAAATCCTAAATCTAAAACGAAAACATGTGATTGATTGATGTGATTTTTATCTCTTATATAAAATTCAATTCACCAGCACCACATGATAGATTAACATTGCTGACAACCACAAATGAGTATTTAATCTCTTTCAAGTTAATGTTTACATTATGCAATGAATAATTTATATTCATATTTGTAATATATAATTTAGCAATTATTATATCATTATATATTGATATATAAATTTCCGTCTCTCCCTTCCCTTCCAAAAGTGTAAATTAAGACAAACAATTAAATATAAGTTATTTGATAATATTTAATATACTTGTATAAAACTTAAATCTGAATGTAATCATTAAATTAAACACAAAGAACTGTAAAGGATAATTGAGTTAATATTTTTCAATTGTAGTTTATTTTGAAAAAATGTTCTTTTCTAGATAATATTTTGTTTTTTATATGTTCTTTTTTTTATGAAAATTCACATGGATATGATCAAGTGATTTTATTTTTCGGATCTCTACTTTAAATTAATAGAACTTCTTTTAATTTTAACTAATAAAAGGAATACATTATTTACTGTAATTCATTTTAAGTGTTTTTTATGATTTATATAATAGTCAAGAAATAAAAAAAAACTATTTTTCCACATGTATGAAGTTTGTATTGTATTTTTTTATTTCTAATCTACAATAATTATATATAACTTTTTTCTCATTTTCATAATAATCGTGTAAACTAATTAAAATTAAATGGCAAGTAAAATAGTATATATGATAAAAAATTAATTAACATTATCTTAAATTTAAAAATTACAAATAAATAGGAATTATTTTTGAAAAAAAATACTTAAAAAATAAAAAAATATTAACATGGTATTAAAGATTAAAGTATATAATATATAAATCTGAGCATTACCACAGCCTCCCTATTTTTGTTTTAATAGTTGGCCACCTTCCTTTTGGAAGTGGTGGAAACTAACAAATGAGTGGATCATATTTATTTAAGTTATATTATTTAATGATTTATATAATACTATTTTAATTTTAAATTTTTGTCACTATTTTATTCTACATTTTATCTTTTCATTATAAATTACATTCTATATTCTATAATTATAATTATTTGATTATTTTTTACACTGTAATTAAATAATGGATAAAGATATAATTTATTAATTTATCGTATAAATTCAGTATCCTTTTATAAGTATTAGAAGATAAGGTTTAAATGAGTTTTAGGTTAAATTCTTAATTTATTTTATAAATTCAATATTTTTTTAATAAGTATTAGAAGATAATGTTTAAATGGATTTTAGGTTTATATATATATATAAAATAAAATAATTTTCTTTTTTTATAAAAATATTATCTTTTTAAAGCTTAAATTATACATCTTTTCTAGAGTTTCTAAAGGACTCTTAGTAAATAGAATGTTGAGATTATGTAAGCTTTTTTTCTTTGATTTTTTTTCAAGTTTAGATTAAGAGAAGTTAACTTGAATTATTAAATTTCATTGATTTATAATTGTAATTATAATTGCTGGATTAAACCCTAGTTTAGATGTTAAGAGAGACTTTGATTTAGTGCAAACTAAAATTTAAGTATAAATTTATAAATTCATATATAAATTGTAGTTGGATTGTTTGATTTTGATGGAACAATTGAAGGTTGATCAAATAAGTAATAGAAATATTTTTTATTTTGGCGAGTATGATATTTTTCTCTCCAAATACTAATAGTTCATGTATTTTTGTTTAGTAATCTTTCCATTAATAATGTTGTTGCAATTCTAATATTGATTTTCTTTACATAGTTACTATAGATTTATTTTAATTACAATACTCTAGTCCTCTTATGAATGTCATATTTTTCTTTTGTACATATACTATATAAATATATAAATAATAAAAATATTATCATAAATCATTATACTCCTCTTTATATCACATGCTAAGGATTCTTTTTCTATTAATAATCAATTATTTCTATATACTATGCAAAAGGACATTTACACAAAATGACAAACTTACGTAGAAGGTTTACACGTTGAATGAGATTAAAAGTAATGGGATTATCACACGCTAGTTGATTTTTATGTATATCACTTTAATGTTTTATTAATTCTGATATCCAATTTTAAAAAATAATGAATTTATATATATATATAATTAATATTTTTATTCATTGAATATTTAAACTGATCTTACACTTTTTAGTTGCTTTTAATATTTTATTTTAATTTAAATAAAGTTAATTTTAACTGAATATTAGTTTGATTTTTGTGAATTTATTTTATTTCCTTGTAAAATAAATATTAATAAAAATAAATTAGATAATAAAAGAATAAAATTATATTAAATATTTAATTATTCTTTAAATTCATACAATTTTATAGAATGTTACTAACAAAAGTGTAACAATCCAATATTTTAGATTATAAAAATATTAGATTATAAAAATATTTGGTTATAAAAATATTAGATCATAAAGATATTATATTATAAATATATTCAGTTATAAAAATATTAGATTATAAAGATATTTAGTTATAAAAATATTAGATTATAAAGATATTATATTATAAAAATATTCAGTTATAAAGATATTAGATTATAAAGATATTGATTATACAGATATTTGATTATACAGATATGAGATTATAAAGATATTATATATTATATTATAAAGATATCATATTATAAAGATAATACAATATAAAATAAAAAGGGGCTAGTTGGGTAGTTTGTTTTCACATACCTCTATTCTTTCTATTCTCTCTCTACACTCTCTCTAAGGCTTAGATATTGAAACTCTAACAGTCTCTAGATCCAGAAGAAGCAATAGGAGGCTAATAATGTAAGGAGGAGTTAGACCCAATCAGTTTTGTGAATGGGTAAGTCTAGGTCCATTAATTCTTAAGAATTTTCTTTTGGAAAGTTTATGGTTTTTGAAGATTTTTCTCAATGAATTCTCTTTATGGGGAGATGCTATCCAGGATTTTGAGATAAAAGATGAGCTAAGGATTAAGATTGTAATTTTTCCATCTGAGCAAGGAACAAACAAAAATCCAGGTTAGGGAAGTTAATGTTCACAAATATATAACTTGATATTAAGGAAGTTAATGTTAATATATATATATATATATATATATATATAACTAGTATGTTTTGTATATTATTGTGATATTGATTGTAATGTGTGAAAAACCTTATTTTTGTATTGTTTATGATGTTTAAGTTGATATTTGAATGTTTGTTGATAATCTATGGGATGGAAAACTTGTTTGAGGGGTAGAAATGAAAGTTTCTTTCGCTAGAGGGTTTTGGTCTCGTTCCTATTCTTGCTTATAAATTTAGATTATTATCTCTAAATAAAATTGAGAAAAATTGAGTGGTTATGTATGACCTATGATGTTTTTGTGTGAGGTCGAGTAGAGCCAAGGGTTGGTGCTCATAATCTACTGATGTGTGTTGATGAGATGTTTGGTACCCGGGAAGGTACAACTTTTTGTGAAGCCGAGTAGAGCCAAGGGTTGGTGTCCATAATCTACTAATGTGTGTTGATGAGATGTTTGGTACCCGGGGAGGTGCAACTTGCATTTTAATTTGGTGAGCTATGCTAGAGCAGATTCAATGAGATCCCAGGTTCCACTGGTAGTCTCGGTCACGTAGACTAAGATGCCAGGTGGTGAGGAGCCGATGGGGGGATGCTGGAGACCTGCTCTAAGGCTACATTGAGGTAGGTCAGGGCCAGAGTAGGATTGATAGTAGTCCTACCCTGTGGCTAGGGTGGTCAGAGTGTTATTGTGCCGGTACAGTAGCCGACCACAATGTGACCCACAGGTGTTAGTCTCTGAATTCAGGCATAGTAGCCATGTCTTCCGGAAGATGTTTTCTCTTTAGGACATTTTGAATGTGCATGAGAATGTTGTGGTTATGTGTATTGCATGATAATATTATTTGTGTTGTTACTTTTGAATTATTAAAGATGCATTAGATTTCAGAGCATTTAAGTATGTTATATGATAAATGTGCATGAGAATATGTTATGATGGATATAACATGATACTATTATTTTGTGTTGTTATTGTTGGACTTGAAGACTTGGTTTCAAGTGGATTTGATGTCTCCAACCACCTTTGATGATGAGGATGATGGTGCTTGAAGAATGAAGATTGTGTCTTAGGATTAGAGTGTCTTAGGATGTGTGGTAAGATGCATTTCAATTAATCTTGGACTTAATCTTGGGTTTTAAAATGTTTTGAAATGTTTTAAAAGGTTTTAAAATATTTTCAAAGGTATTAACTGATTAAAAATATGCTTTCAATCAGTTAAACTGTTCTTCATTTTTAAAGCTTTGTTTTTGGCTAATTTTAGCTAGCTGTTTTTCTGAAATTAACCAGTTGAAATTCTGGAGCCTTTGTTAAGAAATTCCAGTTTACTGGAATAGCTAGTTAAATCGTGTTTTCAACTGATTGTTTTCAAGTTTCAGAAAAATGGTGCTCTATGGAAAATTCTTTTTAATGAAAACAACCGGTTTAAATGTGTTTTCAACCGACTATTTTCATCAGAATCAGTTTTAAAACTCTGGAACAGCTTTGCTATATATATCTTGAAATTAAAAGAACTCAGTGACGAATCATTTTTAGAGCAACCCACTGTGCAAGAACGTTTCTCTAATACACTAAATCAATTTGCGAATCTCTCCAAGAAGTCCAAGAACGAATTGAATAGGGAATCTTACAAAGAATTCGTACTCTGTTTTTTGAACTGCTGCGTGCTCTGTTTTTCAGTCTAGGACTGAATTTCCAGGTGAACTCAATCCAATTCTTTGTGTGTTTGTTAGCTGCGCGTGTGTCTCTTAATCAGGGTGATTAAGGTGTTCTTGTAATAGGGTTTTACAAGATTTTAAAGGTCTTGTAGGGTTCAAGATCAAGTGCAGTTTTCTGATTTTCGTTTTTCATGTAGTGTTCATGTAAAAACTGATTTTTAGTGAATTGATTGGATTTGAGTGTTTAGGAAACTTGATGTAGCCTTTGTTGAAAGGTGAACCAGTATAAATCTCCTGTGTTGATCTTCTTTCCCTAATCTTTTAAATTCTGCAATTGATATTTGAATTGTAATTGAATCGGATATATGATAAATTGATAAACAACATTTCAAGAACTTATAGAAACTGGTTTTTCACCTTCATTCTGAATCTGGTTTTTCTTAATTGGCCTTGAATTTTGAAAATCTTTAAGAGTTTAATTCACCCCCCCTCTTAAACTCAGCCATTTATTCCAACAATTGGTATCAAGAGTTGGTTCTTGAAAAATATTCAAGTTTTCTGAAAATTTTCAAACATGGCTGAAGGAAAATTGCCTTTTGCAGAGGGTGCTTCTATAAACAGGCCACCAATGTTTTCAGGGGTAGACTATCCATTTTGGAAAGTAAGAATAAAGATTTTCATTGAATAAATTGATATAAGTATTTGGAATGCTATAGTCAATGGACCGTATATCCCTAAAGAAGAGAAACCTTGGGAAAGTTTAAATGCTGATGAACAAAAGAAAGTGCAATATGATTGTAAAGCAAAGAACATCATAACATCTGCACTTAATCTTGATGAATTCTTTTGTGTTTCACAGTGTTCCAATGCCAAAGAAATGTGGGAAGTGTTGGAGGTAACACATGAAGGGACAGCTGATGTAAAAAGAGCTAGGAAGCACACTTTAATCCAAGAGTATGAGATGTTTAGAATGATGCCAGGAGAAACTATTTCAGATGTGCAGAAGAGATTTACACACATTGTAAATCATCTAATAGGTCTTGGAAAAGTGTTTGAGAAAGAGGAGCTGAACATAAAAGTGCTGGAATGTTTGAATAGAAGTTGGCAACCCAAAGTAACAGCAATTTCTGAATCTAAGGACTTGACAACAATGAGTGTTGCTGCACTTTTTGGAAAGCTAAGGGAACATGAGCTTGAACTGAATAGACTTGCTGAACAAAAAGATAGTGACAAGAAAAAGAAAGGGCTGGCTTTGAAGACTTTGGTTCACAAGGAGGAGAATAGTGATGATGAGGCAAATGGAGAAAGTGATGCAGAAAATCTGAGCCTCTTAGTGAGAAAGTTCAACAAGTTCTTGAAATACAAAAACAAAGATTACAAGAACAAGAGGTATAATAAAAAATCTGATTTAGCTTCTTCTAACTTTACTTGTTTTGGTTGTGGAAAACAGGGACATATTAAGGCTGAATGTCCATACTCACAAAACAAAGAGAGGAATGGAGAAAAGAAGCATGAAAAATCATTCAAAACCAAGAAGGCTTATATAGCATGGGATGAGAATGATGTCTCCTCTAGTGATTCTTCAAGTGATGATGAAAAGGCCAATCTTTGCCTTATGGCTGATTGTGATACAACAAGTAGTGTGTTCTTGAAGGCCAAAGAATCATTGTGGTATCTAGACAGTGGCTGTTCAAGACACATGTGTGGTGACAAAAGGAAGTTTGTCAAACTCACCTTGAAAAATGGAGGTTTTGTCACATATGGAGATAATAACAAAGGAAAAATACTTGGTAGTGGTGATGTTGGTAAAATTTCTTCAATCCTTATTGAAAAAGTGTTATATGTTGAAGGTTTGAAGCATAATGTCCTTAGTATTAGCCAGTTATGTGATAAAGGGTTTAGAATTACTTTTGAAACAAATCATTGCAAAATCATTGAGAAAAATTATGATAAAATCTGCATGTTAGGAAAGAGAATTGAAAACATTTATATGCTTGATCTTGATCATATGTGTGCAACTAATTTTACATGTCTCATGTCTAAGGAAGATAGTTCATGGCTTTGGCATAGGAGAGCTGCACATATAAACATGAATCATTTGGAAAAACTGTTTTCAAAAGAGCTTGTTTTAGGGATACCAAAACTAAAATTTGAAAAAGGAAAAATCTGTCATGCATGTCAAAAGGGAAAACAAACTAAAGTTTCTTTTAATCTGAAAAATTACGTGTCTACAACAAAACCTTTGGAATTGCTGCATTTAGATTTGTTTGGTCCATCTAGAACTATGAGTATAAGTGGAAACTATTATGCTTTAGTTATTGTTGATGACTATTCTAGATTTACTTGGACTTTATTCCTTACAAATAAAACTGATGCATTTCATGCTTTTAAGAAACTTTCCAAGGTTTTACAAAATGAAAACAGTTGCAGCATAAGTGCTCTAAGAAGTGATTATGGTGGGGAATTTGAAAATGAAAAGTTCAATCATTTTTGTGAAAAATATGGGATTAAGCATAACTTTTCAGCACCTAGAACTCCTTAACAAAATGGTGTGGTTGAGAGGAAAAATAGATCACTTGAGGAACTAGAAAGGACTATGCTTAATGAATCAAATATTCCTAAATATTTTTGGGCGGATGCAGTAAATACTGCATCTTACATAATAAATAGGGTTTTGATAAGACCTATTTTGAAGAAAACCCCTTATGAATTGTATAAAGGGAGAAAACCCAACATAGCACATCTTAGAGTGTTTGGCTGCAAGTGTTTTGTGTTAAATAATGGCAAAGAAAAACTTGGCAAATTTGATGCTAAAGCTGATGATGCATTGTTTTTAGGTTACTCTTCACATAGCAAAGCATATAGGATTTATAACAAAAAACTTGCTATCATTGAGGAATCAATTCATGTTGTTTTTTATGAGACTAATGTGCAAAATGAAGGTGCAGTAAGAGGTGCAGGTGCAGGTGAAGAAAAGCTAATTGAAGGTGTATCAACTGAACATGTAGAAATTGATAAAGCTGCTGCAAGCGAAATTTTAGCTGGTGAAAATCAGAAAGAAATTATTGAAATCCTGGCACCAGAACTGAAATCTGCAGAAAATGATCTACCTAAAGAATGGATGGTGCCTCGTGAGCTATCCATTGAAAATGTGATAGGTGATGTTCAGAAAGGTGTTTCTACTAGAAGGTCTATGCATGATACATGTTTAACTGCTGCATTTGTTTCCCAAGTTGAACCTAAGTGTGTTGATGATGCATTACTTGATGAAAATTGGATTCTAGCTATGGAAGATGAACTGAATCAATTTAAAAGGAATGAGGTTTGGGAACTAGTCCCTTGCACACCTAATATGAATATAATTGGTACAAAGTGGGTGTTTAAAAATAAAATGAATGATCAAGGAATAATAACTAGAAATAAAGCTAGGCTTGTAGCTAAAGGATACAACCAAGAGGAAGGAATAGATTATGAGGAAACGTATGCTCCTGTTGCCAGGTTAGAAGCTGTTAGGTTATTACTTGCTTTCTCATGCATGATTAGATTCAAACTTCATCAAATGGATGTGAAAAGTGCATTTTTGAATGGTTATATAAATGAAGAAATTTATGTTTCACAATCATCTGGATTTGTTGATCACAAATTTCCTAACCATGTGTATAAGCTTAAAAAGGCTCTTTATGGACTCAAGCAAGCTCCAAGACAATGGTATGAAAGGTTGAGTAACTTTCTTATCTCTCAAAACTTTGAAAGGGGCCAAGTTGATAAAACTTTATTCATTAGGAAGTCTTTGGACAACATAATACTTGTGCAGGTTTATGTGGATGATATAATCTTTGGATCAACTAATGAGAAGCTTTGTGAAGAATTTGTGGCAGCTATGCAGGGGGAGTTTGAAATGTCAATGATGGGTGATCTAAACTTCTTCCTAGGCTTACAAGTCAAGCAAATGGATCATGGAACATTCCTTAATCAATCAAAATATTGCAAAGAGCTATTAAAGAAATATGAGATGGACAGCTGCAAAGAATCAAGCACAGCTATGGCTACCAGCAGCTACCTTGATGCTGATGAAAGTGGTAAACCATTTGATTCCACTAAATATAGAGGTTTGATAGGTTCTCTTCTATACCTAACTGCTAGTAGGCCAGATATAATGTTTAGTGTATGCATGTGTGCTAGATTTCAATCTAATCCTAAAGAATCACACTTTGCAATTGCTAAAAGAATCCTAAAATATCTAAAAGGAACTATTAATGTTGGTTTGTGGTATCCAAAAGGTGCTTCTTTTAATCTAGTTGGCTATTCGGATGCTGATTTTGTTTGCTGTAAATTGGATAGGAAAAGCACTAGTGGAACTTGTCATCTATTAGGAAGTAGTCTAGTATCATGGCATAGCAAAAAGCAAGCTAGTGTGACTTTGTCTACTGCTAAAGCTGAGTATGTTGCAGCTGGGAGCTGTTGTGCTCAAACTCTTTGGTTAAAAGAACAACTTTTTTATTATGGCTTGAAACTAGATCACATTCCTATTAGGTGTGACAATAAAAGTGCTATCAATTTAACCAAAAATCCTATTTTGCATTCTAGAACAAAGCACATAGAAATAAGGTATCATTTCATTAGGGATCATGTTCAAAAAGGGGACTGCATAATTCAATTTGTTGACTCACATAACCAACTTGCTGATATTTTTACCAAACCACTCCCTAAAGATAGATTTTTTCAATTGAGAAATGAATTGGGTGTTCTTGATATCTCAAATGTGACATAATTCATGTGTGTGGTTCATTCTTGCTGTTTTACATGCTGTTTTACATGCTATTTTGTGTGTTTAAGTGTTTAATTCTGCATATTTGTTGATTAGTTGCAGTTAGATTTGCATCTTATATGATATTAGTGAAATCTGCAATGATGTTCAGGTTTTTAGTTAGTTGTTTCGTGTTTTTAATCAGTTATTCTGCTTAATTTGGAGCTGCAGTAGAGGTGCAGTGATTTGAATTTCTGTTTTAGCCAGTTAATTGTCGATTTAGTCAGTTAAATTCATTAATCAGTATTAAATCTGTATCAGGATATCTGTTTTAATCAGTTGTTTCTCACAAATCAACTGACTGAAATTGTCTGGAACAATGTAAATTTAAAATCAGAATGAATTAGCTGTTAAACTACATTGATTTACATTCAATTGGTGCATTTAAGTTGATTAATTGAGAATTGTGCATCTGTTACATGATAAATAAAGCTGGTTAAAAGAATCTTGACTCCTGTTTTGTCATGTAGTGCTTTTGCCTTGCTTTTAACTGGTTTCTCTCTCCAAATTCGAATTTCATTGACAAAGCCTGTGTCGCGCAAACTTTTCAAAGAATTTTGAATTGACTAACCATTACTAATGTATTATAGGAATCAACTTGAGTCAATCCAAGGAGTGTTATACCAAAATATAAATCGAAGAGGTTCATGTTAAAAAAAATAAAATAAAATAAAAAGGGGGGAGTTTGTTTGATCAAAGAAAACAACTGCAGGAGCAGCTTAACTAGTGTTATGCGCTGCTCCTTATTCGGACATGAACGAGATTACTAAAGCAGGAAATGCTATATAAAACAATGAAAATCGAAATGCAATGAACAATCGGAAGCTATGAATATCGAACATCACTAGCAGTAAACGTGAATTGCAAAATGCAGAACAATGGATATATAATTTCCAGTAAATAGTGAAAATCGAAATGCTATAGAACAGTGAAAATCGAAATGTTGTTGAAACAATGAAAATTGAATGGCAATGAAATGTAGTGAAAATCGAATTGCAGTGAAATAGTGAAAATCGAAACACAATGAAATGCAGAGAAAATCTAAATGCAGTGAAAAACAATGAAAATCGAACTACAATAAAGAAAATGAAAATCGAATGGTAATGAAATGCAGTGAAAATCAAAATGCAGTTAAAAACAATGAAAATCGAACTACAATAAAGAAAATGAAAATCGAATGGCAATGGAATGCAGTGAAAATCGAAATGTTGTGGAGCAGTGAATATCGAAAGATAATGAAATGCAGAGAAAATCAAAATTCAGTGAAAAACAATGAAAATCGAACTACAATAAAGAAAATGAAAATCGAATGGCAATGGAATGCAGTGAAAATCGAAATGTTGTGGAGCAGTGAATATCGAACTACAATAGAAAAAGTGAAAATCGAAATGCTAGGAAATGCAATGAATATCGAAATGTTGTTGAAACAGTGAATGTCGAACTGCAATAGAGTAGCGAAATGTAAAGTAACATCTAAATGCAATGAAAAATCGAAATGTAAGGAAACAGTAAATATCAAAAGGCAATAGAACAGTGGTAGAAATCGAATTGCTGTTAAAAACTTGCACGCAATTAAAAGGGAGATTTAAATAGTTCATTCACCATTCTTAAAACAATAAACGTTAATCACACACTTCCTTAGTCTCATCAACTGATATATTCTTAACAAATCCTACATTCATGAAAATACAATAATCCTGCACTGTTCTAATGAAAACTGAAAAGAAATAGAAGAAAATGCAGCAGCCCCTCCTGTGTCACGACATCTCCTAAGCTGCTGTTATGGAATTCTGTGCCTCTGTAAAATTCTGTTTTTGCTGTAATGAAATTCTGTGCGCCCCCTCTGCACTACTCACATAGATTTTTATGTCTGCAAAGGTTGCCCTAATGCCTTGATTGGGCCCCGCACATCACCCAATGGCCAATGCTGTACGAAGCTATCTTGGGTGAATGACCGTGCTGTTGTATTTTGTTTCTTCTCTTTTTACTGTTCACCACTGCTGTATGAGGCTAGCAATTGGGCTGATTTGGTAATTCCTCTTTCTTGCTTCAATTGGGCTGAATTCAATTCAATTCACAGCTTGTGCATCTCTCCATCCCATTCCAGGATCAATCCTACCATAAGAGGGGGTCAGCTTAATGTAAACATCTAAGAAAATTAGAATTGGAAAAACAAGTTAAAGCTAAATCATTTAAATTTTACTTTTCAGCTATAAAATGAAAATATAACACCCTATTTTAGTTATTTACCTTCATTCATGAAAACTGTAAAATTCAGGTTAAAGTTCCAAGAAAGTGAAATTAAAAACGTCAAGGAGGTTCAATAAACCACAAGGTACGAGCATAGTAATCAAGTTATCAAATACCCCCACACTAAGACTTTTGCACTCCTTAGCAAAACATAAGTACTGAAAATGCTATGAAGAAAAATTGTCAACAACTCTATGAGCAAGGAAAAATTCCCATCCATCACAGCTTATGAGAACTTGCACCTAAAATAACATGTGACATGTAACAAATCAGCAGTGATTTCAACCGGTTCAGAATTAGAATCAAAGTGACAAACCTCTCATGGTACTGTTTACACACACTCTCCTGTTTGTTGGCTCAAAATTTCACTCAGTACCTCATGGAAGCATGCATTACCTTGAATTTGAAAGATCTCTACATTCCATTCCTTGAATTGATTTCAACTCTTGATCAGAAGGACTTTTATTGGCTTGTAATGTAGCTGAGGTGAGGGTAAGGTGGAAAAGGAATTTAGGCTAAACCATTGATGCTGGAAAGATCTTGGGCTAACGGGCTTAAGAACAAGCATGAGATTCCAAAGATAGCAGCTCTACATATTTTCAAAGACTGATATATATCATTTACAGCTGAGATTTTTTATTTTTTTTTTGCTCGATGTTTGATGCTCGATGTTTATTGTGTGCATTTTGAACAAAATTCTCTCAATATTTTAGTTCCTATTTTGCTTAGCTGTACTTTATTTTCTTACTGTAGTGAGCTGCAAACCTTTATTATAATTCCAACTATTTAAAACTTCTCAGTAGGTTCTTGCACTTGTTTTCTAGATTCAATGGTTGGTTAAAGGACAGCGAGGTTTGGTGGGTTTTCGCAGGGAAAAAGGGTCGTATGGCTCAAAACTGGGTGCAACAGGAAAATTGGATGAAAGGTAAGCTGTCTGGCTAAGTGGGTGCAATAGAAAAATGGCCTAAATCATTTCAAGAGTATCATCAGTCAAGTGTTGTTCAGCAGAGTTAGACCAATCCTGTAATGCCTTGCAATCATGGGTGTATCACACAACAAAACTATATAGGCTCAAATCTCACCAGGGTTTATGTGTCAAGTTGATTCTCATCTAAACTCTTTTGAAAAAGAACGGCTGAATTCATCACATGCCTATGTTAATTAGAGGGAAGGCTTTTAACTATGACACGGGAAATCAAAACTGCCCATAAATGAGTCATTGACAATATTCCAAACATATTAGCACTTATTCTGCAAAACTTCAAAACAACAACTTCTAGTAATGGAACTAGCAAAACAAAGCAAAACAGATCAAATAAAATAAAATAAAAATGAGAATCACTCCCCCCACACTTGAAACAAACATTGTCCCCAATGTGAGTGAGAGGAAAGAGAAAGAGAAAACAAACAGTAGGTCCTGCTATGTAGCTGCTGATGGGAGCTCTTCTTCATCTTTGAGTGGTTCCTTTAAAAAGCAGAGATGTTGCAGTTGTTGAGTTCTGCTTGGATGGCTTTCATGAAATATTTTCAGCTGTTGACCATTGACTTTGAATGTTCCACCAGTAGCCTCATCAGAAATTTCCACAGCTCCATGGGGAAAAACCGTGCAAGTATGACCGAAACTTGTCCAATGCAAAAACAATGATTCCTGCCTTCAGTAACTTGGTAATCTCTTCCTTCATTACACCAAGTATTGTGGGATTTAGCCTTCTCTGTGGGTGCCTCACGGGTTTCAATTCATTATCTAACAGTATTCTGTGCATACAAACAGATGGGCTGATTCCAGGAATGTCTGCCAATGACCATCCAATGGCCTTTCTGTATTTCCTCAAGAGTTGCTGCAGTTGGCCTTCTTGGTTCTCAATTAAGTTCTGGGCAACAATTACTGGGTATTGCAGATCTTCATCCAGATATACATATTTCAGAGTGTTTGGAAGAGGTTTGAGGTCAAACTGCTTTGCCTGGAATTTTTCTGCTGCTGCATCTTTTGTGTGTTCAGTTGGTGTGTGTGGTAAGCTATCTTCTCCCTCATTTCCTACAAAATTACTAGCCAAAGAACTGGTGATGGCATTTATTTCATGACATGCTGTACAGGTATTATTAGTGCAATCACAATCTATGAAAGTGTCATTATCTACACTAAGGAAGTCCAGGAATTCAGAAAATTTAGTATAAAACTCAAAGTCAAAATCTGTTCCTAGTTCTACTACTGCATAGGGATGAATTTCCTCAGGTGGCTGTATGGTTTTGCAGACAAAAATTGGATGCTCATACAAGAGGGAATGGTTCTCCACTGGTTGCTTCACAGCCTCAAAGATGTTAAATTGAACCATATCTTCTCCAAATTCCATGGTCATGGTACCAGAATGAACATCAATTTTTGTTCTTGCAGTCATCAAGAAAGGTCTCCCTAAAATTAGGGTAGATCTGTGCATTGAACTCTCATCCTGCATATCAAGAATGTAGAAGTCAGCTAGAAAAATCAATGTATTTACCTTGACTAACACGTCTTCCAGCACGCCCAAGGGGTGAGCCACACTTCTATTTGCAAGTTGAATAACCACATTTGTTGGTTTCAGTTCTCCAAGATGCAACATCTTGTAGACTGTGGATGGCATCACATTAATAGAGGCTCCTAAATCTAGGAGGGCGTCATCTATGGTCAACTCTCCAATAGTGCAGGGAATTGTAAAGTGTCCTGGATCTTCACACTTTGGAGGCAACCTGGATTGAGAGAGAGCTGAAACTGTCTGGAAGTGTCTCTCCCTTAGATTTCTCTTGTAAGTGCACAGCTCCTTCAAGAATTTTTCATATTTGGGAATTTGTTTTATGGCATCCAAAAGTGGAATGTTGATCTCCACCTTCTTAAAAATGTTCATCAGGTCATCATGGTCTTCTGCTCTTTTTTTAGTGGCAGCAGCAGCTCTTGAAGGGAAAGGTAAAGGAGTTGGTTGTACTGGGTGTTGTTGTCCTGTAGAGGGATCTTGGTGTGGAATTGTTGGACTTGCAATCTGCTATTTTTGCATTTTCTGATTTCCATCAACCAGTTCCTTGCCACTGCGAAATGTTATGGCACTAACATTTCCATGCTGATTTGGTACAGATTGGGAAGGTAATTTTCCTGATCCTTGTTGCTTGATCTCATTCATTTTAGTAGCAAGTTGCCCCAACTGTTTTTGAGATCCTGTACCGTGGCTGTGAGGTTCTGTTCAATCTGGGCAGCCATTTGTGCAGCCATTCTTTCAGCCATTTGTTGGATCATATCTTCTGTAGACAAGTTTGCATTGCCTTGTATTCCTGGATTGACATTCTGTGTGGGTGCAGCTGGATTAGCTTGATTGTTTCGCAATGGAGGAGGCACATACCTCTGCTGGAATTGGTTCTGATACTGGTTTGGGGGTTGCTGAAAATTCTGGTGTGGAGGAAAAGAGGTTCGTGGCTGCTGTGACTGAGTTGCACCATATCTCAAATTGGGGTGGTCTCTCCAACCTGGATTGTAAGTCTGTGCATAGGGGTTGTACTGCTGGCTGGATTGATTTTTGTAGGAATTAGACTGCAACTGAAAAACCCCAGTGCTGTTTGACTCTTGTAACTGTGGGCAAACATCTGTAAAATGATCAGCAACACAGATTCCATATATTTTCTGTTGTCCTGCAGTAACTTGCTGCCCCACCGCTAGTTGTCTGACCATAGAGGTTAATTCATTCAATTTATTTTCCAACCTCATATTCTCAGTTGCATCTGCTGCACTAGTTTGCAATTCATGCACTGACCTGCTAGTATTTCTCACACCAAATTGTTGGGAATTTTCGGCCATGTTGGATATTAAATAGCGAGCAGCAGCAGGAGTTTTATCCATCAATGCGCCTCCACTGGCTGCATCAACCATGCTTCTTTCCATAGGTTGTAGTCCTGCATAGAAATATTGTATAAAAAGTTGCTCAGTGATTTGATGGTTAGGACATGATGAGCACAGCTTGTTGAATCTCTCCCACTATTCATATAATGATTCACCTTGCATTTGGCGTATTCCACTTATCTCTTTTCTGACTGATGCAGCCCTGAATGCAGGAAATTTTTTTTTCTAAGAACCTCCTCTTCATAGCTCTCCACGTGGTGATTGGAGTTGGTTGCAAGTACAACCAATCCTTAGCAGCATCACATAACGAAAAGGGAAAAGCCTTCATTTTAACGAGCTCCTCAGGCACATCTACTGGCTTCATAGTGGAACAGACAACATGAAATTCCATCAAATGTTTGTGCGGATCCTCTCCTGCTAATCCATGAAATTTGGGCAGTAAATGGATCAATCCAGACTTCAATTCATACCCTACCGCACCATCTCGTAGCTATGGTAACTGAATGCACAAGGGCTGGTAGCCTATATCAGGATTGGCCAATTCTTTCAAAGTTTTTTCACCAGCCATGTCTTCACGTTCCCATATTCAGAATGGGAACTTTCTGCTTCAGAATCTGTCTCTTCTTGCTTAGTACATCCTGCACTATGTGATTTCAATAGCTACCTGTATGTTCGTTCAATCTCAGGATCTGGTGGGTATAAATCTGCTGCTTTGGACCTGGTCATAAACAGTTAGCTGGAAATACATTGCACACAGTCGTCAATCACAACGAAATATCATCATAGCAGAGGAACCAAACCACATTTCAGCTAAGAAAAGAAAAGAAAAGAAAAGAAAGAAAAACAAGACAAACAAGAATGAACCTGATCAATATATTTAATGGCAAACCAACACTCCCCGGCAACGGTGCCAATGTGACAAAGCCTGTGTCGCGCAAACTTTTCAAAGAATTTTGAATTGACTAACCATTACTAATGTAGTATAGGAATCAACTTGAGTCAATCCAAGGAGTGTTATACCAAAATATAAATCGAAGAGGTTCATGTTAAAAAAAATAAAATAAAATAAAAAGGGGGGGTTTGTTCGATCAAAGAAAACAACTGCAGAAGCAGCTTAACTAGTGTTATGCGCTGCTCCTTATTCGGACATGAACGAGATTACTAAAGCAGGAAATGCTATATAAAACAATGAAAATCGAAATGCAATGAACAATCGAAAGCTATGAATATCGAACATCACTAGCAGTAAACGTGAATTGCAAAATGTAGAACAGTGGATATATAATTTCCAGTAAACAGTGAAAATCGAAATACTATAGAACAGTGAAAATCGAAATGCTATTGAAACAATGAAAATCGAATGGCAATGAAATGCAGTGAAAATCGAATTGCAGTGAAACAGTGAAAATCGAAAGACAATGAAATGCAGAGAAAATCGAAATGCAGTGAAAAACAATGAAAATCGAACTACAATAAAGAAAATGAAAATCGAATGGCAATGAAATGCAGTGAAAATCGAAATGCAATAAAAAACAATGAAAATCGAACTACAATAAAGAAAATGAAAATCGAATGGTAATGGAATGCAGTGAAAATTGAAATGTTGTGGAGCAGTGAATATCGAAAGACAATGAAATGTAGAGAAAATCGAAATGCAGTGAAAAACAATGAAAATCAAACTACAATAAAGAAAATGAAAATCGAATGGCAATGGAATGCAGTGAAAATCGAAATGTTGTGGAGCAGTGAATATCGAACTACAATAGAAAAAGTGAAAATCGAAATGCTAGGAAATGCAATGAATATCGAAATGTTGTTGAAACAGTGAATGTTGAACTGCAATAGAGTAGCGAAATGTAAAGTAACATCTAAATGCAATGAAAAATCGAAATGTAAGGAAACAGTAAATATCAAAAGGCAATAGAACAGTAGTAGAAATCGAATTGCTGTTAAAAACTTGCACGCAATTAAAAGGGAGATTTAAATAGTTCATTCACCATTCTTAAAACAATAAACGTTAATCACACACTTCCTTAGTCTCATCAACTGATATATTCTTAACAAATCCTACATTCATGAAAATACAATCATCCTGCACTGTTCTAATGAAAATTGAAAAGAAATAGAAGAAAATGTAGCAGCCACTCCTGTGTCACGACATCTCCTGAGCTGCTGTTATGGAATTCTGTGCCTCTGTAAAATTCTATTTTTGCTGTAATGAAATTCTGTGCGCCCCCTCTACACGGCTCACGTAGCTTTTTATGTCTGCAAAGGCTAGCCTAATGCCTTGATTGGGCCCCGCACATCACCCAATGGCCAATGCTGTACGAAGCTGTCTTGGGTGAATTACCGTGCTGTTGTATTTTGTTTCTTCTCTTTTTACTGTTCACCACTGCTGTATGAGGCTAGCAATTGGGCTGATTTGGTAATTCCTCTTTCTTGCTTCAATTGGGCTGAATTCAATTCAATTCACAGCTTGTGCATCTCTCCATCCCATTCCAGGATCAATCCTACCATAAGAGGGGGTCAACTCAATGTAAACATCTAAGAAAATTAGAATTGGAAAAACAAGTTAAAGCTAAATCATTTAAATTTTACTTTTCAGCTATAAAATGAAAATATAACACCCTATTTTACTTATTTACCTTTATTCATGAAAACTGTAAAATTCAGCTTAAAGTTCCAAGAAAGTGAAATTAAAAACGTCAAGGAGGTGCAATAAACCACAAGGTACGAACATAGAAATCAAGTTATCATTCATTCAACCAACTGAATGCATTGGTCAAGCCAAAACCTGCTGCATATCTCTACCCCATATATTCCATTTGATTGCTTGTTTGACTGCATAATGCATTAATTTTTAAAAAAATATGAAAATCTAAGTTGTTAAATACATGTGCGATGCATTGTTATTCAATATGCCTGTGTAAAAGCTCTGCATATACACTGTCAATACTCTGTTTTTCTGCGTCTTTCCTTGTCTGCAATGGCCTCTTCAAGCAACCCAAGGAAGAAATCCAAAAACTGTTGGGTCATCTAAACACAAGGAACCTGAAATTCCAGCATCTCATTCTTATAGACATGGGTCTATTGAAGCGTTGTTCGATGGTGATGAAGAGAGGATTGAAAAGTTTCAATCTCACAACTGTAAAAAGATTGTAAACCCACCAAAAGTTCTTAGCTTTCAGTGGCTGGAAGATGAAGGAATGGCTGATATTATGGCTATGGTGCAACATCAAGACCTGCAGAAATTTTTGGAGCTGAATGGGTTCATATACCCAGACTTGGTGAAGGTGTTCTATACAAATCTCAAGCATGATGGGTCTGTTCTCACTTCTAAAGTGAAAGGAAAGGAAATCACTATAAATAACTCTGTTTGGAGAAGAGTGGGTGGCTTCAAAACTGATGGAATGGTTGTAAGCAGGGGATTGTGTGGGTCCTTGGAAAATTTCAACAAAGTCCAAACCTACAGGGAATGCTTAAGGAATCCTCAAGGGTCTGTTAAGGGATTTCATGTTAGCGGATTAACCTTGACAGCTAGGGTCCTCACCTTTATCATCACGTGGATGATCACTCCAAGAGGAAGCAATCATGCTACATTGAATGAAGGTGATCTTCTTCTAATTTTTTGTTTAATGAAATCTGTCAAAATTAACTGGATTCATATAATCAAGGATCACATGATGAAGTCCAAAAGGTTGCCTGATTATCGCCTCCCATATGCTTTGATAATTTCAAAATTCCTTGAGTATTTTGGTGTGGATATAAGAGGTGAACAGAAAATCAACATTGGGAGATCCCATCAGCTGGACAATAGCTTTCTCTTCAAGTTTGGTTTTACTAAAAGCAATGGTTCATGGACTGCTGGACAAGATGCTGGAGATGCAGGCACAAGTGCTGCTGGAGCTGCTGCTGCTAATACTGGAAATGCTGATGCTGATGCAGAAGGGTGCTCAATGATGGGAGATATTGTTCCCTATGTTCCTCCAGTTGACCGTGGCACTCCACTATCATTGTTTGAGCAAACTGTGTTGCAAAGGTTTGATTCAATTCAATCTCATCATGCATATCATCACTCTTACTGCATGAACCGTTTTGGGCGTCTTGATCAAAGCATAGAAGACTTGCATGCCCAACTAGCACAAATACATGTTGGATATAATACTGATGCTGGTGATGATGATGGAGAGGATAATGCATAGTTTGCTACTGCTGGTTGTTACTCATGTTGTTGTGGTGCAGCTGTTATGGTGAAATAATCTGCTGCAGCTGTTGAAGTTCAATCTACAAGCTGCTCTCATTTGCTTTGTGTTTCTGTTTGATTATGTGTTGTTCGTTATGTCTTGTAGCTGGTTTTATTTAGGTATAAAGCCCATGTAAGTTGAACAATTTTTATTTTACTGCATATGCTATGTTATTTTTCTTGTGCTATTTGATGATTCCAAAGGGGGAGAAATTGTTGAATGCATTGAAGGCACATAAAGCGCAGGTGAAAGGGAGAGAATACTGATACTGCAAAACTGCCGCTGCGGTTGCGAAAGAAAATAATGCAATATTGCTGCTTCTGCTACTTTTTTCTGCTATATTTCCTTACCATACTGTTCTGCTGTATTTTTGTGTTTTGTGCAGGACTCCTACATTCTTCAAAGACAATGAATGCATCAAGTGGTTGTCATCATCAAATAGAGGGAGTTTGTTGGACTTGAAGACTTGGTTTCAAGTGGATTTGATGTCTCCAACCACCTTTGATGATGAAGATGATGGTGCTTGAAGAATGAAGATTGTGTCTTAGGATTAGAGTGTCTTAGGATGTGTGGTAAGATGCATTTCAATTAATCTTGGACTTAATCTTGGGTTTTAAAATGTTTTGAAATGTTTTAAAAGGTTTTAAAATATTTTCAAAGGTATTAACTGATTTTTAACTGATTAAAAATCTGGTTTCAATCAGTTAAACTGTTCTTCATTTTTAAAGCTTTGTTTTTGGCTAATTTTAGCTAGCTGTTTTTCTGAAATTAACCAGTTGAGATTCTGGAGCCTTTGTTAAGAAATTCCAGTTTATTGGAATAGCTAGTTAAATCGTGTTTTTAGCTGACTGTTTTCAAGTTTCAGAAAAAGGGTGCTCTCTGGAAAATTCTTTTTAATGAAAACAACCGGTTTAAATGTGTTTTCAATCGACTATTTTCATCAGAATCAGTTTTAAAACTCTGGAACAGCTTTGCTATATATATATCTTGAAATTAAAAGAACTCAGTGACGAATCATTTTTAGAGCAACCCACTGTGCAAGAATGTTTCTCTAATACACTAAATCAATTTGCGAATCTCTCCAAGAAGTCCAAGAACGAATTGAATAGGGAATCTTACAAAGAATTCGTACTCTGTTTTTTGAACTACTGCGTGCTCTGTTTTTCAGTCTAGGACTGAATTTCCAGGTGAACTCAATCCAATTCTTTGTGTGTTTGTTAGCTGCGCGTGTGTCTCTTAATCAGGGTGATTAAGGTGTTCTTGTAATAGGGTTTTACAAGAGTTTAAAGGTCTTGTAGGGTTCAAGATCAAGTGCAGTTTTCTGATTTTCGTTTTTCATGTAGTGTTCATGTAAAAACTGATTTTTAGTGAATTGATTGGATTTGAGTGTTTAGGAAACTGGATGTAGCCTTTGTTGAAAGGTGAACCAGTATAAATCTCTTGTGTTGACCTTCTTTCCCTAATCTTTTAAATTCTGCAATTGATATTTGAATTGTAATTGAATCGGATATATGATCAATTGATAAACAACATTTCAAGAACTTATAAAAACTGGTTTTTCACCTTCATTCTGAATCTGGTTTTTCTTAATTGGCCTTGAATTTTGAAAATCTTTAAGAGTTTAATTCACCACCCCTTTTAAACTCAGCCATTTATTCCAACAGTTATATTTTTGAATTATTAGCTTACCTTATAATTGTCGATTGTTTGGCCTGCGATGATTGTGTTTCACTACACAGGAGCAGATATTTTAATAGGTGAGAGGGATTCTTCTGAGTCCCAAGAGTAGACTGGAAGATGAAATAGCAGTTATATGCATATATTTATATATTTTTTATATCTCATAATAGAATTTTGTCCTAGTAGAGATTTTCTTTTGTATTGAATACAAATCATATATATATAATATTTTTATCATCAGTTAATGCAAGTTACATTTGCACATTGAATATGATAATAGTAACGATTTCTTGGGTCGTTACAAAAAGAAAATTTTCAAAATTAATAAAAGCCTTGGTTTTGACAGCACATGCACAATATTTGACATTGGAAGTTTGAATGCTAGAGCAAACCAAAATTGAAGTAATTTAACTTTTATCTTTTAAGAGACCAATCAATCAATTATAATTTTTAGGGATTTCACCTTATAATTTGTAATATTTTGTAATGGATTATTTAACTTTCTGAATGGAATATCTCCTAATATAATCAATTATATTAAAGGCCTCATGGATTATACATCTTTTGAACAAATATATAATTATAGAAAAAATTAGACTGAAGTCAAAATTTTTATATTTTATGAATGTATTTTAACAAATAAGTTATTTAAATTTAAAATACTAAACGTGTTTTTATACATCATTTGTAGTTAAATTATTTAAAAAATTTGTTATTGATTTTAAAAAGTTTTAGCGGAAATTATTTTATGCTTACTTTAAATTTAAATAAAAATATCGTAAAATTAATATGAAAATTAAATATAACAAAAATATAATACACAAAAAAATATTTTGATATAATACTTTTAGTCACTACCGATTAGGGGTAGTAAAGTGGGTTGGGCCTAGGGATGGCAATTAAACCCCTGTCCGTGGGGACCGAACCGTAGCCGTCCCGAGTTTGACGGGGAAAAACTGAGTTGACCGGATTCGGGGTCGGGATCGGGTTTTCCCCGTTTAAAGAAATCGGGGTTGGGGTCGGGGATGGGTAATGCAATCCCCAACCCGTCCCCGTACCCATCCCCGCCCCATCTTTAAATTTAAACCTAAACCCTAAAACTAACCATATTCTTTCTTAGTGTTCTTTTTATTTTTCATATATAAAGAGTTACGATGTTTTCACTGTAACCCTATTCTTAGTGTTTGTTCCACACTTTTCTTTTTTCTTCTACCAGTCACTCACTCCTTCAACTTCCTCAATCTCTTTAACCAATTCGATATACTCTTCTCTTTCTCCCATCCTCCACGCATAAGACTAGTTCTTTGTTTCTTTATCAATTTCTAAATATTGTGCATTGATCTTAATAATATTTATTTCTATTTTATTATCTGAAATTTTTTGTTAGGATTTCACTGGAGGGATTTGTTGAGTTATATTTTGTAATCTCTTTGTGGCTAATCTATTATATTTATTGTTAGATACATTGTTACCAAAGAGGCTCAAGTCATCACTCTTTGAAGATAAGATATTAAGTTTTGATGAATTCTCAAGTAAGCTAAATCAAGACCATCAAATGAAGATTTGAAGAAATGGAGCTCAAGTTGAAGAAGTTAGTGTCAAATCATTCTGGAATAAGAGAAATCAAAAGCTAAAACCATAGATCAAGCACTCCTTCACTCGTGATCTTTTAAAAATGGATAAAACTGTTTTTCTTGCTTACATAATCAATTATGCCCAGACCATAATCGATTATGAGACTTATTTTTTTTAAAAAGTCGCTCTGTTATAATCGATTATATACATAACGTAATTGATTAAGGATATCACATAATCGATGGATATAATGTAAATCGATTCGATTATGTCATTATGGATATAGCGTAATCGATTTGATTATGTCGTGCATCGATTCGATTATGTCTTGCATCGATACGATTATGTCGTGCATCGATTCGATTATGTAATACATCGATTCGATTATGTCGTGCATCGATTCGATTATGTCGTGATATTTAAAGTTTTTTTAAAACACTCACATAATCGATTATGGACATAACGTAATCGATTATGTGTAACAGATTTTCAAAAATAATTTGTTTTTAAAATTGTGAACGTTTTCAAATATTATTTTTCAGATATTCTCCTTCAGTTTTTGAGAAGATTAAAACTGATTTTCAAATTTATTTATTTTCTTTTTTGAATTATTTTTAAATTTAATTAAAAATAATTCCTATATAATTAGCATAAAGGAGGAGAAAGACATGAATGGAACTAAGCTGACGTTGAGCATGAAAAATTTGAGTTTTCCAATCTTTGTTCTACAATATTTTTCTAAGTCACTTGTGAAAGGAGCTGACGGTCTGTGCCATGTTTTTGAATTCTCTACTTCCAGGTGATACTGTTCCTGTGTTATTCGTCTAATTGTAAACACCATAGTTGGTGTAGTTTTTCATCCCTTGTGATTTTTCAAGGGAGGTGTTTTCATCTCTTGTGGGATTCAAGAGAGGTGTTCAGTCTTTAGATTTTTTCTTTTGCATGTTTCAATTGTAATATTGGTTGTAATTGAATTTTCTAAAGATAGTGATTGGGGAGTCATTCTCAAATTGAGGTGACTGGGAACTCGATGTAGGGTTGGCTATACCCGAACCAGTATAAATCTTTGTGAACTTCTCTTCCCTTATCCTTTTACTTTATTTACTGCTTATGCTTTCGTAAAAATAAACAAGTAAAAATAAAAAGGGTAAATTTACTTATGACATCTTAAAACGCATCAATTCACCCCCTCTTGATGCCATTTGTCTAACAAGTGGTATCAGAGCTTGGTTTGATAAGTTATTTCTAAAAGATCCTTAAGATGTCTATGCAGAATCAGGTTTATAGGGAAGGTGCATCAATCAACAGGCCACCTCTCTTTGAAGGTGACAATTACCCCTTTTGGAAGGCAAGAATGGAGATATTCCTACAAACTCTTGATTTTGGAGTATGGGATGCTGTACTAAATGGTCCCTACACACCAATGGTGATGCTTGCTGAAGGACCCACACCAAAGACGTTTCATCAATGGACACCAGATGAAAACAAACTAGCACAATATGATGTAAGAGCTCGTAACGCTATTGTTTCTGCTGTAACTCGTGATGAATTTTACAGGATATCAAGATGCAAAATGGAAAAAGAAATGTGGGAGACATTTGAGGTGACACATGAAGGAACGGACGAAGTGAAAAGAGCAAGGAAAAACACACTCGTCCAAGAATACGAGTTGCTGGCCATAGGGCAAAATGAAAGCATCAGTGATTTTCAAACACGGTTCACTCATATTGTCAATCACCTAGAAGCACTGGGAAAAAGTTTTGTGAATGAGGAGCTGAACACCAAAATTCTCAAGTCACTGGATAGAAATTGGCAACCAAAACTCACCGCAATATCAGAATCTAAAGATTTGACAAAGATGAATGTAGCAACACCTTTTGGAGAGAACACGAGATGGAGCTTCAAAGACTAAAGAATGGAGAAGAAACCGTTAAAGTCAAAAACATTGCACTCAAGGCTGAAAAATCGACAGAAAAAGAAGACAATGAAGGTGAGTTTTCTGACAATGATATCTCTTTATTGGTAAAATGATTTTCCAGGTTTATGAAGAACAGGAAAAAGGGCCGGACAACAAGGAAAGAAAAAGACCCGGCAATAAACTATAAATGCTATGGATGCAACCGATTCGGTCATATAAAGTCAGTATGTCCCTTTGCCAAAAAGGAAGATAAAGAAAAGGAGAAAAAGAAAGCAAAGAAGCCCTTCAAGTCAAATAAAAAGAAGGCATATATTGCATGGGAGGACAATGACTCAACAACCTCTGAAAGCTCAACAGAAGACAGTGATGAAGAGGAAGAGGCCAACTTGTGTCTAATGGCAAATAGTGAAGATGAAGCCACCTCAAAGGTAAGCTCCACAAACTCTGATGACGAATATGATGAATTACATGTGGAGTATCAAAATCTTTACATCAATTTTAATAATTTGGCTAAAAAGCATTCTGCATTGAAACAAAATTTTCAAGCTTTAGAAAATATATTAAGTCATGTGGAAAAGGAAAATAAGGGTTTGAAAAAGGATTTGGAAAAATTTAAATCAATCTCTAAAAATAAAGAAGTTATCAAACCTTGTGAAAATTGTAATAATCTTGAAAATGAAATTTTTAAATTAGAGAAAATTTTAAATAAATTTTCAGATTCTACACAAAATCTTGATAATATGCTAAGTGTACAAAGAGGGAGCTCTAGCAAAGCTGGACTTGGTTACACTACCAAGAAAAGTCTAGAACCCCACAAAACTATTTTTGTAAAAGAATCGAGAAAAACAAGTTTTCAAGTTAAACAAAATTTTCAAAGAAATTCATTCAAATATCCGTCACATAGATTAAGTTGTTTTTATTGCATGAAAATTGGTCATACATCAAATAAATGTTTTATAAAACATGTTGGCATACCTAGTGGTAGATTTAAATGGGTTCCTAAAAATCACATACGTAAAAACTGCTCGCATTAAAACAAATTCATTCGCATTTAATCGATTATGAAACAACGCAATAAATTCTGTTTTTTTAAAATTACTCAAGGACATAATCGATTATGTTAGAACATAATCGATTATGACATTTTCGATTATGGCATAACATAATCGATTATGACAGAACAATTTTTTTTTCGAAAAAAAAATTATTTGCACGGTGATAATTAATTACGAGATTATATAATCGATTAAATGACATTAAATTTAATATTTATTATCCATAAAGATGAGAAAGCTTGTTTCTACTAACTTCTAAGGACCCAAAACTAAAAAGGGTACCTAAATTATTATGTTTGTGATGCAGTTAATCTACAAGCACAAGAAATCAATTTGGTTTCTTGATAGTGGATGTTCAAGACACATGACTGGTGATAAAGAAAAATTTCAAAGCCTCATCAAGAAAAGTCAAGGCCATGTTACATATGGTGACAACAACAGAGGAAAAATTCTTGGCTCAGGAACAATCAGGATTAATGATGACTTCATGATTCAAGAAGTATTGCTTGTAGAAGGATTAAAGCACAATCTTTTAAGTATAAGCCAATTATGTGACAAGGGACTTAAGATAATTTTTGAATCAAAGACATGCAACATAGTCAAGAAGGAATCAAATGAGACTGTCCTAATAGGTACTAGACTTAATAATATTTATATTACTGATCTTGGCATTGCATCCTCTAGGACCATCTCCTGTCTTGTAACTAAGGAAGAGGATCCTTGGTTATGGCATAGGAGAGCTGCACACATTCATATGCATCATTTAAGTAGATTAATTTCAAAAGATTTAGTAATCGGTCTTCCAAAATTAAATTTTGAAAAAGATAGAATTTGTGCAGCATGCCAAAAAGGAAAGAAAACCAAAAATTCCTTTAAAAGTAAGAAAATCCTTTCTACCTCAAAACAATTAGAGCTTTTACATATGAATTTATTTGGTCCTTCAAGAACAAGAAGCTTAGGTGGTAATTACTATGCTTTAGTAATAGTAGATGATTATTCTAGATTCACTTGGACTTTCTTTTTAGTAACTAAAAATAATGCCTTCAACTCTTTTAAAAAATTTGTCAAGGCTATTCAAAATGAAAAAGACCTAAAAGTAAAGTTTTTACGAAGTGATCATGGTGGGAAATTTCAAAATGAATCATTTGAAACCTTTTGTGAAGAACTAGGAATTTCACATAATTTTTCTTGTCCAAGAACCCCTCAACAAAATGGAGTAGTAGAAAGAAAGAACAGGTCATTGGAAGAATTAGCTAGAACAATGTTAAATGAAAATAATCTTCCAAAATACTTTTGGGCTGATGTGGTGTCTACTGCATGTTATGTACTGAACAGAATATTAATAAGACCTATTTTAAAACTAACTCCTTATGAACTTTTTAAAGGTAGAAAACCAAACATTTCTCATCTCAAAGTTTTTGGTTGCAAGTATTTTGTGTTAAATAATGGAAAGAATAACCTTGGAAAATTCAATTCAAAAGTAGATGAAGCAATATTTTTAGGATATTCTTTAACTAGTAAAGCATATAGAATATACAATAAGAGAACATTACATGTAGAAGAATCTGTTCATATAACTTTTGATGAATTTTTGGACCTTGAGGAAAACCCTCTTGAGTCAAGAAAGAAATCTATAGATATAGAAGAAGAACAGGGTGCAATTGGAAAAGATCAACCACAAGATGAAAGTGTTGAGGAACTTAGAAAAAGTCTAGAAGATTTGAACATCAATAAACCTACAAATTTTCAAGATCTTCCCAAGGAATGGAGAACACCTAGAGGACTATCATTGGAGAATGTTATTGGAAATGTTGATCAAAGAGTTACCACAAGAAGTCAAATGAATAACTTCTGCATGAATGTAGCTTTTGTCTCACAAGTAGAACCCAAAAGCATAGAAGAAGCCTTACAAGATGAATATTGGATTCAATACATGCAAGAGGAATTAAATCAATTCAAAAGGAATGAAGTGTGGGATCTAGTACCAAGAAAAAATTCTATGCAAGTGATTGGAGCAAAATGGGTATTCAGAAACAAGTTAGATGAAAGCGGAAATATAACCAAGAATAAGGCAAGACTAGTAGCGAAAGGATATAGTCAAGAAGAAGGAATTGACTATGATGAAACCTATGCCCCAGTTGCAAGACTAGAGGCAATAAGAATTCTACTAGCTTACACAGCAATTATGAAGTTCAAGTTATATCAAATGGATGTGAAAAGTGTTGGACTTGAAGACTTGGTTTCAAGTGGATTTGATGTCTCCAACCACCTTTGACGATGAAGATGATGGTGCTTAAAGAATGAAGATTGTGTCTTAGGATTAGAGAGTCTTAGATTGTGTGGTAAGATGCATTTCAATTAATCTTGGACTTAATCTTGGGGTTTAAAATGCTTTGAAATGTTTTAAAGAGGTTTTAAATTGTTTTCAAAGGTTTAATTATTTTTTAACTGGTTAAAAATCTGATTTCAACCAGTTAAACTGTTCTTCGTTTTTCAAGCTTTGTATTTGGGAAATTTTAGCTGACTGTTTTCGAAATTTAAGCTAGTTAAAATCCTGGTATCTTTGTTCAGGAATTCCAGTTCTCTGGAATAGCTAGTTAAAACGGGTTTTCAACTGACTGATTTCAAGTTTCAGAAAAAGGGTGCTCTCTGGAAAATTGGTTTTAATGAAAACAACCGGTTTAAATGCGATTTCAGCCGACTATTCTCGTCAGAATCAATTTTAACAGTTTTGCTATAAATAACTTGAAATTCAAAGAACTGAGTGACGAATCATTTTTAGAAGAACCCACTGAGCAAGAACGTTTCTCTAACACTCTAAATCAATTTTCGAATCTCTCCAAGAAGTCCAAGATCCAATTGAATAGCGAATTGAATCAAGAAATCATACTCTATTTTTCATCACTGTTGCGTGCTCTGTTTCCGTTTCTGCACTCAATTTCCAGGTGAATTCAATCCAATTCTTTGTGTGTGAGTTAGCTGCGTGTTCGTCTCTTAATCAGGGTGATTAAGGGTTCTTGTAATAGGGTTTTACAAGTGTTTAGAGGTCTTGTAGGGTTCAAGACTAGGTGCAGCTTTCTGGTTTTCGTTTTTCATGTAGTGTTCATGTAAAAATTGATTTTTAGTGAATTGATTGGATTTGTGTGTTTAGGAAACTGGATGTAGCCTTTGTTGAAAGGTGAACCAGTATAAATCTGTTGTGTTGTTATTCTTCTCTTGATCTTTTACATTCGGCAATTGAATTTTGAATTGTAATTGAATTGGATATATGATCAATTGATTAACAGCATTTCAAATACCTATTAAAACTGGTTTTAATCTTCATTCCGCAACTGGTTTTTCATATTTGGGTTTTGAATTTCAAAAATCTTTGAGAGTTTAATTCACCCCCCTTCTTAAACTCAGCCATTTATTCCAACAATTGGTATCAAGAGCTGGTTCTTGAAAAATATTCAAGTTTTTCTGAAAAATTTCAAACAGGGCTGAAGGAAAATTGCCTTTTGCGGAGGGTGCTTCTATAAACAGGCCACCAATGTTTTCTGGGGTAAACTATCCATTTTGGAAAGTTAGAATGAAGATTTTCATTGAATCAATGGATATAGGGATTTGGAATGATATAGTCAATGGACCGTATATCCCTAAAGAAGAGAAACCATGGGAAAATTTAAATGCTGATGAACAAAAGCAAGTGCAATATGATTGTAAAGCAAAGAACATCATAACTTCTGCACTTAATCTTGATGAATTCTTTCGTGTTTCACAGTGTTCCAATGCTAAAGAAATGTGGGAAGTGTTGGAGGTTACTCATGAAGGAACAACTGATGTTAAAAGAGCTAGAAAGCATACTTTAATCCAAAAGTATGAGATGTTTAGAATGCTTCCAGGAGAAACTATTTTAGATGTGCAAAAGAGGTTTACACACATAATAAACCATTTGATAGGCCTTGGAAAAGTGTTTGAGAAAGAGGAGCTGAACATCAAAGTGCTAAAATGTTTGGATAGAAGTTGGCAACCCAAAGTAACAGCAATTTCTGAATCCAAGGACTTGTCAACAATGAGTGTTGCTGCACTTTTTGAAAAGCTAAGGGAACATGAGCTTGAGTTGAATAGACTTGCTGAACAAGAAGATAATGACAAGAAAAAGAAAGGGTTGGCCTTGAAGACTTTGGTTAACAAGGAGGAGAATAGTGAGGATGAAGGACATGGAGGAAGTGATGCAGAAAATCTGAACCTCTTAGTTAGAAAGTTCAACAAGTTCTTGAAATACAAGAACAAAGATTACAAAAACAAGAGGTATAATAAAAAATCTGATTTAGCTTCTTCTAACTTTACTTGTTTTGGTTGTGGAAAACAGGGACATATTAAGGCTGAATGTCCATACTCACAAAACAAAGAGAGGAATGGAGAAAAGAAGCATGAAAAATCATTCAAAACCACGAAGGCTTACATAGCATGGGATGAGAATGATATCTCCTCTAGTGATTCTTCAAGTGATGATGAAAGGGCCAATCTTTGCCTTATGGCTGATTGTGATACAGCAAGTAATGTAAGTTCCTCAACTACTCAAAATGGTCTTCCTTATGATCAGCTGCTGCAAAATTTTCTGGAATTACATGAAGAGGCCAATAAGGTTGCTTGTTCAAACAATAGGCTTAAAGGAATGAACAATTGGCTAGAGAACAAGGTGAAAGAGCTAGAAAAAGAGCTGGAAAATTCAAAAACTGATTTTGAAAATCTGGAAATGATTTACAAAGCCTCAAGTTGCAATGATGAACATGCTGAAAAAATCTGCACAAACTGCAGAATTTTAGAAAATCAAATTGAGTATGTAAATAAATCTCTAGCTAGATTCACCATGGGTAGAGCCAATTTGGATACCCTTTTAGGCTTTCAAAATTGTGTAACAAATAGAGCTGGACTTGGATTTAAAAATGGTTTTCAAAAGAAACAAAAGACTTATAGAAATTTCTTTTCATATAGAAAACCGTCCAGCACTTCATCTATTACATGCTTTTATTGTATGAACAAGGGACATACTTCAAAATCATGCAAAATTAGAAAATTTGGTGTTCCTAGTGGTCAATATATTTGGAAGCCAAAATGTGGTAGAAAGGTAATTAACTTTGTTGGACCCAAATTGATGTGGGTACCAAATTCTCTCCATTGATTGTGTTTTGCAGGTGTTCTTGAAGGCCAAGGAATCATTGTGGTATCTAGACAATGACTGTTCAAGGCACATGCGTGGTGACAAAAGGAAGTTTGTCACATATGGAGATAATAACAAAGGGAAAATCCTTGGAAGTGGTGATGTTGGTAACATTTCTTCAATCCTCATTGAAAACATGTTATATGTTGAAGGTTTGAAGCATAATCTTCTTAGTATTAGCCAGTTATGTGATAAAGGATTTAGAATCATTTTTGAAACAAATCATTGCAAGATCATTGAGAAAAATTCTGATAAAATCTACATGTTAGGCAAGAGAATTGAGAACATTTATATGCTTGATCTTGATCATATGTGTGCAACTAATTTCACATGTCTCATGTCTAAGGAAGATAGTTCATGGCTTTGGCATAGGAGAGCTACACATATTAACATGAATCATTTGGAAAAATTGGTTTCAAAAGAACTTGTTTTAGGGATACCGAAACTGAAATTTGAGAAAGGTAAAATTTGTCATGCATGCCAAAAGGGTAAACAAACCAAAGTTTCTTTTAATCTGAAAAATTATGTGTCAACAACAAAACCTTTAGAATTGCTGCATTTAGATTTGTTTGGTCCATCTAGAACAATGAGTATTGGTGGAAACTATTATGCTTTGGTTATTGTTGATGACTATTCTAGGTTTACTTGGACTTTGTTTCTAAAAATAAAAATGATGCATTTCATGCTTTTAAGAAACTTGCCAAGGTTTTACAAAATGAAAATAGCTGCAAAGATAAGTGCTCTTAGAAGTGATCATGGAGGGGAATTTGAAAATGAAAAGTTCAATCATTTTTGTGAAAAATATGGGATTAAGCATAACTTTTCAGCACCTAGAACTCCTCAACAAAATGGTGTGGTTGAGAGGAAAAATAGATCACTTGAGGAACTAGCAAGGACAATGCTTAATGAATCAAACATTCCTAAATATTTTTGGGCGGATGCAGTAAATACTGCATGTTACATAATAAATAGGGTTTTGATAAGACCTATTTTGAAGAAAACCCCTTATGAATTGTATAAAGGGAGAAAACCCAACATAGCACATCTTAGAGTGTTTGGCTGCAAATGTTTTGTATTAAATAATGGCAAAGAAAAACTTGGCAAATTTGATGCTAAAGCTGATGATGCATTGTTTTTAGGCTATTCTTTACATAACAAAGCATATAGGATCTTGAACAAGAGATTAACTATCATTAAGGAATCAATACATGTTGTTTTTTATGAGACTAATGTGCAAAATGAAGGTGCAGTGAGTGGTGCAGGTGCAGGTGAAGAGAACTTAATTGAAGGTGTATCAACTGGACATGTAGAAACCGATAAAGCCGCTGCAGTGGAATTTTAGCTAGTCAAAATCGTAAAGAACCGACCGAAATCCTCGGCACCGTAATTAAATTCTGCAGAAAATGATCTACCTAAAGAATGGAGGGTGCCTCGCAATCTATCCATGGAAAATGTGATAGGTGATGTTCAGAAAGGTGTTTCTACAAGAAGGTCTATGCATGATATATGTTTAACTGCTGCATTTGTTTCCCAAGTTGAGCCTAAATGTGTTGATGATGCTTTATTAGATGAAAACTGGATTTTGGCAATGCAAGATGAACTGAACCAATTTAAAAGGAATGAGGTTTGGGAACTAGTCCCTTGCACACCTAATATGAATATAATTGGCACAAAGTGGGTGTTTAAAAATAAAATGAATGATCAAGGAGTAATTACTAGAAATAAAGCTAGGCTTGTAGCTAAAGGGTATAACCAAGAGGAAGGAATAGATTATGAGGAAACGTATGCTCTTGTTGCTAGGTTAGAAGCTGTTAGGTTATTACTTGCTTTCTCATGCATGATTGATTCAAACTTCATCAAATGGATGTGAAAAGTGCATTTTTGAATGGTTATATAAATGAAGAAATTTATGTTTCACAACCATCTGGATTTGTTGATCACAAATTGCCTAACCATGTATATAAGCTCAAGAAGGCTCTTTATGAACTCAAGCAAGCTACAAGACAATGGTATGAAAGGTTAAGTAACTTTCTTATCTCTCAAAACTTTGAAAGGGGCCAAGTTGATAAAACTTTGTTCATTAGAAAGTCTTTGGACAGCATAATACTTGTACAGGTTTATGTGGATGATATAATCTTTGGATCCACTAATGAGAAGCTTTGTGAAGAATTTGTTGCAGCTATGCAGGGGGAGTTTGAGATGTCAATGATGGGTGATCTAAACTTCTTCTTAGGCTTACAAGTCAAGCAATTAGATCATGGAACATTCCTCAATTAGTCAAAATATTGCAAAGAGCTGTTAAAGAAATATGAGATGGACAGCTGCAAAGAATCAAGCACACCCATGGCTACCAGCAGCTATCTTGATGCGGATGAAAGTGGTAAACCTTTTGATTCCACTAAGTATAGAGGTTTGATTGGCTCACTTTTATACCTAACTGCTAGTAGACCAGATATAATGTTTAGTGTATGCATGTGTGCTAGATTTCAATCTAATCCTAAAGAATCACATTTTGCAATTGCCAAAAGAATCTTGAAATATCTAAAAGGAACTATTAATGTTGGTTTATGGTATCCTAAAGGTGCTTCTTTTAATCTAGTGGGCTATTCGGATGCAGACTTTGCTGGATGTAAACTTGATAGAAAAAGCACTAGTGGAACTTGTCATCTACTAGGAAGTAGTCTAGTATCATGGCATAGCAAAAGCAAGCTAGTGTGGCTTTGTCTACTCTGAAGCCGAGTATGTTGCAGTACTGGAGCCGTTGTGCTCAAACTCTTTGGTTAAAACAACAGCTTTTTTATTATGGTTTGAAACTAGATCACATTCCTATTAGGTGTGACAATACAAGTGCTATCAACTTAACAAAAAATCCTATTTTGCACTCTAGAACAAAGCATATAGAAATAAGGCACCATTTCATTAGGGATCATGTTCAAAAAGGAGATTGCATAATTGAATTTGTTGATTCTAATAACCAACTTGCTGATATATTTACGAAACCACTCCCAAAAGATAGATTTTTCCAATTAAGAAATGAGTTGGGTGTTCTTGATGTTTCAAATGTGATGTAATTCATGTATGTGATTCATTCCTGCTGTTATTCATACTGTTTTGTGTGTTTGAGTACTTAAATCTGCATAATTGTTGATGTGATGCAGTTAAATCTGCATATTGTAGGTTATAAGTGAAATCTGCAATGATATTCAGAATTTTAGTTAGTTGTTTCGGGTTTTTAATCAGTTGTTTTGCCTAATTTGGGGATGCAGTAAAAGTGCAGTGATATCTGTTTCTGTTTTAGCCAGTTAAACTGTCGAATTAGTCAGCTAAATGCATTAAATTAGTATCGAGATTTGCTTTTAATCGCTTGTTTCTCATAAATCAATCGACCGAAATTGCCCGACACCATGTAAAATTTAAAATTTGAACGAATTTGTCGTTAAACCGCATTGATTCACATTCAATTGGTGCATTTAAGTTGATTAATTGAGAATTGTGCATCCGAACATGATAAATAAAGTCGGTTAAAAGAATCTTGACTCGCTGTTTTGTCTTGTAGTGCTTTTGCTTTGCTTTTAGCTGGTTTCTCTCTCCAAATTCGAATTTCATTCAACCAACCGAATGCCCTGGTCAAGTCTGTGCATACTGCATTTCTCTGTCCCATATATTCCAACTGAATGCATCTGATTGCTTGTTTGACTGAATAATGCATTAATATCTTAAAATCTAAAAATCTGAACTGATAAATACATGTGTTGTGCATTGCTTCACTGTTATTCACCTTGCCCGTGCAAAATCTGCATAATACATTCTCTATACTCTCTCTGCACTTTCTCTTTTCTGCAATGGCTTCTTCAAGCAACCCAAGGAAGAAATCCAAAACTCGCTGGGAAATCTAAAGATAAGGAACCTGAAATTCCAGCAACTCATTCCTATAGACATGGGTCTATTGAAGCATGGTTCGATGGTGATGAAGAGAGGATTGAGAAGTTTCAATCCCATATCAGTAGGAAGACTGTAAACCCACCGAAAGTCCTCAGCTTTCAGTTGCTAGAAGATGAAGGATTGGCTGACATTATAGCCATGGTGCAGTATCAAGATCTGCAGAAATTTCTGGAGTTGAATGGGTTCATATACCCAGACTTGGTGAAAGTATTTTACACAAATCTCAAGCATGATGGGTCTGTTTTAACTTCGAAAGTGAAAGGAAAGGAAATGATCATAAACAACTCTGTTTGGAGAAGAGTGGGTGGCTTCAAAACTGATGGCATTGTGGTTAGCCGTGGTTTGTGTGGTTCCTTGGAGAATTTCAACAAAGTCCAGACGTACAGGGAATGCTTAAGGAATTCTCAAGGGTCTGTTCGTGGATTTTAGGTAGGTGGACTAACCTTGACAGCTAGGGTGCTTACATTTATCATCACATGGATGATCACTCCAAGGGGAAGCAATCATGCTACATTGAATGAAGGTGATCTTCTACTAATTTTTTGTTTGATGAAATCTGTAAGAATTAACTGGATACATATCATCAAGGATCACATGATGAAGTCCAAAAGGTTGTCTGACTATCGTCTTCCATATGCTGTAATAATTTCAAAATTCCTTGAGTATTTTGGTGTGGACATTAGAGGAGAACAGAAAATCAACATAGGGAGATCCCATCAGCTGGACAATAGCTTTCTCTTCAAGTTTGGCTTTACTAAAAGCAATGGTGCATGGACTGCTGCACAAGAAGTTGGAAATGCAGAGACAAGTGCTGCTGGAACTGCTGCTGGAACTGCTGCTGAAACTGCTGTTGAAACTGCTGCTGAAACTGCTGCTGGAGCTGCTGATGATGAAGCTGGATATATCAAAGAAAAAGTCTATGTCTGTCAACCTCCTGGCTTTGAAGACTATCAACATCCAAATCATGTCTACAAGTTAAAGAAGGCACTCTATGGACTTAAACAAGCACCCAGATCTTGGTATGAAAGGCTGAGTAGCTTCCTGGTAAGCCATAATTATAGAAGAGGTAAAGTAGATCCAACCCTGTTTATTAAAGAATCAAAGAAAAATATTATCATAGTTCAAATTTATGTTGATGATATTATATTTTGATCAACTAACAATGATCTTTGCCAAGAGTTTGCTAAGATTATGTAGGGTGAGTTCGAGATGTCGATGATGGGCGAGCTGACATTTTTTCTTGGACTACAAATAAAACAAAACACCGAAGGCATCTTTATCTCACAAACAAAATACTGCTCAGAACTCATAAAGAAATTTGAATTGGAAAATGCAAAGGAAGCAGCTACTCCAATGGCAACTTGTTATCTAGATCAAGATGAAAAAGGTAAGATGGTAGATCAAACCAAATACAGAGGTATGATCGGTTCCTTACTTTATCTTACAGTAAGTAGACTAGATATTATGCATAGTGTGTGTGTGTTTGTGCTAGATTTCAATCTAATCCTAAGGAATCACACCTAATTGCTGTAAAAAGAATAATTAAATATCTAAAAGGAACAAAATCATTTGGTCTTTGGTACCCCTCATGAGTTTCACCTAGCCTTATAGGATATTCAGATTCAGATTATGGAGGTTGTAAACTGGACAGGAAAAGTACAAGTGGTACATGTCATCTACTTGGCTGTTCACTTGTTTCTTGACACTCCAAGAAACAGGCTTGTGTTGCTCTATCCACAACTGAAGCTGAATAGATTTTATGGATGAAACATCAGCTAGAGGATTATAACATATTCTTAGATCACATCCCTCTTAGTGTGATAGTACTAGTGCAATTAATTTAACTAGAAATCCTATTATGCACTCTAGAACTAAACACATAGAAATTAGGCATCATTTTATTAGAGATCATATTTTAAAAGGAGACTGCCTAATTGAATATATCGATACACAACATCAATTGGCTGACATTTTTACCAAACCTTTGTCTAGAGATAGATTCTATAAATTACGCATAGCCTTAGGAATATTGGACGGAAATTCAATTTAAAAATTAAGATGTTTTTTTGGTGTGTGATAATCGATTATAAAATAATCTTAATCGATTATTCTTTTTCATAGCCTGTGATAATCGATTATGTCACTAACATAATCGATTATGTCGTTTTCAAAGGATTAGGCTCACCTAATCGATTATGTTTTTATGATGATTTCTCAATAAAAAGTGGGAGTATGATTATGATTAAGTGTATGATTATGTTTTTGGGAAAAATTAATTGATTAAGGGGGAGTAATGGAATTAAGAGTACCTAAAATAGAGGGAGTGTAAAATATAATATTATTTATTGATCGAGTTTTTCACTAACTCATTTGTACTAATCTTGAGCTGACTACAAAGTCAAGCAATTTCTTCCATTATATCATAATAGGTGTTTTCTTGATCATCATCAAAAAGGGGGAGAATGTTACCAAAGAGGCTCAAGTCATCACTCTTTGAAGATAAGATATTAAGTTTTGATGAATTCTCAAGTAAGCTAAATCAAGACCATCAAATGAAGATTTGAAGAAATGGAGCTCAAGTTGAAGAAGTTAGTGTCAAATCATTCTGGAATAAGAGAAATCAAAAGCTAAAACCATAGATCAAGCACTCCTTCACTCGTGATCTTTTAAAAATGGATAAAACTATTTTTCTTGCTTACATAATCGATTATGCCCAGACCATAATCGATTATGAGACTTATTTTTTAAAAAAATTCGCTCTGTTATAATCGATTATATACATAACGTAATCGATTATGGATATAACATAATCGATGGATATAACGTAAATCGATTCGATTATGTCATTATGGATATAACGTAATCGATTCGATTATGTCGTGCATCGATACGATTATGTCGTGCATCGATTCGATTATGTCGTGCTATTTAAAGTTTTTTTAAAACACTCACATAATCGATTATGGACATAACGTAATCGATTATGTGTAATGCATTTTCAAAAATAATTTGTTTTTAAAATATAAACGATTTTTAAAATTGTGAACGTTTTCAAATATTTTTCAGATATTCTCCTTCAGTTTTTCAGAAGATTAAAACTGATTTTCAAATTTATTTATTTTCTTTTTTGAATTATTTGTGAATTATTTTTAAATTTAATTAAAAATAATTCCTAATAATTAGCCTAAAGGAGGAGAAAAACATGAATGGAACTAAGCTGACGTTGAGCACGAAAAATTTGAGTTTTCCAATCTTTGTTCTACAATATTTTTCTAAGTCACTTGTGAAAGGAGCTGACGGTCTGTGCCCTCTTTTTGAATTCTCTACTTCCAGGTGATACTGTTCCTGTGTTATTCGTCTAATTGTAAACGCCATAGTTGGTGTAGTTTTTCATCCCTTGTGATTTTTCAAGGGAGGTGTTTTCATCTCTTGTGGGATTCAAGAGAGGTGTTCAGTCTTTAGATTTTTTCTTTTGCATGTTTCAATTGTAATATTAGTCGTAATTGAATTTTCTAAAGATAGTGATTGGGGAGTCATTCTGAAATTAAGGTGACTGGGAACTGGATGTAGGGTTGGCTATACCCGAACCAGTATAAATCTTTGTGTACTTCTCTTCCCTTATCCTTTTACTTTATTTACTGCTTCCGCTTTTGTAAAAATAAACAAGTAAAAATAAAAAGGGTAAATTTACTTGTGATATCTTAAAACGCATCAATTCACCCCCCTCTTGATGCCATTTGTCTAACATACATAAACTTTTACATGATTGTTCACAGATATTTTACATTTGTATACTGGTTTGAGTATGCCTATTTCTATTTTATTTTAATTTTCTAGTATTATTTTATTTTTATTTTTTGGTTTTTTTTCATCTTCTTTACCTTTGATTTTCTTCATATCTAAAGTGTATTCGTTGTAAACTGTATAATTGTTGTGATTTTTTATTAATTTTGTACTCTATCTTTACTATGTTTTGTTTGTAATATCTTTGTGACTAATCTATTACATTTATTATTAGATACATAATGTACAATTTTGCACAAATTTGTTATTTTTATATATTAGTTTGAGTATGTCTATTTTTATTTTCTAGTATGATTTTATTTCTATTTTAATTGTTTTCATTTTCATCTTTTTAACTTTGATTTCATTCATAATTAAATCTTAAAAGTGTCTTCTTTGTAAACTGCATAATTGGTGTGATTTTTTATTAATTTTGTAGTCTATCTTTATCAGTTTTTCTTTGTAATCTCTTTGTGACTAATCTATTATATTTATGATTAGATACATAAATTTTTGTACAATTTTACACATATTTGTTATCTTTATATTTGATTCTCTTCAAAATTAAATTTTAAAAGTGTCTTCTTTGCAGACTGTATAATTGTTGAGATTTTTCATTAATTTTGTAATTTATCTTTATTAGGATTTTTTATAATTTGTAATATCTTTCTGACTAATTTATTACATTTATGATTAGATATATAACATTTTGTATAATTTTGTACAGATTTGTTATATAATGTGTTTTGAAGGATTAATAGTTAGAAATTATTTATTTATTAGTATTTTTAAATATGTATTTGATATTCATTTTAAAGGATTTTAAACTTTATATTATGTGTTTTGAAAATTGATAAATTAAACTTGATAAGTATAAAAAAAACATTATCATTACATACATATTATAATATAAAAATAATAAACTAAAATATACTTTATCAGTAAAATAATTTAAAATTTGTAACATTATAATATTAATTTATGTATAAGAAAATAAGATATAAAAAAAGATATTTAATATTAAAAAATTTTGTCTCTATAAATTTTTCTATAGTAGTTTATATATATATATTATAGTTATGCTTAAACTTTTAGATTTATTTAAAACATTTTAAAATTATATTTTAAGAAAATAAAATGGGACGGGGATGGGGCGGAATGGGGAAATCCGACCCCCGGTGGGAATGGGTGTGGGGACTAAATTGTTGTCCCCGACGGGGATCGGAGGCGGGGGCGGGATAATTAAGTGAGTGGGAACGGGGAGCGGGGAGACAAAACCCGCCCTCGCCCCGCCCCGTTGCCATGCCTAGTTGGGCTCGGCGGGTCGGCCTCCCAACCCGATAGCATATGGGCGGGGCGGGTTAGCATTTTGAACCTGCCAACCCATATCAACCTGGCCCATCGAGTCACAGGCGGGGCGGGACGGGCCAATCCGCTGGCTCGTGACAAAAAATATATTGCACTTTTAAGATGTCATGTCACTATATACATCTTTAATATATTGCTGTAATTAGAAAAATTCATTTAAATTGGACACAAACAAAATAGCTGCAAATAAAAAAGTCCAATTTAAAACAAAAAATTCAAAAATAAAATAAAAAACAAAAAAAAATAGACTTTTCAAAAAAATGCAAAACAAAAGAAATAAGCGGGTCAGCCTGCCGGCCCGTCGGCTCGCCTTATAACGGGGTGAGTTAGAAATTTTGGCCTACATCATTGTAGCAGGTCGGGCTAGCTTGACCCGTTTTTGGCGGGCTCATGGCGGGACGGGCCTAAACGGGTCGGGCTGACCCGTTTTGCCACCCCTACTACCGATTTAAACTGATGTTATAATTTTTAATTACTTTAGTGTTTTTAATTTGAATTGAAACAAAGCTCAATTTAATTGAATATTAATTTAATAATTGTGATTTTTAATTTTTTTAAAATAAATTAAAGTTATATAAAATATAAATTATATTAAAAGTTTAATTAAAGTTATATAAAATATAAATTATATTAAAAGTTTAATTAAAGTTATATAAAATATAAATTATATTAAAAGTTTAATTATTCTCTTTTCATGTATTTTTATGAAATTTTGTCAACAAAAATTTAAATATTATTTTTAATTTTATAAATTAATTATTTTACAATTCATTATTTTTAAATTTTACCTTATACATGTTCTCATTAAAATTAAACTAAAGATATTTTTATAATTTATAATATTATTTAATTATTTATTGTTCAAATTTATTATTATTTTTTTATTCTAAATATTTTTTTATATATTTTTTTCTTCTTATCCTTGGTCGCCAGAATCCAAAAGTCGATAATGACTTTGGGAATCTTTTAAAGTTTCCTTCATTTCATTAAATGGTGATTTCAGTCTTGAGTTGGAGTAGGAAGGAGTACATTGTAAAAATTCTAGTGTTCAACTCAGAATTCAGAAAATGAGATGGGGAATGTTGATAGCTCCAAAAGTTTTCATACTCTGATAAATACATCATTCACATAAATTGAAAATGCAATAATGATTAAGCACAAAATTAAACCTATATAAATTTAACCACTTTTTAAATTATCATTCACATAAATTTAACACAAAGACACTATATTGTTTGATTTTAATTAAAATTAAAATTGTTGAAAAAAAAAATAATAGTAAAAACATACAAAAAAAATTTAAAAAATTAAAACTAAAAATTTTATTAAATAAAAAATAATAATACTTTCAAATGGTTGAAAGAAAAATTACTTTAGTGACCGAAAAGTTATATGTGAAATGGACCTCTAAATAAAAAATAAGATGAATAAAAGTGTAACACTTTGTATTGTTGATTTTAATTTCACATTACAGAAGTAAAAATTGTATCTTTAAGAAATGAACGAAAAGATAAAAAATTATAAATATTGAAAAAAATAAAAAAATTATATAATTTTCTATAAATATATGGTTGCTCTTAATTTGATTATGTTGTTGTTAAAAAAGTTTGATTGATATGCATCCAAGATATGGAGTTAGCTTGCAGTGTTTAAGCTTCTTAGCTCTTAATTACTTTTGAATAGTTTAAATAATTTAAATAATTTTTTAAATAAAATTATAATAGAGAAAGAAGGTAAACATAAGATTTATTGTTTTTTACAAGTTAAAATTAATTTTTATTTCTTAACTTTTAAAAAGTTAGGTTTCTTCTTATATAACTTTCTTAAGGAAAAACTTATTTTTAAGGAAAACCTTATTTTTAAGGAAAACGTTATTTAACTATTTTTAATATTTAAATTTTTTAAAAAAAAAAGTTATGTAATTTTAAAACCTAATGAAATACATAAACTTAAAGTTTAAAACATTTATAGTAAATCACAAACACAAAACAAACATTATACATAATACAACTTATTTTTATATTTACCTTTTTTTCTATCATGATATATAATAAACATGAACAAGATAAATATAGAAAAAAAAGTTGTATAAACTGTTATACAAATTGTTATAATAAATATTTCACTTTAGTTTTAAGTTTATAATGTTACCAAAGAGGCTCAAGTCATCACTCTTTGAAGATTATATATCGAGTTTTGATGATTTCTCAAGTAAGCCAGATCAAGATCGAAGAAATGAAGATTTGAAGAATCGAGCTCAAGTCGAAGACATTAGTGTCGAATCATTCTGGAATAAGAGAAATCGAAGATAACAACATAGATCCGCACTCTTTCACTCGTGATTTTTTTTAATGGGTAAAACTGTTTTTATTGATCGATCGATTTTGGATATAACATAATCGATGGTCTTAACACAATCGATTATGTCGTATTTTTCAAACAACCTTTTTACATCGATTCGATTATGTCATTTTGGATATAACGTAATCGATTCGATAATGTCTTTTTGGAAATGTCTTTTTGAATACAACGTAGTCGATTCGATTATGTCTTTATGTATATATCGATTCGATTATGTCGTGTTGTCTAAAGTTTTTTAAAACACTCACAGAATCGATTATGGACAGGACGTGATCGATTATGTGCAACAGTTTTTTCGAAAATGATTTTGAAATACAAACTGGCATTTAAAATTGTGAATGTTTTCAATTATTATACAGATCTTACGTTTTCAAATATCATAAACAGATCTTTAAATGTCTGAACGTGTTCATATTGTGAACTTTTTTAATTGATTTTAATTCCTATATAAAGAGGAAAATACACGTTGATAGACACAGAGCTAACTTGAGCACAAAAATATTTGTTTACACTCTCTGTTCTACAACAATTTTTAAGTCACTTGTGAAAGGAGCTGACGATCAGTGCCATTGTTTTGGATTCTCTCTTTCCAGGTGATATTGTTCTTGTATTATTCGTATATATGTAAACACCATAGTTGGTGTGGTGTTTCATCCCTTGTGAGTTTTCAAGGGAGGTGTTTTCATCTCTTGTGGGATTCAAGAGAGGTGTTCAGTCTTTAGATTTTCTTTTACATGTTTCAATTGTAATATTGGTTGTAATTGATTTTCTAAAGATAGTGATTGGGGAGTCATTCTCAAATTGAGGTGACTGGGAACTGGATGTAGGGTTGGCTATACCCGAACCAGTATAAATCCTTGTGTTCTTCTCTTCCCTTATCCTTCTACTTTATTTACTGCTTCCGCTCCGTTAATCGAAAAAGGGTATACATCTTAAAACGCATCAATTCACCCCCCCTCTTGATGCCATTTGTCTAACAAGTGGTATCAAAGCTTGGTTGGATAAGTTTTTTCTAAAAGATCCTTAAGATGTCTATGCAGAATCAGGTTTACAGGGAAGGTGCATCAATCAACAGGCCACCACTCTTTGAAGGTGACAATTACCCCTTTCGGAAGGCAAGAATGGAGATATTCCTACAAACTCTCGATTTTGGAGTATGGGATGCTGTTCTAAATGGTCCCTACATACCAATGGTGATGCTTGCTGAAGGATCCACACAAAAGGCGTTTCATCAATGAACTCCAGATGAAAACAAACAAGCACAATATGATGTAAGAGCTCGTAATGCTATTGTTTCTGCTGTTACACGTGATGAATTTTACAGGATATCAGGATGTAAAACGGCAAAAGAGATGTGGGAAACATTGGAGGTGACACATGAAGGAACGGACGAAGTGAAACAAGCAAGGAAGAACACACTCCTCCAAGAATACGAGTTGCTGGCCATAGGACAAAATGAAAGCATCAGTGATTTCCAGACGCGGTTCACTCATATCGTAAATCACCTAGAAGCACTGGGAAAAAGCTTTGTGAATGAGGAGCTGAACACCAAAATTCTCAAGTCACTGGATAGGAATTGGCAACCAAAAGTCACCGCAATATCAGAATCTAAAGATTTGACAAAGATGAACGTAGCAACTCTGTTTGGAAAGTTAAGAGAACATGAGATGGAGCTTCAAAGACTAAAGAATGGAGAAGAAACTGTCAAAATCAAAAACATTGCGCTCAAAGCTGAAAAATCGACAGAAGACAATGAAGGTGAGTTTTCTGACAATGATATTTCTTTAATGGTAAAACGATTTTCCAGGTTTATGAAGAACAGGAAAAAGGGCCGAACAACAAAGAAAGAAAAAGACCCAGCAATAAACTATAAATGCTATGGATGCAATCGATTCGGTCATATAAAGTCAGAATGTCCCTATGCCAAAAAGGAAGATAAAGAAAAAGAGAAAAAGAAAGCAAAGAAGCCCTTCAAACCAAATAAAAAGAAGGCATATATTGCATGAGAGGACAATGACTGGACAACCTCTGAAAGCTCGATAGATGACAGTGATGAAGAGGAAGAGGCCAACTTGTGTTTAATGGCAAATAGTGAAGATGAAGCCACCTCAAAGGTAAGCTCCACAAACTCTGATGATGAATATGATGAATTACATGTGGAGTATCAAAATCTGTACATCAATTTCAATAAATTGGTTAAAAAGCATTCCACATTGAAACAAAATTTTCAAGCTTTAGAAAATAAATTAAGTCATGTGGAAAAGGATAATGAAGGTTTGAAAAAGGATTTGGAAAAATTTAAATCGATCTCGAAAAATAAAGAAGTTATCAAACCTTGTGAAAATTGTAAATATCTTGAAAATAAAATTTTTAAGTTCGAGAAAATTTTAAATAAGTTTTCAGATTCTAAACAAAATCTCGATAATATGCTAAGTATACAAAGAGGGAGCTCTAGCAAAGCTGGACTTGGTTACACTCCCAAGAAAAGTCTAGAACCCCATGAAACCATCTTTGTAAAAGAATCAAAAGAAACAAGTTTTCGAAATAAACAACATTTTCAAAGAAATTCTTTTAAATATCCTCCTCAAAGATTAAGTTGCTTTTATTGCATGAAAGTTGGTCATTCATCGAATAAATGTTTTGTAAAACATGTTGGCATACCTAGTGGTAGATTTAAATGGATTCCTAAAAATCACAGATTTAAAAACTGCTCGCATTAAAACTTTTTCGCTCGCATTTAATCGATTATGACGTTTTCGATTATGGCATAAATCGATTATGACGTTTTCGATTATGACATAAATCGATTATGACAGAAAATCTTTTTTCTCGAAAAACAATTTATTTACACGGTGTTAATTAATTTCGAGATAATATAATCGATTAAATGACATTAGTTTTCATTTTTTTTTTGTCAATAAAGGTATGAGAAAGTTTGTTTCTACTAACTACAAAGGACCCAAAACTAAAAAGGGTACCTTAATTATTATATTTGGATCGACTAACAATGATCTTTGCCAAGAGTTTGCTAGGATTATGCAGGGTGAGTTCGAGATGTCGATGATGGGTGAGCTGACATATTTTCTTGGTCTACAAATAAAACAAAACACCGAAGGTATCTTTATCTCACAAACAAAATACTGCTCAGAACTCTTAAAGAAATTCGAATTGGAAAATGCAAAAGAAGCAGCTACTCCGATGGCAACATCTTGTTATTTAGATCAAGATGAAAAAGGTAAGATGGTGGATCAAACCAAATACAGAGGTATGATCGGTTCCTTACTTTATCTTACAGCAAGTACACCAGATATTATGCATAGTGTGTGTGTTTGTGCTAGATTTCAATCTAATCCTAGGGAATCACACCTAATTGTTGTAAAGAGAATAATTAAATACCTAAAAGGAACAAAATCTTTTGGTCTTTGGTACCCCTCAGGAGGTTCACCTAGCCTTATAGGATATTCAAATTCAGATTATGGAGGATGTAAACTGGCCAGAAAAAGTACAAGTGGTATTGTTTTCGATGATTTTTGGTTCGATGTATCGAACGTTAATTAGATATTTAATCACCTACTCACAATACGAATTGTGGATTACTTTTAGGCTAGCAGTGATTATCACTTTCAATCCTTCTTTTTATTTTTTGATCTTTAACTTATATTGCAGAAAGTGTAAATATCATACGAATAAAATAAAGGAATCCCAACCCATTAACAGATGCGTGCACATAAAGAAAGCAGTAATAATGAACACGAAAGAAGGAGCTTTTATTATTTACCAGGGATAAAACCAGAATAAATGCAGTAAATCAACAAGAAAGGCAACAAATGTTAGAAAAATGCAGTGTTTCGCCATTGGTGCTCTCATTTGCTCTCTGGCTTTTTCACTTACAAAAGGCTAACCCCTTTTATGTTCCCCGCATTGTCTATTTATACTACCTCATTACAAATAACCGTTTAAAAACGGTTTTCCCACATTCCCCACGTTTCGACCTCTTAAAATTTTATACACGTGTTTTTTCCTTTTACAAGAATGACGTGGAATTATCAAAGTGTCTCGATGTCCATTCTTCACATTCCTCGATTGTTCCCAGCTTTCTCGATCTTTAAATATGTATCTTCATCAGCGCCTTCGATCTTTTGCCACTCGATCTTCACTGAGTATCGACTACGTCTTTTTACCTGTGTCTTCAACTGTCTCGATATACATCGATGACTATTTCAATCTGCATCGATTTAAATCTCCATCTATAACAGATGCCCCCAAGATAATATCGACATGAATGTTCATGCATTCGATCATTATCTTGTACAAGGAAACAATAAAGTAAAACATTCCTGACATCTCTGACTTAGCATTAAATGAGCCATCGTTTGAGGTTCCCGCAAAAAACCCCTTCACCTACCCCTATCAAATCTTTCTCAGAAAATCCCTCGCGAATCCCAACCAAATATCAGAAAAACAACTTTTCTGTTTTTTCCCTCCAACAACGTCTCTCTTCAGGGTTTATAAAAACCCTACCTTTAATCCTTCATCTTTACGCTTTCACTTACTCAGTAATCTTTGCCTTTTCAGCTCCCTTGCCACTCTTCGTGTGTTCTTCTTCAACGAAGCTTTAACACTTCTTTTTCCCTTCCTCTACTTCACCTTAAAACTCTTCAATGGCCTTTTCAGATGTAACCATCATCCCTGACGCTGAGCTCCTAGAGTTTAATGGCACCAAGTATCTACCTTTCCCAGGATTGGAAGAGGAGACGAAGAAGCTTTGGGCTTCTCAGGTACTTCTCCCTTTCTCTCTTTCTGGCACCCCTTCTGCATTCGTTTGCCCCTACCGACCCAACTTCTCATTAGACACTATCAAGGACTTTTTCCCTTCCACACCAAAGGGACTTTCTCTAAGTACGGGAGCATCGATAAAGTTGGACTTCTTGGAGCTCACTTCGAAGGTATATCGAACGGGTCCGACAACCAACAGAACCAATTACTTGAATTGGTTAAAGAGAGTTGAAGTGACATATGGTGACCACTGGAAACGGATTGGAATCTTCGATTTCATTCAGTTAAGCAAACTCGACATATCTTCTTTCGATATGTCAATGTTCTTGGCGGCAGTTCATTTATGGAACAAAGACTTACATGCCTTATAACTGCCATGTGGTCCACTCTCTCTGACGCTTCTTGATGTTGCTGCCATCACGGTACTCAAACCAAGTGGGGAGATCTATACACTTGCAGCCTTCCCCATCGACTCCAAATTCGAGGTGGAGATCGACTGGTCCCAGAAAGCCTACGGCTACTTTTTGGGGCATCATTGCAATGAAGATCCCGATGCCACTGTCTCGGAATCGGAGCACGTGGCTTTCCTTGTGTATTGGCTCCATACACAAGTATTTTGCCCCTGATCAATCCAAATTTCCTCGAACATGTTCAACTTAGCATGTTTACTCCATCGAGGAAGACCTCAAATAAGTCTTGCTAAGCTTCTCCTAGCTCATGTTTACTTCGCATTTCATGAAGCGGCGGACACATTATATGCAGCGAAACCAAATGAGAATTTATCAGGGCCCATTTGGTTCATCCAGCTGTGGTTGAACTCGATTCTCGAAGGAATCCTTCCCCCTTCCGACAAAGCACCGTCGACCTATCCTCTGGAAGGGACTCGATTGACAACTCTCCTTCCACGCAAGATGAAGCCGTCTCGAGACAACTACGAGAGGTGCCTCCAGTTTTTTCTAAGTAAGGACCAATTTTCCGAGGATCTCGCTCCCTTCTCGAAGACTTCCCTCCGAGGGTCAACCTGGTTATGCCAACGCTTCCCAGCTCCAACACCAGGTGTCCAACAAGAGCTCATCGACATATGGAGGAACTTCCTTGCGTGGGACATTATCGTCGGGGGATTCCAAATGAAAGACGTGAAGTTCTTTCCATACCAACCACAGCTGTTGTCGAGGCAATTCGGCCTCTGTCAAATGCTGCCTTTCCCTCGGTTAAGTGACCCACATCTCCACAACCTTGTCATTACCGAGAAGACTCTTCAGAAAGAATTGAAGGCTGTGTTCCCAAGGAAAAAACTTGCCCTCGAGCCATATCCATTTGAGTCAGCCTACTATTTCACACAAGAGTTCCATACTTGGTGGACTCAGTGGTTCATCTCCAACCATGCTACAATTGATATTATATTATCGAGATTAACCACTTCCCCATCTCTTGTGCAGGATACTAGCAAGTCGAAGAAAGGTAAATGGACTCACTGCCTTCAAATTATTAAATTCGAGAAGTTTTACCAAGAATGTTATAACCCTGTACATTTGAGGGCCACCATCCTAGTGGTAGCTCATTCTCTTAGACGCAAAGTAGATAATAATCGAGAATCTTTCAAAGTTATAAACCCTTTAGGAAAAACTATTTTCGAAAAATATTGCCCCAAAAACCTCCCGATTTTTCCCTCGGCACCCTTTGGAGTAGGCAAGCCACTAACTCATCCTAAATGGGTTAGAGAACTACGTTCCGATAAGGAATTATATCAAGATGATCACGTAGATACTCCTAAAACAAATGTAACTGTTTCTCGATTGTCATATTTTCCTTATTTAAACTGTTGAGAGAACGAGCTACCCTCATGGTTGCAACACATTAAGTACACAAGGATTTTGACTCCCACTCTTTGGGGTGAGAATTCTTACTACTTATCTTTATCGATATTCATTCCTTGTGTATAATTAACCCTTATGTTCGATTCATGTTTCAGCCAAGCCGAAAAAACTTCTCGAACAAACCGAAGACTGGGAGAAAGACGATGAGGGGGCCCAGTCTCGACATGAAGCGGCTTCTTCGATCCCCTCCAAGTCCACAAAGCGAAAGTCTTCGAAACCCCTGAGCTCCAAATCCAAAGTTCCAAGGAATCAGGTAAATATTTCGAGATACCTCTTTACATCCTATTTTCCTTGATTCTCGAACTTTTTTATTTACTTATCATTCTTTCAGGCGCAGCCAGCGCCAACTCGAGTCTCTTCATCCGAGAGTGAAGAAATTCCTCTCGTGAGAAAGAAAATACAAGACTCTCAACTACAAGAGGTATCTCTTATTTTCTCTTTTCATATTGTCAATTTCAATATCATCGAATCTATATGATGAATTTTGGATGATCTTCCTTATTTCAGGTTACCTCGACCACAAACATTTCCAACAATCTGGATTCACACATCGAGGCAACCTTAACCGTTGAGCCAACAGTCCCAACCCCTATCAGTCCAACACTTCCAACCCTCATCAGTCCAACAGTTAATGTGTCGGTAAGGTTTCGATAAACATTTTACATTGAGCTTCTGCGTCTCATCACTACCAATAACTCAACTTTCATTTTGTTTACAGGATCCTGCATCGACACAACCTTTGGCCACTGTCACCCCTGAAGGTGATGACTTGATTATCGTCGAAGGTAAGCTTCTTAACTTTATGCAGGGGATGTTACAGCTTCACCCGTCGAGGATCCAAACACTCTACACATCCAGCTGCCTATTGCCGACGTCCCAGAGGCTGATGCTGCCCCCGAGGGCAACGTCGTCAACGAAGAGGTTCTTCCTCCTCGATCACCTCTCGCTGTCGAAGCGGCGGACCTCCCTCTTTCTCCAAGTACATCTGAGCATCGAGAGGCTCAAGATGATGAGGGGCAAGGTCAAGGGTCACCTCATATACTCTCGACTGAGACGATCCCCGAGTTAAGCAACCTCACCAGCATATTGGAAGAGATCGAAAAAGACCCATTCTCCATCCTTAATATGTTGGATACATTATCGGATCCGTCTCGAGTAAGCAGCTCGACGTCCCAGCCTTCAACATCGACCTCAACTTCCGACATCGACGCCATCATGAAGAACTTCAGAGTGACGGCCTACTCGACTCCCTTGGACATCCTTGTCCAAACGCCCCAACTAAAAAGGGAGATTCAAGAGATCGTCGAGGAGGTCTCGAAATTCGAAGCGAAGAACTTTCCACCTGGCTTTGAAGCTGAGGTAAAAGAGTTTGTCTACCTCTTTAATCATGCTCGAGACATACAGAAGAAGAGGAAACAACTCAAAACTCAAAAAGTTGATTTCGAAGCCACAAAGATAATGGGAGTGAACACTTTAAATGAACATAAATGTTCAATCGAAGATGTTAACTCCCAAATGTCCAAAGTCAATCTTGACAAGGCTTCGTCTTCCGAGAGGAGGATGCGCATTAATGCCAAGATCGAAGCTCTGAAGCGTCAACTTGATGAGCTCGATACTTACGATGAAGAGCTAGGAAATAAAGAGGCGCAACTACAAGAAAGGCGGCAATCTTCTCTATCTCAGGATAGATCATCTGCCATCCATCTATCCAACACTCTAGCTGAGATAGGCAAAATAGATCAAGACTTAGAAGATGTAGCCATTTCTTGGAACCAAAATGCTCGTGCTTTCCATATGCATATTTCCGAGCATCGAGACAAACATGTCTCATAATTTAGGACTTGTAAAAATCTTGTAATTTATTTATATTATTTTTTTTCTTGTACACATTTATCTTAGGTACATTTCTTATATATATATTAATCGAAAAGTTCATTACAACTTTACTTATATTCTACACATGTGTGGTTCATAATGCTTTAAATATTTCCCATTTATAGTTAACATCGATTTTCCCGTTTCACAATCGACAATTTTATAAGCGTTACCTGATAAAACCTTTATAATTTCAAAAGGTCTTTCCCAACTCGGAGACCATTTCCCATAATGCTTCGACTTTTTATCCATGGGTAGAATTACCTTCCACACAATATCTTCCTCTTCAAAGGACTTATTCTTCACCCTTTTGTTATAAACTCGAGCAATTTTATTCTTTTGTTGAATTATATTTTCTAAAGCATTCAACCTTTCTTCGTTCAACTCATTTAACTCGTCGAACATAGAATTCCAATAATCTTCACTCGAGATTTCTCCTTGCCTTTGAATTCTTAACGACTGTAAATTTATCTTAACAGGAAATACCGCATCTTGACCATAAACTAACCTAAACGGTGTAGTTTTAGTGGAATTTTTAGGCAAATTTCGATATGCCCATATAACACTTGGCTTAATGTTTCATACCAATTTCGAGGTTTAATCCCAATATGCTTCTTAATCAAACTAATTATCACCTTATTTATTGCCTCCACTTGTCCATGGGCTTGTGCATAATAAAGTGTTGATGCTAGTAGCTTGATATTTCTCGACTCAACATATTGAACCACTCTTCTTCCAGTAAACACTGTTCCTCGATCAGTCGTAATCGATTCTGGTATCCCAAATCGATGCACAATGTGATCCTCGATAAAATCAATCACATCCTTTTGTTCCACATCTTTTAAGGGAATAGCTTCTACCCACTTAGTGAAATAATCTACTGCGACTATTATAAATTTATGACCCTTTGATGAATGAGGATGAATTTGACCGATTAAATCGATAGCCCATCCTCTAAAAGGCCATGGTTTTACCACTAAGTGTAACTCACTTGTAGGTATTCTTTGCATTGGCCCAAATTTTTGACATTCTTCACAAGACTTTGCATAATTTATGCAATCTTGTTTAATCGAAGGCCAATAAAACCCCTTTCTCAAAATTAACCATCTCATTTTTTCACCTGCTAAATGGGCATTACACAATCCACTATGGACTTCAGCCATAACAATATAGGCTTCATTTTCACTTAAACAATGCAAGAACACACCTTCGACACTTTTCTTGAACAACTCATCACCAATTAGTGTATAACTCTTTGCTCGATACATGATCTTTCGATCAACCGGAGCTTGTGGATATTTTAAATGAGTTATTAACGGTAATCTCCAATCATTTACGTCGAAGTTCGTAATACAACATATATCGAGACTCTTAGGCAATTTTTTACGAATTTCGATCATCCTTTCTAAATTCTCTATTGACAATTTATACTTAGATGCAATTTGTGCTAAATCGTTTGCCTCTAGATTAAATTCTCAATGAATATGTTCAAAGTGTATTTCATCGAACCCTTTAATTAACTCGTGTACCCTCGATAAATAGGGCAATAAATTAAGGTTCAAACACTTATATTCTCGCATTACTTGTTTAATCACTAATTGAGAATCACCTCTTACTAAGACATTTTTTGCTTTCATTAATTGCAAAGTTTCGAGACCCACTATCAAAGCTTCATATTCAGCTTCATTATTCGAGCAATTCGGGATTATTTCAAACAATAATCTTGTAGGAACATGATTTGGAGATATTATTAAAATTCCTACTCCAGTTCCTTTATCATTACTCGATCCATCGAAATATAAAAGCCACCGAAGATTCTCAACATAACAGTCGATTAAATTATTAATAGTATGATCTGCCATAAAATCGGCAACTATTTGTCCTTTTACTGATTTTAATGGTTCAAAATTTAAAGTGAACTCAGTAAAAGCTAAAGACCATTTGCCAACTCGACTGTGTAAAATGGGTTTCGATAAAAGAAACTTTAACACATTGTTTTTTGAATAAACAATCACTTCAATAGGTCTCATAATATTTGAGTTTACAACATGAGAAATACAAACAAAGACCTAATTTCTCGATAGGAGTATATCAAGTTTCAGCACTAACTAACAATCGGCTTAAATAATAAATTGCCCCTTCTACTCCATCTTCATCCTCTTGAGCTAACATACTAGCTATAGTATCTTCAGATGCTGAGATATATAGCTTCAAAGGCTTTCCTCGATTTATCGGCTTCAGTACCGGAGGATTGCTCAAACTTTTCTTAATCTGCTCAAGAGCTTCTTGATGTTGAGTTTCCCATTTGAATTTTTCTTCTTTCTTCAAACTCAACAACGGAGAAAACACGCGCGTCTTTCCGGCTAAGTTGGCAATAAATCTCCTTAAGTAATTAACCTTCCCCAACAACGATTGCAATTGTTTTATATTCTTTGGGGAAGATATTTCAAGAATTGCCTTAGCCTTATTCTTGTCGACTTCGATGCCTTTCTTGTGGACTATGAATCCAAGAAATTCTCTTGCATGTACACCAAAAGCACGCCCCTGGGCATCGAAATGCGGTTTAGTCTATGCACACTCTCATTTTTCCATTTTTCTTAATAACAGGAACTATATTAGAAACCCAATCGACATACCTGGCTGTTCGGATGAACTTAGCTTTTAGCAGCCTCTCGATTTCTTCTTTGATCTTGCTCAGGACCTCTGGTGCAAACCTTCGAGGTGTTTGTTTAATGGGCTTCTTTCCCTCGATTAGAGGTAATCGATACTCTACTAAACTCCTGTTTAATCCTGGCATTTCATCATAGTTCCATGCGAAGCAATCTTTGTATTCTGTTAGAATGCTGACTAATCTCTCTCGAGACTCTTGGTCTAATAACCTACTGATGAATGTAGGCCTTTTCACATTTTCATCTCCCAAGTTAATCTCCTCGACAGGATCTTGTGCTCCGATCTTGCTTGTATCGGTGATTGTTTTTTCAAATCCTAAAGGAGAATGATCATAGATACAATCTAGTTTCATCTCCTCATTATTGAAAACACTTAAACCTAAGTCGACTTCAGCATTCGACTTTATTCTTCCTACCCTACTTACTTGCTCATCTTGACTCGATTCATTTTTCCTTTCATTAGCATATGCTGCTAATCGAGCAAAGAACTCAGAGTATGGTTTACCCTGCATCATCATCGGCCACTTCGAGGTTGGCCCCCTCTTCAATCAGAAAACCTCTCTCCAGATCCATCTTCAGACGGCGAGGCGCAAAAGACTTGTAGTTAAAATCACTCATGTCTTCAAAAGTAAATGGCCTTGTAACAGCCATCGTCTTCAAGATTAATTGAGAGCAAGAGCTAATTCTCTTTGAAGTTCAAGAGGTAAGCCTCATTTCTAGAATCTTATCTTGATTTTTCCATAATTCAAGTGGTGATTGTCCTTTGCACTTATCTTTCTTTATGAAAGTGGCGTGTTCTTCATTCTCTTGTCTTCTCCATGTTTTCTCTTTTCATTTTCTTGAATGTTCTTCATAGCTGCACCTTTACTCTTCATTTTAATCAATTTTCCACCGATTAAAATGTTTTTTTTCACTTCCTATGGCCTCCTATGACATGTATCTTGATTTTAATCGGTTGAAACATCTTAAAACTTGATTTTCTTGAGTTTGCACCGATTAAATTCATCAACAAGGGGCTGGTTTCGTTTTTTGCCATTTCCATCCATTTGCACCGATTAAAATGTTTGTTTTGATCTTCTATGGCTTCCTATGGGTTCTATCTTGAATTTAATCGGTTGAATTGAATTGTTTTGCAATTTCTAAGTGTGGGCCGAATTTGAACCCTAACATTTGGGGAAAAATCTGATTTCATGTTCTTCCTTGCAATTATACATGCTATTTTGATTCCATATGCCTATACACATGTTTGATAAATCCTACAACACTTATAATGCCTCCTAGGCATCCATCATTTGGTATCAAAGCTCTAAGGCTTCAAACATGATGTATTTGAGTCTAGAACATCAAGAACATGGATCTGATTTTTTTTCTGAAAAAAAAAACTGTAGCAAAAAAAAAAACAGTTTTGTAAATCTGTTTTTGTTTTGGTTGAATAGTCATAAATTCTTGGTTAATCTTGATTAATGAATTGTTGTTAATTGATGCACATGAAGTGTTTGATAAAATGACATTCATTAGTCTTTGGTTGCCACTAGTTTGAGTCATCTTTTGTTGTTTTTGAGTCATATGTTTGTCAAGTTTTCTTTACCATCTAATTCTTGTATTACTTGATTTGTTAACGAACGCAGTGTATACACACTGGTCTGCTTGTACCACTTCGAGCTGACCCTCGCGATTCCAAAGAAATAATTTTTGATGGGCAGTCGATGGTACTGCCCCCACTCCGTGTATCCATTCTCTACCCAAGAGCACATTGAAGTTGGCCCTCGAGTATAATACCACAAATACAGTGGGTCGCCTCACTGTACCTATAGTCACATCGAGCGCGATCATCCCTTCTGAGCTCGATGCCTTTCCGCTAAAATCGGAAACCATAACGTTATGAGGAATTAAATCCTCCTTCGACTTGCCAAACTTGTGCAGCATATTACTTGGCAAAATATTAATAGCTGCACCCCCGTCTACAAGAATCTTATCGACCTTAAGACCCTCGATTTGTGTCGTCAACATCAGAGGCTTTAAATGAAACCTCATTTCTTCACTAGGGGGATCGATGAATGCTGCATCTCGATCCGGCGAGACGCAGGCTACTTGAGTCACCCAAACAGCATTAGGTTTCAATGCTGGCTCATAGTAGTCTTCATCTTCCTTAAATTCCCTTCTCAGCCTTTGATCTCTCTCGACAGCTGGAGCGAAATCTGAAGGGAGTATCGAGACAACTCCCAAATGTATATTACCTTCTTCGATGTCGTGATAAGAGGCTTTCGATGGTCCAACCCATTCACCCATCTCTGGCCTCATCTACCCCGAGAAGTTCCTCTTGTTGAACTTCTTCCATTGGGTTTTCGACATATTCATTTGCTCCCAAGGAGCTTCATAAAAGTACTGAGGTTTCTGGAAACCTCTTCCTCTTCCTCTAGGATAGGATATTCTGTCGAATATCCTGCCCCTCGATCCTCTACCTCTTGGTATTTGAGGATAATAAGCTTCTCTGCGTACCCATTGATTTACGGGCACTCGAGCATTTGGTATATAGGTCTTTGGAGATGCAACCTTAGTGTCCGATTGCACCTTCTTTCCTTTCTCAGACACAGCCTTAGCGTCTTCCATCTTCTTTTTCTTTGATTCTTCAAATGCAGTAGCAGCCGATTTATCAAATACTGCACTGCATCGAGGACAGAGAGTCACTGTCTCTTCCTCGGTCTTCTTCTTGATTAAGAAGTCCAATAAAGTATCTCCCGCCTTGGGATATATTGGCTTCTCGTAGGGCTCAAACTCTTCCAACTCCCGATCAATTTCGTCCATTTCCATATTAAGATGTTCAGAGTCGACATCATCAGTAACATCGAACATGAACGTCTCGAATACATCAGCAACATCGACACCTTCAGTAGCGCCGACACGTAGCACAGGCTCCGCTACGTTAACTTGGACTTCAAATGGATTAGTATCCACGTCCATCGGTTTCTCCTCGAATTTGAGCCTCCCTTGCTCAATTGCGTCCTGGATGACATTCCTGAAATGGATACAATTGTTAGTCCAGTGTCCATATATATTATGAAATTTACAATATTTTCTTCCTTGTCTTTGTTCTTGAGTTGGTAATTTATGTTCTTCTGTTAATTTGATTTGTTTATCTTTTAATAGAATATCGAAAATTTTGTCTTCCTTAGTCACATCGAAACTATAGGTCCTATTAGCAAGTTTATCTTTTGCTTGCCCTTGTTGTAACAGTTTACATATATAAGGCGGACCTACTTTTAATTCTGCCAAATTCGCCTCTTCCTCACAGACTGACTATTCTTCTATTGAATTTGATATTTTGACATATGATATCTTTTCTTTCTTATTAGGCCTATCAAATTTTCGATATCTTTCATTTTCATATTTTATCTGTTCGATTCTCCAAACTTTGTCAGCCAACTGAGCCATATCCCGTAAAGGTAAATTAACTAATTTTTTCCTAATCGGGAATTCTAGACCAGAGGCAGCCATTCTTACCAACTCATACTCTAGGATTTGAGTAAAGCACCTCGATTTCATCTGCCTAAATCAATTAAGGTAATCATCTATACTCTCATGATTGTACCTCTTGATGATCATTAGATCAACCAGGCTAACTCTATTTTCTCCCCTAAAGAATTGATCATGGAACATCCTTTCAAGTTGGTTCCAATTATATATAGAGTTAGGCGGTAATGTAGTAAACCAAGTGAATGCATTTTTTGTGAGAGAACTAGGGAAATATTTCATTCTTAAGTCCTCGGTCATATTAAGATTACCTCATTCTATCTGGTATCGAGCCACATGTCTACTGTGGACTCTCCAATGTCTCCAGAAAACTTGGTAAATTTCGGGATTTTACAACCCCTGGGTAGTTCAGCCTCTAACACAAAGTTAGGAAAGGGTGATATGAAATAGGGTTGTTCCACACGCCCCATTTCTAACCCTTGTTGGTTCAAAAACCTGTCCAACACTTGGTTAAGTTGTTCAAGTTTATATAGACCTCCGAACCGATGTGGTTCCTCGATGATCACCGGTCCTCGATCGTTATTTCTTTGACCGATATTATCAAGTGTTTGACCTCTTCTTAACAATCGGAATTCTCCCAATCGAATGTGAGGTCCTTGGTTTTGATCATTTACGGGAGTTCTATCCCTCATATTTTCTCCAACTCTAGGGACAACTAGTGCATCCCCTATTCGAGTCATCTGATCGGCCAATCTTTGAAAATTGTCGTTAGTAGTTTGTACTAACGGGTTAAGCACAGTTGTTATTTGTTGGGTCAACATATTAACCATTTTGAAATTGCTATCATCCATTTGTTGTCTTATCACATTGAGTGATGCATTCGATATTCCAATATTGACATTTTCGATGTCAGGATGATTTCTTTTGAAATGCTCTTGATTTAGAGCGTATCTTCCTTCTTGATATCCTCTTTGATTATCTCGACCCAATCTTGGTGTCGGCTGCCATCTCGGCATGCCCCAAGGGAACCTTTCATTTTGTGATGTCCCTTGTTGTCTAGGCATCGAGGTTCCTGCCCCCGTGTTATTATTATGAAACACTGGTGGGGGTATCGATTCTAACCTAGTAAACACATGAGGACCTACACTAGTCGTTATCGGACTAGTGATTGATGCACTTTGAGTTGACACAATACCCTATGTCATAATCGGAGTATTAGCATTACTGGGTAACCCTTCAGGTATTCCAGCAGTCACTAAGTTACTCCCTTGTTCATTCCTATTAACGTCAGAAGCGTTATTCACACTATTCTGATTGTTCATGATTATCCTACCACTTCTTAATAACATGCAATTAATCAATGCAAATAAAGTGGATTTTAGGAACTAGCCAATTATGGGTCCCACTGGGCGTGCCAATTTGTTTTCGATGATTTTTGGTTCGATGTATCGAACGTTAATTAGATATTTAATCACCTACTCACAATACGAATTGTGGATTATTTTTAGGCTAGCAGTGATTATGACTTTCAATCCTTCTTTTTATTTTTTGATCTTTAACTTATATTGTAGAAAGCGTAAATATCATACGAATAAAATAAAGGAATCCTAACCCATTAACAGATGTGTGAACATAAAGAAAGCAGTAATAATGAACACGAAAGAAGGAGCTTTTATTATTTACCAGGGATAAAACCAGAATAAATGCAGTAAATCAACAAGAAAGGCAACAAATGTTAGAAAAATGCAGTGTTTCACCATTGGTGCTCTCGTTTGCTCTTTGGCTTTTTCACTTACAAAAGTCTAACCCCCTTTATGTTCCCTGCGTTGTCTATTTATACTACCTCATTACAAATAACCGTTTAAAACGGTTTTCCCACATTCCCCACGTTTCGACCTCTTAAACTTTTATACACGTGTTTTTTCCTTTTACAAGAATGACATGGAATTATCAAAGTGTCTCGATGTCCATTCTTCACATTCCTCGATTGTTCCCAGCTTTCTCGATCTTTAACTACGTATCTTCATCAGCGCCTTCGATCTTTTGCCACTCGATCTTCACTGAGTCTCGACTACGTCTTTTTACCTGTGTCTTCAACTGTCTCGATCTACATCGATGACTATTTCAATCTTCATCGATTTAAATCTCCATCTATAACAGGTACATGTCATCTACTTGGCTGTTCACTTGTTTCTTGGCACTCCAAGAAAGAGGCTTGTGTTGCTCTATCCACAACTGAAGCTGAATATATAGCTGCCGGTTTTTGTTGCGCACAGATTTTATGGATGAAACATTAGTTAGAAGATTATAACATTTTTCTTAGATCACATCCCTCTTACGTGTGATAGTACTAGTGCAATTAATTTAACTAGAAATCCTATAATGCACTCTAGAACTAAACACATAGAAATTAGGCATCATTTTATAAGAGATCATATTTCAAAAGGAGATTGCTTAATTGAATATATCGATACAAAACATCAGTTAGCTGATATCTTTACAAAACCTTTTCCTAGAGATAGGTTCTATGAATTGCGTATAGCCTTAGGAATTTTTTATGGAAGTTCGATTTGAAATTTAAGTTTTTGTGTGTGAAAATCGATAACATTATATTAATCGTTATTATATTCTTAATCGATTTGTCTCTATGTATGTTTTTCTGATGATTATCAATAAAAAGGGGGAGTATAATTGTGTTATCTGGTAGAAATTAATTGATTAAGGGGGAGTACAGATTTAATTACCTAAAATAGGGGGAGTACGAAATTTATTATGTTTTACACTAACTTCAATACTAATCTTAAGCTGATTACAGAGTCAAGCAATTTCTTCTTAAATAGGTGTTTTCTTGATCATCATCAAAAAGGGGGAGAATGTTACCAAAGAGGCTCAAGTCATCACTCTTTAAAGATTATATATTGAGTTTTGATGATTTCTCAAGTAAGCCAGATCAAGATCGAAGAAATGAAGATTTGAAGAATCGAGCTCAAGTCAAAGACGTTAGTGTCGAATCATTCTGGAATAAGAGAAATCGAAGATAACAACATAGATCCAGCACTCTTTCACTCGTGATTTTTTTAATGGGTAAAACTGTTTTTATTGATCGATCGATTTTGGATATAACATAATCGATGGTCTTAACACAATCGATTATGTCGTGTTTTTCAAACGACCATTTTACATCGATTTGATTATGTCATTTTGGATATAACGTAATCGATTCGATAATGTCTTTTTGGAAATGTCTTTTTGAATACAACGTAGTCGATTCGATTATGTCTTTATGTATATATCGATTCGATTATGTCGTGCTGTCTAAAGTTTTTTAAAACACTCACAGAATCGATTATGGACAGAACGTGATCGATTATGTGCAACAGTTTTTTCGAAAATGATTTTGAAATACAAACTGGCATTTAAAATTGAGAACGTTTTTAATTATTATACAAATCTTACGTTTTCAAATATCATAAACAGGTCTTTAAATGTGTGAACGTGTTCATAAATAGTTTTTAATATTGTGAATTTTTTTAATGGATCTTAATTCCTATATAAAGAGGAAAATACACGTTGATAGACACAGAGCTAACTTGAGCACAAAAATATTTGTTTACACTCTCTGTTCTACAACAATTTTTAAGTCACTTGTGAAAGGAGCTGACGATCAGTGCCATTGTTTTGGATTCTCTCTTTCCAGGTGATACTGTTCTTGTATTATTCGTATATCTGTAAACACCATAGTTGGTGTAGTGTTTCATCCCTTGTGAGTTTTCAAGGGAGGTGTTTTCATCTCTTGTGGGATTCAAGAGAGGTGTTCAGTCTTTAGATTTTCTTTTACATGTTTCAATTGTAATATTGGTTGTAATTGATTTTCTAAAGATAGTGATTGGGGAGTCATTCTCAAATTGAGGTGAATGGGAACTGGATGTAGGGTTGGCTATACCCGAACCAGTATAAATCCTTGTGTTCTTCTCTTCCCTTATCCTTTTACTTTATTTACTACTTTCGCTCCGTTAATCGAGAAAGGGTATACATCTTAAAACGCATCAATTCCCCCCCCCCCCCTCTTAATGCCATTTGTCTAACATATAAATATTACATAAGGGAAATTAGAATGGAGTGTTATGTGGTAAAGTATCACATGGGTTTACTAGAGAGAGAGGAAGCTTGATTGTGATATTACATTGCAGTTTATAATATTCTTTTGTTGGTTTTGGTGTAAAAGGTGCATTGCATATCACTATCAACATTTCATCATGAGCTTATTGTCTTGCATTGTGTCTCACTAATTAAAGTTGGACTTTAAATGAAGTTCAAGCGTTAACATTACTATTCCTCAACACAACTTAAAAATATTAGTACAATTTTTCGTGAGTTATTTAAAGAATATTAACTGTATTATCCACTTTCACATTGTCAAAAATTTAAATTTTTGTTTTATTTAATATAAATACTTGTATATAAATCCACCCTCTTTTAGAAATAATAAAAGAAAAAAAATATTTTTTTATTTTCTCATTATTATTTTATACTTTTTATTGTTGACAAATTCTTAATATGATATTTTTTTAACACCAATTGTAACACTCCCATATTTTAGAATATAAAGATATTGGATTATAAAGATATTAAGTTATAAAAATATTAAGTTATAAAGATATTAGATTATAAAGATATTTGGTTATAAAAATATTAGATTATAAAGATATTTAGTTATAAAAATATTAGATCATAAAGATATTATATTATAAAGATATTCAGTTATAAAAATATTAGATTATAAAGATATTTATTTATAAAGATATTAGATCATAAAGATATTATCTTCAATTATAAAAATATTAGATTATAAAGATATTGGATTATAGAGATATTTGATTATAGATATGAGATTATAAAGATATTATATATTATATTATAAAGATATCAAATTATAAAAATAATACAGTATAAAAAAGGTTAGTTGGGTAGTTTATTTTCACACACCTCTATTCTCTCTATCTCTATTCTCTCTATTCTCTTTATTCTCTCTATTTTCTCTACACTCTTCCTAAGGTTTAGATACTGAAACCCTAACAGTTTCTAGATCCAGAAGAAGAAATAGGAGACTAACGGTGTAAGAAGGAGTTCTACCCGATTAGTTTTGTGAACGGGTAAGTCTAAGTCTGTTTATTCTTGAGAATTTTCTTTTGGAAAGTTTATGGTTTTTGAAGATTTTTCTCAATCAATTCTCTTTATGGGGAGATGTTATCCAGGATTTTGAGATAAAAGATGAGGTAAGGATTAGGATTTCAATTTTTCCATCTGAGTAAGGAACAAACAAAAATCTAGGTTAGGGAAGTTAATGTTCAAAAATATATAAATCGATATTAAGAAAATTAATGTTATATATATATATATATAATTAGTATGTTTTGTATATTATTGTTGTATTGAGTGTAATGTGTGAAAAACCTTGTTTTTTATATTGTTTATGATGTTTAAGTTGATATTTGGATGTTTGTTGACAATCAGTGGAATGGAAAATTTGTTTGAGGGGTAGAAACGAAAGTTTCTTTCCTTAGAGGGTTTTGGTCTCGATCCTATTCTTGTTTATAAATTTAGATTATTATCTCTAAATAAAATTGAGAAAAATTGATTGGTTATGTATGACCTATGATGTTTTTGTGTGAGGTCGAGTAGAGCCAAGGGTTGGTGCCCATAATCTACTGATATGTAATGATGAGATGTTTGGTACTCGGGGAGGTACAACTTTATGTGACGCCGAGTAGATCCTGGGGTTGGTGCACATAATCTACCGATGTGTGTTGATGGGATGTTTGGTACCCAGGGAGGTACAACTTTATGTGAGGCCGAGTAGAGCCTGGGGTTGGTGCCCATAATCTACTAATATGTGTTGATGAGATGTTTCGTACCTGGGGAGGTACAACTTTATGTGAGGCCGAGTAGAGCCTGGGGTTGGTGCCCATAATCTACCGATGTGTGTTGATGAGATGTTTGGTACCCGGGGAGGTACAACTTTATGTGAGCCCAAGTAGAGCCTGGGGTTGGTGCCCATAATCTACTAGTGTGTGTTGATGAGATGTTTGGTACCCGGGGAGCTACAACTTGCATTTTAGGTGGTAAGCTATGCTAGAGCGGATACAATGAGATCCCAGGTTCCACTGGTAGTCCCGGTCACGTAGACTAAGATCCTAGGTGGTGAGGAGCCGATGGGGGATGATGAAGACCTGCTCTGAGGCTACATTGAGGTAGGCCAGGGCCAGAGTAGGGTTGACAATAGTCCTACCCTGTGGGTAGAGTGGTCAGAATGTTATTGTGCCGGTACAGTAGCCGACCACAATGTGACCCACAGGTGTTAGTCTCTGATTTCGGGCATAGTAGTCGTGTCTTTCGGAAGATGTTTTCTTTTTAGGACATTTTGAATGTGCATGAGAATGTTGTGGTTATTTGTATTACATGATAATATTATTTGTGTTGTTACTTTTGATTTATTAAAGATGTGTTAGATTTGAAAGCATTTAAGTATGTTCTATGATAAATGTGCATGAGAATGATATGATGATGAATATTACATCATACTATTATTTTGTGTTGTTATATTTTTTGAATTATTAGCTTACCCTGCAATTGCCAATTGTTTGGCCTGTGATGATCATGTTTTATTACACGGGAACAAATATTTTAATAGGTGAGAGGGATACTTCTGAGTCTCAGGACTAGAATGGAAGATGAACTAGCAGTTATATGCATATATTTATATATGTTTTTATATCTCATAATAGAATTTTGTACTAGTAGAGATCTTGTTTTTGTATTGAATAAAAATCATGTATATATATAACATATGTTTTATTATCAGTTAATGCGAGTTACATTTGCACATTGAATATGATAATAGTAGTGATTTATTGGGTCGTTACACCAACCTTATTGTTATTCAAGGTTAACAAGATTCATTCTCATACAACTAACTAACCTTAATCTTAGAATGTAACTACGCTAAAATAATACATATATACACCATATCTATGTTATAATGACACTTTTTTTTATAGTTTATTTTCTTAAAAGTTTTTTTCACACTTTTGTTGTAAGAGAAAGAAAATTATAAATATGTGGTTTGAAAAAGAGTGGTGTATGTGTATCACCACTCTAAGACTAATTGACCAGCCTTAATATCAGGACGCAAATGATTGTTCCATGTTTCTCAACATTGGTTGCAAACTCCTCCCTCCAATCTCTCAGCCAATCCATCCTTTATCACCATGTGTTGTTTTACCTATCTTATCAGTTTCTTGTCCTCTTCTTTATTCCCTAGTCCCTTGATCAAAGACAGAAGATTGTTACTTCCTTCACCTTCCCACCACTTTTGTGTTCTTACATGATTTGTATATCTTTTTGGAAAGTCTCCTGTATGAAATTTGCATATATCTTCCCGAAATAATGTAAGGTTGTTTGATGTTTACTCCTTTAAAAGTCTCTCCCAAAAAAGCACATACATCGTTGTTCCTTGCTTGTTGTCATTGACGGGAAAGTAGCAATATAACTCATCCGTTTTTGTAGAAGTCAAAGCAGAGTTCATAACATCACAATCACAAATTTGAAAATCATTAGCATGACTTTCTCCTTTTAATATATTCCATTACTAGGTTTACATCTTAATCATTCTCAATAAGTTTGCAAATTGCAAAAGTCTTTTTATGATTTGAAGCAAGCTAGTAGAGAATGAAATTTCAAACTTACCTCCACTCTTGTATTTTCAGTTTTGCTCACTATGTTCGTTTTTGCTTATCATTCTCGTATATGTTGATGATATGATACACACGGAAAACAAACAATGTGATAGAATTGAATGTTGTCAAGAATCATTTTAATACTAATTTTGGGATCAACGAACATGCTCATTTTTGCTTTTATTTAGGATTGGAGCTTTGTCTTTCTACTAAGGATATGATACTTAATCAAAGAAAGTGTTGTCCCGAGCGACTCTCTGATAGTGACATGTTAGCTTGCAAGCCTGCATAATTTCCTATGGATTCATCTTGTACATTGTATAGTGATAAAGGATAATTGTTGGATAACCCTTGTAACACCTCACTTTTTTTTGTGAGATTAATTAAATATTTCAGGATTTTTAATTTAATTAATATACATTTTTTCTATTTTTTTAATATTTACCATTGATTTTTAATATGCAGTATTTATTTTATAATTAAAAAATAATTAACTTTAGAATATGATGTCTTATTTAAATAAATATCGAAGTCGTAGATCATTGAGAACACCAGTACTTTGAGAGAGAGGAAGAGAGAAAGTCATTCCTGTTTTTTTACAGGACTATTATGATAAAAATACTGTTCCAGATTTGTTCAAAGTTGGATCAAGCTGAAAATTTAATAGGTGGTTTGCCACATCTTGTTCTCAATTCTGAACGATTGGATCATTGATAGGTTTAAGTAGGGAGATATTTAGTTCACACATTCCTTGTTTTAGGTATGTTTATGAAAGAGGGGTTTTCCTCTTTCATCTTATATGTTTTTTAAGATGTGAATTGAAGAATAATATGTGTAATTTCTTAAATTGATAATATTTTTATTGTTTAACCCCAATTTCTTATTTTAGGTGTGTTCTTGAAAGAGAGATTTTCCTCTTTCATATCTATTTGATTCCTAATTACTCTTGTACGCTTTTTATGATGTGAATTGAAGAATAATATGTATGATTTCTTAATTTAATAATACTGTAATTACTTTAGAAGGGAATTGTGAATTGTGATATAATTTTAATGATGAATGAAGGATAATGTGTATTAATTGGATATTACTATATTGATTTATCCATTGATTATGATAAAAGTCATGTGCTAAGTGATTGTGACTTTAAGGGTGAACTAAGATGAAGGAAACAAATGTATAAGTGTATAAGATGTCATTGCACTTATGTGAATATACATTATAATGTGAGGTCATAATGTGAGATCATAACGTGAGATCATTGTGTATTGCTTTGGCGATCAAGTGTGATATGTGATTGATGCCACATGTATTCATCATCCTAATGTGTCTATAGGTACGACATGCTTGTATATGGTGTGATTGTGATATGGATAAGTTGAACTTATGGATAATTCTTGTGGAGGCTAAATTAATTTGTTTCGCATGTTTGACTGTGCTTAAATATGATTAATTGTTTGAAACTATCTTGCAGTGTCTTCACACCACAACCAGAGTGAGATATTTCTCTCTCCCTTTATTTTTTGTCTTGTTTTTCCTTTCGTATTGCAGGTGTCCCCTTAGTTTGATGCTGGTGAAACTTAGTTTTCATGGGACTACTCTGATAGGATATGTAACATCAGGATAAGACTAGGAAATTAGGACCTTGCTTTTATTTAATTTTAATTAAGACTTTAATTGGTTTATATTACACTATGTAATTTTGCTTTTGTACGTGTTATTATGTGAATCCTTTACCCTGTGTATACTAGTATTATAGATTTTATTAATTATGAGATTATTTCAGACTTTGTGGAATGTGCTACTTTTATTCTTATGATATATGATGTGAGGTAGAGGGTGTCACAACCCTTCTAAGTATAGAAGAATTGTAGGACATTTGCTTTATTTAACTAATACTCGTCTAAACATTTGTTTTGTTATTCAACAATTGAGTCAATATGTTTCTAAACTAAGGAAACCTTACATGCAAGTCCATCGTGTTATCAGATATTTAAAGGTGTTTTTAGAAATTAGCTTACTTTTTTGTTCACAAAATAATGATAGCATTTGTGCTTTTTCAGATCTTGATTGGGCCCGTTGTCCTAATGGTAGGCATTCTATCACAACGTATTGTATTTTTTGGGATGCTTTGATTTTTTGGCAGTAAAAGAAACAAAAGAATGTCTCTAAATCCTCTTCTAAAGCTGAGTATAGAGCATTAGCTTCAGTGACCAGTGAACTCTAATGGTTGTATTATTTATGTAGTGACTTGAATCTCTTGATTCCTACTCCTTTTACAAACTTTTTTGTGATAACAGAGCAACTATACACATAGCTAAAAATCCTACATTTCATGAGCATACAAAACGTATTGAAGTTGATTATCATTTAATTAGAGAGAAACTTCAAGATGGTCTCATTCACTTACTATCTATTTCTTCTTCCTGTCAAGCTACAAATTTATTCACTAAACCTCTTCATCCTCAATCATTCAAAACAAATATTTTGAAGTTAAACTTTTGCAGTCCCTTGGATTCAGCTTGAGTGATCTTACTGAAAACAAAGTATGTTCAAATAGATAATCAAACATGAACAGTTCATTTACAAGATTCAATCGAAACAGCTTTCATACAAGGATCAAGAATCACAGCAGAACTAAATATGTTTCCAACACCCAATTAAGATAAGGTGGTTCAGGTGCAATCAACTCCCAAATAAACAGTTGCAACAAAACTAACATGTAACAAGAAATTCTCTCTAAAACCTCACAGGTGAGTGTTTCTCTCTACATCCACTGTGTTTGAGCAAATCAAAGTTACTTTTCATTTCCAGTCACATCACAAACACAAAGTCAACATGGACTAAGGTCTTTTCAAAGGTTGTAATGGGGCTGGGTTCCAAAATAAAAAAAAATTGGTTTTTCAGGATTTCAAATGCATGCTTAAAAGAAAGAGAGCACATCTACACTTGACTCAAAGCTTCATTTGTAATCTCTATCTACCCCATTGTTGGACCCTACAATTTTCTGTAATTGTAATCCTCCTTTTTCTTCCTCTTCCCTTTCTTTTCTGTTCTTTTCTTTATTTTTTTTATTTTTTATTTTTTTTAGAAAGAAATGAGAAAAGGAGTGGACTATTTGATTCATTCATTCAATTTACACCCAAACTTTCAAATAAAAAAGGTAAATAGTGAATTATTTGATTCTTTCACTCACTTCACAACCTGCATCAACAAATTCCAGTTTAAAGTTGTAATATGTACCTATGCTCCCTTTCCCTAAGCATGAATAATATGCATTCAGAGTTGGGGTACAATAAAATGATCAGCTCAACTGGGTTACCAAAAAAAAATGTCAAAATATATACAGGTTAGCTGTTTGGCCCTGGGCTTAACAAGATATTCACAAAAAATGTCTTAATCACTTCCATGATTCCTTATGTGATGCAGAAAGACCAGAAAATCAAGAAACAACAACTACACTCTCAACAGTGAAAATCAGGTCCTCTGTTTTGTCAATTATTGTTACAACCATTTAATTTGTTCAAATCAAGCACCCTTATCCTAAATCCAACTGGATTAAGGATTCAAACACAATCCTGCATGTTTCACCTAAATTTCCATCTACTGAGCTATTCCAATTAAATCAAGCCTACATTTTGATTCTCTTGAACTACTCCCACAAACTTTTCCAATGGCCTTCAAGCAAAAGATTAAAGTGCTAAAGAACAAAATTTTTGAAAACGGTGTGCTAACTTCCCAAAAAAAAACAACCACAATGATCACACAATTAACAACACCATAATCAATAAGACACTCAAATACATCAAGCTCAAATACAACAGGCTCAAATACATCAGGCATAGATAAGTTCCAACTGAAAACAATAAAACATGAAAATGAACAAAAATAGCAAGAAATAAAATAACAGAAATTAAATCAAGTTTCTCATAAAAACATCAAGAACCATAAGCTTGCATCATCTTCCCAGAATGAGGAGTTAAAATCTCATTCTCCTCTCGATGCTCTGACTTAATCTGTCTCAAAATCTTCCTCAGGTAGCTCCTCTATGCCTGTCCTTGAGGCTCTTGCACCATCCCCAGCATTTTCCTCTCTAAATTGAGAACCTGCAGCATACTCACCACCATATGGACCATATGCTCCACCTGCTCCATACTGCTGAGAACCTGCAACATACTCACCACCATATGGACCAGTTGGTCCATATGATCCACCTGCTCCATACTGCTGCCCAGACCCACTCCCCCTGCAGGAAAGTACCATCCCCAGGCCATGATGCATAAGGGAGGAATGGTTTTGGGCTCATCCAAGGGTTGTGCTCTCCTTCTGGTACTCGGTGATAGAGTTCTTGGTGCATATGCAACATACCTTTATACATAGTTGTGTTTTGTAGGTGAGTGTGCTCCATACCTTCCCGGAGACGTGATCATCCACTGATGATCCTTGTTATAGCTCATTCGACTGCTGTTCTGGATGTGCTTCCCGTGCTGGAGCTGGGGAGTAATGCTATTGAGGTTGCTCCATGGGTTGGCCCTTATCAGGATTTGTACAATTCTACTCAATAAATCTTCTGTCTGTGGTGGGCCTGCCTGATCCTCACAGTAGGGTTGACCTCCACCCCTTGAGCTGCCCATAGGGCGGTGATAAGAGCTGGGAGCCCAAAAGAACCTTTCACCTCTTCGTTATTTCTATTGGCTTCCAATCTGACAAACTTGTGGATCTCTTCAGAGATGATTTTTGCCACGTCCACAAAAATGTTCTCATTTATCAAGCAATAAAGGAAGTGGCATCTAGGCACATTGAGATCATAAACATGTCCTATGGGGACAATGTTTGCCAACAGGAATGTCATCCACACTTGGGTGACGATCTTCATATCTTTCCTCTTGATCCTCAGGAGATTTCCACCCTGCCCCAGCTGGTATGACCAGTTAGGGAGGCAAAGTGATTGAGCCACTTGTGCCTCATTGAAGCTGTTGCAAGCACTCCTCATCCTCCGGTACTCGCATTGCTCATCCTCCCCTAACTGCATGTTGTCTAAAAAATCATTAATTGCCTCTCTATTATAGGCAACCTACCTGCCTCTCACCGGAGACCTCTGATCACTTGGTCCATTCTCCAATGGCCAAACATTTGCATAAAACTCCAGTACTATTTCTGGGTCATATTTGGGCAGTGGATTGCCTAGAGTCAGCCAATTTCTTCTCATCAAACTTGTCATAAAATGGTCGCACTGTCTTGGAGAGAGGTTCACCTTTCTCTTGGAGATGAATGACCAATGCTTAATTTCTTCATACCTGTCCTGCCTCCTCCTATCTCTGAAAATATTTAAATTTGAAGAGTTAAAAGTATATAAAATATAATATAAAAAAATTCAAGAATTATTTATTTTTTTAAAAAATTACTTTTTTAGTTTATTGTTATAATTTAAAAGCTACATAATAATATTTACTATCAAATTATTCTCTTAAATTTTTATATTAGTTTGATTTTAAAGTCAACTTATGTTTTTAGTATTTAATAATGTTGAGAAATGATAAGATTAGAAAAGAATAAATATGATATTCTAATTTGAAATTTTTTATTAGAAGAATAAAAATAAAAAATATATAAATGAAATATTAATATATCTATTTTGATTATCTATTAGAAATTTATTAGTAAAACAGGAAAAAAATCTTAAATCCTAAATCTAAAAGGGAAACATGTGATTGATTGATGTGATTTTTATCAATTCACCAGCACCACATGATAGATTAACATTGCTGACAACCACAAATGAGTATTTAATCTCTTTCAAGTTAATGTTTACATTATGCAATGAATAATTTATATTCATATTTGTAATATATAATTTAGCAATTATTATATCATTATATATTGATATATAAATTTCCGCCTCTCCCTTCCATTCCAAAAGTGTAAATTAAGACAAACAATTAAATATAAGTTATTTGATAATATTTAATATACTTGTATAAAACTTAAATCTGAATGTAATCATTAAATTAAACATAAAGAACTGTGAAGGATTTACTCAGATAATATTTTTCAATTGTAGTTTATTTTGAAAAAATGTTCTTTTCTAGATAATATTTTGTTTTTTATATGTTCTTTTTTTATGAAAATTCACACGGATATGATCAAGTGATTTTATTTTTCGGATCTCTATTTTAAATTAATAGAACTTCTTTTAACTAATAAAAGGAATACATTATTTAGTGTCAATCATTTAAGTGTTTTTTATGATTTATATAATAGTCAAGAAATAAAAAAAAGTATTTTTCCACATGTATGAAGTTTGTATTGTAATTTTTTTTATTTCTAATCTACAATAATTATATATAATTTCTTTTCTCACTTTCATAATAATTGTGTAAACTAATTAAAATTAAATGGCAAGTAAAATAGTATATATGATAAAAAATTAATTAACATTATCTTAAATTTAAAAATTACAAATAAATAGGAATTATTTTTGAAAAAAAATAATTAAACAATAGAAAAAATATTAACATGGTATTAAAGATTAAAGTATATAATATATAAATCTGAGCATTACCACAGCCTCCCTGTTTTGTTTTAATACTTGGCCACCTTCCTTTTGAAAGTGGTGGAAACTAACAAATGAGTGGATCATATTTATTTAAGTTATATTATTTAATGATTTATATAATACTATTTTAATTTTAAATTTTTGTCACTATTTTATTCTGCATTTTATCTTTTCATTATAAATTACATTCTATATTCTATAATTATAATTATTTAATTATTTAATTATTTTTTACACTATAATTAAATAATGGATAAAGATATAATTTATTAATTTATTGTATAAATTCAATATCTTTTTATAAGTATTAGAAGATAAAGTTTAAATGGATTTTACGTTAAATTCTTAATTTATTTTATAAATTCAATATTTTTTATAAGTATTAGAAGATAATATTTAAATGTATTTTAGGTTTATATATATATAAAATAAAATAATTTTATTTTTTTATAAAATTATTATCTTTTTAAAGCTTAAATTATACATCTTTTCTAGAGTTTCTAAAGGACTCTTGAGTAATTAGAATGTTGAGATTATGTAAGATTTTCTTGTTTGATTTTTTTTTTCAAGTTTAGAGTAAGAGAAGTTAACTTGAATTATTAAATTTCATTGATTTATAATTATAATTATAATTGCTGGATTAAACCCTAGTTTAGATGTTAAGAGAGACTTTGATTTAGTGCAAACTAAAATTTAAGTATAAATTTGTAAATTCATATATAAATTGTAGTTGGATTGTTTGATTTTGATGGAACAATTGAAGGTTGATCAAATAAGTAATAGAAATATTTTTCATTTTGGTGAGTATGGAATTTTTCTCTCCACTGCTTCTGTTGTTTCTAAAATGGTATGGGGATTGTCAAGGCTCGAGTTCCACTGCTTCTGTTGTGTATTCAGGTATTTCCTTTGCTGGCCTAACTCAATCCAACTCTCTTAGTCCTTGGGTTCTAGACTCTGGCGCCACAGACCACATCACTGGTAATAAATCCTTCTTTACATCCCTATCTACTTTGGGTTATTTGCCCTCTATCACTATGGTTGATTGCACTATCTCCTTTACAAAAGATTTCGTTTGTTTACAGGACCGGAGTTCAGGACAGACAATTGGCATCAAATGTGAGTCCTATGGTCTATATCATCTACGGACAACTGCCCATGTTGGTTTGGTTACGGAGTCTTCTTCTCTCCTTCATGCTCAATTGGGTAATCCTAGCCTTGCCAAGATGTAGCAGCTCGTTCCCAGTCTGTCCAAGTTGTCTACTTTTTCCTGCGAGTCATGTCAATTAGGCAAACACAGTTGTAGTTCTTTTTCAGTTAGTGTCTAACAACGTGCTTCTTCTCCATTTGCTTTAGTTCACTCTGACATTTGGGGACCTAGTCGTGTCCAGTCTAATATAGGATTTCAATGTTTTGTCACTTTCATTGATGATTACTCAAGGTGTACTTGGTTATTTTTGATGAAAAATCGTTCAGAGTTGTTTTCTATCTTTCAATTTTTTTTAATGAAATAAAGACTTAATTTGGTGTGTCTTTTCGCATTTTACGTAGTGATAATGGCCGCGAGTATCTTTCTCATTCTTTTCATAATTTTCTGGCGTCTAATGGCATTCTTCACCAAACTTTGTGTGCTTATACACCTCAACAAAATGGGGTGGCTGAGTGCACGAATAGACATCTCATTGAAACAACTCGAACAATGTTAATACATGGAAATGTTCCTCAACGTTTTTTTGGGGGGGTGTTGTTCTAAGGGTTTGTTATCTAATTAATTGCATGCCTTCCTCTGTTTTAGAAAATAAAATTCCTCATTCAATTTTGTTTCCACATGAACCTCTCCACTCTTTATCTCCTAAAGTTTTTGGGTCAACATGTTTTGTTCATAACTTAGGACCTAATGTGTCTTTTTAGGTTTCACTAGGTCACAAAAAGGGTATAAATGTTTCTCTCCATCTCTTAATCGTTATTTTATCTCTGCAGATGTCACTTTCATTGAGTCTTCTCTCTATTTTAAAACCAACATTTCTACCTCTACACCTATTTCTGACATAGCCATTATTTCCCTTATATGTAAACCTCTAGTTGAGTCTAGTATAGGTCCACCAACATGCATTCTTTAAATATGTGTAAAGTATGTAATCACATTCTTGAACATGTCTTGCATATGTCTGCAAGCTTTTCAACCACTTATTTCTTACATGGCACTATGTTATGATTAGAGAAAACTTTAACAGTAAGGATTGAGTTAGTTTCAATCCAAAGTTGGTTCATCCTCTGAGATCAGCAACCTCTAAAGCAAGAACCACAGTCATAAACTCAGTTTTAAGGACAAAGGCATGAAGGTCGTGAAATCTCCTATGAACTTACCAACGCTGTCTCGAAAGATACCAGCAGCAGCCAACCGAGGAGAATATCTGGCAGTCTCATCAATATTAAAATATTTATGTGAATATTTTATTTATATATTTATATTTTTTATCTTTTACCTACTCATATTTAAAGTAATATTTTTATAACTTTTATTTGTCCGACCAATATAATTTTAATAAATAATTAAAATATACATATCAGTATGTTATTTATATATAATCTTATTTTATTACACTTTCAATAATTTTAATTTCTTAAATTCAAATACTTTTTTATTAATATTTTTTTAATTGAAATTGAAAAATATTAACTCATAATTACAATTTTTTAGTTATAAGAATTAAAAATTAATCATTCACAACTAAAATTTATAGTTCTTGATTTAAAAAATTATTTCATTATTGATATACAGGATAATGACACATTAATGCACCATTTTTTCTTAATCTTATTATATTTTATATATTTTACTTCTTTTAATTTTATAATTTTTATACACATATTTTAAAAATAAAAAATATTTATTATAATAATTTTTGTTTGGAATACGAAGCTATTTCTTCAAGTATACAAAGTAGATATTTACATTTTTTTGTGTAATAAAAATATTATCTTTATATTCAAAATATAAAATATAAATAATAAAATAATAGTTAGGATTTGTATTGTATAATTTATATTTATCTTCTATTATAGGAGTAATATATAAGTTTAAAATAATTAAAAATAAATAGAAATATGAAAAGTGAATATGAAAAGAGTTCATATTATACATAATTATATATATATATATAGATAACATATACGTATATATTGTTGGAGTACCCCCTAGATAGTCTAGAATCTCTAAATCGTCTAATAGTGTTGTGACGTACTAGATAGTCTAGCATCCCAGACTCTTTAGTATCAGATGTTTTGATGATAACAAAAAGAATGTATTTTCTATTCTATTATCATCTAAGAAGTTGCTTTGTGCAGTTGACCAATATAAGACCCCTAGTAGGTCTCATTTAAGACTATTAGATGGTTTACCAATGTAAACTTTATTTAATTTCAAATAACCAAGTCGAATCATACTTGGATTTTATATTTAAAATTGATAACGAGTTCATTGAAACAAAATCATATTTAAATCAATTATAAATTAAGAAAGTATTTGAAATTAATGAGCAAAGTTCAAAACAAAGAACGAACAAGGAAATAGAAGATATTATTTGTATTTATTTGAATTGTTTCCTTTCAGGAATTGGCTAACGTGTTTCGAAATCATAAAGTCTTTCCTAATCAAGCGTCCAATGACAATAAGAACAAAGATCTCGTTACGCAACAAGAATTTATCAGATATCGTCTAGGACATTGTAAAGTAAAGATCAAGGACGAATTGAAATGCAAATTAAAGCTTTAAGCAACGTTCGAAATTGTGAAAGCCATAAGGAGACTTGAAGATTGACAGGTGAAGACTTGTAAAATAAATATTAATAAAATAAATTAGATAATAAAAGAATAAAATTATATTAAATATTTAATTATTCTTTAAATTCATACAATTTTATAGAATGTTACTAACAAAAGTGTAACAATCCAATATTTTAGATTATAAAAATATTAGACTATAAAGATATTTGGTTATAAAAATATTAGATCATAAAGATATTATATTATAAATATATTCAGTTATAAAAATATTAGATTATAAAGATATTTAGTTATAAAAATATTAGATTATAAGGATATTATATTATAAAAATATTCAGTTATAAAGATATTAGATTATAAAGATATTGGATTATACTGATATTTGATTATACAGATATGAGATTATAAAGATATTATATATTATATTATAAAGATATCATATTATAAAGATAATACATTATAAAATAAAAAGGGGCTAGTTGGGTAGTTTGTTTTCACATACCTCTATTCTTTCTATTCTCTCTATTCTCTCTCTACACTCTCTCTACACTCTCTCTAAGGCTTAGATATTGAAACCCTAACGGTCTCTAGATCCAGAAGAAGCAATAGGAGGCTAATAATGTAAGGAGGAGTTATACCCAATCAGTTTTGTGAATGGGTAAGTCTAGGTCCATTTATTCTTAAGAATTTTCTTTTGGAAAGTTTATGGTTTTTGAAGATTTTTCTCAATGAATTCTCTTTATGGGGAGATGTTATCCAGGATTTTGAGATAAAGATGAGCTAAGGATTAAGATTGCAATTTTTCCATCTGAGTAAGGAACAAACAAAAATCCAGGCTAGGGAAGTTAATGTTCAAAAATATATAACTTGATATTAAAGAAGTTAATGTTAAAATATATATATATATATAACTAGTATGTTTTGTATATTATTGTGATATTGATTATAATGTGTGAAAAACCTTATTTTTGTATTGTTTATGATGTTTAAGTTGATATTTGAATGTTTGTTGATAATCTATGGGATGAAAAACTTGTTTGAGGGGTAGAAACGAAAGTTTCTTTCCCTAGAGGGTTTTGGTCTCATTCCTATTCTTGCTTATAAATTTAGATTGTTATCTCTAAATAAAATTGAGAAAAATTGAGTGGTTATGTATGACCTATGATGTTTTTGTGTGAGGCCGAGTAGAGCCAAGGGTTGGTGCTCATAATCTACTGATGTGTGTTGATGAGATGTTTGGTACCCGGAGAGGTACAACTTTGTGTGAGGTCGAGTAGAGCCAAGGCTTGGTGTCCATAATCTACTAATGTGTGTTGATGAGATGTTTGGTACCCGGGGAGGTACAACTTGCATTTTAGTGTGGTGAGCTATGCTAGAGCAGATTCAATGAGATCTCAGGTTCCATTGGTAGTCCCGGTCACGTAGACTAAGATGCCAGGTGGTGAGGAGCCAATAAGGGGATGCTGGAGACCTGCTATGAGGCTACATTGAGGTAGGTCAGGGCTAGATTAGGGTTGATAGTAGTCCTACCCTGTGGGTAGGGTGGTCAGAGTGTTATTGTGTCGTACAGTAGCCGACCACAATGTGACCCACAGGTGTTAGTCTCTGAGTTCGAGCATAGTAGCCATGTCTTCCGGAAGATATTTTCTTTTTAGGACATTTTGAATATGCATGAGAATGTTGTGGTTATGTGTATTACATGATAATATTATTTGTGTTGTTACTTTTGAATTATTAAAGATGCATTAGATTTCAAAGCATTTAAGTATGTTCTATGATAAATGTGCATGAGAATATGTTATGATGGATATAACATGATACTATTATTTTGTGTTGTTATATTTTTGAATTATTAGCTTACCCTACAATTGCCGATTGTTTGGCCTGTGATGATTGTGTTTCACTACACAGGAGCAGATATTTTAATAGGTGAGAGGGATTCTTCTGAGTCCCAAGACTAGACTGGAAGATGAAATAGCAGTTATATGCATATATTTATATATTTTTTATATCTCATAATAGAATTTTGTCCTAGTAGAGATTTTCTTTTGTATTGAATACAAATCGTATATATATAAAATATATTATTATCATCAGTTAATGCAAGTTAATTTGCACATTGAATATGATAATAGTAGCGATTTCTTGGGTCGTTACAAAAAGAAAATTTTCAAAATTAATAAAAGCCTTGGTTTTGACAGCACATGCACAATATTTGACATTGGAAGTTTGAATGCTAGAGCAAAACAAAATTGAAGTAATTTAACTTTTATGTTTTAAGAGACCAATCAATCAATTATAATTTTTAGGGATTTCACCTTATAATTTGTAATTTTTTGTAATGGATTATTTAACTTTTTGAATGGAATATCTCCTAATATAATCAATTATATTAAAGCGTCATGGATTATACATCTTTTGAACAAATATATAATTATAGAAAAAATTAGACTGAAGTCAAAATTTTTATATTTTATGAATGTATTTTAACAAATAAGTTATTTAAATTTTAAATACTAAACGTGTTTTTATACGTAGTTAAATTATTTAAAAAATTTGTTCTTGATTTTAAAAAGTTTTAGGGAAAATTATTTTATGTTTACTTTAAATTTAAATAAAAATATCATAAAATTAATATGAAAATTAAATATAACAAAAATATAATACACAAAAAAATATTTTGATATAATACTTTTAGTCACTACCGATTTAAACTGATGTTATAATTTTTAATTACTTTAGTGTTATAATTTGAATTGAAACAAAGCTCAGTTTAATTGAATATTAATTTAATAATTGTGATTTTTATTTTCTTAAAAAATAAAATTAATAAAATAAATTAAAGTTATATAAAATATAAATTATATTAAAAATTTAATTATTCTCTTTTCATATATTTTTATGAAATTTTGTCAACAAAAATTTAAATATTATTTTTAATTTTATAAATTAATTATTTTACAATTCATTATTTTTAAATTTTACTTCATACATGTTCTCATTAAAATTAAACTAAAAATATTTTTATAATTTATTATATTATTTAATTAGTTATCATTCAAATTTATTATAAATTTTTTACTATTTTTTTATTCTAAATAATTTTTTATGTATTTTTTTCTTCTTATCCTTGGTCGCCCGAATCGAAAAATTGATAATGACTTGGAGTGAGAATTTTTTAAAGTTTCCTTCATTTCATTAAATGGTGATTTCAGTCTTGAGTTGGAGTAGGAAGGAGTGCATTGTAGAAATTTTGGTGTTCAACTCAGAATTCAGAAAAGATATATCAGTGAAGTAAAAATGTATTGGATGAATCAAAATAGGATCCAAACAAAGCCTGCATACAATAAGAAATCAATTCATTTTCAATCATGTTGAATATCCAACAACTGATTGTTTTTTACCATAAAATTATTGAAAAAAAAATAATAGTAAAAACATATTAAAAAATCTAAAAAAATTGGAACTAAAAATTTTATTAAATAAAAGAAAATAATACTTTCAAATGGTTGAAAGAAAAATTGCTTTGCTTGTAACGACCCAAGAAATCGCTACTTTTATCATAGTTAGTATGCAAATGTAACTTGTATTAACTGATAATAAAACGCATTATATTTAAAATTTGTATTTGTATTCAATACAAAGGGAATCTCTACTAGTACAAAATTCTATTATAAGAAATAAAGACATATATAAATATAATGTGTATAACTACTACTTCATCTTTCACTATAATCCTGGGACTCTGAAGCATCTCGCTCACCTATTAAGATATCTGCTCCCGTGTAGCAAAACACGATCATCGCAGGCCAAACAATCGGCAATTGTAGGGTAAGCTAATCATTCAAAAATATAATAACACAGAATAATAACATCATGTAGTATTCATCACCATATCATTCTCATGCACATTCATCATAGAACATACTTAAATGCTTTAAAATTTAATGCATCTTTAATAATTGAAAAGTAACAACACAAATCTTATTATCATGTAATACACATATTCACAACATTCTCATTAACACACATAAGTAGATTATGGGCACCAACCCCAGGCTCTACTCGGCCCCACACAAACATATCGGTAGATTATGGGCACCAACCCCAGGCTCTACTCGGCCCCACACAAACATATCGGTAGATTATGGGCACCAACCCCAGGCTCTACTCGGCCCCACACACAAACATATCGGTAGATTATGGGCACCAACCCCAGGCTCTACTCGGCCCCACACACAAACATATCGGTAGATTATGGGCACCAACCCCAGGCTCTACTCGGCCCACATACAAACATATCGGTAGATTATGGGCACCAACCCCAGGCTCTACTCGGCCCAACACACAAACATATCGGTAGATTATGGGCACCAACCCCAGGCTCTACTCGGCCCCACACAAACATATCGGTAGATTATGGGCACCAACCCCAGGCTCTACTCGGCCCAACACACAAACATATCGGTAGATTATGGGCACCAACCCCAGGCTCTACTCGACCTAACACACAAACATATCGGTAGATTATGGGCACCAACCCCAGGCTCTACTCGGCCCAACACACAAACATATCGGTAGATTTTGGGCACCAACCCCAGGCTCTACTCGGCCCAACACACAAACATATCGGTAGATTATGGGCACCAACCCCAGGCTCTACTCGGCCCCACACACAAACATATCGGTAGATTATGGGCACCAACCTCGAGGCTCTACTCGACCCAACACACAAACATATCGGTAGATTATGGGCACCAACCCCAGGCTCTACTCGGCCCAACACACAAACATATCGGTAGATTTTGGGCACCAACCCCAGGCTCTACTCGGCCCAACACACAAACATATCGGTAGATTATGGGCACCAACCACAGGCTCTACTCGGCCCAACACACAAACATATCTGTAGATTTTGGGCACCAACCCCAGGCTCTACTCGGCCCAACACACAAAAACATCATAGGTCATACATAACCAATCAATTTTTTCTAAATTTTATTTAGAGATAATAATCTAAATTTATAAACAAGAATAGGATCGAGACCAAAACCCTCCATGGAAAGAAACTTTCGTTTTCTATCCCTCAAACAAATTTTCCATTCCACTGATTGTCAACAAACATCCAAATATCAATTTAAACATCATAAACAATACAAAAACAAGGTTTTTCACACATTACACTCAATACAACAATAATATACAAAACATACTAATTATATATATATAGCATTAATTTTCTTAATATCAATTTATATATTTTTGAACATTAACTTCCCTAACCTGGATTTTCTTTGTTCCTCGATCAGATGAAAACAAACTGCAAATCCCAAACCTTAGCTTCTCTTTTATCTCAAAATTCTGGATAGCATCTCCCCATAAAGAGAATTTATTGAGAAAAATCTTCAAAGACCATAAACTTTCCAAAAGAAAATTCTTAAGAATAAACGGACCTAGACTTACCCGTTCTCAAAACTGATCGGTAGAACTCCTCCTTATTCTGTTAGTCTCCTATTGCTTCTTGTGGATCTAGAAACCGTTAGGGTTTTCAATATTTAAACCTTAGAGAAAATGTAGAGAGAATGGAGAGAGAATGGAGGTATGTGAAAACAAACTACCCAACTAGTATATTATATTATCTTTATCATCTGATATCTTTATAATATATAATATTTTATAACTGAATATTTTTATAATATCTTTATGATTTAATATTTGTATAACTAAATATTTTTATAATATCTTTATTATCTAATATTTTATAAATGAATATTTTTATAACATAATATATTGGGTTGTTACAATCTTCCCACCATTAAAAATATTCGTCCTCGAAAACTGACTTACCAACAAATAGATAAGGATAGGATTCTCTCATTTGGTCTTCTAATTCCCAAGTGGAATCACCCGTTCTTTCATTCCAAATCACCTTAACCATGTTGATCATTTTGTCTCGGAGTTGCTTTATCTGAAAATCAGTTACCCTTATTGGCTTGACTTCCATAGACAGGTCCTCTCTAATTTGCACATCATCTGACTCCAAAATGTGACTGGGATTATGTACATATTTTCTCAATTGAGATACATGAAACACGTTGTGCAAATTTGTTAAATGGGGTGGCAAAGCCAATTCATAAGCCACTGAACCAATCTTTCGAAGAATTTGATATGGCCCGATGAACTTTGGAGTCAACTTTCTAGATTTTATGGTGCGACCCACTCCTGTAGTAGGTTTTACTCTTAAGAAAACATGTTCTCCTATAACAAACTCCAAAGGTCTTCGCCTCTGATCTGCATATGATTTTTGTCTACTCATAGCAATTCTCATGTGCTCTTGGATTTCTTGGATCTTCTTTGTAGTCTGTTGTAATAGCTCGGGTCCTACTAACACTTGTTCACCATCATGGTACCAACATAGAGGTGTCCTACATTTTCGTCCGTATAGTGCTTCATATGGTGCCATCCCAATGCTGGCATGATAGCTGTTGTTATAAGTGAACTCTACTAAAGGAAGGATTTCATCCCAACTCCCTAGATGATCCAATACACAACATCTCAACAAATCTTCTAGTGATTGGATCGTCCTCTATGATTGTCCATCTGTCTGTGGGTGGTACGCAGAACTAAGCCTCAACTGTGTGCCCAACGCATCTTGTAATGTTTTCCAGAATCTAGATGTAAATCTAGGATCTCGATCAGAGATGATACTGGAAGGTATCCCATGTAACCTCACTATTTCCTTGATATACAATTGAGCCAACTTGGTCATAGAAATCCTCAAGTTCACTGGAAGAAAATGGGTACTCTTTGTCAATCTATCAACAATCACCCATATTGAATCGTGCCCCTTAATTGTTCGCGGTAAGTGAGTAACAAAGTCCATGGCTATGCTATCCCACTTCCACTCTGGAATTTCCATCTGTTGTAACATCGCTCCAGGCTTCTGATGTTCCACCTTAGCTTTTTGGCAAGTTAAGCAGGAAATCACATATTGGGCTACATCATTCTTCATTCCTGACCACCAAAATGATTTCTTCAAGTCTTGATACATCTTGGTCATCCCAGGATGTAAACTGAGATGACTTTTATGTCCCTCATCCAACACCATCTTCTTAATCTCTAGATCAGTTGGCACACAAACTCTATTTCTAAACCTCAAAATTCCATCTGATCCTAAACTAAAGTCTTTCACCTTATTAGTCCCCAAGCGTTCTACAATAGCCTTTAATTCTGGATCAACTTGTTGCCGCTCATAAATCAGTTTTAGAAAGTCATTAGTTATAGTAAGCATACTACAACTAATACGATCTGAATTCACCACTATATCCAGATTCAAATTTCGAAATTCTTCTAACAATTTTAGTTCTTCAATCATTAGTGCTGACATCTGCACCGTTTTTCTACTTAAAGCATCTGCTACAACGTTTGCTTTTCCTGGATGATAGTTTAATTGAAAATCATAATCCTTTAAAAATTCCATCCACCTTCGTTGCCTCATATTCAACTCCTTTTGATCAAATAAGTATTTTAAACTCTTATGATCACTGTACACTTCGAACTTGGAACCATACAGATAATGTCTCCATATCTTCAAAGCAAAAACAAGCGCAGACTAGTTCCGGATCATGTGTGGGATAGTTCTTTTCATGCAACTTTAATCGCCTAGACGCATAAGCAACTACCCTTTTTTCTTGCATCAAAACACATCCTAACCCCTTATAAGAGGCATCACAATAAACTTCAAAAGGTTTATTTGTATCTGGAATCACCAATACCGGGGAACTAGTCAATTTCTGCTTCAAACTCTGGAAGCTCTGTTCACACTGGTCTGTCCAGGCAAACGGCTGGTTCTTGCGAGTCAATTGAGTTAACGGGGCTACCATTTTGGAGAATCCCTTTATGAACCTCCTATAGTATCCGGCCAAACCCACAAAACTTCTCACTTCAGTCACTGTTTTAGGGCTCTCCCACTTCAACACCGCTTCGACTTTTGCAGGATCTACTGAAATTCCCTCTACAGAAATTACGTGCCCCAAAAATTGTATTCTATCCATCCAAAACTCGCACTTTGACATTTTTGCATACAACTTTTTCTCTCTTAGTACCTCTAATACAAGTCTTAGATGTTCTTGGTGTTCTTCCGTAGTCTTAGAATAAATAAGAATGTCATCTATGAACACAACAACAAATTTATCTAAGTAAGGTCGAAAGATTCTATTCATGTAATCCATGAATACTGCTGGAGCATTCGTCACTCCGAAAGGCATGACCACATATTCGTAATGACCATATCGTGATCTAAAGGCGGTCTTTGAAACATCTTCATCTTTCACCAGTATCTGATGATACCCCGATCTTAAGTCAATCTTAGAAAATACCGTAGCTCCATGCAACTGATCTAGTAAATCATCTATTCGAGGTAGAGGATACTTATTTTTTATGGTCAGCTTATTCAACTGACGATAATCCACACACAGTCTAGAACTTCCATCTTTCTTCTTAACTAGTAACACTGGTGCACCCCACGGTGACACACTAGGCCTAATGAATTTCTTCTCTAGTAATTCTTCTACTTGCTTCTTCAACTCAGCTAATTCTACTGGGGCCATTCTGTATGGAGCCATGGAGATTGGTCTTGCTTCCGGGACAAGTTCAATTCCAAACTCCACCTCTCTCTTAGGAGGTAACTCATACACTTCATCTGGAAAGACATCCATGAAATCATGTACCACTGGAATATTCTCCACAGGTTCATCCTTTGTCGATTTTAGGTTAGCAAAAATCATAAAACATTGGACCCCCTCCTTCAACTCATTTGAAATTTGTTTCACTGAGGAGATCTTTACTCCCCCTTGATCAGAGAACACAAGTTGCTTCTTACCGCAATCAATTATGATGTTATTGGTTGATAGCCAATCCATTCCTAAGATCACATCTAGGTCTTTTAGAGGTAAACTTATCAAGTTAACCTTAAACTTGTGTCCGTCTATTATGATAGGACACTGAGTGTAGACAGAGGACGACTTCACCACACTAGCAGTTGGGGTTGTTACAACCAATTCAAAAGGTAGATCATGTACAAAAAAATTCATTCTCGCCACACATTCCTCAGCTATGAAAGAATGTGTAGCACCTGAATCATATAATACTCTTAAGTTAGAACCATGGATAGAACACACACCTTGTACTAAGTCATCTGATTTCCCTGCTTCTGCTCCAGTCATCGCAAACACCCTTCCAGCAGCCCTAGGCTTTGTCTCTGTCTCTCCTGGTCTCGAAGGAACCACCCTAGAAGGGGCGAAACTCTGTTTCTGAGGACAATCTTTGACCTTATGACCAATCTTCTGACAAAGGTAGCAGGAGCCAGAAAATGTCGCCTGAGAGCCTATTTGCCCTATCAACTGAGGACAAAAAGATTTGTAATGTGGTCCTCCGCAGTGAAAACATGTTATTCCTGTCTGTTGTCTTTGTGGCTGTGGGTTACTACTACTGCCACTTCCAGTCCTTGGGTGTGAGGGTCGATAATAGGGCTTCTTTTGGTCAACCTTGCCTTTTCCACTCGAAGACCCACTATGATGAGATCTAATCACTCTTATGCTATCAGCCTGTAGTCTCTCCACTGTCTTAGCCTTTTCAACCAAAACTGGAAAACTCCTTACGGAAAAAGGAACTATTAGAAGTTTGAGCTCAGACCTCAAACCTTCCTCGAATTTTCTGCATCTCCATTCCTCAGAAGTTGCAGGAGTGTAAAATCAGGCCAAGTGCTCAAATTTTGTGGCATACTCGTGTACAGACGTGTCACCCTGCTCCAATCTCAAAAACTCTGTCTCCTTCTCAAATCGGGTACTATCCGGAAAATATTTCTCCAGAAATTTCCTCCTAAAGTTCTCCCAGTCATTAACTTCTCCTCGGGCAATCATCATTTGTTGAGTTCCCATCCACCAGAACTCTGCTTCCTCACAAAGCAAAAAGGTTGCAAAGGCAACCTTCCTATCTTCCGAACACAGTGTAGCCCTAAAGATTTTCTCTACCTCTCGCAACCATTGCTCAGCTGCGTCCGGTCCTGCGCTGCCACTAAATTTAGGGGGATTATGCCTCATAAACTCAGTCAGTCCCATCTGTTCAGGCTGAATAGGGCTAGTGGAGGAAGTTGCCACAGAAGGCCTAACGTGTTGTTGTTGTGCCATCACAGCATTCTGTTGTTGTATTGCTGCTGCCATCATCTCCATAGCTCTAGCAAGGGTATCCACATTCACCGGTGGAGGAGATGAGGTAGAAGGTCTAGATGGTCTAGGTGCCATTCCTTTACGAACAAAAGAATCAAGGATTAGGAAGAAAAATTCTACTAACTTATCATCCATTTACTACTAACTATGAGGATTAAATTGACAAACAGTCAACTCATTTCTAAGATATTACCTAGATACCTCAAGAATAAACAATTCAATCCACTAAGAATTTGAGTTCATTCACAACCTCTAAGCTAATGAATATACCATTTCTATATCTACAACAAACTAGCATGGCAAACCAATCCCCTTAGGTCAATACCTAGGAAAGAACTGCTCTGATACCATTATTGTAACGACCCAAGAAATCGCTACTTTTATCATAGTTAGTATGCAAATGTAACTTGTATTAACTGATAATAAAACGCATTATATTTAAAATTTGTATTTGTATTCAATACAAAGGGAATCTCTACTAGTACAAAATTCTATTATAAGAAATAAAGACATATATAAATATAATGTCTATAACTACTACTTCATCTTTCACTATAATCCTAGGACTCTGAAGCATCTCGCTCACCTATTAAGATATCTGCTCCCGTGTAGCAAAACACGATCATCGCAGGCCAAACAATCGGCAATTGTAGGGTAAGCTAATCATTCAAAAATATAATAACACAGAATAATAACATCATGTAGTATTCATCACCATATCATTCTCATGCACATTCATCATAGAACATACTTAAATGCTTTAAAATTTAATGCATCTTTAATAATTGAAAAGTAACAACACAAATCTTATTATCATGTAATACACATATTCACAACATTCTCATTAACACACATAAGTAGATTATGGGCACCAACCCCAGGCTCTACTCGGCCCCACACAAACATATCGGTAGATTATGGGCACCAACCCCAGGCTCTACTCGGCCCCACACACAAACATATCGGTAGATTATGGGCACCAACCCCAGGCTCTACTCGGCCCCACACACAAACATATCGGTAGATTATGGGCACCAACCCCAGGCTCTACTCGGCCCACATACAAACATATCGGTAGATTATGGGCACCAACCCCAGGCTCTACTCGGCCCAACACACAAACATATCGGTAGATTATGGGCACCAACCCCAGGCTCTACTCGGCCCAACACACAAACATATCGGTAGATTATGGGCACCAACCCCAGGCTCTACTCGGCCCAACACACAAACATATCGGTAGATTATGGGCACCAACCCCAGGCTCTACTCGGCCCAACACACAAACATATCGGTAGATTATGGGCACCAACCCCAGGCTCTACTCGGCCCAACACACAAACATATCGGTAGATTATGGGCACCAACCCCAGGCTCTACTCGGCCCAACACACAAACATATCGGTAGATTTTGGGCACCAACCCCAGGCTCTACTCGGCCCAACACACAAACATATCGGTAGATTATGGGCACCAACCCCAGGCTCTACTCGGCCCCACACACAAACATATCGGTAGATTATGGGCACCAACCCCAGGCTCTACTCGGCCCAACACACAAACATATCGGTAGATTATGGGCACCAACCCCAGGCTCTACTCGGCCCAACACACAAACATATCGATAGATTTTGGGCACCAACCCCAGGCTCTACTCGGCCCAACACACAAACATATCGGTAGATTATGGGCACCAACCACAGGCTCTACTCGGCCCAACACACAAACATATCGGTAGATTTTGGGCACCAACCCCAGGCTCTACTCGGCCCAACACACAAAAACATCATAGGTCATACATAACCAATCAATTTTTTCTAGATTTTATTTAGAGATAATAATCTAAATTTATAAACAAGAATAGGATCGAGACCAAAACCCTCCATGGAAAGAAACTTTCGTTTTCTATCCCTCAAACAAATTTTCCATTCCACTGATTGTCAACAAACATCCAAATATCAATTTAAACATCATAAACAATACAAAAACAAGGTTTTTCACACATTACACTCAATACAACAATAATATACAAAACATACTAATTATATATATATAGCATTAATTTTCTTAATATCAATTTATATATTTTTGAACATTAACTTCCCTAACCTGGATTTTCTTTGTTCCTCGATCAGATGAAAACAAACTGCAAATCCCAAACCTTAGCTTCTCTTTTATCTCAAAATTCTGGATAGCATCTCCCCATAAAGAGAATTTATTGAGAAAAATCTTCAAAGACAATAAACTTTCCAAAAGAAAATTCTTAAGAATAAACGGACCTAGACTTACCCATTCTCAAAACTGATCGGTAGAACTCCTCCTTATTCTGTTAGTCTCCTATTGCTTCTTGTGGATCTAGAAACCGTTAGGGTTTTCAATATTTAAACCTTAGAGAAAATGTAGAGAGAATGGAGAGAGAATGGAGGTATGTGAAAACAAACTACCCAACTAGTATATTATATTATCTTTATCATCTGATATCTTTATAATATATAATATTTTATAACTGAATATTTTTATAATATCTTTATGATTTAATATTTGTAAAACTAAATATTTTTATAATATCTTTATTATCTAATATTTTATAAATGAATATTTTTATAACATAATATATTGGGTTGTTACATTGCTGACCAAAGAGTTACATGTGAAATGCACCTCTAAATAAAAGGTAAGATGAATAAAAGTGTAACACTTTGTATTGTTGATTCTAATTTGACATTACAAAAGTAATAAATTGTATCTTTAAGAAATAAATGAAAAGATAAAAGATTATAAGTACTGAATAAAATAAAAAAATTATATAATTTTCTATAAATATATGGTTGCTCTTAATTTGATTATCTTGTGGTTTAAAAAGTTTGATTGATATGCATCCAAGATATGGAGTTAGATTGCAATGTTTCAGCTTCTTAGCTCTTAATTACTTTTGAATAGTTTAAATAATTTTTTAAATAAAATTATAATAAAGAATGAAGGTAAAGATAAGATTTATTGTTTTTTACAAGTTAAAATTAATTTATATTTCTTAACTTTTAAAAACTTAGGTTTCTTCCTATATAACTTTCTTAAGAAAAAAATTATTTTTAAGGAAAACCTTATTTTTAAGGAAACATTATTTAACTATTTTTAATATTTAACTTTTTTTAAGAAAAAATTATGTAATTTTAAAACCTAATGAAATACATAAACTTAAAGTTTAAGACATTTATAGCTAATCACAAACACAAAACAAACATTATACACATACATTAATTAATACAACTTATTTTTATATTTACTTTCTTTTCTATCATGATATATAATAAACATGAACAAGATAAATATAGAAAAAAAAGTTGTATAAACTGTTATACAAATTGTTATAATAAACATTTCACTTTAGTTTTAAGTTTATAAATATTACATAAGGGAATTAGAATGGAGTGTTATGTGATATAGTATCACATGGGCTTACTAGAGAGAGGAAGCTTTTGATTGTGATATTACATTGCACTTTATAAAATTCTTTTGTTGGTTTTGGTGTAAAAGGTGCATTGCTTATCACTATCATTCATCATGAGCTTCCTGTCTTGCATTGTGTCTAATTAAAGTTGGACTTTAAATGAAGTTCAAGCTCAACATCACTATTCCTCAACACAACTTAAAATTAATATTAACCGTGTGCAATATTGTGCACTTTTATAATCTCAAAAATTTTTAATTTTTGTTTTATTTAATATAAATACTTGTATATAAATTCACGCTCTTTTAGAAATAATAAAAGAATTTTTTTTTTATTTTCTTATTATTATTTTATATTTTTTATGGTTGACAAATTCTTAATATGATATTATTTTAACACCATCCTTATTGTTATTCAAGGTTAACAAGATTCATTCTCATACAACTAACTAATCTTAATCTTAAAATGTAAGTATGCAAAAATAATACATATATACACTATATCTATGTTATAATGACACTTTTTTTTATAGTTTATTTTCTTAAATTTCTTTTTACACTTTTGTTGTAATAGAAAGAAAAGTATAAATATGTGGTTTGAAAAAGAATGGTGTATGTGTATCATCACTCTAAGACTAATTGACCAACCTTAATATCAAGACGCAAATGATTGTTCCATGTTCTCAACATTGGTTGCAAACTCCTCCCTCCAATCTCTCATCCAATCCATCCTTTATCACCATGTTGTTTCACCTACCTTATCACTTACCATATATATATACCAGAAAAATTAATATAAAAATATAATAAAATTATTTGATAGTAAATATTATTGTGTAGTTTTTAAAATAATAACAAATTAGAAAAATAATTTTTTGAAGAATAATAATTCTTTGGATTTTTTAAATTAAGTTTTTTCATCTTATAATAATATATGTTCATAATGAAATAATTTTCACATCAATAACTGAGACGTAAATTTTAATTGTGAGATAATATATATTTTTAATTTTCATAATAATATATATTAATAATGAAATAATGATTTATATCAATAATATACATATAGATTTTAATTGTGAGTGATTAATTTTTAATTCTCAAAACTATTTTAATTGTAAGTGAATCACTCTTAATTTTAATTAAAATAATATTATTGAGACAAAATATTTGAATTTGAAGAGTTAAAAGTATATGAAATATAATAAAAAAAATTCAAGAATTATTTATTTTTTAAAAAATTACTTTTTTAATTTATTGTTATAATTTAAAAGCTACATAATAATATTTACTATCAAATTATTCTACTAAATTTTTATATTAGTTTGATTTTAAAGTCAACTTATGTTTTTAGTATTTAATAATGTTGAGAAATAATAAGATTAGAAAAGAATAAATATTATATTTTAATTTGAAATTTTTTATTAGAAGAAAAAAAATAAAAAAATAATAAAAATTATATAAATGAAATATTAATATATCTATTTTGATTATCTATGAGAAATTTATTATTAAAACAAGAAAAAAATCTTAAATCCTAAATCTAAAAGGGAAACATGTGATTGATTGATGTGATTTTTATCTCCTATCTAAAATTCAATTCACGACCACCACATGATAGATTAACATTGTCTTTTGTATGTTCTTTTTTTGGATGAAAATTCACATGAATATGATCAAGTGATTTTATTTTTCGGATCTTTCTTTTAAATTAATAGAACTTCTTTTAGTTTTAACTAATAAAAGGAATACATTATTTACTGTATTTCATGGTATGAAGTTTGTATTGTATTTTTTTATTTCTAATCTACAATAATTATATATAAGTTTTTTTCTCACTTTCATGATAAATGTGTAAACTAATTAAAATTAAATGACAAGTAAAATACTATATGATAATAAATTAATTAACATTATCTTAAATTTAAAAATTACTAATTAATAGGAATTATTTTCGCAAAAAAATATTTAAAAAATAAAGAAAATATTAATATGGTATTAAAGATTAAAGTATATAGTACATAAATATGAGCATTACCACAGCCTCCCTGATTTGTTTTAATACTTGGCCACCTTCCTTTTGGAAGTGTTGGAAACTAGCAAATGGATGGATCATATTTATTTAAGTTATATTATTTAATAATTTATATAATATTATTTTAATTTTAATTTTTTGTCACTATTTTATTTTACATTTTATTTCTTCATTATCAATTACATTCTATATTTTATAATTATAATTATTCGATTATTTTTTACACTATAAATAAATAATAGATAAAGGTATAATTTATTAATTTATCGTATAAATTCAATATCTTTTTTATAAGTATTAGAAGATAAGGTTTAAATGGATTTTAAGTTAAATTCTTAATTTATTTTATAAATTCAATATTTTTTTATGAGTAGTAGAAGATAAGGTTTAAAATAGTTTTAGGTTAAAACGGTTATATATAATGAAATAATTTTATTTGTTTATAAAATTATTACCCTTTTAAAGCTTAAATTATAGATCTTTTCTAGAGTTTCTAAAGTACTCTTGAGTGATGATTTTTTTTTCAAGTTTAGAGTAAGAGAAGTTAATTTGATTTATTAAATTTCATTGATTTGTAATTATAATTATAATTGCTGGATTAAATTCTAGTTAAATTTTAAGAGAGACTTTGATTTAGTGCAAACTAAAATTTAAGTATAAATTTATAAATTCATATATAAATTGTAGTTGGATTGTTTGATTTTGATGGAACAATTGAAGGTTGATCAAATAAGTAATAGAAATATTTTTCATTTTGGTGAGTATGGAATTCTTCTCTCCAAATACTAATAGTTAATGTATTTATTGTTTAGTAATCTTCCCATTAATAATGTTGTTGCAATTCTAATATTGATTTTTTTTACATAGTTACTATAGATTTATTTTAATTACAATACTCGAGTCCTCTTATAATGTCATATTTTTCTTCTGTATATATGCTATATAAATATAGAAATAATAATATTATCATCAATCATTATACTCTTCTTTATATCACATGGTAAGGGATTCTCTTTCTGTTAATAATCAATTATTTCTACATATTATATAAAAGAACATTTATACAAAATGACTAACTTTAATGGGATTATGTACACATTGAATGAGATTAAAAGTAATGGGATTATCATACGCTAGTTGATTTGATTTTATGTATACTACTTTAATGTTTTATTAATTTTGATATCCAATTTTAAGAAATAATGAATTTATATATATATAATTAATATTTTTATTCATTGAATATTTAAACTGATCTTACAATTTTTAATTGCTTTTAATATTTTATTTTAATTAAAATAAAGTTAATTTTAACTGAATATTAGTTTGTTTTTAGTGACTTTATTTTATTTCCTTGTAAAATAAATATTAATAAAATAAATTAGTTAATAAAAGAATAAAATTATATTAAATATTTAATTATTCTTTAAATTCATATAATTTTATAGAATGTTACTAACAAAAGAAAATTTTTAAAATTAATAAAAGCCTTGGTTTTGACAGTACTGTCATTCACATAAATTGAAAATGCAATAACGATCAAATACAAAGACACCATATTGGTTGATTTTAATTAAAATTAAAATTATTGAAAAATAATAATAATAAAAACATATTAAAAAATCTAAAAAAATTAGAACTAAAAAGTTTATTGAATAAAAGAAAATAATACTTTCAAATGATTGAAAGAAAAATTGCTTTACTGACCGAAGAGTTACATGTGAAGTGCACCTCTAAATAAAAAGTAAGATGAATAAAAGTGTAACACTTTGTATTGTTGATTCTAATTTGATATTATAAAAGTAATAAATTGTATCTTTAAGAAATAAATGAAAAGATAAAAGATTATAAGTATTGAATAAAATAAAAAAAATTATATAATTTTCTATAAGTATATGGCTGCTGTTAATTTGATTATGTTATGGTTAAAAAAGTTGGATTGATATGCATCAAGATATAGAGTTAGCTTGTAGTGTTTCAGCTTCTTAGCTCTTAATTACTTTTGAATAGTTTAAATAATTTTTTAAATAAAATTATAATAAAAAAAGAAGATAAAGATAAGATTTATTGTTTTTTACAAGTTAAAATTAATTTATTTTCTTAACTTTTAAAAAGTTAGGTTTCTTCCTATATAACTTTCTTAAGGAAAAAGTTATTTTTAAGCAAAACCTTATTTTTAAGGAAAACATTATTTAACTATTTTTAATATTTAACTTTTATAAGGAAAAATTTATGTAATTTTAAAACCTAATGAAATACATAAGTTTAAAACATTTATAGTAAATCACAAACACAAAACAAACATTATACACATACATTAATTAATACAACTTAGTTTTATATTTACCTTTCTTTTCTATCATGATATATAATAAACATGAAAAAGATAAATATAGAAAAAAAAAGTTTTATAAACTGTTATACAAATTGTTATAATAAACATTTCATTTTAGTTTTCAGTTTATAAATATTACATAAGGAAAATTAGAATGAAGTGCTATGTGTTAAAGTATCACATGGGTTTACTAGGGAGAGGAAGCTTTTGATTTTGATATTACATTGCAGTTTATAAAATTCTTCTGTTGGTTTTGGTGTAAAAGGTGCATTGCATATCACTATCAACATTTCATCATGAGCTTATTGTCTTGCATTATGTCTCACTAATTAAAGTTGGACTTTAAATGAAGTTCAAGCTCAACATTACTATTCCTCAACACAACTTAAAAATTAATATTAGTATAATTTTTCATGAGTTATTTACAGAATATTAACTGTGTGCAATATTGTGCACTTTCATAATCTCAAAAATTTAAATTTTTGTTTTATTTAATATAAACACTTGTATATAAATCCACCCACTTTTAAAAATAATAAAAGAAAAAAACATTTGTTTTACTTTTTCATTATTATTTTATATTTTTTATGGTTGACAAATTTTTAATATGATATTTTTTTAACACCAACCTTATATAATTTAAGGTTAGCAAGAGTCATTCTCATACAACTAACTAACCTTAATCTTAGAATGTAACTATGCAAAAATAATACATTTATACACCATATTTATGTTATAATGACACTTTTTTTATAGTTTATTTTCTTAAATTTTATTTCACACTTTTGTTGTAATAGAAAGAAAAGTATAAATATGTGGTTTGAAAAAGAGTGGTGTATGTGTATCACCACTCTAAGATTAATTGACCAACATTAATATCAGGACGCCAATGATTGTTCCATGTTTCTCAACATTGGTTGCAAACTCCTCCCTCCAATCTCTCAGCCAATCCATCCTTTATCACCATGTTGTTTCACCTACCTTATCAGTTTCTTGTCCGTTTCTTTATTCCCCTGTCCCTTGATCAAAGATAGAAGATTGTTACTTCCTTCTCCTTCCCACACCACTTTTGTGTTCTTACATGAAATTTGCATATCTTCTCGGAAAGTCTCCTATATGAAATTTGCATATATCTTCCCGAAATAATGTAAGGTTGTTTGATGTTTACTCACTTAAAAGTCTCTCCAAAAAAAGCACATACATCGTTGTTCCTTGCTTGTTGTCATTGACAGAAAAGTAGCAACATAACTCAACATTTTTGTAGAAGTCAAAGTAGATTTCATAACATCACAATCACAAATTTGAAAATCATTAGCATGACTTTCTCCTTTTAATATGATTCCATTACTAGGTTTACTATGTTCGTTTTTTCTTATCATTCTCGTATATGTTGATGATATGATACACAAAGAAAACAATGTGACATAATTGAATGATGTAAAGAATCGTTTTAATACTAATTTTGGGATCAACGAACATGGTCCTTTTTGCTTTTATTTAGGATTGGAGCTTTGTCTTTCAACTAAGGATATAATACTTAATCAAAGAATGTATTGTCCCGAGCTACTCTCTGATAGTGACATGTTAGCTTGCAAGCCTACATAATTTCCTATGGATTCATCTTGTACATGGTATAGTGATAAAGGAGAATTGTTGGATAACCCTTGTAACACCTCACTTTTTTTTGTGAGATTCATTAAATATTTCAGTATTTTTAATTTAATTAATATACACTTTTTCTACTACTTTAATATTTACCATTGAATTTTAATATATAGTATTCATTTTATAATTAAAAAAAATTAATTTTAGAATATGATGTCTTATTTAAATAAATATTGAAGTTTTAAATCATTGAGAACACCAGTACTTTGAGAGAGAGGATGAGAGAAAGTCATTCTCGTTTTTTTACAAGCTACTACGATAAAACTATTGTTCCAGACTTGTTCAAAGTTGGATCAAGCTGAAAATTTAATAGGTTGTTTGCCACATCTGGTTTTGAATTTTGAACGATTGGATCGTTGATACGAGGTTTGAGTAGGGAGATATTTAGTTCACACATTCCTTGTTTTAGGTATGTTTATGAAAGAGGAATTTTCCTCTTTCATCTTATATGCTTTGTAAGATGTGAATTGAAGAATAATATGTGTAATTTCTTAAATTGATAATATTTTTATTGATTAACCCCAATTTCTTATTTTAGGTGTGTTCTTGAAAGAGGGATTTTCCTCTTTCATATCTGTTCGATTCCTAATTACTCTTGTATGCAGTTTATGATGTGAATTGAAGAATAATATGTATGATTTCTTAATTTAATAATATTGTGATTGCTTTAGAGCACCCTAGATGTTCTTGTAATACCCTAAGAAGGGAATTATGAATTGTGATATAATTTTAATGATGAATGAATGATAATATGTATTAATTGGATATTATTATATTAATTTATCCATTGATTATGATATAAGTCATGTGTTAAGTGATTATGACCGTAAAGGTGAACTAAGATGAAGGAAAAAAATGTATAAGTGTATAAGATGTCATTGCACTTATGTGAATATGCATTATAATGTGAGGTCATAATGTGAGATCATAACGTGAGATCATTGTGTATCGCTTTGGCGATCAAGTTAGATATGTGATTGATGCCACATGAATTCATCATCCTAATGTGTCTATAGGTACGACATGCTTTGTATATGGTGTGATTGTGATATGGATAAGTTGAACTTATGGATAATTCTTGTGGAGGTTAAATTAATTTGTTTTGCATGTTTGAATGTGCTTAAATATGATTAATTGTTTGATGTGTGTGAGACTATCTTGTAGTGTCTTCACACCACAACCAGAGTGAGATATTTCTCTCTCCCATTATTATTTTTGTCCTATTTTCCCTTTAGTATTGCAGGTGTCCCCTTAATTTGATGCTGGTGAAACTTAGTTTTCATGGGATTACTGTGATAGGATATGTAACATCGGGATAAGACTAGGAAATTAGGACCTTATTTTTATTTAATTTTAATTAAGACTTTAATTGGTTTATATTACACTATGTAATTTTTCTTTTGTACGTGTTATTATGTGAATCCTTTACCTTGTGTATACTAGTATTATAGATTTTATTAATTATAAGATTATTTCAGACTTTGTGGAATGTGCTACTTTTATTCTCATGATATACGATGTGGGGTAGAGGGTGTCACAACCCTTCTAAATATAGAAGACTTGTAGGACATTTGCTTTATTTAACTAATACTCATCTAAACATTTGTTTTGTTATTCAACAATTGAGTCAATATGTTTCTAAACTAAGGAAACCTTACATGCAAGTCCATCGTGTTATCAGATATTTGAAGGAGCTTTTAGAAATTAGCTTATTTTTTTGTTCACAAAATAATGATAGCATTTGTGCTTTTTCAGATCTTGATTGGGCCTGTTGTCCTAATGGTAGGCATTCTATCACAACGTATTGTATTTTTTGGGATGCTTTGACTTCTTGGTAGTAAAAGAAACAAAAGAATGTCTCTAAATCATCTTCTAAAGTTGAGTATAGAGCATTAGCTTCACTCACCAGTGAACTCAAATGGTTGTATTATTTATGTAGTGACTTGAATCTCTTGATTCCTACTCCTTTTACAACTTTTTGTGGTAACAGAGCAACTATACACATAGCTAAAAATCCTACATTTCATGAGCATACAAAATATATTAAAGTTGATTATCATTTAATTAGAGAGAAACTTCAAGATAGTCTCATTCACTTACTATCTATTTCTTCTTCCTGTCAAGCTACAAACTTGTTCACTAAACCTCTTCATCCTCAACCATTCAAAACAAATATTTTGAAGTTAAACTTTTGTAGTCCCTTGGATTCAGCATGAGTGATCTTAGCCAAGGTAACTTAAAATTAATATCAGTTACAACTCTTTAATGGTCACTTATAGAATGTCAATAGTGTGCACTTTCAAAATCTCAAAAAATTCATTTATGTTTTATTTGATACAAATACTTTTTTATAAACATATTCTCTTGACTGTGTAGAAATAAAAAGAGAAAAAGAACGATTTCTTTTCTCTTTATCGTGTTCTAATGATCATTTTTTATTTTTATGGGTGACAAATTCTTAATACTTACATTCCATTACAAGGTTGGTGTATAAGACTTCCAAAGGAAATTATAGCAGAAGAACAAAGGGGTAGAAAAAATTTGAAGTAAGTTTGGCATGACGAAAAAATAAGTGTTCAAAGAAGTAAAGGAATATAGATGGAGACAAAGGGGTCAATAGCAGTTTGCATTTGGTGTTGTTAACTGGTGTTCTTGCTTATTAATGCCTACCATATTTTTGAGTTTTCGCTTTTGGCTAAGGGAATAGTAAAAGTTCATATCTATTGTTGATATAGTTGGTTTAAGGTTAATTGCTATTTGATTGCCTACTATAAGAGTGTTGAAACCTAACTTTTATTCTGTGTATTATTTTATTTTTGTAAAAATTGAGGAATGTATACAATTTTAATTAAAAAGGGGTTGAGGGTGATATAGTTGAACAATTACAGAGTTTGGAACAAAGGACCGTGAGAAGCTTGTTCAGAGTAAGGAAGGGACTAACAAAGTTAAACAATAATGATAATTAAGATTAATATAAGGACTTTGGGCGATCCTGAGGAAACCAAATTGAATTTCATAAACAATGAGTAATGTTATAATATCTTAGGGAAAAATCAAATTGAATGGACTTATAACCAAGCTGATAATTGGGTTGTGGGAGTGTTAAGTATATGGCATAAAGGGTGCTTTAATTGCGAAAAAGTGATTCAGGAAAAGGGTTAGTAATAACTATTGATAAACATATTAAAAATCACAACATGATAGCTGTAGATAATGTATATTCTCCTTGTGAATTTAATGAAAAAGGAAAATTATGGGAGGATATCAATAATGTTAAACAAACAACAATGATCAATACCACATGTGTTTTGAGTGATTTCAACGCACTTAGAAATAGGGAAGAAAGAATGGGTAAGAGATAATTGCAGGGAGATTCTAGGCTTCAAAAATTTCATTAAAAATATTAAACTTTTATATATACCAATGATGGGGCGCTCTTTCACTTGGCCAAATGAGTCTCTAATGAGCTAGCTAGATGGATTTTTAGTATCTGATGAGTGGTTAAGGAAATAGCTAAGTAGTAAACAATATGCATTAGAAAGAAGTGTGTATGACCATTATACTTTAATGCTTCGAAATAGGTTGTTTGATTGGGGACTTAAACCATTTAGATCCCTAAACATATGGTTAAGCCATAGAAGTTTGGGCGACAAGATTAAGAAAACCCGAAATGATAAGATTAGGGTGGATGCAGTCTAAAGGTATGAACCAAGAAAATCTAAAGACTAAAATCAGGTCTAAAAGTATGAAATAAAGAATGTGGGTATAGGATTGTTATACATATACCTACACACAATATTAGTGTAAATTTTGAATGAGATTTAACAACATATGTGGTGTGTCACTATAGTTTATACCTACAATTTTTTCAATTGTAGGTAGAAATTTGTTAACATATACCTACATTTTTCTCAATTGTGAGAACAAATTTGTCAACATATACCTACACTTTTTTCAAAATTGTGGGAATAAACTTGTTACCATATACTTACAATTAGAGTGTGTTAATATTATTAAGATAATGTCATTATAACCAATCAATCAAGAGTCTACAATTTAAGCTTTAAATCAAATACCAAATTGATAAATAACAAATACAAAAAACATCTATAAAAATAGTGATATATCAAACACAAATCCTAAAAAAATCATTTTATGTACCATAAGAGTCAATACATACTCATCATCTTTCTTATGTTAGAAATACTAAAAGTAAATCTTCAACTATTATCACTATTAAACACATTGTTTTCTCAGCAATAATGTTCATATGTCCATAAGCATGCAAAATCCACATCATTTATAGTGTATCTGCAATCACAATAATATTTTGAGTTTAGAGACAACTAAGGAAATAATTATGACTTTAAATTAATTTTCAAATCATGATTAATGTCACTTAACTATTTCCACTTGTAGTTGTTTGAACATTACCATTAGAATCATTTTGATCACTTCCAACATTAGGTATCTACATAAAAAAATAAATCCTTATAAATATCGTATGAATGTTAAATTTTTTTATAAGTGATCAAATGCAATTGTTAGAGTTTTTATCTCTTGATTTACAACTTGTATAATATCATGAATCTCTTGATCCCCTGAAAATCGTGCTTGAAGAAAAGATAAAAGATTTCCAAGTACCTTCTCTAATTTTTGAATTCTCTCTTCTACTATAGAACTTTGAGATGAAGTATTTGAATCTTTAGTTGGTGGAAGTTTCCCAAGACAACGCACATATCCTCTTTTTTCTGGCCCTTTAACTTTTGAATAGATATCATCCTTCCAATTTGTATAATCATGAGTGGTGGTCTGATAATCTCCTAAACTTTCTGCTTGTACCATGTGCTTCTTTAATTCATCCCACATGAATCTATTTTAAATAAAATAAAAAATTATTTAATGCATCAATTCCAAGCTTAATCAATTACAATCAACAATTTATACTATACTTGATAAGACAAGTCCTTACAATTATATGAGTTGCCTTTTCCGTCACAATACTCCCGTCTTTGTGAGTTCGAGTATCAATATAAATTTGAGCTCGTGAGGGTTGTGTTCCCTTTTTTTTTTCTAATATAAGTAAAGAAGTCTCAGTATGCATATTTCTACTATGTAATATTTATGAGATTTAATCATCTAAGTAATATAATAAGAAATATTATTCAAATAACAAAATTAACTCATGAATAAGTCTAGGAAGATTCTTGGTACCCATATAATGTAAATCCTCAAATTTAGAATGACTTCTTTTGTTCATCCTACTTATGTCCTATAACCAAGTTTAAGGAAAGTAAAGAAAAAAAATGGTAAATAGGTGTTATTTTAGGTAATATGTTAATGACATTATGTACATGCACCTGTCCTTTTTTGGAACACCAATAATGCACTAAATCACGGTATTGAGAAGGATTCACTCTTTTATCTGGGAGGTTTGCAATCATTTCCTCCTCAGTCTTACTTGCATCATATATCTTTGACTTCAAATCATGTTTGAATTGTCTCCACTTATTACACATGTTATCCTTTAATATTCTCTTGGTTTGCTCAGAAAGTATTGGAACAAAGTGGAACTTAGTCTATCATGAAAATTAATCATAAAATATAATTTGTAAGTGCTATTGTAAAAAGTAAAAATTAAGTAAATGTTATTTATCTTTTAAAAAATACCTTTATTAGTTCAAGCATATCAATTTTTGTTGATGATTTGAGATTTGATGATGTTTAAAAAGCTTTGATGATTGTGTTTAGAATATGCTGGGTTTGTGATTAATGGTTCTTAATTGATTTAGCATTTCTAGAGATGTTAGATTATTTTTATATGATTAGCTAATTGAAATATGATAATCTGTTGATTTTATTATTCATCAATTAGTCTGCTAATCCTGTTGCTTTAGTCGACTATTTTCATTAATGTACCAGGAATACAGGTTTATGAAAATAGCTAACTGGTTTGCTTCTTCAGTCGACTATTTTGTTGCAGACCCTCTTTATGCAGAAAAGTGCAGAACACGACCTTAAAGCTTTTAAAAAACCTTGACCCAAAGCTTCTCTTCGAGTCTATAAATACAACTCTAAAGGACATTTGTGAGTGCGAAAAGAATTCAAGAGAATACACTCAAGAGCTGCAAACATTCAGAAGCAAAGGAATCTGCAGAAATTTGTTTACTGTTTTTACATTTCAAGAAGAATATTTTCTGTCACTGTATCTTGTATTCTTTAATCTCAGGGTAGAGATTTGTAAGAGAGTTTTAGAACCCTGTTGTCTGTGATTGGGGTGATCACAGTGACTCAGAGTGAGTCAGTGGGTTTAGAACTGTTCTATAGTGTTTAGAATAGGTTCTTTGAGTTTCTTGTAGTGTTCAAGAAAGATTTGTTGTAAAGAATACATTTCTGATAGTGATTAGGATCTGTGGAGTTGCAGATCACCAACTGGATGTAGTTCTTGCACAAAGAACGAACCAGTATAATTCTTGGTGTTATCTTTTCTTATCCTTCATCATCTGTTATATTCTGCATTAAGAACTAACCTACTATTTTGCAATAATCAGTCGACTAATTCTCAGTAAACTGCACCAGTAAATTTTCTGATACGAAAAAATTTTCAATAAAGCTTTATATCAATTCAAACCCCCTTCTTGATATAATTCCGCATCTAACAGTTATGTTGGACTCAGGCAAAGTATTACCTTCAGGTAATGTATCCTTTAACAACTCTAGTAACATTGAGAGACTTTTATCGCTCCACCCATTTAGACATTTCAAATGATAGAGATGAACAAGGAAAGACAACTTTGTGAATTTCTTACACCCAGGATAAAGTTCTTGTCCAACTTCTTTTAACAATTGATAAAACTTATCCAAATAAACCTCTTCAGGATTCTCATCCTCCACATCTGTATCTATATTTTCCCCTTCATTAGTTGTATGCATTCCAAAAGCATCATGAACTAAAGTATCTATGTCATGCTCAAAACCTCCTTCTACTTGATCTACACTTCCAGAACTAGAAAAGCCAAGTTTTTCACCATGAAAAATCTAATTAGTTTATCCTTTCAAGAATCCACGGTTGACTACATGCTCATAAACATCCATCCGAGAGCGCCAATCACGGTTGACACATTTTTTGCAAGGACATAAAATTTTCCCATCTTTAGATGACTTTGCAAATGCAAAATCAAGAAAATTCATACCTCATCTAATATACTTCTCATTAGCTTGAGAATACTCACATGTCCAACTTTTATCCATTAAATACAATAAACTGAAAAAAGAACATATAAAAATTAATATTATAGAAATATAAAGAGTATAAAGATAAATTTTTTTAACCTATAAACATGCTAAATTAAATGTAATTTTCTAGAATTTACAACTTATATCCAACAACAACAAATGATCATGTGGAAGCACAACTTATACTTGATTTTGTGTAGTTTAAATTGATTCTTTAATTAGTTATAAATAGCTAGAAACCTTGGATTCTTGACTTCTAATTTGCCGCATTCATAACAAACAACTATACATCTTTTAATTTATTGTAGACAAAAACCATGTAACATATATGGATGATCCTTAATGGTTTCGTCAATCATGAGTTGTACCCATCATTACCAATTTCCCACATTTTAACCAAAAGTATAATAATAATAATATTTATAATAATAACAATAATCATGAATCAAAATAACTAGAGACTGCATTAATAGTATTATATTTAAATTTCTAAATGCAATAGTTATGAAAGAATGTAATTGAGTGATAATTTCATGAACATAATCGTGGTTATATACAACTATTACAATGGAGATCCTAGGCTATAATAGGAACCAGATAAGAGATCTTAGACCATACATTCGGAAACTCATTATTGTAATAATATTCTGAATATAAAAACAGATATCAACGTGTAATCTAACAATGCTCATATTAAGTCACAGATATTAACGCAATCAATAACCGGGTTATGTATTTGATGCATTATTCTTTCTCTCTGTTTTCTCACAGGAATATTTGACTCAACATTTATTACTACAATTTACAAAACCTATTAAATGAGAACATTTAGTTTTGGTCTTTCTATTCTCTTTCAATCAGAGCCTTCTATTTATTATTTATCTTAAAGATATAATTAAGTTTTCTTAATTAATGGATTCATAATTCATAATTTCTCTTATTATCTAATTTTTTTGTTTTTATTATTGTTTAATTTGAATAAACAAATACTAATTTATATGGTCAATAGTTCAATATGAGAAAAAATTATAAAATCATTTTCTGGATTCCATTAGTTCTATTGAAGTTTTTCTATTTTCATTCTTATTAATGACCTTAGATAAAGATTAAGAGTAACGTCAATTAAATGTCTACTAATATACTACTTGAATTTCGAGTGCAACTGATTATCAGTCAAATAAGTAAAATATCAGTGATATATGATTCTTAGTTTTAAATATAGTAAAAAAACTCCTAATCAAATCAATAAAATGTTTATCAATGCATATCAAGTCTCAAATATTAAAAAAACTAAGTCAAATAGACAAAATGTCTACTAATATATAAATGAACAATTTAATTCTTTTTTTAATATTTTTAATAAGTTGTATATTTATAAATTCTCTTTCTATTTTATCCTATCCTTTCAATATTTACAAGTTATTTTTTACTCTTTAAATTTAAGATATACTACGATTTATTTTTTCAAGAAATTATTTTCTACTATTTAAAATCATTTAAATATTTAAGTTTAAAAAAGTTATTGTTAGAAAACTTTTAGCATATAACATTCCTTTGGGAAAAACATATTGGCATTAAGTTCATCTACAGTGATTTCAAACACACATCTAAAAATTTATATAAATAGCTACTAAAATGGTATAGTATAAAACACTTGTATAACTGAAAGAATGAGGAAGTTTCGGTATGTTATATGTTGATTCAACTCACACCAACCATCATTCATTGATATTAATCATTTTGCGATAAAATCAGGAAGCAACATGTTCTATCGTTTTCCCTACCCAACCTTTCCCAAAATAATATAATAAAAGCCTTCAATCATTACAGTTCTTATAATATTTCATTGTTTCACTTTCCCTGAAGGACCATAACTCTAGGGTTGGTAAGGAAGATAATTTTAAACAGGACACGATTTGACTTATGACTTGATTCTAAAGTGAGAGGAATTGGCACTAGTTGGATCAGAAACCACAAACCAGAAAGTGAGAGAAATTGTCACCAGTTGGATCAAAAATTCAGTTCCCGAGAAGCAAAGAAAAATTCAAAAGGAAAGGATGGAGGATGGGGTTGAATACTTGGACAGTAATGTTCTACCTCTGTATCTTTCTCAGATGGCTTTAGTTTGACACAAGCTAAAGTAACAACTATATTCCTTTACCATATTTAATTAACTAGCTCTCCATTGTTAAGGGTAGTCCTGAATTAAGAGTTTAGAATTCATGAATATAGTCTCATTCACTGTAAATATCCCAATTCCAAAATACATTTTAAGCATCACTCTCAATTAAACATACCTGCATAAAACTTAACAGATCCACATCTCCAATTTACTCTTTGCTCTTTATAATCTTCCTCAGCACGATTGTACCTTCTCCTTGCTCAAACACCTTGCTGCTCTTCAATTTTTTCAATATTCCTTCCTCATCCTCTGTTACCAGACTTGTGATTGATTCAGAGGAGGATGTTACTAGACTTGGATGTTGACCTAACTCAATGGCATGGGAGAAAATTCCAGGGGTTTATCTGCAACAAAAAATAAATACAAATAATGTATTTACACAAGGAAACGTGAAACAAAAACCAAATAAAACTAAGCAAAAAATAAAATGAAAACCCAACCTGCTGAAAATCGCCAAACGAAAACGAGATGAGAGCGAACTATCGAGCCTCACAAGCCACAGGCGAAATTTGAAAAAGAAAATGTTTCATAGATTAAGAAAAAACATTTAAAAAAAAGAGCGAGAGAATATGTGAAAATGCAAAGACATAACAACCGAGAGATACACGAAGAAATTAAGAACATCTGCTTGTTAATCAAAGAAGATGAAAGCTGGCTTTGGCATAGAAGGTGTGGACACATCAACATGCAATTGTTAAACAAGATCAGCTGCAAAAGTCTTGTAAGAGGGCTTCCAAATGTGAAATTTGTAAAGGACAAAGTGTGTGCAGTTTGCCAAAAAGGAAAACAATCCAGAAGCTCATTCGAATCAAAGAATATCATATCAACAAGGAGACCACTTGAGCTTTTGCATCTTGATTTGTTTGGTCCATCAAAAACTGTAAGTATTGGAAATAACTCATATGTTCTTGTTATTGTTGATGATTTCTCAAGGTATACTTGGACACTATTTCTCTTCAAAAGATGAAACTTTCCATGCTTTCAAAAAATTTGCTAAGATCATTTCAAATGAAAAAGATCTTAAAATTGTCTCTTTAAGAAGTGATCATGGAACTGAGTTTCAAAACATGCATTTTGAAAAGTTTTGTTCTAAATATGGCATTTCTCACAACTTTTCTGCACCTAGAACTCCACAACAAAATGGAGTTATTGAAAGAAAGAACAGGACTCTTTAAGAATGTGCAAGGACAATGTTGAGTGAATCCAAGCTTCCAAAATACTTTTGGGCAGATGCAGTCTCTACAGCTTGTTATGTACTTAATAGAGTTTTGCTTAGACCAATACTTGATAAAACTCCATATGAGCTTTTGAATGATAAAATTCCTAGTATTGCATATTTCAAAGTCTTTGGTTGCAGGTGCTTCATACTAAACAATGGAAAAGCATCATTAGGCAAATTTGATGAAAAAGCTGATGATGGTATTTTCCTAGGTTATTCAATGAATAGCAAAGCCTATCGTGTTTTCAACAAAAAGAACCTAACTGTGGAAGAATCTATTCATGTTGTATTTGATGAATACTTATGCCAAAAAGAGAGAAAAGGTAATTCCCTTGCAGGTTCTGATGATGAGAAATCTGAGAAGTCTGAAAAGAATGAATATTATGCAGAAAAATCTGCTGAAACTGACAGACAGGATGAACTAGTCGACTATAACTCTGGATCAGTCGACTACTCTACAGCAGACAATGCCTTATCCAAATCCTGGAGGACTAAAAAAGGACTGTCTCTGGATAACATCATTGGGAATGTTGAAAAGGGAGTAACAACTCGGAACTCTTTACATGAATTCTGTAATCACATGGCATTTGTTTCACAAATAGAACCAAAAAATATTAATGATGCATTGCTTGATCATAATTGGATAACTGCTATGAATGAAGAGTTGAATCAGTTTGTTAGGAATAATGTTTGGCATCTAGTACCTAGGAACAATGAAATGAATGTGATAGGAACAAAGTGGGTTTTCAAAAACAAACTTGATGAAAATGGTATTATAACTAGGAACAAAGCTAGACTAGTAGCAAAAGGATATAATCAGGAAGAAGGCATTGATTATGATGAGACTTATGCACCAGTTGCTAGATTAGAAGCCATTAGGTTGTTGCTTGCATTTGCATGTCTTAAAAGCTTCAAACTCTATCAAATGGATGTTAAAAGTGCTTTTCTAAATGGTTTTATAAATGAGGATGTGTATGTTGAACAGCCACCTGGTTTTGTTGATTCTAAGTTTCCTAACCATGTTTACAAACTCAAAAAGGCATTGTATGGTCTTAAACAGGCACCTAGATAGTGGTATGAAAGACTCACAACCTTTCTCATATCACAAGGTTTTAAAAGAGGATTTGTTGATAAAACTCTTTTCACTAAGAAAGTTGTTAGTGATCTCATACTTGTGCAAATTTATGTTGATGACATTATCTTTGGATCATCTAATCCCTCTCTTTGCCAAGAGTTTGCTGAATCAATGTAGGGTGAATTTGAGATGTCAATGATGGGAGAATTGAATTTCTTCCTAGGTTTGCAGGTCAAACAGTTGCAAAATGGAACCTTCATAAATTAATCTAAGTACTGCAATGAATTGCTGAAAAAGTTCAACATGGAGAGCTGCAAAGAAGCCAATACTCCAATGTCCTCAAATTGTTATCTTGATATAGATGAATCTGGAAAATCAGTTGATGCAACTATGTATAGAGGTTTGATTGGTTCTTTGCTATACATTACTGCTAGCAGACCTGACATTATGTTTGCTGTTTGTCTATGTGCAAGATTTCAAGCTAATCCAAAGGAATCACATCTCACAGCTGCAAAACGAATTTTGAAGTATCTCAAAGGAACTGTGAATGTTGGGCTGTGGTATTCAACTGGTAATGAGTTAAATTTGGTTGGATATACTGATTCTGATTTTGCAGGTTGCAAATTAGATAGGAAAAGCACAAGTGGAACATGTCACTTGTTTGGAAACTGTTTAATTTAATGGACAAGCAAGAAACAAGCATGTGTTGCACTTTCAACAGCAGAAGCTGAATATATAGCTGATGGTAGCTGCACTGCACAGATTTTGTGGTTAAAACAACAACTAAGTGATTTCAATTTGCATCTTTCTGATATTCCAATCTTATGTGATAACACCAGTGCAATCAATCTAACTAAGAATCCTATACAACACTCTAGAGCTAAGCACATTGAAATAAGGCACCATTTTATAAGAGATCACATAGAAAAGAAGGATTGTAGGATTGAATTCATCTCTACTAATGATCAATTAGCTGATATATTCACTAAACCTCTTGGTTTTTCAAACTTAGAAATGAATTGGGTATCCTAAATATTAATCATCTCTCTTAAAATTTCTTCTGCTGAGTTGATTAGTTTGTTAATTCTATGAAATAGTTGGCTTATTTCATTTAACTGACAACAACATTTTACTGATGCAGATTTCAGTGTGTTAATTTTGTGTAACAGTCGACTTATTTCACTTAACTGACAATAGTGTTTTACTGTTACATAAAATAGTTTGCTTATTCTCAGGAAATAACAGACTTATTTCATTAATTGTACCTACTGGTTGTTATTTCTATCAAAACAACTTATTAATTGATTTAACTAACTGATTAATTCCACTAATGAAATTAAAATTCAGTCAAATTTCTTCAAACCTGTTCAAACCTTGTCAGTAAATAACCAACTCATACATATTCCTTCTCTGTACTGTCTATAACTGAATATCTTCTCAACTGATCAATTATTCGTGTGACCTTGCATCTATATAGCTATAATCCTTTTGGATTTCAGATTTCACTACTGTACATCTCTCTCATTGCATTTTTGTATGAAATGGCTGAATCTGTAAAACTCAAAATGCAAAGGAAGGTGGTCCTTTCTCCTAAAATACTAAAATTCAACTGGCTGAACAATGAAAATCTGACCTTCGTGAGGAATTCCCTTCAAGCTCAGGGTCTTCAACAGTTTGTTGAGCTAGAAGGTAACTTCTACATAGATCTTGTCAAATTGTTTTATGTTAACTTGAAGGTGGAGAACAATGTACTGGTTTCTCAAATAAGAGGTAGAGAAGTGCGGATTGACAACACCTTGTGGAGAAGGGTTGCTGGCCTGAAAAATGAGGGCATCAAAATCAGTAAGGGAAACACTGGAGCTGTACCAGATTTTAACAAGGAAGTTGTTTACAAGGCTTGCCTGCGAAGCTGTGATGAAGCTCTCATCCTCAAATACAATGTTGGGAGGATGAAACGTGATGAAAGGCTCTTAACTTTCTTCCTTGCTTGGCAGCTCATCCCCAGGGGGAGTAATCACGCACAACTGATGGAGGAAGATCTTTCTTTGATTCACTGCTTGAAGAATCGCATAAAGGTCAATTGGATATATGTGATCAAGGGTCACATGTTCAAGGCAAAAAGACTCAGTGATCACAAGCTTCCATATGCAATTCTGATCTCCAAGTTTCTGGATTACTTTAATTTCCCCACTGAAGGAGAGACCACCAAGATTGTCAACCATAAGCATTTATTTGACAACTATTACCTCCACAAGATGGTCTTGACAAAGATCAATGGTGACTGGAATTATGAAGCTGGAGCTTCTTCATCTGCACCAGGAGAAAACTTCACTGCTGGCACATCAGCTGGAACTCAGCAAGATTATATAGCATATCAAATGGTTCCTTATTCTGCACCTCCAACATACCAGGGAGTACCAATGTCAGAATTTGAACAAATGTTAATTTCTAGACTTAATGTACTAACTTCCATGCAGCGCGACACACATGAGACAATGGTGGCCAGGTTCACTAACGTAGACTATGAGATAGATCTTATCCAACGTCAACTGGCTGAACTTCAAGTTACTGTGGATAGCTATGATGGCTCCAATACTCAAAATACTACTGCTATGGAAGAAGATGATGCTGATGAAGACGAGGATGATGAAGAAGATGATGACTGATCAAAGCTGCTTCTGATTTTAATATTTTCAGCATTATAATTCTGCAGTAAAAACTATTTGGGGCTGTAATAATTTCACACACTAATACTTTGCTTAAATCTGCACTTTATAACTTGCTTATAACTGATCTTATACTGCCTATATCTGCTATTTGCTAATGTCAAAGGGGGAGATAATCTACCATCTCTTCTCTTTGTGATTTAAAGGTTTTGCAGGTTGACATCATCAAATAGGGGGAGTTTGTTGATGATTTGAGATTTGATGATGTTTTAAAAGCTTTGATGATGTTTTAATAATGTGCTGGGTTTGTGATTAATGGTTCTTAATTGAATTAACATTTCTAAGATGTTAGATTATCTGTACATGATTAACAAATTGAAATATGATAATTTGTTGTTCTTAGTATTCATCGGTTAGTCTGCTAATCCTGTTGCTCTAGTCGACTATTTTCATTAATGTACCAGGAATACAGGTTTAATGAAAATAGCTAACTGGTTTGGGTCTTCACTCGACTATTTTGTTCCAGACCCTCCTTATGCAGAAAAGTGCAGAATGCGGTTTTAAAGACTCTCAAAAGAGGCTGACCCAATGCAATTCCTTTCGCCTATAAATACAACTCTCAAGGACGAATCAAGGCGCAAAAGAATTCAAAAAAATACTCTCAAGAGTTGCAAACATTCAGAGCAAAAGATCTGCAGAATTGTATTCACTGTTTTTACTAATCAAGAAGAATTTCTTTCTTTCACTGTATCTTGTATTCTTTGATCTCAGGTTAGAGATTTTGTAGGTGGGTTTTAGAACCCTGTTGTGTGTGATCGGGGTGATCACAGTGGCTCAGTGTGAGTCAGTGGGTTTAGAACTGTTCTATAGTGTTTAGAATAGGTTCTTTGATTTTCTTGTAGTGTTCAAGAAAGGTTTGTTGTAAAGAATACATTTTTGATAGTGATTAGGATCTGTGGAGTTGCAGATCACCAATTGAATGTAGTTCTAGCACAAAGAACGAACCAGTATAATCCTTGGTGTTATCTTTTCTCTTCCTTCATCATCTGTTATATTCTGCATTAAGAACTAACCTACTATTTTGCAATTATCAGTCGGCTAATTCTCAGTAAACTGCACTAGTAAATTTTCTGATACGAAAAAGTTTTCAATAAAGCTTTATATCAATTCAACCCCCTCTTCTTGATATAATTCCGCATCTAACAAAACTTTTCACTATCCCAGTAGTTTTGAACGCTTGTTCACCAATCCAAACAGGTCTACCCTCCCTTGCCCTTGCTTTAGTTAGCATATCACAAAGGCGTTTTCTGACCTTTGAGTCATAAATTCTTCTAATTTCGCATTCATCACGAGGGGCCCAAGTAACTCTACTCTGTAAAATAAAAAAGAACAATTAAGAGTTAAATTCCCCAAAAATTCATTCTATCATTCATATTTATAATTAAACGTACCTTAAATTCATTCCACCATTTCAGTTGGTCTTCCGGGGTCATAGCCTCATAGTGATGGTAGGCACCCCTGAACTGCGACCTAATTGCATGTCCAATTGCTTCAGTAGCATAACATCCAGGTTCTCAACTGCAAAACATTCAAAATAAAGGTGTAACATCAAGTTTTATACATAATAAAAACAACTTTGAATAAGTATATGGAACTTACCCTTTAGCCACTGGTCGTATGATGACCCGACCATTAGCATCACAACGCACCTCCTCATCAGGGACATCATGGCCCGATGTAGGAGTGGCCTCTTCTACCACTGGTGAGGTGGGATGAACTGCATCATCGGGATGCACTGGCAATGACATGGACTGTGCTGGGGGAGCTGGCATGTATTGCGCTGAGGAAGATGGAACTGGCAGATGTTTAAAACGATTCTGACTAGATGGGGTGGAGGAAGATGAGGGCCTGGAGGAAGATGGTTTACTGGAAGAAGGGGAGGAGGAATGAGAGTCGTGGGACTGTCCGCCTATATGATAAGGGATATGCCCCGACTCTATCGCAAAACGACCATGTTGTGTTGTGGAAACTCCACGCCTTGCATTGTTACATCTGCTGATGGAACCATCACTCCCTCTTGTCCTCACCATTTGTCCTGCAAAAAATTAGATATGGACAATTAAGTTTTGAGTATTGTCATATTGAATGCAACATGAGATAAAAAATTATTATACATTATTCGTCATTGTTATAAAAATCCCAATCATCTCCGTTAGTGTCATCACTTTGTTCGTTGTCTTCATTTGATTCATGCACTTCATCATCATGAAGAGGAATTTGTTGTACAACATAATGATCACTTACTTCAACAATTGAGGCGTCAGCTAAGCCTGGTACTTGTTCAATTATTGTAACTGGTAAGACATTGTGTGTTTCATCATGTTGATATGCATATTCATCTTGGATATTGTCAACTTCAACATGACCTCGGGGTTTTGTTATAATCGACACACACCAAGCACGTAAGTTTTTACATATATTTGTATAGGGACATAATAAACTTGTCTTGTCTTCTGTGGAAGGATGAATGGATCATAGGGAATGTATCTTGCAGTCATCTTGATTTCTATGATGTTATATTTTGCATGAACTCTTGTACCAGTATTAATTGTTGGATCGAACCATTGACAATAGAAAAGGGGAATCTTTTGAGGCATTCTGAGATCACTACCACAGAATTAGGAATCAGCGTCGCCATTCTATGTCGGTTTAAATACAAACGACGTAGAATGTTTGATTTGACCATTCTACGTCGGTTGTAATCTATAACCGACGTAGAATGTTTTTAATTCTACATTCTACGTCGGTTAGTTACAGAACCGACGTAGAATGTCAACACTACTACGTCGGTTGTTTCTTAACCGACGTAGAATGTAGAATTCAAAACATTCTACGTCGGTTATAAATTACAACCGACGTAGAAACCCCTTAGAAACCCCTTTAAAACCTATTCCCCCCTTTTCTTTCTCACTTTTCGTACTGTGGTCGACCCTCGAAGCTCTGCTCTCCGTCCTCTCTGCGCGCTCCGTCTTCCTCGTCACCGGTGCTGCGGCCGGTCTCTCTCCTTCCTCGTCGCCGCCCCCTGCCGTGCCGCCCCTGCCCTGCCGCCCCTGCCGCTGCCACCCCTGCCGCCCCTGCCGCTGCCACCCCTGCCGCCCTTCCTCCTTGGGTTTTGTCGTTGCCTTCCGCCCTCCTTGTGCCTTGCCGGTGCGCATTCATCCTTGTGCCTTGCAGGTGCGCGTTCCTCCTTTGCCGCCACCGTTGCTGCTGCTGTCGCTGCCAGGTTAGTGGATTTTTTATTATTTTTATTGTTTTCTGTTTTGTAGATAGTGTTTGTATGATTAGGTTATTGAAATGGTTGTAGTGTAGATGATTGTTCTGATGTTCTGGCTGTGCCCATGGGGCTTTATTTGATGTTGTTTGATTTTGTATAAAAATTTGGATTTAATAACAGAGGAATTATGACAAAAACCGTATGCAAAATGATGCAATTAGGACAAAAGAACATGCAACTATGAAATTTCTAAGATGTAATGGCCTGATAATTCTCTGTTTGGTATGACACAACTCCACAAATTTTTTGAAAATTTTCTGACAAGTGCAAGTTAGTCACATAAATGGCCAAAATTTAGAAAAATAGGTAAAAAATAGTAAAATAATAAAAAAGTTATAGTAAATGGAGGATTTTTGAAATTCTTTTTGCCCAAATCCCCTTTGGGCATTTGCCAACAGCTTCGTCGGGTCATTTCCAAAAACTTTCATTTTTTACGCATCTCCATCCGAGGTCCGTAGCAAAAGTTATGATCGTTTGAAGTTTTTCTACACCTAAATTTTGTATTTTCAAAACTATGATTATTTTGGGGGATGTGAGGCCTCTTTATTCAAGTACACATCAAAAGAACATAACACAACAAAAATTAACAGAAAATTCAATGTCTAACTATTTTTTATGATTTTTTCAAGATCGATTAGATCCATTCAATAATGTTGTTTTTACATCAATCTTTCTTTTTTTAAATTGTTCTTCTAAGACAAAGCATATAGAAATTAGACATCATTTCATTAGAGATCATATAGCTAAGGATTGCATTATAGAATACATAGATATAGATACAAAACATCAATTAGCTGATATCTGATATCTTCACCAAACCTTTGCCTAGAGAGTAGAGAGTCTATCTTTGAAATTTAGCTATTTCAAATGTATTATATATGAAATTGTGGCTGGTTTGCTGGTTTATTTGATATGCAGGTACTAAAATTTAGGAAAAATGAGAAAATGAGAAAATTAGAAACTGCATTGCAGTTGTAGAAGTGACTTACAACGTCGGTTAGGGCTAGAACCGATGTTGTAAGTTTGGGTGACACTTACAACGTCGGTTCTAGCCCTAACCGACGTTGTAAGTCTTGTGATTTTCAAAGTTGGTTCAATTGAACCGACGTTGAAAATATTACTTTTAACGTCTCCTGATTCAACGTCGGTTTTGGGGCCGTCGTGAAATCATCCCCAGAACCGACGTGGATTCCGGTTCCTGTAGCAGTGGATATTCCAATTCATAAATATGTTCGATCGTGCCAAAAAAGTCATCTTCTCCTCCTTCGGCCACACCTTTTACATGCACCCCAGAATTTGTGGTTTTCTTACCATCACTCCATCTCTTTGTGTGAAACTTATACCCATTGACAAAGTACATGTTCCATGAGGTGACACGCGAATTAGGTCCCCAGGCTAATGCTTTCATGTTTGGGTCGATCACCCCATTCCTCTCATCATGAACCTATGTATTATGGATATGTATACATTAGTTGTAAATTGATTATATTAATGAAATTGAACTAGGTAGAATGACATAACACTTACATAGTTCTTAAACCATTCCGGAAAAGTGTTGTGTATACTACTCGAAGCTTCTTCTTCGTTGATGGAATGAAGTTGTAGAAACAAACTTCAAATAGGAAGATAAAGTCAATCACACAAGTATGGTTATGAAATGATGGATACAAATTAGGAGGTACTTAACTTACTCAAGTATCGGTTTAACCTCATTGCAATTGATGAGAATATGGACATGAGCAGAGCGAAATTCATCATCACTTAGCCAATAATCTTTGCACGATCCACTAGGGCGCCTAGATTTGTTTAAAATTGACAATGTTAAGTGGGCTCCTCATTTGAAGCAAAGGCGAGGATCATTTCTCAAATTTGTATTGGAAAACAAACTTACAGATTTAAAATAGTGAGAACAAAAATATGTTATCTCACGATGTAAGTAAAATGCACATATTGATCCTTCTACTCTTGCCAAATTACCCACCGCATGTTTTGCATCCCCCATCATCCTACAACACATAATAAATTTTAGGTATTGTAGAATGGTTATGAAAATTGAAATTAATAAGAGGGTCATTACCTTTCGAATGGATACATCCATCGGTATTGAACAGGACCACTCAGTATTGCCTCTATAGGAAGATGAACCACAAGGTGTTCCATTGAATCAAAGAAACCTGGTGGGAAGGTTCTTTCCAACTTGCATATTATGATCGGTATATTTTCTTGCATTCTAACTAAATCATCTAGCCTCAATTTATTAGAACATAAATCTCTAAAGAATCGACTTAATTCAGCAATGCCATTCCAAACAAAATCTAGCAATGAAAGGAATGCAATTGGTAGTAAACACTCCATGAAAACATGACAATCGTGACTTTTCATGCCATGCATACTACTTTTATCAATATTTGCACACCTTGCAATGTTAGAGGCATAACCATCCGGCATTTTTAACTCAGCTTATCCATTTATAAACCGATTTTGCTTCCTTTGTCAGTCAAAGTGTACTTCGCCTTTGGCTTTGCTAACTTCCCATTTTGTAACCGAACTAGTTCCAAGTCTCCACGTACACAATATTCAGCGACATCCATTCTTGCTTTTTCATTGTCCTTTGTTTTACCCTTAACATCCATCACAATGTTGAAGACATTGTCAAAAAAGTTTTTTTCAATGTGCATGACATCAAGATTGTGTCTTAACAAGTTGTCTTTCCAATATGGAAGATCCCAGAATATTGATTTTTTTGTCCAATTATGATACTGACCATACCCAGGTAGGACATCAAATGGACCATCGTTACCTTTGGAAAGCTGTGAAGAAATCCTTCCAATTCCTCCCTACTGAACAAATGAGGAGGACCGTCCAATTCAATTCTATTTTTCATAAATCTCCTTTGACTTCTTCTAAAAGGGTGATCAATTGGCAAGAACTGTCGATGACAATCAAACCATGAACTCTTACCCCCATGTCGTAACGTGAAAGCTTTTGTATTCTGCATACAGTGAGGACATTCTAATTTCCCTTTAGTCCCCCACCCAGACAACATGCCATAAGCTGGGAAATCGTTGATTGTCCACATCAAGCAAGCTCGCATGACAAAGTTCTCTTTTCTTGAGATATCATATGTGAACACACCATCATTCCATAACACTTGGAGGTCATCAATAAGAGGTTGTAAGTATACATCTATTTTTTTGGTTAGATTTGTTGGACCAGGTACTAGACAACTTAAAAACATGTACGGTTTCGTCATGCACAACTAAATGTTCTAATAATTTGATTTTAACAATTTTAAATATTTTACGTGTCTTTATCACATTAAAAAATATATTTAAGGTTTTAATTAAAGTAATTTAATTGGACTATTTTATATAAATTTACTTATGGTCCATATAGAAAACTGATTGTATAAATACAATAAAAATATTAATAATAGATTATATATTTCTTATAATGCACATTATCTTATACTAGTTAAAATTTATTTATAATACCAATGATTTTTTAAAACATTTAAAAACCTACACAAGTTTTATTTAGTCACACAAAATAATTTCATTTCCCAACCAACATTTTTAGCTGGCATATTTGTATGAACTTAACCAAGCTATAATGGTTTCTTCTAATGTATTTTGTTATATGAATATAGTATTTTCTTTTTTTTTTAAAAAAAAACTATCAACACTTTTACCTCTGGATGCTTTAAAAAAAAACTTTTACCAATAGATGCAATTCAAAACACAAAGAAAAAAACTTCTAACTATATATGCTTAACATAAGTAAATACTCTATGTAAAATTCAAACCAATTTTAACCAATTTTTACCTAATGCAGGTACATTCTCATAATACTTGTACATATAATTATCTCAATCTAAGTAAAATCCTAAAATACTTATACTTGATCTTGATATGAATATATAATGTAAGTGGAAGTTTTTATTTTGAAGGTGTTAAAAGTAGTAGTTTTGATTAGAGCTGTCAAAACGGGCGGTCTGGCCCAGTCTGACTTGGCCCTACGGGTCGAGTTCAGAAAATCTAATAGTCTAGCCTGACCTATATTTTAAAACAGGCCATAATTTTTAGTCTAGTCTGACCCTATGTTAGGCCAACAGGCCAACGAACCATTTTTAGCCTAATTAAAAATTTAAAAAATATTACAATATTTCTTTTGTTTTCTTAGTCTCTTCACAATTTTGTTCAACATTGTTTCTTTTGTTATCATTAGATGGATCACTAATTGGAGGAGTAACTCCTTGATGTTGTCATAGGGAATAAGAACTATGCAATGTAAGAGATAAAAAAACATAAAAACCTATTTAATACTTATAATAATTTTACTTTATATAACTCAACAAATATTAACAAAATAACACAAACTCATGATGAAACGAGGAAAACAAAAGCATATATAAAGTTTGATTAAAAATGCAAAAAATGATAATATAAATTAACAAAAAATAAGGAAGAACCTAACCTAATGTGAAATAGAGAAGTTATGGTGAAAACATGAAACTGTGGTGGTAAAGGTGATACAAGAAAAGAGGAGCAGTGCAGTAGAGGAGATGAAAGAGCTTGTGAGAAAAGAAGAGAAGAGATGGAGAAGAGAACAAAGACTCTGAGACACTAGGGTTTCTTTCTTTAGTATGACAACATAACAATTAAGAACAAAAATTTAATATAAAAAATAAATGAGTCAGCCCATTAGCCTACGGGCAGCCTGGCCTTGGCCCATATGGATATCGGGCCAAATGGGTGAGGCTTGAGATTTGAGGGGTTAATGTCCAGCATGTAAACATTGTTTATCCTTCTCCCAATGTGCACAATATCTGCAGTTTTACAGTTGTATATGACACAAAATTCCTCATCAAAAGTGACTTTCATACCTTTGTCACATAGCTGACATATGCTTAGCAGATTGTGTTTTAGTCCTTCAACAAAAAGTACATCCTTAATCTGTGAAGAAGAACAGTCTCCAATATCTCCAGATCCTTTGATTTTGCCTTTGCTATTGTCTCCAAATGTAACTGAACCAGCTTCAAAAGCCTTGAAATTCATCAGCTTTGATTTATCACCTGTCATGTGTTTAGAGAAACCACTATCTAGATACCATGAAGCTCTCTTTGCTCTATGACAGATCTGCAAAACAAAGTTAATTTACAAATTTAGGTCCCCAAAATAGGTTGGGTCCTTTGAAGTTAGGAGCAGCATATGATTTGGGTTTCCAATAGAATTCACCTCTTGAAATCCCAAAATTCTGACATAGCAAAATCTAGATATATGACCATGTTTCAAGCAATAAGAACATGTTTTAAATCTGTTACTAGGATAAGATTTGTTCTTAGCAGCATGATAACGTTTTCATAACCAAGACCATTTCCATTTGAAAATCCAATTTGAGAATGTAGAAGTTGATTAAGTGTATTATGACCAATTTGAAACTTTGCCAAAGTTTTAATCGGATAACCAACTTTATTTTGGAGATTAATGCAGCTTTCACACTTTGCGATTTGGTTTTATCATTCTCGAGTTTATCGATTCTATCCGGTTTTTCGCTTGCAACACATTGTCTTTTAGTTGATCTGCTTTCATCTTTCAACTCTACTATTCTGATTTTCCAGTTCCTCGTAACTTATTTTCTAGCCAATTATTTAGACCTTTTAGCCAATTATTCTGATAGTCCAGTTTCTTTGCTTCATCATGTAATTCTCTGAATGCATCAAACAAGGTGTCATAATTCTCACTCATATCAGAATCACACGAACTTACTTGGCTAGATGTTTCTTCATTAGCAACAAGGCACAAATTGGCTTGGTTTTCAGATTCAGAATCTGAATTTGATGATTTGCTGGAATCACTGTCATCCCAGGCCATATATGCTTTCTTGCCTTTCTTGAAGTGCTGATTTCGTTTGTCTTTATCTCTTCTTTCATTCTTTTCTGGGCTTCTATCTTTTCTTTGATTCAAAAGAGGACAATCTACCTTGACATGTCCTAGCTGCCCACAATTAAAGCAAGAGAAATTAGAGGAATTAAAATCAGGTTTTCTGGTGTACCTTCTCTGGTTTTCCTGAAACCTGTCCTTTGAGTTATTCTTCCTCTTTAGGAATTTTCCAAACCTCTTAACCAGCATAGCAAATTCTGTACTTTCATCTTCTTTCTCTTCATCACTCTTTATGCACTCCTTGGCTTTTAGTGCAAGACTCTTGTTCTGTTTATCTGAATTTTCAAGTTGATCAAGCCTACTCAGCTCCAGCTCCTGTTCCCTGAGTTTTCCAAACAAAGTTGCAGTTCTCATGACAGTCAAATCCTTTGTTTCAAGGATTGCTGTGACTTTCGGCTGCCAGCTCCTACTTAAGCATTTAAGAACCTTTATATTGAGCTCTTCATCATCAAACTTCTTTCCTAAGCCCAGCAAATGATTGACTATGTGTGTGAAACGCTTTTGCACGTCCTGAATTGTTTCTCCAGGTTGCATTCGAAACATTTCATACTCTTGAATAAGAGTATGCTTCCTTGCTCTTTTCACCTATGTTGTACCTTCATGTGTAACTTGAAGAATGTCCCACATTTCTTTGGCTGTCGTGCATTGAGAAACCCTGAAAAATTCATCAAGATTAAGAGCAGATGTTAATATATTATTTGCCTTACTGTCAAATTGGGCCTTTTTATTTTCTGCATCAGTCCACTGTTCCCATGGTTTTTCAATCAACTCTCCATTTTCAGCCTTCATAGTTGGAGTGAAAGGACCATTAATCACTGCATCCCACACGCCTCTATCAACAGACTTGAAGAAAATCTTCATTCTGGCTTTCCAGAAGGGATAATTCGCTCCTACAAAGAGTGGAGGTCTGTTGGTAGATGCTCCTTCAACAAAGGGAAGCTTGTCACCCATCTTGAATCTTTCTTGAGTACCTTACAAGAACCTACTCTTGATACCAATTGTTAGATGCGGAATTATATCAAGAAGGGGGGTTGAATTGATATAAAGCTTTATTGAAAACTTTTTCGTATCAGAAAATTTACTGGTGCAGTTTACTGAGAATTAGCCGACTGATAATTGCAAAATAGTAGATTAGTTCTTAATGCAGAATATAACAGATGATGAAGGAAGAGAAAAGATAACACCAAGGATTATACTGGTTCGTTCTTTATGCTAGAACTACATCCAGTTGGTGATCTGCAACTCCCCAGATCCTAATCACTATAAAAAATGTATTCTTTACAACAAACCTTTCTTGAACACTACAAGAAAATCAAAGAACCTATTCTAAACACTATAGAACAGTTCTAAACCCACTGACTCACACTGAGCCAATGCAATCACCCCGATGACACACAACAGGGTTCTAAAACCCACCTACAAAATCTCTAACCCGAGATCAAAGAATACAAGATACAGTGAAAGAAAGAAATTCTTCTTGAATAGTAAAAATAGTGAATACAATTCTGCAGATCTTTTGCTCTAAATGTTTGCAACTCTTGAGAGTATTCTTTTGAATTCTTTCACGCCTTGATTCATCCTTGAGAGTTGTATTTATAGGAAAAAGGAATTGCATTGGGTTAGCCTCTTTTGAGAGTCTTTAAAACCGCATTCTGCACTTTTCTGCATAAGGAGGGTCTGGAACAAAATAGTCGACTGAAGACCCAAACCAGTTAGCTATTTTCATTAAACCTGTATTCCTGGTACATTAATGAAAATAGTCGACTAGAGCAACAGGATTAGCAGACTAACTGATGAATACTAAGAACAACAGATTATCATATTTGAATTTGCTAATCATGTACAGATAATCTAACATCTTAGAAATGCTAAATCAATTAAGAACCATTAATCACAAACACAGCACATTATTAAAACATCATCAAATTTCAAATCATCAACAAGTTTAAAGAAGTATCATCCCGAAACAAAGTCAATCGGTCTTCCTCTCGAGGTGGGGCATTGCACTCTACTGGCCGCAAATCACACCTCGACATTGCGTTGGGCTTAGTAAGTATTATTCATGACTTTTGTATATTTTCTTACATTTTACTAAATTTATAAATGGAAGATACAGTGTTTGTAACTAAACAACTTTTATCAGGAACGTAAATATGGTTGGCTTGTTCAACCAGATGAGTATTCATTGCCACCCATACAAAAATGGATGGTACTTGGGTAGATGGTCATGCCCGAGAGACCTATGTAAGTTATTCATTTAAAGTTTTTGATTTAATTTATATTTGTAATTCAAATTGATGATATTTTCAACTATTGATAATTGATTAGGAAACATATCATGAGCGGTTGAAGACCATGCAAACTCAAAGTTCTGAAGGATCAACTTCCAACCTCCAAGAAATAGATCCAACAACAAAGGTTCAATGCTGGAAAGATGTTGCTGGAGGGAAGAGTAGAGGTAGATGTTATGGCACTACAGACTTAGCTGCCAACATTCGTCATGGAGTGTCATCCCTCACTCAACCCTCGGTCTTTGCTGGTAACATTGATGAAGCTGCAGACACTCAAGAAATCACACAAGCTACTGCAAGAGCTACTGCAGCTGAGGAAAGAGCTACTACTACAGACCAGAGATGTTCAGAGTTGGAGGAGAGACTGAAGTTGATGCAACAGCAACTAGCCATGGTCATAGACCGACAAATGAATGACAGTTCAACTAGTACGAGTCAAGTCCACCCTCATTATGCCCAAGCATTTGATGACCAGCCCCTGGATTGAACTTCATTTTCATTGTGAGTTTGTTATGCTGTTTTCTTTTTATACAATATCATAATTGTTGTATTACTCAATCTAATTATTTGTCCTTTTTTTGCAGGTGTTTGAAATTAATCAAATAGCTGTTTTTATGTTTTTCATGTTTGGTACATGGCGCACCACAACCCAGTAGTATTTGTTTTTAGACTTGTTAAGTTCTTAGTTATCAAGTACACTGTAACATGACTTCTGTTGAACAAATGTTAACTTCATATATATGCACAATTTCATTTTCTCAATGGTAATTTATAATTTGATTTCGAATTTACAAATATGGATTGCAATTGGAAATCAATATTGATTGGAAATATTCGAATTATAATTGATTGTGTGGGGAATTAGAATTGATTCATCAAATTCAAATTGGAATGAAATTGGAATTGAGTTGAGAACAGGATGGAATGAGTTGATAAGAGAATATGACTTCATAACTGGATGGAATCCAAATTCATATTCATAAACTATAGCGTCCGCCCTGCATACAAAAACGTATTTATTTAAAAATAATAGCAGCTAGCCGACGTAATCAATATATTTAAAAACAGCAACGTATTTAAAAAAAAATAAAGTTAACATGGGCTTAGCGTCAGCTTGGTCGACGCTACTCTTTTAATTTTTTTTAAAAAATAAACTTAGCGTCGGCTTGGCCGACGCTACTCTTTTAATTTAAAAAAAAAAAGTTAGCGTCGACTTAGCATCGGCTTGGCCGACGCTACCCTTTTAATTTTTTTTAAAAAATAAAGTTAGCGTTGGCTTAGCGTCAGCTTGGCCGACGCTACTCTTTTAATTTTTTTAAAAAAATAAAATTAGTGTCGGCTTTGCGTTTGCTGAGGCTACGCTACTTTATTTAATTTTTATATTTTAAAAATCGTAGCGTCAGCGTCTGTGTGCGTTAAGCCGACGCTATTAGCGTTCCCTGGTTCCTTGGACGCAATCCCATTAGCTTCCATGTTTTTAGCATTGGCTGCTTTGTGGACGCAATACCGACGCTAATAATGACTTAGCGTCTGCTTTTCGTCAATAGAATTGGCTTTTCGTGGACGCTACAACTCTTTTTTCTTGTAGTGTATTAGAACATTGTAGGTGGAAGGAAATTTCAGGTCTTTCTCCTACTGCAATACAAAATAATGAATGGTGGACACAAAAAATTAATATGATGGGAAACTTCATTGACTTCTCATTGAAAGAATGTACAATTAATCTCATTTGTTTTTTTTTGAACTTCTCAACTACCCTATTCATCTTCATTTATCTTACAATATCTAAAAACTAAAAAATATTATTTCTAAAATGTAAAAGTAAAATAAATAAACGTTTATTTACCTTTATTTCAAATACTCAATTACTATTTTTATAAATAAATGAAAAAATATCTTTTAATGGTAACATAAGAGTTGATTTAACGCAAAAATAAAAATAAAAATTTAAATTGAATATTTTGTTTATAAATAATAAATAACTAAAATAAATAATAATTATTAATTCATAAATGTTGTACGATCAAAAGTTTATAATAATTCTTTTAAGTTATTCTTTTTCTTCATTATTTGTCTTTATATTTCTTTTCATCTTTCTAATAATCCAAAGTGTAATATGAGATAATTCAAATTCTAACAACTCCAATTATATTTTTGAAATGTATAACAACAATGAAAAGTACAAACACTTGACATTATTATTGTCTGTCACTAAAAGTAAATGAATTAAAGAAACATTGGTTGTTCAATTTTATATAAGGTGTCCCTAGGTGATCCCTATGCAGCTACAGAATAAACTAGGTTTACAACCCACTAGTCATAATTATATTTGAGAATATATCCACTGGAGATGATTGTAAAAACTTTTAAAGTTATCTCTAACAACTAAACAACTATAACAGTGTGACCTAGTAACTTCACTTGCTTCAAAGTAGGTAAAACTTATTTATACAAATAATTGGTATTTCACTTAATATATTATTATTTTATTATTTAAAAAAAACAAAAATTATATGATCATAAAATAATAATCATCAATAATCAATTTTGTTTATAATACTTACAATTCTATAATACAATCTTCCTCTTGCATAAATACAATAAGATTAATTAAAAAAAACACAGACAATATCTCTCTCACTAAAATAGAATGGAATGAATTGAGAAAATAAAAACTTTCTTATTAATTCAAGATCCAAAGAAATCAAGTTTTTTGAGATAAAATGAAACCTTTTACAATAAGAATTAATAAAATATTATTTTATATTATTAATTAAAATAATTAATTTTTGAATAGTAAATATTTAATAGGTAAAAATTTAATTTAAACTTTACAAAAAAATTAGTTAAATTTTACAATGAAAAAATAGTAATTAAATCATAATTATTGATTTATATTAACTAATATTATTACATACAAGTATAAATAAAAAATAATAAAATTATTTAAGATTTTAATTGTTAAAATAAAATTAAATATAAATTACTTAATAATAATATATGTAACACTGTGATACTCTTATTTTACATTTTCTAGTACATTTGTCAAAGTTGTAAGGATGACAAGTATCTTATGGAATCGTTTTCTAACATCAAACACCACAACGATCTCTCCACTTATACACCATACCAATTATACAGGAGCATGTCGTTTCACCCCTGCATCTAATTCATAGAGCTGATCAATTAGCTCTTCATCATTATGCACAAGATGGGGGTTACAATACCATTCTAGAAAGGAAACTTAGAGAATTTATTTCTTATCATGTTCATACTATTCTCTGTACACCATAAAAGATATCACCGTTCTCATTATTAGCATCATGGAATATAATTGAGTTTCTAGGTTTTCAAATTTTCCAAATAATTGTCATCCAAACGATTTTCTAGATCTTGTTTCCTTTAAAATTCAACTGTGGTAAATTAAACTGTCTGAAAACAAACATAAAGTTGCTTGACAAGGTAGTGCATGCAGTACATAAACCTACCCATTTGTAGCACTTGAACCACACTCTGAATGCTTCTTGGCATGTGAACAGAACATGATCTACAGATTCCTCCTAACTTCATACATGACACACATGTTGCTACTACTGAACCCTCCATTTCGCTGCAAATTATCTTTGGTAGTTATTCTATTTAGTAAATCTCTCCATATAATCATTTGTATTGTAGGTATGTTTTTTAATTTCCAAATTTCTTTCAAAATATCATTTTCCAAACCAACAAACCTATTTAACAATAATTTGTATGTTGATTTATTGGAAATCCAAATATGAGTGTAAGTTTTATATTGAGAAAAAATGAGTGTGTTGAGTCGTATATAAAAAAAGACTTATAAATCTATTAACTTAAGGTTTTAGGTTGAAGGTAGTGTCAATTATCTTATGTGGATTAACTTGTGACTTATTTGTTGTCGTCTCTCCTGACATATCCTATCTTGAAAGACTGAACATGATTTAACTGTATACTAATGGGATTCAATGACATTCTAGACCCTCTTATCAAATTTCTTTCCCCATCCTCTGACATATATTTTTGTTTTGTCTGAACTCTACCAAGTTTATCTCTACATATTTTCTTAATGTGTCTCCACCAATTAGATTTATTATTTTGTGTATTATTCCATGTTATTCTATTACATACTTTTAAACTTATTAACTCCTTTCATAAGTTGTGTTAACCTATCTTTTAATCTCCAAACTCATTTTGCAAGTAGGACTATGTTAAACAATTTCAGGTTTTTTACTCTTAAACCACCTTATTTCTTTGATTTGCATATTGTATCTCATTTAACTTAGACCATATTCTAATCATCTTTGTTCCCTAAACCCTAAACCCTAAATCAAGAAAAGTAATGTCGTTAATATATATTTTAATAAACACATCATACCTATTAAAAATAGAAATTTTCCTTTCTATTTAGCTAAAAAATTTCCTTTCTATTTAGCTAGCCTTTTTTCAAACTTCATGTGTTTTCAAAAAGATTCTTTTCTTAGGTTCCTCTACTATAAGACTAAGATATGTGAATGGACAAGACATAATCTTACAATTAAGCATAGAAAAAAATGTCCATAACATGAACTTCTGTATGCCTATGCCACCACGTTTCTTTTGTGAAAATTAACTTTACATCCCAATATAAATAATTTAAAAAATATAAATATTATAAAAAATAATTAATATAAAGTTAAAATAAAAGAGAAATAATTAGTAATACACCTAACAACTTATTATATATATATATATATATAATTGTAGAAATAGAGATATACTATATTCACAAATCCACTAAACAAAAGTATAATAGTATTCATGAATAAGTTTACATCAAATTTAAAAAAAATATTAAATCAATCATTTTTATTAATCTAGATTTTAAACTTTTTTTACATAAATAAAATCAATCTAACCTAAGAAAATCGGCTGGGTTGAGTAAGAATGGTCAATGTTATTTAAACATATAAAATTTTTACCTTTTCAATATATATTACAAAAAATTAAAATGTGAAGAATTATATTTTTTGTCTAGAATTATGCACATTATCCGATTGACGTGAGAGTTGTTAAATAAAGACGGCAGTGTAAAAACCAAGAGGGGGGGGTTGAATTGGGTTTTTAAAGAAATTTTCTCTTTCAAATAAATTTTCAGGTTTTGAAAAACTTTCAAAAACTTCGACGTGAATTTTTCCAATCCTTTGATTAACGCTATTGGGATTAGCAATTGTTATAATGATCCACAATTAAAAGAGATAGAGAAAGAGAAATAACACAGAAATTTATACTCGGTTCTGGATTAAGCCAATCCTACGTCCAGCTTCCCAACCACCACAAATCCGTGATGATTTTCCCCACTATCTTTAATTGAAATTACAAACACCAATTCATGCAATAACAAATAAAGATAAACGGAAACACCTCCTCAGACACACTAAGGATGAAACACCTCCCTGCACACACCGAGGATGAAACCCACCTCTCTTGACTCACAAGAGATGAAACACCTCCCTTAGAACGCATCCAAGGGATGAATTTTCCCTTTACGTAAAACAAGAAAAGAATACACCTGAAATGTGCTGGATAGAAAGCTTAAGCACAATGATCACCACTTCCAAAGACTTGATCAAACCGAAGAGAAGCGTGAAAGCGGCTTTGAAAAAGCTAAGGCGCGTAAACACTTTGAATATTTTGTATTTGTTCAGATGTGTTAAACCTAAGACATTCTCTTTCATTTTATAATTCGAAAATGCTCCAAAGTTTCCATTCTTAGGTTGATTTAGAATTAATTTCGCAAAAACGACTCATTTAATCGATTATATTAAAAGCTTAATCGATTATATCATGTTTAAAAACTGGAAAACAAATATCGTCTGATTTAATCGATTAGATGAAGGCCATAATCGATTATATTAACCCAAAATCAATATAATCAATTATCAAAGACACTTAATCGATTATTTTGCTCATTAAACATTTTTAATTCAAATTTTAAGTTAAATAATCGATTATCTACGTATGGTAATCGATTAAAAGCGTAGAAAAACGTTTTTGCGAGAAAACACCTTGCTCTCTTGTTTGGGAAGGTCTTGAATGGGATTTATGACTTACTCTTTTTATCCAACACCCAAAACAGAACCTTCTACCTTTGATCCTTCAGCTCTTGAGAAAATCTTCATCAATCTTCTCTCTTGAAAGCTTTGAATGCTCTTTATGCCTTTCCTTTCTTATCAAGCAACCTTCCTTTGTGAGATGGCACAAGTCTTTAATGTTGATTGAAACTTCCTAAAAACTTCATCAAAACTGTAGGTCTCCATAAAACTCTGGACTTGAAATATGCCAACAATCTCCCCCTTTTTGATGATGATAAAAAGAAACCTAGAGACTTGTGATAAAATCCTGAAAATCTTGAAAATAATGTATGGATATCTCCATCATAAATTTTAGTCCACAAAGGAAATAAAATAGGCAGTCATATAGCATGTAAGTTTCAATTTGAATTTTGAAAAAGAGATTTCAAGGAATTAATGAGTGGAAATTATTTCTAAAAACTCCCCCTTAAACTATGCTTTTAATTGTTTAAGCTATATAAGGCACTTATTTGAATTATTTCCTAAAGTTCCCTTGAAATTAATTTTCTTAAAAGCTATATTAACTAGACAGATTTTCAATCAAGACAAATATTTTCTCCCCCTTTATTTTTATCATTTTCAAAAACAAAACATTTTCAGAGATAATTACAGCAGAAGCAAATTAATACACAGAAAATAATAGAGAGAAAAAAAATACAGCAGCTGGAAAATAATGAAGAACAAGCTAAGGAAAAGTGAACTTGTAGCCTATTCAGTTTCTTCACTATCTTCTTCATCTTCCTCAACATTGGCTGGTTGTTTGCCTCTTGAGGATGTTGTATTATCTTCTTCGAGAGATAATTCTTCAATGTTCATCTTTCTTTCAACTCTATACATTCTTCTATTAAGCCTTGAGAGTTGATGAGAAAGGCCTTGAAATTCCTTGGAGTGAAGATTCATCATAGAATCCATTCTTGATATGAGAAGCTCCTCCACTGATCCTGGTTGAGGTTGAAATTGAGGTGGATGTTGAGGTTGGTCTTCATCATCTTCTTCCATGGCAGCAGCTCCTTCATCTCTTTGGGTAAACCTGTTGCCTTGTTCTATGAGGCCCATATGCCTTAGAACATTTTTGCCAATTTTGCTATTGCTTAGCAAAATTTGTTTATTCTCTCCTTCAAGATCAACACCTTTGTATTCTAAAATCTTAGAAACAAACACATCATAGGGTAATGCAAAAGAGGAAAGCCTAATGGCTTTAAACATATTATCAAGGATAATTGAGGGCCAATCTATGCTCACATTATTAAGGAATCCATACATTAGAAGAATGTCTTCCTTAGTAAGTTGGGCATGATTAGTGCCTCTTGCAACTAAAATCCATACAATAACATAATGCAGCATTCTTTCATTTAACTTTACATTACCAACTTTATACAAGTTCTCAACTTGTAGGTTAGGATCCTTGCAGAATTTTCTGAATTCTACCAACTTGTTAAAGTCCTCAAAGCCATATGTGATGTTTATGCCTTGAGTTGAGAGACCAGCTACATTGTTCCACAAATCTTCATCAAAGAAGATCCTTACACCTTTCACTTTGGTGCTTGGGCTGGCTATTCTTGATGTCAAGTTCATGTAGAACACTCTAACCAAATCTGGGTAGAATGCCCCTTCCATCTCCACAAATTGTTGTAGTCCACTTCCTACTAAAAATTCCTGAAATTGAAAACGATGAGATCTAAAAAATTCGCAAGACAAGAATTTAGGGGTAAGAATTTTTCTATCCTTCCACTTGTTAACAAAACCAATTTGCAGATCCTCATCTAAAATCCAACCAGCTAGAGTTGGAGGTCTCCTTTCTTGAGAAGTCATTGGCTCCTTGCCCCTTCTCCTTGATGGCATCTTCCTTCTTCTTTGATCAGCCATTGTGGTGATATAAAAGACAAGAGAAATTGCACAACAAGATAATGGAATAACAGAGACAGCACAGAGAATTAAAATTCGCACAAGACAGCAAATAACAGCAGAAACAGCAAGAGTGAAAGAGAGAGTGAGTGAGTCACTTTGATTCTCAAACCAGCTATTTATAGAATGAAATCCAGGTCATAAAACGTTGATTTAATGAAAATATATCCGTTGGGAACAAATATAGCCGTTTAAAAAGACAAAACACGTGAAAACATGGCCAACGTTCGAAAATCAGATTTGCAGAAAAACACAGAACGGTGCATTTAATCGATTATATTCTCATTTAATCGATTATTTGCCTTTAAAAATTTTTCTAGAAAACGAAAACCCAGAAATTTAATCGATTATGTGCATTCCTTAATCGATTAAATTGCTCCCCAGCGATTTAATCGATTATGTCATAAACTTAATCGATTATATTTTAAAACATTTTCACAAACACCGCGTTTAATCAATTAATACACGAAACCTAATCGATTAAATACGTAAATTTTCGTAAAACGCTGAAATAACATAAAAAACAACAACAAACATCAATTAAGCAACATATTTATCACAAACAATTCCTAGATCTCTTCTAAGCTCATAAAATCTATCTCTAGGCAAAGGTTTGGTGAAGATATCAGCTAATTGATGTTTGGTATCTATATATTCTATAATGCAATCTCCTTTAGCTATATGATCTCTAATGAAATGATGTCTAATTTCTATATGCTTGGTCTTAGAATGCATGATAGGGTTCCTAGTCAGGTTAATGGCACTAGTGTTATCACACTTAAGAGGGATATGATCTAGAAAGATATCAAAGTCTTCTAATTGCTCGCTTCATCCACAGTATTCCGAGCACAACAACTCCTCGTCGCTATATACTCAGCCTCCGTGGTTGAAAGAGCAACACTAGCCTGTTTCTTAGAATGCCATGAAACTAAGGAACATCCTAAAAGATGACATGTACCACTAGTACTCTTCCTATCTATTCTACAACCACCATAATCCGAGTCCGAAAAGCTATGATACTAGGTGAGGCTCCCGAAGGGTACCATAAACCAAAGGATGTTGTTCCTCTAAGGTACTTAAGGATTCTCTTAACGGCTTTTAGGTGAGACTCTCTAGGGTTGGCTTGAAACCTAGCACAAACACACACACTTTGCATTATATCAGGTCTACTAGCAGTAAGATAAAGTAATGATCCGATCATACCTCGATACCGTGTTTGATCTACCGCCTTACCGTTTAAATCTTGATCTAGATAGCAAGATGTAGCCATAGGGGTTGAGGCTTCTTAGGAACTTTCCATCTCAAATTTCTTCAAGAGTTCCTTGCAATACTTTGTTTGACATATAAAAATACCTTTCTTCAATTGTTTGATTTGCAAGCCAAGAAAGAAATTTAGTTCTCCCATCATGGACATTTCAAATTCTCCCTGCATATTTCTAGCAAACTCTTGGCAAAGATCATCATTAGTTGATCCAAAAATAATATCATCAACATAAACTTGAACAATGAGAATATGTTTCTTTGATTTCTTAATAAAAAGAGTAGAATCAACTTTACCTCTTCTAAAACTATTTTCAAGTAAGAAATTACTTAACCTTTCATACCAAGATCTTGGGGCTTGTTTGAGTCCATATAAAGCTTTCTTCAACTTGTAGACATGATTAGGATTTTTGAAATCTTCAAAGCCTGGAGGTTGTTCTACATAGACTTCTTCCTTGATATATCCGTTTAGAAAAGCACTATTTACATCCATTTGAAATAATTTGAATCCCATAATGGAGGCATATGCTAACAACAAGCGGATAGCTTCAAGTCTTGCTACTGGAGCATAGGTTTCATCATAATCTATGCCTTCTTCTTGTCTATAACCTTTGCAACCAGCCTTGCTTTGTTCTTTGTGATGTTTCCATCTTCATCAAGCTTATTTCTAAAGACCCATCTTGTACCTATGACCTGCATATTATTAGTCTTAGGAATTAAATCCCATACCTGATTTCTTTCAAACTGAATTAGCTCTTCTTGCATTGCAATACACCAATGTTCATCCGTCAATGCTTCTTCTACATTCTTCTGGTTCAACCTCGTGAAACAAAAGCAACATTCATGCAGAAATTATTCATATTCCTCCTTGTTCTTACACTCGTTGATATGTCTCCAATGACATTTTCCAAGGAAACGCTTTCTAGGTGGTCTCCATTCTTTTGGTAGACTCTCATCATGAGGAGGATTCTCATCCAAACTGATTTCTTCAACGGCTTCTTCAAGAGGAGTTTCTTCTTGATGTACTCCTTCATCATCCGCAAAGAATCTTTTTGACTCAAGAGGGGTTTCCTCAAGGTCTAGATATTCATCAAAGACAACATGTATAGATTCTTCAATGGTTAAAGTCCTCTTATTAAAAACTCTATATGCTTTACTATGCAAAGAATAACCTAAAAATGTAGCTTCATCGATTTAGCATCAAATTTCCCAAGGCTATCTTTTCCGTTATTCAAAACAAAACATTTACATCCAAAAATTCTGAAATAAGAAATATTTGGTTTTCTCCCTTTGAAAAGCTCATAAGGAGTTAATTTTAAAATAGGTCTTATTAAAACTCGTTTAAAACGTGACATGCGGTACTTACGGCATCAGCCCAAAAATATTTAGGTAAATTATTTTCCTTTAACATAGTTCTTGCAAGTTCTTCCAAAGATCTATTTTTCCTTTCAACTACACCATTTTGTTGAGGTGTTCTTGGTGCTGAAAAATTATGAGAAATTCCATTTTCTTCACAAAAATTTTCAAAAGAAATATTTTGAAATTCACCGCCATGATCACTTCGTAAAACTTTATTTTTAAATCTTTTTCATTTTGAATAACCTTGGCAAATTTTCTAAATTCTTTAAAAGCATCACTTTTAGATGAAAGAAAGAGAGTCCAAGTGAATCTAGAGTAATCATCAACAATCACAAGAGCATAATAATTGCCACCAAAACTTTTTGTTCTAGAGGGACCAAATAAATCCATGTGCAGTAATTCTAAAGGTTTTGAAGTGGAAACAACATTTTTAGATTTAAAAGAACTTTTCGCTTGCTTCCCTTTTGACAAGCTGCACATAGTTTGTTCTTTTCAAAAACCAGTTTTGGCAAACCAATCACTAACTCTTTAGATATGAGTTTACTTAGATGAGGCATATGAATGTGAGCAGCTTCTTCTATGCCATAACCATGGATCCTCTTCTTTCGCAACTAAACAAGGCAGATTATTAGATGTAGATGCACAATCAATATCAATCAAATAAATGTTATTATGTCTCTTACCAATGAGGGCGATTTCATTTGAGTCCTTGTGATGAATTTTGCAAAGATCACTATCAAACGTTACCTTTAAACCTTTATCACAAAGTTGACTAATGCTTAGCAAATTGTGCTTCAATCCATCAACAAGAAGAACATCATGAATCTTTAGGGAGTCTCCAACCATTCCGCTACCAATGATTTTTCCCTTATTGTTGTCACCATAGGTTACAAAACCTTGTTCTTTCTTCTTGAAGCTTTTGAATTTGCTTTTATCACCCGTCATGTGCCTTGAACAACCACTATCAAGATACCATAGTGACTTTTGGACTTGGGACCAACCTCGCATCATAAGAAAAAAATTTAGGTCCCCTAAAGTCACTTATTAGGGTCCTCATGGGTTAGAAACAGATTTTCCTTTGGGAACCCATTTATATTTCCCATTAGGAACACTAAAACGTTTAATATTGCATTTATTTACCGAATGACCTTTATGCATACAATAAAAACATGTAGGAACATTTGTTTTTCTTGGTATGTACGCATTTTTATAAAACTTCTTTTAGGTTCATTTGTTTTATTTTTGAAATAAGGAACTTCAAAAACCTTTTTCGTATTTGATGATTCTCCTTGAACAAAAACAATTTTGTTTGAATTATTTTTATTTTTGAAATTGTAACCAAGTCCTCGCTTTTCAGTATAAACCTTTGTTGTCTTTCAAAACATTATTTAAATTATTATTACCCATTGTAATTTTTGAAAGAGACTTTTCAAGATAAGAAACTTTGTTTGCAAGAACGCTACAATTTTCACAAATAGGAATTTTCGCTTTGCATTTGCAAGGGATAAGCGCTGTTTTCAAATCATCCTTTAAAACGATTTTCTCTTGTTCCAAATCTGAAATTTTCTTTTCAAGACTCTTGTAGTCATTTTTTAATTTATTGTGAAAGAAAGTTAATTTTTCAGATTTTTCACATAATTCCAAAACTCTTCAAGCAAATCATCATAATTATTTGGAAGGCCGTAATCACTTACCTTGCTACATGTGGATTCGCATCATCATCATCATCATCCGCCATAAGACAGATATTGGCTTCTTCTTCTGATTCACTTGCACTAGAAGAACTCACGCCATTATCTTCCCACGCGATGTATGCCTTCTTTTTCTTTTTGTCAAAAGGCTTCTTGTATTTCTTTGCCTTTTCCTCATCCTTCTTGATGTTGGGGCAATCCGACTTCAAGTGTCCCCTTTTTCCACAACCATAGCATTTAAAATTATCAAGAGAATTTAGGTTTTCAGTTTTCTTACCTTTCTTGTAATTCCCTTTGTTCTTGTTCTTGATGAACTTTTTGTACTTTTTGACAAACAAGCTTATGTCACTCGCATTCAAGATCATCATCCGTGTCACTACTCTCATCTTTGTGGGATTCCGCTTTAAGAGCAACACCTTTTCTTTTGACTTCTTCTTCTTCTCCTTTGAAGCGTCCAAGTTCCATTTCATGTTCTCTCGAGTTTCCGAAGAGAGTTGTCATGTTCATGTTTGACGAGTTCTTTGATTCCGTGATGGCCGTCACTTTAGGTTGCCAAGTCCTCGTCCAAAGATTTCAAAATTTTGACATTTAATTCTTCAAGTATCGAATTTCTTACCTAATGCCTTGAGATGATTTACGATGTGAGTAAATCTCTTTGTACGTCGCATATGGTTTCTCCTTTGCTCATACTGAACATTTCATATTCCCGAATCAAGGTGTTCTTCCTTGATCGCTTCACTTCTTCCGTTCCTTCATGTGTGACTTCTAAAGTGTCCCACATCTCCTTTGCAGTAGTGCAATCTGATAACCTGTAAAACTCATCAATGGTTAAGGCAGATGCTATCATGTTACACGCCCTTATGTCGCATTGATTCTGGTTGTATTCGTCCTTGCTCCAATTTGCTTTCTTCTTAGGTACCTGCGCTTCTTCAACAACAACCATAGGAATAAATGGACCATTTACAACAAAGATCCCAAACGCCTTGATCATTAGACCTTAGAAAATTTCCATCCTCTTTTTCCAAAAAGGATAGTTTTCACCTGTAAAAGTGGTGGTCTATGAATAGATGCACCTTCAAAGAAAAGTTTGATTTTTGTCTCGCCATAAGGATCTTGTTTTTGAATAACTTTCAAAAACCAGCCTCGAGGCCAATTGTTAAATAAAGACGGCAGTGTAAAAACCAAGAGGGGGGGTGAATTGGGTTTTTAAAGAAATTTTCTCTTTCAAATAAATTTTCAGGTTTTGAAAAACTTTCAAAAACTTGGATGTGAATTTTTCCAATCCTTTGATTAACGCTGTTGGGATTAGCAATTGTTATAATGATCCACAATTAAGAGATAAAGAGAAAGAGAAAGAACACAGAGATTTATACTGGTTCGGATTAAGCCAATCCTACGTCCAGCTCCCAACCACCACAAATCCGTGATGATTTTCCCCACTATCTTTAATTGAAATTACAAACACCAATTCATGCAATAACAAATAAAGATAAACGGAAACACCTCCTCGTACACACTAAGGATGAAACACCTCCCTGCATCACACTCGAGGATGAAACCCACCTCTCTTGACACACAAGAGATGAAACACCTCCCTTAGAACAGATCCAAGGGATGAATTTTCCCTTTACGTAAAAACAAGAAAAGAATACACCTGAAATGTGCTGGATAGAAAGCTTAAGCACAATGATCACCACTTCCAAAGACTTGATCAAACCGAAGAGAGCAGAAAGCGACTTTGAAAAAGCTAAGGCGCAGTAAACACTTTGAATATTTTGTGTTTGTTCAGATGTGTTAAACCTAAGACATTCTCTTTCATTTTATAATTCGAAAATGCTCCAAAGTTTCCATTCTTAGGTTGATTTAGAATTAATTTCGCAAAACGACTCATTTAATCGATTATATTAAAAGCTTAATCGATTATATCATGTTTAAAAACTGGAAAACAAATATCGCCTGATTTAATCGATTAGATTAAGGCCATAATCGATTATATTAACCCAGAATCAATATAATCGATTATCAAAGACACTTAATCGATTATTTTGCTCGTTAAACATTTTTAATTCAAATTTTAAGTTAAATAATCGATTATCTACGTATGGTAATCGATTAAAAGCGTAGAAAAACGTTTTTGCGAGAAAACACCTTGCTCTCTTGTTTGGGAAGGTCTTGAATGGGATTTATGACTTACTCTTTTATCCAACACCCAAAACAGTAACCTTCTACCTTTGATCCTTCAGCTCTTGAGAAAATCTTCATCAATCTTCTCTCTTGAAAGCTTTGAATGCTCTTTATGCCTTTCCTTTCTTATCAAGCAACCTTCCTTTGTGAGATGGCACAAGTCTTTAATGTTGATTGAAACTTCCTAAAAACTTCATCATCAAAACTGTAGGTCTCCATAAAACTCTGGACTTGAAATATGCCAACAAGAGTATAACCACATTGCATTGCCAGAACCCATGTTGTATACTTGAAAAAGGTTGACCTCTTTGCTTCTCTCATGTTACAATCCTCTTGCAGCCGAGCTCCCTTTCTCCTCGGTCCGTAGAGACAAAATGTAAGACTGGCGTCAACAGTTCATCACGAAAGAAAGGACTAGCTGAGCCGAGATCACTAACTAAAACGAATTGAATACTAATAGAAAATACTAATCGAATAGAAATAGAACTGTCTTCTCATATAGATATCTCCAAATAAATTATTTCTCTAGTATAAAACATGGCTAACATGACTAAACACAAACTTTTCTTTCTTAATTGTTTTTACTATATAAATATATTTTACAATATCTTCAATGTTAACTTTGCAATAACATTAAAATACATATAATTTGTTTAAATTTTACTCCCACACTAAAGTCATCAAACTTTAAGCTTGAATACAAAACACCAGTATGGATACTAACAATACTTAATCATTCATATTTTTATTTACTAGAAGAGTTTCCTTCTAATTAACCATGTTTTTTCTTAGTCAAATTTATGCTAAAATCCCACAGTTTCTTACCCAAATCCATTTCCCTTCCTTGTAAACCTGTTTCTGAAACATTATTATTTGCAAAATACTTGTCACTCATTCCTCTAACTTGTGGGTGCAACGCTACATAGCATGTTGTTCATGCTCCCTATAATAAAGTAAGACACTAAAATAGTAAGACAAAATCATATGTTTACTAGTAAGACACTAAAATTATATTTTTTTTTCTTTAAATACAAAAATATTAGAAATTGAAATGTAAGCAAAATACATTAACTAGAAATTAACTAAAAATAAGAAAGTTGAGTTCTTTATAAAGTAAAAACTCACAAACATTTATTATTCTTAAGATTTTAGGGTAGAGGTAATATCACATCTTTTATATAGTTGATTCTTAAGAAGAGTCTACCAATCCAATGTGGAAGTGATGACGAAAGGAAACAAACACGATTAAGAATCCAAGTATCAATAAAGTTGCATATTAAATAGAAGAAAAAACTCTAACATTACTATACACTCATACTACACATGAATTTCAAATTTTATTTTTTAAAATATATTTTTTATAAGAAGAAGTATGGTGTTGGACTTATGTACACAGTACAGTGATACATGTATCACCATTCTAGATAGAAATGAGAAAATTTAAATCTTTATAAGAAGAAACAAAGATTTACAAACAAAAAATCTTAAAATTCATTGTGTTGAATATCCCAAAGTCTCTTCTAGAAAAATTATAAAAGAATAGAAAATTATTTTAATATGAAAAGATTGAAGTTAAAATAGGTAGTTATTTTAAATAATAATAATCTAAGTTTATCTATATTCAGGGATTATATTCCATGAGTTAACTTACTTGCTGCACATTTTTTAACACAAATCACTCTAACTTTTTTATTATAAATGGACCTATCATATTCTTTATATCTGCATAAACCATATGAAGATTGCTATAAAACTCAATATTTATCATTACATTGCAATGAAAAATTATACATAAATTTATCTATGAATATGAAAAAGAAAAGATGTGATATAGGTAAACATGTGAATTGTGTTTGCAAAGATGCTCCAAGCAATAATTATATTTACTAAGTTTGAATTCATATTATATATGAATCGAACACAATTATTGTCATTTTTCAAACAATGTTGATGCAAAAAATATAAGATTATAACACTAAAATTATATGTATGGAAACTTTTGAAAGATAATTCAAAAGTATAAGTTTTTCTTTTCAGTAAAAAAAATATAAATTAATGGAAATATAAAAGATGGACTTCAACTCTTTACAAAAAATCTATGTTCAGTATACTAGAGTAACAAAAGTTTTTCTCAAACTCACATTACTAATACTACCAAAACAGATCTTTTACATGCTCAAAACATAAGTTGTCCAACTCAAACCTATTATATTTAATAAATACATAAACCTATTATATTTACTAAATACATCAAATGATATTTTTCTTAGCAATAGATTTTAACTATAAAACACTTACAAGCAACATTACCATAAAAATTTATCTCCAAAAATTTTAACATTTTGTCTAACATCCAGTCAAAAGAAAAAGATTGTGTAGATCTAATAATTTAATTATTTAGCAATTACATAATTTTGATGTAGAGAATAAGTTTATATAAATATATTAATTACCTATCAACAACCGATTGTGAAGATATATATTTGTGCAAATAATTCCTGGACGAAGAGAATTCGCTATAATATCTATTCCATCTTCCTGGTCAATTTCAATATTGAACAAGTGTTAACATAGTGTTTTTTTTATTTTAAAAAATTACAATTCAAAATTATAATATCAAATTGAAAAGTGAACTTAAGTCTAAATATTTTAAGAAAATATTTAATAAGAATCATTGGATCTTGATGTGATCTCAATTCATGAAAAATCTCAACTCATGCAAGGAGGAGTCACCACAAGAAAATAAGAAAAGGAAAATATGAAAGAAAAGCTTACAAAGAAATTTTGAAGAAAAGGAAGGAAGAAAATCAAGGAGAATGTACAAGAAGCTTGAAGAAGAGATTAGAAATATTAATAACTCTTGTAATTTCCTTGTAAATAAAAATAGAGTTAGTTTTGTGTCTTTCTTTGAAATAGAAATAAGAGGCTACTTGTTTGGACACATGGATAGTATCAAAAACAAGGGCCTTGTTTGGGAAGCTTTGGAGCATCTTCCAAACATGGCCTAACCTTTTAGAATTCCACCCATGTGCATGCATTTTCGTTTTCCCTCTATATAAGGGTGTAACTCTCATTTGTAACATAACTTTGAAGATTAATTGAGAGCAAGAGCTAATTCTCTTTGAAGTTCAAGAGGTAAGCCTCATTTCTAGAATCTTATCTTGATTTTTCCTTAATTCAAGTGGTGATTGTCCTTTGCACTTATCTTTCTTTATGAAAGTGGCGTGTTCTTCATCTCTTTCTCTCTTCCATGTTTTCCTTTTCATAATGATGTGATCTCAATTCATGAAAAATCTCAACTCATGCAAGGAGGAGTCACCACAAGAAAATAAGAAAAGGAAAATATGAAAGAAAAGCTTACAAAGAAATTTTGAAGAAAAGGAAGGAAGAAAATCAAGGAGAATGTACAAGAAGCTTGAAGAAGAGATTAGAAATATTAATAACTCTTGTAATTTCCTTGTAAATAAAAATAGAGTTAGTTTTGTGTCTTTCTTTGAAATAGAAATAAGAGGCTACTTGTTTGGACACATGGATAGTATCAAAAACAAGGGCCTTGTTTGGGAAGCTTTGGAGCATCTTCCAAACATGGCCTAACCTTTTAGAATTCCACCCATGTGCATGCATTTTCGTTTTCCCTCTATATAAGGGTGTAACTCTCATTTGTAACATAACTTTAAAGATTAATTGAGAGCAAGAGCTAATTCTCTTTGAAGTTCAAGAGGTAAGCCTCATTTCTAGAATCTTATCTTGAGTTTTCCTTAATTCAAGTGGTGATTGTCCTTTGCACTTATCTTTCTTTATGAAAGTGGCGTGTTCTTCATCTCTTTCTCTCTTCCATGTTTTCCTTTTCATAATGATGTGATCTCAATTCATGAAAAATCTCAACTCATGCAAGGAGGAGTCACCACAAGAAAATAAGAAAAGGAAAATATGAAAGAAAAGCTTACAAAGAAATTTTGAAGAAAAGGAAGGAAGAAAATCAAGGAGAATGTACAAGAAGCTTGAAGAAGAGATTAGAAATATTAATAACTCTTGTAATTTCCTTGTAAATAAAAATAGAGTTAGTTTTGTGTCTTTCTTTGAAATAGAAATAAGAGGCTACTTGTTTGGACACATGGATAGTATCAAAAACAAGGGCCTTGTTTGGGAAGCTTTGGAGCATCTTCCAAACATGGCCTAACCTTTTAGAATTCCACCCATGTGCATGCATTTTCGTTTTCCCTCTATATAAGGGTGTAACTCTCATTTGTAACATAACTTTGAAGATTAATTGAGAGCAAGAGCTAATTCTCTTTGAAGTTCAAGAGGTAAGCCTCATTTCTAGAATCTTATCTTGAGTTTTCCTTAATTCAAGTGGTGATTGTCCTTTGCACTTATCTTTCTTTATGAAAGTGGCGTGTTCTTCATCTCTTTCTCTCTTCCATGTTTTCCTTTTCATAATGATGTGATCTCAATTCATGAAAAATCTCAACTCATGCAAGGAGGAGTCACCACAAGAAAATAAGAAAAGGAAAATATGAAAGAAAAGCTTACAAAGAAATTTTGAAGAAAAGGAAGGAAGAAAATCAAGGAGAATGTACAAGAAGCTTGAAGAAGAGATTAGAAATATTAATAACTCTTGTAATTTCCTTGTAAATAAAAATAGAGTTAGTTTTGTGTCTTTCTTTGAAATAGAAATAAGAGGCTACTTGTTTGGACACATGGATAGTATCAAAAACAAGGGCCTTGTTTGGGAAGCTTTGGAGCATCTTCCAAACATGGCCTAACCTTTTAGAATTCCACCCATGTGCATGCATTTTCGTTTTCCCCTCTATATAAGGGTGTAACTCTCATTTGTAACATAACTTTAAAGATTAATTGAGAGCAAGAGCTAATTCTCTTTGAAGTTCAAGAGGTAAGCCTCATTTCTAGAATCTTATCTTGAGTTTTCCTTAATTCAAGTGGTGATTGTCCTTTGCACTTATCTTTCTTTATGAAAGTGGCCTGTTCTTCATCTCTTTCTCTCTTCCATGTTTTCCTTTTCATAATGATGTGATCTCAATTCATGAAAAATCTCAACTCATGCAAGGAGGAGTCACCACAAGAAAATAAGAAAAGGAAAATATGAAAGAAAAGCTTACAAAGAAATTTTGAAGAAAAGGAAGGAAGAAAATCAAGGAGAATGTACAAGAAGCTTGAAGAAGAGATTAGAAATATTAATAACTCTTGTAATTTCCTTGTAAATAAAAATAGAGTTAGTTTTGTGTCTTTCTTTGAAATAGAAATAAGAGGCTACTTGTTTGGACACATGGATAGTATCAAAAACAAGGGCCTTGTTTGGGAAGCTTTGGAGCATCTTCCAAACATGGCCTAACCTTTTAGAATTCCACCCATGTGCATGCATTTTCGTTTTCCCTCTATATAAGGGTGTAACTCTCATTTGTAACATAACTTTGAAGATTAATTGAGAGCAAGAGCTAATTCTCTTTGAAGTTCAAGAGGTAAGCCTCATTTCTAGAATCTTATCTTGAGTTTTCCTTAATTCAAGTGGTGATTGTCCTTTGCACTTATCTTTCTTTATGAAAGTGGCCTGTTCTTCATCTCTTTCTCTCTTCCATGTTTTCCTTTTCATAATGATGTGATCTCAATTCATGAAAAATCTCAACTCATGCAAGGAGGAGTCACCACAAGAAAATAAGAAAAGGAAAATATGAAAGAAAAGCTTACAAAGAAATTTTGAAGAAAAGGAAGGAAGAAAATCAAGGAGAATGTACAAGAAGCTTGAAGAAGAGATTAGAAATATTAATAACTCTTGTAATTTCCTTGTAAATAAAAATAGAGTTAGTTTTGTGTCTTTCTTTGAAATAGAAATAAGAGGCTACTTGTTTGGACACATGGATAGTATCAAAAACAAGGGCCTTGTTTGGGAAGCTTTGGAGCATCTTCCAAACATGGCCTAACCTTTTAGAATTCCACCCATGTGCATGCATTTTCGTTTTCCCTCTATATAAGGGTGTAACTCTCATTTGTAACATAACTTTAAAGATTAATTGAGAGCAAGAGCTAATTCTCTTTGAAGTTCAAGAGGTAAGCCTCATTTCTAGAATCTTATCTTGAGTTTTCCTTAATTCAAGTGGTGATTGTCCTTTGCACTTATCTTTCTTTATGAAAGTGGCGTGTTCTTCATCTCTTTCTCTCTTCCATGTTTTCCTTTTCATAATGATGTGATCTCAATTCATGAAAAATCTCAACTCATGCAAGGAGGAGTCACCACAAGAAAATAAGAAAAGGAAAATATGAAAGAAAAGCTTACAAAGAAATTTTGAAGAAAAGGAAGGAAGAAAATCAAGGAGAATGTACAAGAAGCTTGAAGAAGAGATTAGAAATATTAATAACTCTTGTAATTTCCTTGTAAATAAAAATAGAGTTAGTTTTGTGTCTTTCTTTGAAATAGAAATAAGAGGCTACTTGTTTGGACACATGGATAGTATCAAAAACAAGGGCCTTGTTTGGGAAGCTTTGGAGCATCTTCCAAACATGGCCTAACCTTTTAGAATTCCACCCATGTGCATGCATTTTCGTTTTCCCTCTATATAAGGGTGTAACTCTCATTTGTAACATAACTTTAAAGATTAATTGAGAGCAAGAGCTAATTCTCTTTGAAGTTCAAGAGGTAAGCCTCATTTCTAGAATCTTATCTTGAGTTTTCCTTAATTCAAGTGGTGATTGTCCTTTGCACTTATCTTTCTTTATGAAAGTGGCGTGTTCTTCATCTCTTTCTCTCTTCCATGTTTTCCTTTTCATAATGATGTGATCTCAATTCATGAAAAATCTCAACTCATGCAAGGAGGAGTCACCACAAGAAAATAAGAAAAGGAAAATATGAAAGAAAAGCTTACAAAGAAATTTTGAAGAAAAGGAAGGAAGAAAATCAAGGAGAATGTACAAGAAGCTTGAAGAAGAGATTAGAAATATTAATAACTCTTGTAATTTCCTTGTAAATAAAAATAGAGTTAGTTTTGTGTCTTTCTTTGAAATAGAAATAAGAGGCTACTTGTTTGGACACATGGATAGTATAAAAAACAAGGGCCTTGTTTGGGAAGCTTTGGAGCATCTTCCAAACATGGCCTAACCTTTTAGAATTCTACCCATGTGCATGCATTTTCGTTTTCCCCTCTATATAAGGGTGTAACTCTCATTTGTAACATAACTTTGAAGATTAATTGAGAGCAAGAGCAATTCTCTTTGAAGTTCAAGAGGTATTCCTCATTTTCTTTGAATCTTATCTTGAGTTTTCCTAAATTCAAGTGGTGATTGTCTTTTGCACTTATCTTTTCTCTTGAAAAGTGGCGTGTTCTTCATCTCTTTCTCTCTTCCATGTTTTCCTTTTCATGTTCTTGTTTTGTTCTTCATGTGCTGCACCTATATGGATCAATTCTAGCCATTTGCACCGATTAAATTCAAGTTTAATTCATTTTATGCCTTCCTATGCATGTGTTCTTCATTTTAATCGGTTGAATTGATTTCTTTTCAAGTTTTAAAGATTTTGAACCGATTGGAACCCTAACATTTGGGGGAATTTCGGTTTTCATGTTCTTCTATGATAATCTTCATGTTATTTTGATTTCCTATGCTTCTACACATGTTTGAGAGATCCTACAACACATACAATGCCTCCTAGGCATGCAACATTTGGTATCAAAGCTCTAAGGTATCAAACATGATGTGTGGGGATCAAAAACATGAAGAACATGGTGAAAGGTGCAGTTTCTATCTTTCATATTGGTTATATGGTTTGTGATGTGTTCAAAGTTTCAAAACTAGTTGGACATTGAAAACCATAGCAAAATCTGGAAAAAAAAAAACAGTTTCAGTCTCTAATTTCAGTCTCTAAATCTGTAATTTCTGCAAATTTTGGTTGTTGTTTTTCAGTCACCAAAACTGTCACAGTTTCAGTCTCTAATTCAGTCTCTAAATCTGGATTTTCTGAAAATCTGTTGCTATTTTTTTCAGTCTCCAAAACCTGCTGCAAATTCTGTCTCTAATTCCATCTCTAAATTTGTTTCTAGTTTGGTTTCTAATCTGTTTTTTGTTTGTGCAATTTCCGAAAGTGTTTTGTTGATTGTTGCAATCTGTTTTTCCAGTTTTATACATGTTTTCTTGGCTAATCTTGGTTAATGAAGTGATGTTCTATGAAACCTATTAGGTGTTTGATAAAAGAACATTCATTAATCACTTGATTACCATTAGATGTGTCTTCCTTTTGTTGTTTTTGAGTCATATGTTTGTCAAGTTTTCTTTACCATCTAATTCTTGTATTACTTGATTTTTTTTAGTTTCAATTTCTCTTTAGGACTTCTTGTGATTAGAATTGATCATTTGGACTCCAAACATTAGGGGCTAAGTGTTCAAACTTTGTGAGACTAACTCTTGGTGGATGTGTTTAGGCATTGAACATAAAAGCACAATTTAAAACAAAAAGGAAATCTAAGGCCGAATTCAAACAAGCCTTGGTTAAATACTTGTGCATCAAAAATCAAAAAGAAAATCAAGTTTCCTTGCCTATACACATTGATTGATTGTTTGGTCATTGGTTTGGCAAATTAGTCCTATCATTTGTGGATGTTAGTGAACTTCTTTTCACTTGAAATCTTGACTAGAATTTGTGCTAAATTTTTTGAGTAATCTTTCCATGTTTCTTGGTGCTTTTCTTGTTTTGATTTGTTCCAAATTGTCATATTAATAGTTACTCTCTTGTGTCCCTTTCTTGCTTTTACCCTTTCTAGTTTTTTTAGTCTTTAAAATTCCTATAAGTTTTGTCTTGTAGTTTTCTTGTCCTTTGGAACTCTAAGTGTTTTGGCCAATCATTACATCTTTCACTTGAATAGAATACCAAATTGGGTTCTTGGATTTTGAAGAAGCATCTTGAAACCTTTTAAGAGATTTGCTTGAAGTGAGAGAGAGTGAGATTTTGCAAGTTAATATCACCAAGGCCGACACATATAAAGTGTTTTTGCTAACCCATACTTGTAGTTGTTTGTTGTTTTCATGTGTAGATATGTCTAATCATGAAGAAACTCCTCCTTTGTCTCCAAGGCATGCACAATTATATGCAAGAGTTGAGGAACTCACAAGGCAAATTGCCCAAACTCAACTCAATTTGCAAGCCTATGAGGGAAGGAGAAGAAGGACTTATCATGAAGAGAGTGATGATGGCTCTTATGATGATCATCATCACCGCAACCATCATAGGGCTAGGAGAGGAGGAAGAAATTTGTATCAAGAAAAGTTGAATAAAAATAATGTAAAGTTTCCTAAATTTTTAGGAGGAAGTGATCCTAATTTGTACTTTGAATGGGAGGCTAAGGTTGAACAAATTTTAAGTGTGTATTCTTTTGAGGACTTAATTCAAGTCCAACTTATAACTCTTGAATTTGAACAATATGCCTTGGTATGGTGGAAACAAATCCAAAAAGAAGTCCTTAGTGGGAGAAGATTAGCCATCACTTCATGGCATGATCTTCAAGGGTGTTTGAGGGATAGATTTGTTCCTTCCTTTTATAGGAAAGAATTATATCTAAAACTTCAAAGACTCTCCCAAGGCAATAGAAGTGTTGAAGAATACTTTAAGGATTTGGAATCTACTATGGCAAGAGCGGATCTTAAAGAGAGTATGGAGGCCACCATGGCTAGATTTCTCAATGGTCTCCATAGAGAAATTCAAGATGTGCTTGATTTGCAAGAATACCACTCCATGGAACAAATGGTCCACCTTGCCACCAAGGTGGAAAAACAACTCCAAAGGAGAGGATCACAAAGAAGGACTTACAACACCTCTTGGAAGGATGAGGACAAAGGTAAAAGGGAAGACAAAAAGCCATCCGAATTCCAAGGTAAGTCTTCTTTCCCAAAATCTAATGAAAAGTCCACTCATGTCATTCCCTCTAATTCAAGATCAAGTTCTACTAAGTGTTTTAAATGTTTGGGCTATGGTCACATAGCATTAGAATGTCCTTCCAAAAGGAATATGATCTTGAAGGAAGGAAAGGTAATGAGTGAACATACTTCAAGGGAAAGTTCCCCTAATTATTCATCTCATTCTTCTTCACTTCAATCAAGTGATGATGAGTATGCTCCTCCAAAAGAGGGTGATTTGTTGGTGGTGAGGCGTTTGTTGGGACAAGTGTCCAAAGATTTTGATGAAACACAAAGAGAAAATATTTTCCATACAAGATGCCTCATCAATGACAAGTTGTGTACTCTCATTATTGATGGTGGAAGTTGCACAAATGTGGCTAGTAAGAGGTTAGTAGAGAAACTTGATTTAACTATTATACCTCATACTAAGCCATATAAATTACAATGGTTAAGTGAAGAGGGGGAGATTATTGTTAACAAACAAGTTCTTGTTTCTTTTTCAATTGGAAAGTATAAGGATGAGGTCTTGTGTGATGTGGTTCCTATGGAGGCTAGTCATGTACTTTTAGGGAGACCATGGCAATATGATAGGAAAGTTTATCATGATGGTCTAACCAACAAGTTTACCTTTGAGTACATGGGTAAGAAAATTGTTTTGAAGCCTCTTTCACCTAGGGAAGTCCATGAAGACCAAATCCAAATGAAGAAGAAAAGGGAGCAAGAACAAAGGGAGGTTGGCCGTGAGCTTAAAGCTTCCAAATCTTCAAAGAAAAATCCAGCAAAGAAGGAACCAAAGAAGGCTAGCCTCTACATGACTTCCCAAGAGATTGTTGAAGAAATATCTTTAAAGGGAGATTCTACAACTTTCATTCCTTCTCCTATTTCTAATTCTGAATCTATTACTTCTCCTAAGATTATTAGTCATGTAAATTCAATTGTTTTGTTGCCTAGTGAAGATTTGCACGTTAAAGAACAATGGCAGAAACAATGGGGAGAAGAATAGGAGATCATAGAAGACAAAAGCAAAAATATGGGAGAAAATGATTGTAGAAATAATTCTAATATTTTTGTATATAACTACAAGGACTTGAATGGACATTGTACCATGTGTGCTAATCTCTATGGACAAATTACATGCTTTTATTGTTGTCAAAATTGTTTGTATAGAAACTTCATCCTTCATAATAATTCAAATAAAAATTTTCAAGTAAAAGTTTCAGAAAATTAAAAGATTTTGAAAAATATTTCACAACTTTGAGAATGAATTGGTTTGTATTTGATCCAGGAATACTAAAAGCTAAACAAGTATGTAAATACTATTAGTAGTTTTTCTTCTTGCAAAATAATACTTGTAATCTTTTCTCCGGTAGGTATAGTAAATAATAACAATAGTTTCAACGTGAGTGACTTATCTTTGTGTGATGTAGGTACCCCAAAATTCGAGGACGAATTCTTTTCAAGAGGGGAGAATGATGTGATCTCAATTCATGAAAAATCTCAACTCATGCAAGGAGGAGTCACCACAAGAAAATAAGAAAAGGAAAATATGAAAGAAAAGCTTACAAAGAAATTTTGAAGAAAAGGAAGGAAGAAAATCAAGGAGAATGTACAAGAAGCTTGAAGAAGAGATTAGAAATATTAATAACTCTTGTAATTTCCTTGTAAATAAAAATAGAGTTAGTTTTGTGTCTTTCTTTGAAATAGAAATAAGAGGCTACTTGTTTGGACACATGGATAGTATAAAAAACAAGGGCCTTGTTTGGGAAGCTTTGGAGCATCTTCCAAACATGGCCTAACCTTTTAGAATTCCACCCATGTGCATGCATTTTCGTTTTCCCCTCTATATAAGGGTGTAACTCTCATTTGTAACATAACTTTGAAGATTAATTGAGAGCAAGAGCTAATTCTCTTTGAAGTTCAAGAGGTAAGCCTCATTTCTAGAATCTTATCTTGAGTTTTCCATAATTCAAGTGGTGATTGTCCTTTGCACTTATCTTTCTTTATGAAAGTGGCGTGTTCTTCATTCTCTTTTCTTCTCCATGTTTTCTCTTTTCATTTTCTTGAATGTTCTTCATAGCTGCACCTTTACTCTTCATTTTAATCAATTTTCCACCAATTAAAATGTTTGCTTTCACTTCCTATGGCCTCCTATGACATGTATCTTGATTTTAATCGGTTGAAACATCTTAAAAGTTGATTTTCTTGAGTTTGCACCGATTAAATTCATCAACAAGGGGCTGGTTTCGTTTTTTGCCATTTCCATCCATTTGCACTGATTAAAATGTTTGTTTTAATCTTCTATGGCTTCCTATGGGTTCTATCTTGAATTTAATCGGTTGAATTTGAATTGTTTTGCAATTTCTAAGTGTGGGCCGAATTTGAACCCTAACATTTGGGGAAAAATCTGATTTCATGTTCTTCCTTGCAATTATACATGCTATTTTGATTCCATATGCCTATACACATGTTTGATAGATCCTACAACACTTATAATGCCTCCTAGGCATGCATCAGATCTAAATATAGAGGTGATAATAAAACCTTTACTTTACAAATTAGAGACTCAACAAGTGAATTTTGTGGATTATTAGTGTCTGTAATCAAATTATTAAGTTTTATTGTGAGAACTTGTGGATTTTGGTGGTTTTAGGAATTATTGTGAAATCTTGCTTCATTTTAGAATGATAGTGAATATAGATTAAAATTATTATAGTTGAATAGCTTTAATTTATTTTATGTTGGTATTAAATATTTATATTCATCAAATAATATAACACAAAATAAATTAAGAGGGTTAAACAGGATGTGAGTCAAATATTTATATCCATCAAATTCTAAACCTTAAAACAATTTTTTTATACAATTAGTATCAATTTGTTTTAATTCAAATATTTTTAACCATACTAATTAAAAATAATATTAATAGGAGAAATTTTGGTAGACTCAAGCCAACTTTCTCACCCTTATTTGGAGGTTTTGTTATTTATTTGTTTTAAAAATAAATAAAACATAATACTCTTTCTTAGGCATTTTTAATAGGAAAAAAGTAAATGTACTGCTTATAGATACATTATCACATCAAACTTAAATTTTTTATTTTAAAAAAATTGTCATATGTGATTTGTGTGAGAGAAATAGGGGTGTTGGAGTAGGGATACCGGACTTCACCCTCCTTTTTTTAATATGCATATTAAGCTTTTTTTTTTCTATTTTCATAAATGGGTTTATATATATATATATTGTGATGTTTATTGCTTAAAAAAAACTACCAACAATGTGTTATATAGTTAAAAAAACGTATTAATAAATCAAAATAATGAAAAATTTAGTATGGTACCTTGAAACGTCTTGTAAGTTTATTAGTATGGAAGATGTTAGCCAGCTTTGATTGGCCATATGCAAGCCAATTATTGTAAATGTACATACAAAAATAAATCAATTATGAAAATCATTTATATTTTACACTTTTATAGATTCTTATGAAATATTTATATCTTAAAAATGATAAAGAAATACTTTATAAATGATAACAAAATTTTATCTTTTTTTACTTAACTCATCAATAGAAGAAATATATTCTACAACTTATATTATATTTGTAACACCCCAATATTTTAAATTATAAAGATATTAGAATATAAACATATTATATTATAAAGATATTTTATTATAAGGATATTAGATTAATAAAAATATTCAGTTATAAAGATATTCAGTTATATTTAGTTATAAAAATATTATATCTTAAAAATATTATATTATAAAGATGTTCAGTTATAAAAATATTAGATTATAAAGATTTTTAGTTATAAAAATATTATATCATAAAGATATTATATTATAAAGATGTTCGAGTTATAAAAATATTATATTATAAAGATATTTAGTTATAAAAATATTATATCATAAAGATATTATATTATAAAGATGTTCGAGTTATAAAAATATTAGATTATAAAGATATTTAGTTATAAAGATATTAGATCATAAAGATATTATACATTATATATTATAAAGATATCAGATTATAAAGATAATACAATATAAAATAAAAAGGGCTAGTTGGGTAGTTTGTTTTCACATACCTCTATTCTCTCTGCCTCTATTCTTTCTATTCTCTCTACCTCTATTCTTTCTATTCTCTCTATTCCCTCTCTTCACTCTCCCTAAGGTTTAGATACTGAAGTCCTAATGGTTTCTAGATCCAAAAGAAGCAATAGGGGGCTAACAGTGTAAGAAAGAGTACTACCCGATTAGTTTTGTGACCGGGTAAGTCTAAGTCTGTTTATTCTTGAGAATTTTCTTTTGAAAAGTTTAAGGTTTTTGAAGATTTTTCTCAATCAATTCCCTTTATGCGGAGATGTTATCCAGGATTTTGAGATAAAAGATGAGCTAAGGATTAGGATTGCAATTTTTCCATCAGAGCAAGAAATAAACAAAATTCCAGGTTAGGGAAGTTAATGTTCAAAAATATATAAATTGATATTAAGAAAATTAGTGTTATATATATAAAATTAGTAGCTTTTGTACATTATTGTTGTATTGAGTGTAATGTGTGAAAAACCTTGTTTTTGTATTGTTTATGATGTTTGTGTGGGGCCGAGTAGAGCCTGGGGTTGGTGCCCATAATCTACCGATATGTTTGTGTGTGGGGCCGAGTAGAGCCTGGGGTTGGTGCCCATAATCTACCGATATGTTTGTGTGTGGGGCCGAGTAGAGCCTGGGGTTGGTGCCCATAATCTACCGATATGTTTGTGTGTGGGGCCGAGTAGAGCCTGGGGTTGGTGCCCATAATCTACCGATATGTTTGTGTGTGGGGCCGAGTAGAGCTTGGGGTTGGTGCCCATAATCTACCGATATGTTTGTGTGGGGCCGAGTAGAGCCTGGGGTTGGTGCCCATAATCTACCGATATGTTTGTGTGTGGGGCCGAGTAGAGCCTGGGGTTGCTGCCCATAATCTACCGATATGTTTGCGTGTGGGGCCGAGTAGAGCCTGGGGTCGGTGCCCATAATCTACCGATATGTTTGTGTGTGGGGCCGAGTAGAGCCTGGGGTTGGTGCCCATAATCTACCGATATGTTTGTGTGCGGCCGAGTAGAGCCTAGGATTGGTGCCCATAATCTACCGATATGTTTGTGTGTGGGGCCGGGTAGAGCCTAGGGTTGGTGCCCCTAATCTACCGATATGTTTGTGTGTGGGGCCGAGTAGCGCCTGGGGTTGGTGCCCATAGTCTACCGATATGTTTGTGTGTGGGGCCGAGTAGAGCCTGGGGTTGGTGCCCATAATCTACCGATATGTTTGTGTGTGGGGCCGAGTAGAGCCTGGGGTTGGTGCCCATAATCTATCGATATGTTTGTGTGCGGCCGAGTAGAGCCTGGGGTTGGTGCCCATAATCTACCGATATGTTTGTGTGGGGCCGAGTAGAGCCTGGGGTTGGTGCCCATAATCTACCGATATGTTTGTGTGTGGGGCCGAGTAGAGCCTGGGGTTGGTGCCCATAATCTACCGATATGTTTGTGTGTGGGGCCGAGTAGAGCCTAGGGTTGGTGCCCATAATCTACCGATATGTTTGTGTGTAGGGCCGAGTAGAGCCTGGGGTTGGTGCCCATAATCTACCGATATGTTTGTGTGTGGGCCGAGTAGAGCCTGGGGTTGGTGCCCATAATCTACCGAGATGTTTGTGTGTGGGGCTGAGTAGAGCCTGGGGTTGGTGCCCATAATCTACCGATATGTTTGTGTGGGGCCGAGTAGAGCCTTGGATTGGTGCCCATAATCTACCGATATGTTTGTGTGTGGGGCCGAGTGGAGCCTGGGGTTGGTGCCCATAATCTACCGATATGTTTGTGTGTGGGGCCTAGTAGAGCCTGGGGTTGTGCCCATAATCTACCGATATGTTCGTGTGTGGGTCGAGTAGAGCCTGGGGTTGGTGCCCATAATCTACCGATATGTTTGTGTCTAGGGCCGAGTAGAGCCTGGGGTTGGTGCCCATAATCTACCGATATGTTTGTGTGGGGCCGAGTAGAGCCTGGGGTTGGTGTCCATAATCTACCGATATGTTTGTGTGTGGGGTCGAGTAGAGCCTGGGGTTGGTGCCCATAATCTACCGATATGTTTGTGTGGGGCCGAGTAGAGCCTGGGGTTGGTGCCCATAATCTACTTATGTGTGTTAATGAGAATGTTGTGAGTATGTGTATTACATGATAATATGATTTGTGTTGTTACTTTTCAATTATTAAAGATGCATTAAATTTCAAAGCATTTAAGTATGTTCTATGATGAATGTGCATGAGAATGATATGATGATGAATACTACATGATGTTATTATTTTGTGTTGTTATATTTTTGAATGATTAGCTTACCCTACAATTGCCGATTGTTTGGCCTGCGATGATCGTGTTTTGCTACAGGGAGCAGATATCTTAATAGGTGAGCGGGATGCTTCAGAGTCCCAGGATTATATTGGAAGATGAAGTAGTAGTTATACGCATATATTTATATATGTTTTTATTTCTTATAATAGAATTTTGTACTAGTAGAGATTCCCTTTTGTATTGAATACAAATACAAATTTTATATATAATGTGTTTTATTATCAGTTAATACAAGTTACATTTGCATACTAAGTATGATAAAAGTAGCGATTTCTTGGGTCGTTACAATAATGGTATCAGAGCAGTTCTTTCCTAGGATTGACCTAAGGGGATTGGTTTGCCATGCTAGTTTGTTGTAGATAGAGAAATTGATTGGATGTTTGCCAAATCTCAATTTCATTGGAATGAGATTGTTGTTTTTAATAGATATAAACATATTAAGGAAGGAAGGAATCTGGATTAAGTAATGAGGGTGCACACTCATAACTAAATCAGGATGAATTTCTGTCTTAATTGTGAGGATATCTCATAAATAATTATATGATGTATGATTATGGAGAGACACACTCTCTTGTGTCATGTGCTTGTGTGAAGTAATTGTAGCTTCCATTGAAGTTGTAATGTGATTTGTTGGTGTTACACCAACATCTGGTATGATGATAATGTCCTCTATGTGTGTTGGATGTGTGATAGTGATGAAAAACTATTTAGCCACACCTTTTCCTAGAGCACTAGAAATAAACATATATGAAAATTGGGTGTTAATTATGTTTGATGGGTCATTAAGATTGTGCATTGATTAAGCAACTTAACAAACTCACTAAAAAAATAAGTATCTGTTATCATTGATGATTTGTAATATTAGTTGTATGGAACAGTTGTATTCTCTAAGATTGATCTGATACCAGACTTTCATCATATCAGAGTGAAGGTTGAAGATGTGCATAAGACAACTTCTAGGATGAAGTATAATCAATTCTTAGAACTTGTAAATTTCAAGTTGAGAGAAATTTTGTAGGTCCTGTTAAAGTTAAGACAGTGTTGTAGTGGGAACGCCCGGAGATAATGTTACAGATTAGGAACCTTATGCGGTTGGTTGGTTATCACATCATGTTTATAAAATGATTTTCTAATATCATGGCTCTATTAACTCAGTTGGCCTGAAAGGATCAACCATTTGTATGGACCAACATAGGTAAGCAGAGTTTCATAGAGCTGAAACAAAGGTTTACCATAACCCTATGTTAGTAATTCTTAATTTGAGTAAATCCTTTGAGATTAGAATGATGCTTCCTATCTGGGATTAGGTTGTGTATTGATGCAAGAGAAGAAAATTGTTACTTTTGGATCTTATTAGTTGAAGGTGCATGAAAAGAATTACCCTATCCACGATTTGGGACTAGTTGCAATTATCTTTGCCTTGAAGACCTGGAGACATTATTATGAATGGTGTATAGTTTGATGTGTTCAGTGACCACAAGAGCTTGAAGTATTTGTTTGATCAGAAGAAACTGAACATGAGACAGAGAAGATGGATGGAGTTCCTAAAAGATTTTGACTTTTAGCTGAACTACCATGTAGGTAAAGTAAAATGTAGTTGTTGATCCCTTGAGTAGAAGGGTAGTACAAGTACCGACCATGACGATAAAGGAGCAGAAATTATTAGAGCAACTTAAAAAAAAAATCTGAGCCTTGGGTTAGATATGATTCCTGCTCACACTAGTTGCAACATACACATTGTGACGAACAAATTCATGAAATAGATTGGAGAACAACATAGGATAGATCTTGAGTTAAAAAGTTGTTTTTGATCACATTGGAATAGATCAAGCGAAGGATTTCAAATTAAGAATGGATGGAGTGTTGAGGTCCCGAGACAAAGTTTGCATTCTAGTTGATCTAACACTAAAGAAAATGGTATTGGATGAAGGGTACAAGACTCGTCTCAATTTACATCCTGAGATGTCTAAGATATACTAGGGTCTAAAGAAGTTCTTCTAGAGGTTGGTCATGAAGAATGATGTTGCTCAATATGTTGTTGCTCGTTTAACCTAGCAGAAGGCTAAGGTGGAGCATTAGAGACTCCCCAGACACACTGAGGATGAAACCCACCTCTCTTGACACACAAGAGATGAACACACCTCCCTTAGAACAGATCCAAGGGATGAATTTTCCCGTTTATAAAAACAGTAAAAGAATACACCTGATATAGTGCTGGATAGAAAGCTTAAGCACAAAGATCACCACTTCCAAAGACTTGATCAGACCTGAGAGAGCAAGAAAGCGGTTTTGAAAAGCTAAGGCGCAGAAACACTTTGAATGTTTGTGTTTTAATCAGATGTGTTGAACCTACGACATTCTCTTTCATTTTATAATTCGAAAAAGCTCCAAAGTTTCCATTCTTAGGTTGATTTGGTATTGATTTCGCAAAAACGACTCATTTAATCGATTATATAAAAAGCTTAATCAATTATATCATGTTTAAAAACTGGAAAACTAATTTCGTCTGATATAATCGATTAGATTAAGGCCATAATCGATTATATTAACCCAGAATCAATATAATCGATTATCAAAAACACTTAATCGATTATTTAGTTCGTTAAACATTTTTAATTCAAATATTAAGTTAAATAATCGATTATCTACGTATCATAAGAAAAACATTTTTCGAGAAAACACCTTGCTCTCTTGTTTGGGAAGGTCTTGGATGGGATTTATGACTTACTCTTTTTATCCAACACCCAAAATAGAACCTTCTACTCTTGATCCTTCAGCTCTTGAGAAAATATTCATCAATCTTCTCTCTTGAAATCTTTAAACACTCTTTATGCCTTTCCTTTTTCTACCAAGCAACCTTCCTTTGTGAGATGGCACAAGTCTTTAATGTTGATTGGATCACTCTAAAACTTCATCATCAAAACTTTAAGACTTCATAAACAAACTGGAAGACTTCATAAACACTTGGTCTTGAAATATGCTAACAATCTCCCCCTTTTTGATGATGATAAAAAGAAACAAAGAGACTTGTGATTGATATCCTGAAATCTTGAAAATAATGTATGGATATCTCCATTATAAAAATTAGTCCACAAAGGAAATAAAGTAGGCAGTCATATAGCATTTGAATTTCAATTTGAATTTTGAAAAAGAGATTTCAAGGAAATTAATGACTGGAAATTATTTCTAAAAAAACTCCCCCTTAAACTTTGCTCTTTAAATGTTTAAGATATATTAGGCAATTATTTGAAATATTTCCTAATGCTCCCCCTGAAATTAATTTTCTTCAATGCTAGAAATCTTGACACATTATCAATCAAAACAAATATTTTTCTCCCCCTTTATTTTTATCATTTTCAAAAAGATTACATATTCATAGATTATTACAGCAGAAGCAATTAAATACACAGAAAACACAGAGGGAAAATAAAATACAGCAGCTGGAATAAAATTAAAATTAAGCTAAGGGAATTAGTGAACTTGTAGCCTATTCAGTTTCTTCACTATCCCCTGTATCTTCTTCATCTTCCTCATCATCCATTGCTGGCTGTTTGCCTCTTGAGGATCTAGCATAATCTTCTTCTTGAGAGACATCTTCAATCTGCAGCTTCCTCTCCACTCTATGAACTCTCCTATTAAGCCTTGAGAGCCTATGGCAAAGGTCATCATAATGAGTTATTTGGAGACTCATCATGGTGTCCATTCTTGAGAGAATGTGTGACTCCATTGATCCCGGTTGAGGTTGAGGTTAAGGTGGTGGTTCTTCATCATCTTCATCCATTGCAGCAGCTTCCTCATCTCTTTGCCTGAACCTATTTCCTTGTTCTATAAGGCCCATGTGCCTTAGAACATTTTTCCCTATCTTGTTGTTGCTAAGCAACATTTGCTTGTTTTCCCCTTCAAGATCTACACCTTTATATTCTAATATCTTTGAAATGAACACAACATAGGGTAAAGCAAAAGATGAAAGCCTAGTGGCTTTAAACATATTATCTAAAATAATGGAGGAACAATCAATACTAACATTATTAAGAAAGCCATACATTAAAAGAATGTCCTCCTTAGTAAGTTGGGCATGATTGGTGCCTCTAGCAACAAGAATCCATACAATGACATAATGTAACATGCGTTCATTCAACTTAACATTACCAACTTTATACAAGTTTTCCACTTGTTGATTTGGATCCTTGCAGAACTTGCGGAACTCCACCAGCTTATTGAAGTCCTCAAAGCCATAAGTAATGTTGATGCCTTGGGTGGATAAGCCAGCAACATTGTTCCATATCTCTTCATCAAGGTGAATTCGCACACCCTTCACCTTGGTGCTAGGACTAGCTGTTCTTGAAGTCAGATTCATGTAGAACACTCTGACTAAGTCTAGATAATATGCTCCTTCCATTTCTACAAAGTTTTGTAGTCCACTTGCAACTAAACAATCCTGAAAAGTGAAACCATGAGTTCTAAAAAAATTACAAGATAAATATTTAGGAGTGAGGATCTTCCTGTCTTTCCATTTGTTCACAAAACCAATCTGCATATCCTCATCTGAAATCCAACCAGCAAGTGTTGGTGGTCTCCTCTCTTGTTGTTGGGATGTCATGGGCTCTTTGCCTCTCCTTCTTGAGGGCATCTTTCTCCTCCTTTGATCAACCATGTGTATGTAGAATGGACAAAGAAAAGAGCACAAACGAGATAACAGAGAAACAGAGTAATCACAGAACCAGAAATTCACACAGAAAAGGAATGATTAGCAGAAAATCAGCAAGAGTGAGAGAGAGTGAATGTAGCACTTTTAATTCTCAATCTAGCTATTCACAGGCAAGGAATCCGGTCATAAAGCACTGAATTAATGTAAATATAGCCGTTTGAAACGAATATAGACGTTAGAATTAAAAAACCACGTGAATTGGAGCCCAATGTTCGAAAAAACAGTGTGCAGAAAAACACAGAACGTCGCATTTAATCGATTATGTAAAGAACGTAATCAATTATTTCCCTTCAAAATTTTCCAGAAAACGAAAACCTAGAAATTTAATCGATTATGTGCATTCCTTAATCGATTAAATTGCTCCCCAGCGATTTAATCGATTATGTTATGAACTTAATCGATTATCTTGTAAAACATCTTTAAAAACAGCGCATTTAATCGATTAACACACGAAAACTAATCGATTAAATATGGAATTTTTCGTAAAACACAAAATGAACATCAAAATCAACAATAAACATCAATCAATCAACAGATTTATCATCAACAATTCCTAGGTCTCTTCTAAGCTCATAGAATCTATCTCTAGGCAAAGGTTTGGTGAAGATATCAGCTAATTGATGTTTGGTATCTATATATTCTATAATGCAATCACCTTTAGCTATATGATCTCTAATGAAATGATGTCTAATTTCTATATGCTTTGTCTTAGAATGCATGATAGGGTTCCTAGTCAAATTAATGGCACTAGTGTTATCACACTTAAGAGGGATATGATCTAAAAAGATATCAAAATCTTCTAATTGCTGCTTCATCCATAGTATTTGAGCACAACAACTCCCTACTGCTATATACTCAGCCTCTGTGGTTGAAAGAGCAACACTAGCCTGTTTCTTAGAATGCCATGAAACTAAAGAACATCCTAAAAGATGACATGTACCACTAGTACTTTTCCTATCAAATCTACAACCACCATAATCAGAGTCAGAAAAACCTATAATACTAGGTGAGGCTCCTGAAGGGTACCATAAACCAAAGGATTTTGTTCCTCTAAGGTACTTAAGGATTCTCTTAACAGCTTTTAGGTGTGATTCTCTAGGATTGGATTGAAACCTAGCACAAACACACACACTTTGCATAATATCAGGTCTACTAGCAGTAAGATAAAGTAATGATCCGATCATACCTCGATACCTTGTTTGATCTACAACCTTACCACTTAAATCTTGATCTAGATAACAAGATGTAGCCATGGGAGTTGCAGCTTCCTTGGAACTTTCCATCTCAAATTTCTTTAAGATTTCGTTGCAATACTTTGTTTGACATATAAATATTCCTTTCTTCAATTGTTTGATTTGCAAACCAAGAAAGAAATTTAATTCTCCCATCATAGACATTTCAAACTCTCCCTGCATATTACTAGCAAACTCTTGGCAAAGATCATCATTAGTTGATCCGAATATGATATCATCAACATAAACTTGAACAATAAGAATATGTTTCTTTGATTTCTTAATAAAAAGAGTAGAATCAACCTTACCTCTTCTAAAACTATTTTCTAGCAAGAAATTACTTAACCTTTCATACCAAGATCTTGGGGCTTGTTTGAGTCCATACAAGGCTTTCTTCAACTTGTAGACATGATTAGGATTTTTGAAATCTTCAAAGCCTGGAGGTTGTTCTACATAGACTTCTTCCTTGATGTACCCGTTTAGAAAAGCACATTTTACATCCATTTGAAATAATTTGAATCCCATAATGGAGGCATATGCTAGCAACAAACGAATGGCTTCAAGTCTTGCTACTGGAGCATAGGTTTCATCATAGTCTATGCCTTCTTCTTTTCTATATCCTTTTGCAACCAGCCTTGCTTTGTTCTTGGTGATGTTTCCATCTTCATCAAGCTTATTCCTAAAAACCCATCTTGTGCCTATAACCTGCATTTTGTTAGTTTTAGGAATTAAATCCCATACCTGATTTCTTTCAAACTGATTTAGCTCTTCTTGCATTGCTATACACCAATGTTCATCCGTCAATGCTTCTTCTACATTCTTTGGTTCAATCTGTGAAACAAAAGCAACATTCATGCAGAAATTATTCATGTTCCTCCTTGTTCTTACACCTTTTGAGATGTCTCCAATGACATTGTCCAAAGACATGTTTCTAGGTGGTCTCCATTCTTTTGGTAGACTTTCATCATGAGGAGGATTCTCATCCAATTTGATTTCTTCAACAGCTTCTTCTAAAGGAGTTTCTTCTTGATGTACTCCTTCATCATCTACAAAGAACCTTTTTGACTCAAGAGGGGTTTCCTCAAGGTCTAGATATTCATCAAAGACAACATGTATAGATTCTTCAACATTTAAAGTTCTTTTATTAAAAACTCTATATGCTTTACTATGCAAAGAATAACCTAAAAATGTAGCTTCATCTGATTTAGCATCAAATTTCCCAAGGCTATCTTTTCCATTATTCAAAACAAAACATTTGCATCCAAAAATTCTGAAATGAGAAATATTTGGTTTTCTTCCTTTGAAAAGCTCATAAGGTGTTAATTTCAAAATAGGTCTTATTAAAACTCTATTTAAAACATAACAAGCGGTGCTTACGGCATCAGCCCAAAAATATTTAGGTAAATTATTTTCATTCAACATAGTTCTTGCAAGTTCTTCCAAAGATCTATTTTTCCTTTCAACTACACCATTTTGTTGAGGTGTTCTTGGTGCTGAAAAATTATGAGAAATTCCTTGTTCTTCACAAAAAATTTTCAAAAGAAACATTTTGAAATTCACCGCCATGATCACTTCTTAAAAACTTGATTTTCAAATCCTTTTCATTTTGAATAACCTTGGCAAATTTTCTAAATTCTTTGAAAGCATCACTTTTAGATGAAAGAAAGAGAGTCCAAGTAAATCTAGAGTAATCATCAACAATCACAAGAGCATAATAATTGCCACCAAAACTTTTTGTTCTAGAGGGGCCAAATAAATCCATGTGCAGTAATTCTAAAGGTTTTGAAGTGGAAACAACATTTTTAGATTTAAAAGAATTTTTAGTTTGCTTCCCTTTTTGACAAGCTGCACATATTTTGTTCTTTTCAAAAACCAGTTTTGGCAAACCAATTACTAACTCTTTAGATATGAGCTTACTTAGATGAGGCATATGAATGTGAGCAGCTCTTCTATGCCATAACCATGGATCCTCTTCTTTCGCAACTAAACAAGATAAATTACTAGATGTAGATGCACAATCAATGCCAATCAAATAAATATTATTATGTCTCTTACCAATGAGGGTGATTTCATTTGAGTCCTTGTGATGAATTTTGCAAAGATCATTATCAAACGTTACCTTTAAACCTTTATCACAAAGTTGACTAATGCTTAGCAAATTGTGCTTCAACCCATCAACAAGAAGAACATCATGAATCTTTAAGGATTCTCCAATCATTCCACTACCAATGATCTTTCCCTTGTTGTTGTCGCCATAGGTTACAAAACCTTGTTCTTTCTTTTTGAAGCTTTTGAATTTGCTTTTATCACCCGTCATGTGTCTTGAACAACCACTATCAAGGTACCATAGTGACTTTTTAGACTTGGGACCAACCTGCATCATAAACAAAAATATTTAGGTCCCCTAAAGTCACTTATTAGGGTCCTCATGGGTTAGAAACAGTTTTTCCTTTGGGAACCCATTTGTATTTCCCATTAGGAACATTAAAACATTTAATATTGCATTTATTTACAGAATGAGCTTTATGCATACAATAAAAACATGTAAGAACATTTGTTCTTCTTGGAATATATGCATTATAAAACTTCTTTTTAGAATTATTTTGTTTATTAAACGAATTAGGGATTTCGAAAATGTTGTTTGAATTTGATGATTCTCCTTTTACAAAAACAGTTTTTGTAGGTTTATGATTATATCTGAAATCGAAACCAAGTCCTGCTTTTCCATATAAACCTTTTTGCACATTCAAAACATTATTTAGATTATTATTTCCCATTGTAATTTTTGAAATAGATGTTTCAAGATAAGAGACCTTGTTAGCAAGAACATTACAATTTTCACAAATAGGAATTTTTGTTTTGCATTTGCAAGGAATTTTTGCTTTTTCCAAATCCTCTTTTAAAACCTTTTTGTCTTCTTCCAAATCAGAAATTTTCTTCTCAAGACTCTTGTAGTCATTTTTTAATTTATTATGAAAAGAAGTAAGTTTTTCAGATTTTTCACATAAATCTAGAAACTCTTCAAGCAAATCATCATAATTATCTGGAAGACCAAAATCACTTACCTTGCTACATGTGGATTCAGCATCATCATCCGCCATGAGACAAATGTTTGCTTCTTCTTCTGATTCACTTGCACTAGAAGAACTCACTTCATTATCTTCCCAAGCGATGTATGCCTTCTTTTTCTTCTTATCAAAAGGCTTTTTGTATTTCTTGATCTTTTCTTCATCCTTCTTGATGTTGGGGCAATCCGACTTCAAGTGTCCCCTTTTTCCACAACCATAGCATTTAAAGTTATCAAGAGAATTTAAATTTTCAGTTTTCTTACCTTTCTTGAAATTTCCTTTGTTCTTGTTCTTGATGAACTTTTTGTATTTCTTGACGAACAAGCTGATGTCACTGCATTCAAGATCATCATCTGAATCACTACTCTCGTCCTTGTAGGATTCTGCTTTAAGAGCAACACCTTTCCTTTTGGCGTCTTCTTCTTCTCCTTTGAAATGTCCAAGCTCCATTTCATGTTCTCTAAGCTTTCCAAAGAGAGTTGCCATGTTTATGCTTGTGAGATTCTTCGATTCCGTGATGGCCATCACTTTGGGTTGCCATGTCCTGTCCAAAGATTTTAAAATTTTCACATTTAATTCCTCAATGTCAAATTTCTTACCTAACGCCTTGAGGTGATTTACAATGTGAGTAAATCTCTTTTGAACGTCATAGATGGTTTCCCCTTTGCTCATCCGGAACATCTCGTATTCTTGAATCAAGGTATTTTTCCTTGATGTCTTTACATCCTCCGTTCCTTCATGTGTGACTTCCAAAGTGTCCCACATCTCCTTTGCTGTAGTGCAATCAGACAACCTGTAAAACTCATCAACAGTTAAAGCAGATGCTATCATATTGCACGCCCTTATGTCGCACTGATTTTGATTGTATTCATCCTTAGTCCAACTTGCTCTCACTTTGGGTACCTGTTCATCGTTAATAACAGTCATAGGAATATATGGACCATTTACAATTGTGTCCCAAACGCCTTGATCATTAAACCTAAGAAAAATCTCCATCCTCTTTTTCCAAAAAGGATAGTTTTCACCTGTAAAGAGTGGTGGTCTATGAATAGATGCACCTTCAGCAAAAGTTTAATTTTTGTCTGCCATAAGGATCTTGTTTTTGAGTAATTTTCAAAAAACCAGCTCTGAGGCCAATTGTTAAATAAAGACGACAGTGTAAAAGCCAAGAGGGGGGGTGAATTGGATTTTTAATAAACTTTTCCCTTTTAAATAAATTTCTAGATTTTAAATTACTTTTAAAAACTAGGATGTGGATTTTTCTTAACCTTTTTTATTTGAGCAAATTGAGTTGCAATTGTTAATATGATCCACAATAAAAAAGAGATAGGGAAAGAGAAAGAACACAGAGATTTATACTGGTTCGGATTAAGCCAATCCTACGTCCAGTTCCCAACCACCACAAATGCGTGATGATCACCCCACTATCTTTAAATGAAATTACAAACACCAATTCATGCAATAACAAATAAAGATAAAGGAAACACCTCCTTAGACACACTAAGGATGAAACACCTCCCCAGACACACTGAGGATGAAACCCACCTCTCTTGACACACAAGAGATGAACACACCTCCCTTAGAACAGATCCAAGGGATGCATTTTCCCATTTATAAAAACAGTAAAAGAATACACCTGATATAGTGCTGGATAGAAAGCTTAAGCACAAAGATCACCACTTCCAAAGACTTGATCAGACTTGAGAGAGCAAGAAAGTGGTTTTGAAAAGCTAAGGCGCAGAAACACTTTGAATGTTTGTGTTTTAATCAGATATGTTGAACCTAAGACATTCTCTTTCATTTTATAATTCGAAAAAGCTCCAAAGTTTCCATTCTTCGGTTGATTTGGTATTGATTTCGCAAAAACGACTCATTTAATCGATTATATAAAAAGCTTAATCAATTATATCATGTTTAAAAACTGGAAAACTAATTTCGTCTGATATAATCGATTAGATTAAGGCCATAATCGATTATATTAACCCAGAATCAATATAATCGATTATCAAAAACACTTAATCGATTATTTAGTTCGTTAAACATTTTTAATTCAAATATTAAGTTAAATAATCGATTATCTACGTATCATAATAGATTAAAAGCGTAGAAAAACGTTTTTGCGAGAAAACATCTTGCTCTCTTGTTGGGGAAGGTCTTGAATGGGATTTATGACTTACTCTTTTTATCCAACACCCAAAACAGAACCTTCTACTCTTGATCCTTCAGCTCTTGAGAAAATCTTCATCAATCTTCTCTCTTGAAAGCTTTAAACACTCTTTATGCCTTTCCTTTTTCTACCAGGCAACCTTCCTTTGTGAGATGGCACAAGTCTTTAATGTTGATTGGATCACTCTAAAACTTCATCATCAAAACTTTAAGACTTCATAAACAAACTGGAAGACTTCATAAAAACTTGGTCTTGAAATATGCTAACATTAAGTGTCTTTGATAATCGATTATATTGATTCTAGGTTAATATAATCGATAATGGCCTTAATCTAATCGATTATATCAAGCTAAATGTGTTTTCTAGTTTTCAAATATGATATAATCGATTAAGCTTTTTAAATAATCGATTAAATGAGTCGTTTTTGTGAAATCAATGCTAAATCAACCTAAGAATGGAAACTTTGGAGCATTTTCGAATTGTAAAATGAAAGAGAATGTCTTAGGTTCAACACATCTAATAAAACACAAATATTCAAACTGTTCTTGCACCTTAGCTTTTCCAAACCGCTTTCTTGCTCTCTCAAGTTTGATCAAGTCTTTGGAAGTGGTGATCTTTGTGCTTAAGCTTTCTATCCAGCACTTTTATCAGGTGTATTCTTTTTACTGTTTTTTATAAACGGGAAAATTCATCCCTTGGATCTGTTCTAAGAGAGGTGTGTTCATCTCTTGTGTGTCAAGAGAGGTGGGTTTCATCCTCAGTGTGTCTAGGGAGGTGTTTCATCCTTAGTGTGTCTAAGGAGGTATTTTCCTTTATCTTTATTTGTTATTGCATGAATTGGTGTTTGTAATTTCAATTAAAGATAGTGGGGTGATCATCACGCATTTGTGGTGGTTGGGAACTGGACGTAGGATTGGCTTAATCCGAACCAGTATAAATCTCTGTGTTCTTTCTCTTTCCCTATTTTTTTTATTGTGGATCATATTAACAATTGCAACTCAATCTACTCTAATCAAAGGTTAAGGAAAATCCGCATCCTAGTTTTTGAAAGTAACTCAAAATCTGGAAATTTATTTGAAAGGGAAAAGTTTATTAAAAATCCAATTCACCCCCCCCTCTTGGTTTTTACACTGTCGTCTTTATTTAACACTATGCAGCGAAACACTCATGAAACCATGGTTGCAAGGTTCACAAATATTGATTATGAGATTAAACTCATATAGCAACAACTTGCTGAGATTCAAGTTTCAGTTGAAAGCTTTGAAGGAATCTCTGCAAATGTTGCTGCCATGGATAAGGATGTTGATGATGATGATGAAGATGATGATGAAGATGATGAGGATGATGATGATGAAGATGAAGATGAAGTTTAATATCTATTGTTTTAATGCCTTTCCTATTTTCGTTTTTATATTGTTGCTTTATGAACAATTCATGGGTCTGTAGCATAATCTGCACTCATATTTCTGCATTATTCAGACATTGCTTATATAATATACTTAATCTGCACCTATTTGCTAATGTCAAAGGGAGAGATAATCTTCCATCTATTCTCTTTGATTTCAACAGGTTTTGCAGGTTGCCATCATCAAATAGGAGGAGTTTGTTGATGAATTTGATTTGATGATGTTGCTGGAACATTGGTGATTAAATGGTGTTTATGCAGTTTTGAATAGTTGTTAGATTATCTGTTATTAGTTAGCTAATTCTGATATATTAGTCTGTTGTTTTCATTAATCTTTAATTAGTTAGCTAATTCTGGTATATTAGTTGACTATTTTCATTAATATGTCAGGAATGTGCTTTTAATGAAATAAGCTAACTATTTCACTGTTTAGTCGACTATTTTGTTCCAGTCCTTTCAGTATGACAGAAACAGGATAACGCCTGATTGAAGCTCATCTCTTTCTCTATAAATACAAGTCTCATGGGAGATTCAAATAGCGAAAGAATAGAGAGAGAATAGAGAAGAGTGAATCACGAAAAGCTTACTCACAAATCTTTTAAAGAATTTAGCTTTAGAAAGAATCAAGAAGAGAGTCTTGATTAGTATATTCTGAATTGTATTGTTCTCTAGTTTGAGATTGTTTTGTGGTTTTACAAAACCTGTATTTTGGTGATTGGGGTGATCACTGCAGACTTGGTGTGAGTCTGGGTTAGATTGAATTGTATAGGGCTTAGAATTTCATCTTTTTGGTTTTGTTAGTCTTTAGAAGAGGGGTTCTTGTAAAGACTTGATCATTTAGTGTATTGAGATCTGTTAGTGTTACAGATCGAAACTGGATGTAGCTCTTGAAAAAGAGTGAACCAGTATAAATTCTTGTGCATTCTTTCTCTTCTTTTATCTTCTTTAATAAGTTTCTGATCGAACTAATCGACTATTTTTCTAAAATTAGTTAACTAATCTGTTCTTGACAGCATCAGAAAAATCTGATACTTAACAGTTTTCGAAGAAAATCATATATCAATTCATCCCCCCCTTCTTGATATATCTCTGAATCTAACACAAAAGTACGGATCGAAAATAAAATTTAAATTTCGAAATTACGAAATATTGAGTTTCTTTGTGTAAAACAAAAGTACGGATTGAAAATAAAATTTGAATTTCCAAATTATGAAAAATTGAATTCTTTTTTGTAAAACAAAAGCATGGATCGGGAACAAAATATAAATTTCAAAATTACGAAAACTTAAGTTTTTTTGTATTAAAAAAAAGTACGGATCGAGAATAAAATATAAATTTCAGAATTATGAAAAATCGATTTTCTTTGTAAAACAAAACTACGGATCGAAAATAAAATTTATATTTTGAAATTACGAAAAATTGAGTTTTTTTGTGTAAAACAAAAGTACGAATCGAAAATACAATTTGGATTTCAAAATTATGATAAATTGAGTTTTTTTTTATAAAACAAAAGTACGGATCGAAAATAAAATATAAATTTCCAAATTATGAAAAATTGATTTTTTTTTGTAAAACAAAAGTACAGATCAAAAATAAAATACAAATTTCTGAATTATGAACAATCATTTTTTTTGTGAAACAAAAGTACGGATCGAAAATAAAATTTAAATTTAAAAATTATGAAACATTGACCTTTTTTGCGTAAACAAAAGTACGTATAGAGAATAAAATATAAATTTCCAAATTACGAAAAATTGAGCTTTTTTTTTGTAAAACAAAAGTACATATCGAAAATAAAATTTGAATTTCCAAATAACGAAAAAAAGAGTTTTTTTGTGTAAAAAAAAGTACGGATCAAGAATAAAATTTAAATTTCCAAATTATGAAAAATTGATTTTTTTGGTAAAACACAAGTACAGATTGAAAATAAAATATAAATTTCCAAATTAAGAAAAATCGATGTTTTTTTGTAAAACAAAAGTACGGATCAAAAATAAAATTTCAATTTGAAAATTACGAAACACTGACTTTTTTTGCGTAAACAAAAGTACGTATCGAGAATAAAATATAAATTTCCAAATTACGAAAAGATTGAGCTTTTTTTTGTAAAACAAAAGTACGGATCGAAAATAAAATATAAATTTCCAAATTATGAAAAATTGATTTTTTTTTCGTAAATCAAAAGTACAAATCGAAAATAAAATTTAAATTTTGAAATTACGAAAAATTGAGTTTTTTTGTGTAAAAGAAAAGTACGGATCGAAAATAAAATTTGAATTTCCAAATTACGAAAAATTGAGTTTTTTGTGTAAAACAAAAGTACGGATCAAGAATAAAATATAAATTCCAAATTATGAAAAATTGAATTTTTTTTGTAAAACAAAAGTACAAATCGAAAATAAAATATAAATTTCCGTATTATGAAAAATCGACTTTTTTTGTAAAACAAAAGTACGGATCGAAAATAAATTTAAATTTCCAAATTAAGAAATATTGAGTTTTTTTTGTGTAAAACAAAAGTACAAATCGAAAATACAATTTGAATTTCCGAATTATGAAAAATTGAGTTTTTTTTTATAAAACAATAGTACATATCCAAAATAAAATATAAATTTCCAAATTATGAAAAATTGATTTTTTTTTGTAAAACAAAAGTACGGATCTAAAAAAATTTAAATTTCGAAATTACGGAAAATTGAGTTTTTTGTGTAAAACAAAAGTACAAATCGAAAATAAAATATAAATTTCCAAATTATGAAAAATTGATTTTCTTTTTGTGAAACAAAAGTACGGATCGAAAATAAAATATCAAATTCGAAATTACGAAAAAATTGAGTTTTTTTGTCTAAAAAAAAGTATGGATCGAGAATAAAATATAAATTTCCAAACTATGAAAAATTGATTTTTTTTTGTAAAAGAAAAGTACGGATCCAAAATAAAATATAAATTTTTGAATTATGAAAAATCGATTTTATTTTTAAAACAAAAGTACGGATTGAAAATAAAATTTAATTTTCCAAATTACAAAAAATTGAGTTTTTTTGCCTAAAACAAAAAGTACGTATCGAGAATAAAATATAAATTTCCAAGTTACGAAAAATTGGTCTATTTCTTTGTAAAAAAAAGTACGGATCGAAAATAAAATTTAAATTTCCAAATTACGAAAGATTGAATTTTTTTGTGTAAAACAAATGTACGGATCAAAAATATAATTTGAATTTCCACACTACGAAAAATTGAGTTTTTTTGGGAAAAATAAAAGTACGGATTGAGAATAAAACATAAATTTCCAAATTATGAAAAATTGATTTTATTTTGTAAAACAAAAGTACGGATCGAAAATAAAATATAAATTTCCAAATAATGAAAAATTGATTTTTTTTATAAAACAAAAGTACGGATCGAAAATAAAATATAAATTTCCAAATAATGAAAAATTGATTTTTTTTTGTAAAAGAAAAGTACGGATCGAAAATAAAATTTAAATTTTGAAATTATGAAAAATTGAGTTTTTTGTGTAAAACAAAAGTACGAATCGAGTATAAAATATAAATTTCCAAATTATGATAAATTGATTTTTTTTGTAAAACAAAAGTACATATCGAAAATAAAATATAAATTTCTGAATTATGATAAATCATTTTTTTTGTACAACAAAAGTACATATCGGAAATAAACTTTAAATTTCCAAATTACAAAAAATGGAGTTTTTTTTTCGTAAAAAGAAGTACGTATCGAGAATAAAATATAAATTTCCAAGTTACGCAAAATTGAGTTTTTTTTGTAAAACAAAAGTACAGATCGAAAATAAAATATAAAGTTTTGAATCACGAAAAATTGAATTTTTTTGTAAGACAAAAGTACGGATCGAGAATAAAATATAAATTTCCAAATTATAAAAAATTGATTTTTTTTGTAAATCAAAAGTACGAATCGAAAATAAAATTTAAATTTCAAAATTACGAAAAATTGAGTTTTTTTGTGTAAAACAAAACTACGGATCGAAAATAAAATTTGAATTTCCATATAACGAAAAAATGAGTTTTTTTTTGTAAAACAAAAGTACAGATCAAGAACAAAATATAAATTTCCAAATTTTGAAAAATTGATTTTTTTTTTAAAACAAAAGTACAGATCGAAAATAAAATATAAATTTCTGAATTATGAAAAATCGATTTTTTTTGTAAAACAAAAGTACGGATCGAAAATAAAATTTAAATTTCAAAATTACTAAACATTGAATTTTTTTGCGTAAACAAAAGTAAGTATCGAGAATAAAATATAAATTTCCAAATTATGAAAAATTCAGCTTTTTTTTGTAAAACAAAAGTACGGATCGAAAATAAAATTTGAATTTCCAAATATTGAAAAATGAGTTTTTTTGTGTAAAACAAAAGTACGTATCAAGAATAAAATATGAATTTCTAAATTATAAAAAATTGATTTTTTTTTGTAAAACAAGATCGAAAATAAAATATAAATTTTTGAATTATGAAAAATCGGTTTTTGTTGTAAAAAAAAATACAGATCGAAAATAAATTTAAATTTCCAAATTACGAAAAATTGAGTTTTTTTGTGTGAAACAAAAGTACGAATCGAAAATACAATTTGAATTTTCGAATTATAAAAAATTGAGTTTTTTTTATAAAACAAAAGTACAAATCCAAAATAAAATATAAATTTCCAAATTATGAAAAATTGTTTTTTTTTGTGAAAGAAAAGTACGGATCGAAAATAAAATTTAAATTTCGAAATTACGAAAAATTGAGTTTTTTGTGTAAAACAAAATTACAAATCGAAAATAAAATATAAATTTCCAAATTATGAAAAATTGATTTTCTTTTAGTGAAACAAAAGTACGGATCGAAAATAAAACTTAAAATTCAAAATTACGAGAAAATATAGTTTTTTGTGTAAAAAAAAAGTATGGATCGAGAATAAAATATAAATTTCCAACTATGAAAAGTTGATTTTTTTTTGTAAAAGAAAAGTACGGATCGAAAATAAAATTTAAATTTTGAAATTACGAAAAATTGAGTTTTTTGTGTAAAACAAAAGTATGGATCGACTATAAAATATAAATTTCCAAATTATGAAAATTTGATTTCTTTTGTAAAACAAAAGTACATATCAATAATAAAATTTCAATTTCCAAATTACGGAATATTGAGTTTTTTTGCGTAAAACCAAAGTACGTATCAAGAATAAAATATAAATTTTCAAATTACGAAAAATTGAGATTTTTTTTTTGTAAAACAAAAGTACGGATCGAAAATAAAATATAAATTTTCAAATTATAAAAAATTGAATTTTTTTTAAAACAAAAGTGCAAATCGAGAATAAAATATAAATTTCCAAATTATGAAAAATTTATTTTTTTTAAAACAAAAGTACGGATCGAGAACAAAATATAAATATCAAAATTACGAAAAATTGAATTTTTTGTGTAAAAAAAAAGTACAGATCGAGAATAAATTATAAATTTCCAAATTATGAAAAATTGATTTTTTTTTGTAAAACAAAAGTACGGATCGAAAATAAAATATAAATTTCCGAATTTTGAAATATTGAGTTTTTTTATGAAACAAGAGTACGCATCGAGAATAAAATATAAATTTTGAAATAATGAAAAGTTTTTTGTGTAAAACGAAAGTACGGATCGAAAATAAAATTTGAATTTCGAAGTTACGAATAATTGAGTTTTTTTCAGTAAAACAAAAGTGCGGATCGAGAATAAAATTTGAATTTCGAAGTTACGAATAATTGAGTTTTTTTGTGTAAAACAAAAGTACGGATCGAGAATAAAATATAAATTTTCAAATTACAAATAATTGATTTTTTTTAAAGCAAAAGTACGAATCGAAAATAAAATATAAATTTCCGAATTATGAAAAATCGATTTTTTTTAGAACAAAAGTACGCATCGAAAATAAAATTTGAATTTCCAAAGTATGAAAAATTGAGTTTTTTTTATAAAACAAAGGTACAGATTGAAAATAAAATATAAATTTCCAAATTATGAAAAATTGAACTTTTTTTTGTAAAACAAAATTACGGATTGAAAATAAAATTTAAATTTTGAAATTACGAAAAATTGATTTTTTTTCTGTAAAACAAAAGTACGGATCGAAAATAAAATTTGAATTTCCAAATTATGAAAATTGATTATTTTTTCTAAAACAAAAGTACGAATCGAAAATAAAATATAAATTTCCAAATTATGAAAAATTGAGTTTTTTTACGTAAAACAAAAGTACGTATCGAGAATATAATATAAATTTCCAAATTACGAAAAATTGAGCTATTTTTTTGTAAAACAAAAGTACGGATCGAAAATAAAATATAAATTTCAAAATTACGAAAAATTGAGTTTTTTGTGTAAAACAAAAGTACAAATCAAAAATAAAATATAAATTTCCAAATTATGAAAAATTGATTTTCTTTTTGTAAAACAAAAGTACGGATCGAAAATAAAATTTCAAATTCGAAATTACAAAAAATTGACTTTTTTTTCTTCAAAAAAAAGTACAGATCAAGAATAAAATATAAATTTCCAAATTATGAAAAATTGATTTTTTTTTTTGTAAAACAAAAGTACGTATCGAAAATAAATTTGAATTTCCAAATTACGTGAAATTGAGTTTTTTTGTGTAAAACAGACCAAGAATAAAATATAAATTTCCAAATTATGATAAATTGATTTTTTCTTGTAAAACAAAAGTACAGATTGAAAATAAAATATAAATTTCCGAATTATGAAAAATCGAATTTTTTGTAAAAATTTCAAATTTGATATTACGAAAATTTGAGTTTTTTTCTGCAAAAAAAGTATGGATTTAGAATAAAATATAAATTTCTAAATCATGGAAAATTGATTTTTTTATGTAAAAGAAAAGTACGAATCGAAAAGAAAATTTAAATTTTGAAATTACTAAAAATTTGTGTAAAATAAGAGTACAAATCGAGTATAAAATATAAATTTCCAAATTATGAAAAATTAATTTTTTTTGTAAAAGAAAAGTACAGATCGAAAATAAAATATAAATTTCTGAATTATGAAAAATCAATTTTTTTTTGTAAAACCAAAGTACAGATTGATAATAAAAGTTAAATTTCCAAATTACAAAACATTGTGTTTTTTTGCATAAAACCAAAGTACGTATCGAGAATAAAATATAAATTTCCAAGTTACGAAAAATTGCGGTTTTTATTTGTAAAACAAAAGTACAGATCGAAAATAAAATATAAATTTCAAAATTATAAAAAATTGATTTTTTTTTGTAAAATAAAAGTGCGTGTCGAGAATAAAATATAAATTTCCAACTGATGAAAAATTGAGTTTTTTTGTGTAAAAAAAAGTACGGATTGAAAATAAAATATAAATTTCTGAATTATGAAAAATTGATTTTTTTTGTAAATTAAGAGTACGCATCGAGAATAAAATATAAATTTCGAAAATATAAACAAAAGTACGGATCGAAAATAAAATTTGAATTTTGAAGTTAGGAATAATTGAGTTTTTTTGTGTAAAACAAAAGTGCAGATCGAAAATAAAATTTGAATTTCGAAGTTACGAATAATTGAGTTTTTTTCGTTTAAAAGAAAAGTACGGATCGAGAATAAAATATTAATTTCCAAATTACGAATAATTGATTTTCTTTTGTAAAACAAAAGTACTAATTGAAAATAAAATATAAGTTTCTGAATCATGAAAAATTGATTTTTTTTTGTCAGAAAAAAGACGAATCGAGAATAAAATAGAAATTTCCAAAGTACGGAAAATTGATTTTTTTTGTAAAACAAATGTACGGATCGAAAATAAAATTTAAATTTCAAAATTACGAAAAAATTGAAATTTTTTGTGTAAAACAGAAGTACGGATCGAAAATAAAATTTGAATTTCAAAATTACGAGAAATTGAGTTTTTTTGTGTAAAACAGAATTACGGATCAAGAATAAAATATAAATTTTCAAATTATGATAAATTAATTTTTTTTGTAAAACAAAAGTACAGATCGGAAATAAAATATAAATTTCTAAATTATGAAAAATCGATTTTTTTTAAAAACAAAAGTACGGATCGAAAATAAAATTTAAATTTTGAAATTACGAAAAATTAAGTTTTTTGTGTAAAACAAAAGTACAAATACAAAATAAAATATAAATTTCCAAATTATGAAAAATTGATTTTGTTTTTGTAACACAAAAGTACGGATCGAAAATAAAATTTAAAATTCAAAATTACGAAATATTGACTTTTTTTTCTTTAAAAAAGAGTACAGATCGTGAATAACATATAAATTTCCAAATTATGACAAATTGATTTTTTTTGTAAAACAAACGTACGTATCAAAAATAAAATTTAACTTTTGAAATTACGAAAAATTGAGTTTTTTTTGTAAAACAAAAGTACGGATCAAAAATAAAATTTAACTTTTGAAATTACGAAAAATTGAGTTTTTTTTGTGTAAAACAAAACTACGGATAGAAAATAAAATTTGAATTTCTAAATTACGTGAAATTGAGTTTTTTTGTGTAAAACAGAATTACGGATCAAGAATAAAATATAAATTTCCAAATTATGATAAATTGATTTTTTTTTGTAAAACAAAAGTACAGATTGAAAATAAAATATAAATTTTCGAATTACGAAAAATCGAATTTTTTGTAAAAATTTAAAATTTGATATTACGAAAATTTGAGTTTTTTTTGGATCAAAAAGTATGGATTTAGAATAAAATATAAATTTCCAAATCATGGAAAATTGATTTTTTTATGTAAAAGAAAATTACGAATCGAAAAGAAAATTTAAATTTTGAAATTACTAAAAATTGAGTTTTTTGTGTAAAACAAGAGTACAGGTCGAGTATAAAATATAAATTTCCAAATTATGAAAAATTGATTTTTTTTTTAAAAGAAAAGTACCGATCGAAAATAAAATATAAATTTCTGAATTATGAAAAATCTAATTTTTTTGTAAAACCAAAGTACAGATTGATAATAAAAGTTCAATTTCCAAATTACGAAACATTGTGTTTTTTGCGTAAAAGCAAAGTACGTATCGAGAATAAAATATAAATTTCCAAGTTACGAAAGATTGAGGTTTTTATTTGTAAAACAAAAGTACGGATCGAAAATAAAATATAAATTTCAAAATTATAAAAAATTGATTTTTTTTTGTAAAACAAAGTGCGTGTCGAGAATAAAATATAAATTTCCAATTGATGAAAAATTGAGTTTTTTTGTGTAAAAAAAGTACGGATTGAAAATAAAATATAAATTTCTGAATTATGAAAAATTGATTTTTTTGTAAAATAAGAGTACGCATCTAGAATAAAATATAAATTTCGAAAATATAAACAAAAGTACGGATCGAAAATAAAATATGAATTTTGAAGTTAGGAATAATTGAGTTTTTTTGTGTAGAACAAAAGTATAGATCGAAAATAAAATTTGAATTTCGAAGTTACGAATAATTGAGTTTTTTTCGTTTAAAAGAAAAGCACGGATCGAGAATAAAATATTAATTTCCAAATTACGAATAATTGATTTCTTTTGTAAAACAAAAGTACTAATTGAAAATAAAATAAAATTTTCTGAATCATGAAAAATTGATTTTTTTTTGTCAGAAAAAAAGACGGATCGAGAATAAAATAGAAATTTCCAAATTATGGAAAATTGATTTTTTTTGTATACGGATCGAAAATAGAATTTAAAGTTCAAAATTATGAAAAAATTGAATTTTTTTGTGTAAAACAGAAGTACGGATCGAAAATAAAATTTGAATTTCAAAATTACGAGAAATTGAGTTTTTTTGTGTAAAACAGAATTACGAATCAAGAATAAAATATAAATTTTCAAATTATGATAAATTAATTTTTTTTGTAAAACAAAAGTACAGATCGGAAATAAAATATAAATTTCCGAATTATGAAAAATCGATTTTTTTTTCGTAAAACAAAAGTACGGATCAAAAATAAACTTTAAATTTTGAAATTACGAAAAATTAAGTTTTTGGTGTAAAACAAAAGTACAAATAGAAAATAAAATATAAATTTCCAAATTATGAAAAATTGATTTTCTTTTTGTAACACAAAAGTACAGATCGAAAATAAAATTTAAAATTCGAATTTACGAAAAATTGACTTTTTTTTCTTTAAAAAAAAGTACAGATCGAGAATAAAATATAAATTTCTAAATTATGAAAAATGGATTTTTTTTGTAAAACAAAAGTATGTATCAAAAATAAAATTTAACTTTTGAAATTACGAAAAATTGAGTTTTTTTTGTAAAACAAAAGTACGGATCAAAAATAAAATTTAACTTTTGAAATTACGAAAAGTTGAGTTTTTTTGTGTAAAACAAAAGTACGGATCGAAAATAAAATTTGAATTTCCAAATTACGTGAAATTGAGTTTTTTGTCTAAAACAGAATTACGTATCAAGAATAAAATATAATTTCCAATTTATGATAAATTGATTTTTTTTTTGTAAAACAAAAGTACATATTGAAAATAAAATATAAATTTCCGAATTACGAAAAATCGAATTTTTTGTAAAAATTTAAAATTCGATATTACGAAAATTTGAGTTTTTTTTTTGGAAAAAAAGTATGGATTTAGAATAAAATATAAATTTCCAAATCATGGAAAATTATTTTTTTATGTAAAAGAAAAGTACGAATCGAAAAGAAAATTTAAATTTTGAAATTACTAAAAATTGAGTTTTTTGTGTAAAACAAGAGTACAGATCGAGTATAAATATAAATTTCCAAATTATGAAAAATTTATTTTTTTTGTAAAAGAAAAGTAAAGATCGAAAATAAAATATAAATTTCTGAATTATGAAAAATCAATTTTTTTTGTAAAACCAAAGTACAGATTGATGATAAAAGTTAAATTTCCAAATTACGAAACATTGAGCTTTTTGCGTAAAACCAAAGTACGTATCGAGAATAAAATATAAATTTCCAAGTTACGAAAAATTGAGGTTTTTATTTGTAAAACAAAAGTACGGATAAAAAATAAAATATAAATTTCCAAATTATAAAAAATTGATTTTTTTTTTGTAAAACAAAAGTGCGTGTCGAGAATAAAATATAAATTTCCAATTGATGAAAAATTGAGTTTTTTTGTGTAAAACAAAAGTACGAATCGGAAATAAAATTTGAATTTTCAAATTACGTGAGATTGAGTTTTTTTGTGTAAAACAGAATTACGGATCAAGAATAAAATATAAATTTCCAAATTATGATAAATTGATTTTTTCTTGTAAAAAAAAAGTACAGATTGAAAATAAAATATAAATTTCCGAATTACGAAAAATCGAATTTTTTGTAAAAATTTAAAATTCGATACTACGAAAAATTGAGTTTTTTTTGGAAAAAAAAAGTATGGATTTAGAATAAAATATAAATTTCCAAATCATGAAAAATTGATTTTTTATGTAAAAGAAAAGTACGAATCGAAAAGAAAATTTAAATTTTGAAATTACTAAAAATATAGTTTTTTGTGTAAAACAAGAGTACAGATCGAGTATAAAATATAAATTTCCAAATTATGAAAAATTGATTTCTTTTTGTAAAAGAAAAGTACAGATCGAAAATAAAATATAAATTTCTGAATTATGAAAAATCAATTTTTTTTGTAAAACCAAAGTACAGATTGATAAGAAAAGTTAAATTTCCAAATTACGAAATATTGAGTTTTTAGCATAAAACCAAAGTACGTATCGAGAATAAAATATAAATTTCCAAGTTACGAAAAATTGAGGTTTTTATTTGTAAAACAAAAGTAGGAATCGAAAATAAAATATAAATTTCCAAATTATAAAAAATTGATTTTTTTTTGTAAACCAAAAGTGCGTGTCGAGAATAAAATATAAATTTCGAAATGATGAAAAATTGAGTTTTTTTGTGTAAAAAAAAGTACGGATCGAGAATAAAATATAAATTTCCAAATTATGAAAAACTGATTTTTTTTGTAAAATAAGAGTACGCATCGAGAATAAAATACAAATTTCGAAAATATAAACAAAAGTACGAATTGAAAATAAAATTTGAACTTTTAAGTTAGGAATAATTGAGTTTTTTTGTGTAAAACAAAAGTGCAGATCGAAAATAAAATTTGAATTTCGAAGTTACGAATAATTGAGTTTTTTTCGTTTAAAACAAAAGTACGGATCGAGAATAAAATATTAATTTCCAAATAACGAATAATTGATTTTCTTTTGTAAAACAAAAGTACTAATTGAAAATAAAATATAAGTTTCTCAATCATGAAAAATTGATTTTTTTTGTCAGAAAAAAAGACGGATCGAGAATAAAATAGAAATTTCCAAATTATGGAAAATTGACTTTTTTTGTAAAACAAAAGTACAGATCGAAAATAAAATTAAAATTTCAAAATTACGAAAAAATTGATTTTTTTTGTGTAAAACAAAAGTACGGATCGAAAATAAAATTTGAATTTCCAAATTACGAGAAATTGAGTTCTTTTGTGTAAAACAGAATTATGGATCAAGAATAAAATATATATTTTAAAATTATGATAAATTAATTTTTTTTGTTAAACAAAAGTACATATCGAAAATAAAATATAAATTTCCGAATTATGAAAAATTGATTTTTTTTTGTAAAACAAAAGTACGGATCGAAAATAAAATTTAAATTTCCAAATTATAAAAAATTGATTTTTTTTTGTAAAACGAAAGTACAAATAGAAAATAAAATATAAATTTCCAAATTATGAAAAATTGACATTTGTTTGTAAAGAAAAAGTATGGATCGAAAATAAAATTTAAAATTCAAAATTATGAAAAATTGACATTTGTTTGTAAAGAAAAAGTATGGATCGAGAAAAAGATATAAATTTCCAAATTATGAAAAATTGTTTTTTTATGTAAAACAAAAGTACAGGTTGAAAATAAAATATAAATTTCCGAATTATGAAAAATCGATTTTTTTTAAAACAAAAGTACGGATAGAAAATAAAATTTAAATTTCCAAATTATAAAAAATTGATTTTTTTTTTGTAAAACAAAAGTGTGTGTCGAGAATAAAATATAAATTTCGAAATGATGAAAAATTGAGTTTTTTTGTGTAAAAAATAGTACGGATCGAGAATAAAATATAAATTTCCAAATTATGTAAAATTGATTTTTTTTGTACAACAAAAGTACGGATTGAAAATAAAATATTAATTTCTGAATTATGAAAAATTGATTTTTTTTGTAAAAGAAGAGTATGCATCGAGAATAAAATATAAATTTCGAAAATATAAACAAAAGTATGGATCGAAAATAAAATTTGAATTTTGAAGTTAGGAATAATTGAGTTTTTTTGTCTAAAACAAAATTGCAGATCGAAAATAAAATTTGAATTTCGAAGTTACGAATAATTGAGTTTTTTTCGTTTAAAACAAAAGTACGGATCGAGAATAAAATATTAATTTCCAAATAACGAAGTAAAACAAAAGTACTAATTGAAAATAAAATAAAAGTTTCTAAATCATTAAAAATTGATTTTTTTTTGTTAGAAAAAAAGACGGATCGATTATAAAATAGAAATTTCCAAATTATGGAAAAATGATTTTTTTTGTAAAACAAAAGTACGGATCGAAAATAAAATTTAAATTTCAAAATTACGAAAAAATTGAATTTTTTTGTGTAAAACAAAAGTACGGATCGAAAATAAAATTTGAATTTCCAAATTACGAGAAATTGAGTTTTTTTGTGTAAAACAGAATTACGGATCAAGAATAAAATATAAATTTTCAAATTATGATAAATTAATTTTTTTTGTAAAACAAAAGTACAGATTGAAAATAAAATATAAATTTCCGAATTATGAAAAATAATTTTTTTTTGTAAAACAAAAGTGCGTGTCGAGAATAAAATATAAATTTCCAAATGATGAAAAATTGAGTTTTTTTGTGTAAAAAATAGTACGAATCGAGAATAAAATATAAATTTTCAAATTATAATAAATTAATTTTTTTTTGTAAAACAAAAGTGCGTGTCGAGAATAAAATATAAATTTCCAAATGGTGAAAAATTGAATTTTTTTACGTTGTTGGCATTTTTCAAGACCAGAGTTTTATGAAGACCTAAAGTTTTGATGATGAAGTTTTAGAAAGTTTTAATCAACTTTAAAGACTTGTGCCATCTCACAAAGGAAAGGATGCTTGATAGAAAAGGAAAGGCATAAAGAGCATTCAAAGCTTTCAAGAGAGAAGATTGATGAAGATTTTCTCAAAGAGCTGAAAGATCAAGAGTAGAAGGTTCTGTTTTGGGTGTTGGATAAAAAGAGTAAGTCATAAATCCCATTCAAGACCTTCCCAAACAAGAGAGCAAGGTGTTTTCTCGCAAAAACGTTTTTCTACGCTTTTAATCGATTACCATACGTAGATAATCAATTATTTAACTTAAAATTTGAATAAAAAATGTTTAACGAACTAAATAATCGATTAAGTGTTTTTGATAATTGATTATATTGATTTCTGGGTTAATATAATCATTATGGCCTTAATCTAATCGATTATATCAGACGAAATTTGTTTTCCAGTTTTTAAACATGATATAATCGATTAAGCTTTTAATATAATCGATTAAATGAGTCGTTTTTGCAAAATCAATTCTAAATCAACCTAAGAATGGAAACTTTGGAGCATTTTCGAATTATAAAATGAAAGAGAATGTCTTAGGTTAAACACATCTGAAAACACACGAAATATTCAAAGTGTTTCTACGCCTTAGCTTTTCAAAGCCGCTTTCCTGCTCTCTTCAGTTTGATCAAGTCTTTGGAAGTGGTGATCATTGTGCTTAAGCTTTCTATACAGCACGTATCAGGTGTATTCTTTTACTGTTTTCTTTAAACGGGAAAATTCATCCCTTGGATTGGTTCTAAGAGAGGTGTTTCATCTCTTGTGCGTCAAGAGAGGTGGGTTTCATCCTCAGTGTGTCTGGGGAGGTGTTTTCATCCTTAGTGTGTCTGAGGAGGTGTTTCTTTATCTTTATTTTGTTATTGCATGAATTGGTGTTTGTAATTTCAATTTAAAGATAGTGGGAAAATCATCACGCATTTGTGGTGGTTGGGAACTGGACGTAGGATTGGCTTAATCCGAACCAGTATAAATCTCTGTGTTCTTTCTCTTTCTCTATATCTTTTATTTGTGGATCATTATAACAATTGCTAATCCCAATAGCGTTAATCAAAGGATTAGAAAAATTCACATCCAAGTTTTTGAAAGTTTTTCAAAACCTGAAAATTTATTTGAAAGAGAAAATTTCATTAAAAATCCAATTCACCCCCCTCTTGGTTTTTATACTGCCGTCTTTATTTAACAATTGGCCTCAGAGCTGGTTTTTTGAAATTTATTCAAAAACAAGATCCTTATGGCAGACAAAAATCAAACTTTTGCTGAAGGTGCGCATCTATTCATAGACCACCACTGTTTACAGGTGAAAATTATCCTTTTTGGAAAAAGAGGATGGAAATTTTTCTAAGGTCTAATGATCAAGGCATTTGGGATGCAATTGTAAATGGTCCATTTATTCCTATGGTTGTTGTTGAAGAAGCACAGGTACCCAAAAAGAGAGCAAATTGGGGCAAAGATGAGTACAACTAGAATCAATGCGATATAAGGGCGTGTAACATGATAGCATCTACTTTAACCATTGATGAGTTTTACAGGTTGTCGGATTGCACTACAGCAAAGGAGATGTGGGACACTTTAGAAGTCACACATGAAGGAACGGAAGACGTGAAACGATCAAGGAAAAATACCTTGATTCAGGAGTACGAAATGTTCCGGATGAGCAAAGGGGAAACCATATACGACGTCCAAAAGAGATTTACCCACATTGTAAATCACCTCAGGGCGTTAGGTAAGAAGTTTGATACGGAAGAATTAAATGTGAAAATTTTGAAATCTTTGGACAGGACTTGGCAACCAAAAGTGACGGCCATCACGGAATCAAAGAACCTTGCAAACATGAATATGACAACTCTCTTCGGGAAGCTTAGAGAACATGAAATGGAGCTTGGAAGTTTCAAAGGAGAAGAAGAAGACGTCAAAAGAAAAGGTGTTGCTCTTAAAGCCGAATCCCACAAAGATGAGAGTAGTGACACAGATGATGATCTTGAATGCAGCGACATCAGCTTGTTTGTCAAAAAGTACAAAAAGTTCATCAAGAACAAGAACAAAGGAAATTTCAAGAAAGGTAAGAAAACTGAAAATCTAAATTCTCTTGATAACTTTAAATGCTATGGTTGTGGAAAAAGGGGACACTTGAAGTCGGATTGCCCCAACCTCAAGAAGGATGAGGAAAAGGCAAAGAAATACAAGAAGCCTTTTGATAAGAAGAAAAAGAAGGCATACATCGCTTGGGAAGATAATGACGTAAGTTCTTCTAGTGCAAGTGAGTCAGAAGAAGAAGCCAATATCTGTCTTATGGCGGATGATGATGATGATGCCGAATCCACATGTAGCAAGGTAAGTAATTCTGGCCTTCCTGATAATTATGATGAGTTGTTTGAAGAGTTTTTGGATTTATGTGAAAAATCGGAAAAACTAACCTTCTTTCATAATAAATTAAAAAATGATCACAAAAGTCTTGAAAAGAAAATTTCTGATTTGGAAAAAGAGAAAATCGTTTTAAAAGAGGATTTGGAAAAAGCGAAAATTCCTTGCAAATGCAAAACCAAAATTCCTATTTGCGAAAATTGTAGTGTTCTTGCTAACAAGGTTTCTTATCTTGAAACATCTCTTTCAAACATTACAATGGGTAATAATAATTTAAATAATGTTTTGAAAGACAACAAAGGTTTATACGGAAAAACAGGACTTGGTTACAATTTCAAGAATAATAATAAATCAAACAAAATCGTTTTTGTTCAAGGAGAATCATCAAATACGAAAAAGGTTTTCGAAGTTCCTCATTTCAAAAATAAAACAAATGAGCCTAAAAAGAAGTTTTATAAAAATGCATATATACCAAGAAAAACAAATGTTCCTACATGTTTTTATTGTATGCATAAAGGTCATTCTGTTAATAGATGCAATATTAAATGTTTTAGTGTTCCTAATGGGAAATATAAATGGGTTCCCAAAAGAAAATCTGTTTCTAACCCATGAGGACCCTAATAAGTGACTTTAGGGGACCTAAATATTTTGTTTATGATGCAGGTTGGTCCCAAGTCCAAAAAGTCACTATGGTATCTTGATAGTGGTTGTTCAAGACACATGACGGGTGATAAAAGCAAATTCAAAAGCTTCAAAAAGAAAGAACAAGGTTTTGTAACCTATGGTGACAACAACAAGGGAAAAATCATTGGTAGTGGAATGATTGGAGAATCCCTAAAGATTCATGATGTTCTTCTTGTTGATGGTTTGAAGCACAATTTGCTAAGCATTAGTCAACTTTGTGATAAAGTGATCGATGTCGTACTCGGTCAAATAAAAAACAATTAAATGTAGTACTAGAAGAAGTGACTCCTAGGTCTTCTCTCAAGGACCAATTTTCACTGTCAAAAGATTGAATGATGCAATGGGGGGGTTTGGACAGATAACAGTTAATTAAAATATAGCAGACAAACAACAAATTAATTGCAGTAATTAAAATAGGCAAGACTCTTGAACACAATGCATCTCTGACATCCTTGGCTCACAACAGATTATTAGTCCGTTTAATCCTTGTTCGGTCTAGATTAACCAACTAAGCAAAAGTTAACCCAAGACTTCCCTACACGAATTAAGCAAACGTGAACCTTGTAGGGTCTCCTTCCAAGGGATTAAGCATCCTCCAGAACAGAGACTTCACATCAAACGTACAAAGCCAAAAAAAACGCACAAACCTCCATCAATGAGTGCAACATGCCCAAGAGCCCCACCCTGGGGTTTTAGCCTTCCATTAATTCAGAAAATATAAAATGCATTGCAGAAAACGTAAACGGAAATTGAAATTGAAAACGAAAAGGAAATTGAAATTGAAAACGAAAATGAAATTGAAAACGTAAAACGAAATAGAAAGCGGAAAACGAAATAGAAAGCGGAAATTGCAGAATAGAAACGCAAATGAATTGAAGAACAAAACTGGAATTGAAGAACAAAACTGGAATTGAAGAACAAAACGTAAATTGGTCTCTCTAGCTGAAAGGAAAAACGTAAACCTAAAAATATTTGCTGCCGCAAGGCAAAAAAACGTAAAAGAAACCCTAATCCTACTACTGTTGTCGTCCTCTGTGCCGCGCTGTCCGTGTTCCTTCCTCAGCTGCCCTACTTGTAGCTGCATTGCATGGGCACGAAAACCTAGACCCATTGGGCCCAAAATCCAAATTGTGACGTGGCAGCTCCTCTTGAAGTCCATGAATTAATTCCAAGCCCAAAATAATTTTAAACTGCCCTGAAAATAAAAATTGGAATAATTAAACTTAGAAAATTCAAATTAATTAAAATATGAATTTCTGGTCCAAATATAGCCCTAATAGAAATTAGTACAAAATATAAACAATTAAGCACAAATTAGAGATGAAAACAAGTAGAGAAAGGTAAGAAAATAAGGGAAAATAATGACTCATCAAATTCCCCCACACTTATTCTTTTGCACTCCTGGGCAAAATCAAAATTCAAAGCAAGGAACAACTCCAAATATATCAAAGAGAGCGACGCAACAGGAAGAAACAGAAACAAGAAGACACACAAGAAAACAAACAGATTTACGCACTCCTTAATGAATCCTGGGAACAGAAAGGGAGTGGACAACATCCAACACACAAAGAATCAGAGAAACTAGGTACTTATGGAAATCATCCAAACAAGTCAAAACATGGTAAGATAATCAGTCAGCATCAAGAGGTGAATTAAAAGCAACAAAATCTCACAAGATGCACTGTATCACTGTATCTCTCAAGTGTCTAGGTGACTGTATACTCTCAAAGCACTCATGAAAAACAAGAAGCAGATAGACTTGGCAAGCCTCTAAAATCAACACCTAATAAACATGCCCATAAGGATCATAAGGTCTTTCCAGGGTTGTAATGTGGTCAAGGACAGGGTAGAGGATAAAATATAGGATAAGTAGCTACAAACCAGAGGAACTAGAGGAGCAATGGGGAATAAGTGAGAAATAAGCATAAGAGCAAACCCAAAAACCTCTAATAAACCTCTAACACCATTCCTTTTCCTTTGCCTCAAACAAAACCACTTTTTCTTTTTCTTTTTCTTCTTTTTTTTTTTTTTTTTTTTTTTTTTGAAATTGAATGAACAATATATCATGAAACGTTGAGATATGTACAACAGAAAGAACCAACTAGCCAAAATAAAATAACCAATGAGACACCCCCACACTTATTCAAGAACTTATTCCCAAAACGATTCCAAAGCTCCAAAAATTCCCTAAGGTTAAGGTAATCATAGGTTTTTCACTTAAGGCTTGTAATGAGCTTCAAACAAAGAAAGGGAATGCAGGTTCAACGAGGGGTTAACAAAGGAATTAATTCGGGGTAAGCTTATTTGGCCAGCGGCTTATGAGAACAAATGCCTTAATCATGTCCAAACATGCATGTGAACCAAGAAGTATCAAACAGAGTCAAGACAAGGCAACTGTGCAAGCAATCAAGAGGCATAACACACAAGAAAGAATAGATAGTGGCCCAAATCCTCACACATGGTATAACTTCTGTCACAATTAAATCAACCTCTCAAGCCTCATAATCATCGTTCCAAGCAGAGAAAAATAAGGATTTCAATCCATACAGTATCAAGCAACTCGTATCCAAGAGTGAAGTAAGAGCCTACAACCTAAACAAAACCCAGAAATCAAAAGGAAATATGCGAAACTGTACACACGACAAAGACTCAAACTAACAAAAAAAAACAACAAGAAAGACGTAAACAAAGAACAGTCTCCCCCCCACACTTAAACTACACATTGTCCCAATGTGGCACAAACAGAAGATCAGAGAAATCAGAACAATCAATAGATCTGGACAAGTGCAATAAAAAGTAAAGAGGGAGAAGGAAAAAGAAAACTCCCTAAGTCATGGTGGGAGAGAAGTAGGGTCAAGCAGAGACATCTCCTCCACAACGACATCCAACAAAGAAGGATTGCTTGAGGAAGGGCTTCGAGACGGTGCCAGTTGACCTTAAAGCTCTTATCTGTGGATTCACTTTTGATATCAACTGTACCATAAGGATAAACATTAGTAACAACAAAAGGTCCAATCCACTTTGATCGTAACTTACCACCCATGAGTCCGAGCCGAGAATTGTATAACAGAACTTTCTGGCCAACCATGAAATCCTTTCTAGCTATCAAGCTGTCATGGAACTTCTTGGTTTTTTCCTTGTAGAATTTTGAATTCTCGTAGGCTTCTAAGCGGATCTCATCAAGCTCATTTAGTTGCAACCGCCTTTCCTCACCGACTGATCTATGGAGAAATTGCAAGTCTTCACGACCCAGATAGGCCGATGCTCAATCTCAACAGGTAAATGACATGCCTTACCAAAGACAACCCGATAAGGGGACATCCCTATGGGTGCTTTGTAGGCAGTCCTATGCGCCCAAAGAGCATCATCCAACCTGTTACTCCAATCTTTTCTGTTGGGCTGTACAATCTTCTCTAAGATTCTCTTGATCTCCCTGTTTGAAATTTCGGCTTGCCCGTTGGTTTGAGGGTGGTAAGGTGTAGAAATTTTGTGCACCACCCCATACTTCTTGAGCAAAGCCTGCATAGATCTGTTATAGAAATGGGTGCCTTGATCACTAACAATGGCTCTGGGTACTCCAAACCTACAAAATAGGTGAGATCTAACAAAATCCACAACAACTCGAGCATCATTAGTCCTGGAGGCTTTGGCTTCCACCCATTTTGAAACATAATCAACAGTTAAAAGAATGTAGGAAAAACCAAAAGAAACAGGAAAGGGACCCATGAAATCAATACCCCAGACATCAAACACCTCACAGAACAACATGGGTTGCTGAGGCATCTGCTGTCTCCATGTAAGGGATCCTCCTGCTCGCTGACACTGCTCACAAGTGCTACAAATCTTCCACGCATCTCTAAAGATGGTGGGTCAGTATAAACCACAATCGAGAACTTTGCGAGCTGTCCTCTAAATGCCTAGATGGCCACCTGGTGCAGAAGACTGACAAAACTGCAGGACCGAGTCAATCTCATGATCTGGAATACATCTCCTGATTACCTGGTCGCTACATAACTTCCACAAATAGGGGTCACCCCAAATATAATGCTTAGCATCACTCTTAATTTTATCAATTTGAGCTCGTGATGCTAAGGGAGGAAAAACAGAAGCGACTAAAAAATTAACAATATTTGCAAACCAAGGGGTGGTAGAAACAGAAGAAACAGAAGAGAAAGTGAGCAAATTTTCATCAGGAGAATTGTCCTGGATGGGCAAGACATCAACATTATCCTCAACCTGCAAGTCAGATTCTTGTGTACCTCCTGCAACATGGTTAGCGCATTCTGACTCTAAAGAATTAAGACCAAGAGGTGCAAGTACAACACCCAACACATCAGAACAGAGCTCAAACTCAGAAACCGATTCAGAAACATATTCAGATTCAGTGCTATTGAGAGAAGTATACAGATCAGATAGAAAATAATGTTTCTTATCATGCAAAGAATGAAAATCAGAAACATACTCATCAACAACAACATCAAGTATCTCAACACGAAAAACAGAATGATCTTTAGATGGATGTCTCATGGCATCAAGAATATTAAAATGGACAATACTATCACCAAATTCCATGGACAATGTACCAGCATACACATCAATCTTAGTTCGGGCTGTTTTCAAAAATGGTCTGCCAAAAATGATTGGCACAGATCCATGGGAGAATCCGTCCTCCATGTCAAGCACATAGAAATCAGCAGGAAAAATCAGTTCACCAACCCGAACTAACACATCCTCAATGAAACCTGTAGGGTGGGCAACACTTCTATTTGCCAACTGTATCACCACACCCGTAGGTTGCATAGGTCCAAGAGACAGAGATTTAAATATAGACAGAGGCATGACATTTTCAAATTTATTATTCCCCATAACACAAGGTATGCAGAAAGTACCTGGGTCCTTACATTTTTCAGGAATGTGCGAAACAGATTTACCTATCAAAGCATATACATTTCTGCCCATGCTGATTCTCTCATTGCCCTTCATTTTCCTCTTATGAGTGCACAGCTCCTTCAGGAATTTTGCATATCTCGGGATTTGCTTGATGGCATCAAGCAGAGGTATGTTCACCTCTACTTTCCTGAAGGTCTCCAATATCTCCTTATCCAGTTCTTCCATCTTTTTGCTTGGAATCAATTTTGGAGGGAATGGAAGAGGGATAGGAGGTGGCTGCTGCAAATCAGAACTGGTGCTGGAAGAAGGTCCACCTGCATGAAAATTCCGGGCACCAACTGGTTGCTCATTACTTTGCTCAGGTGCAGAAACAGGTTTAGGTGCAGAAACTAGTGAAGGTACTGCAGTGGGTATGTCAATCTGTTTGCCCGACCTCAATGTGATGACACTAACATTTTTCGGATTCTGCACAGTTTGAGAAGGCAATCTATCTGAATTTTGTGACTGTGCCTGATTCAGTTGAGTAGCCATCTGCCCCATCTGATTTGTCAAGCTCTGGATGGAAGCTTTGGTCTCTTGTTGGAATTGCATATTTTGGAGAGTCATCTGCCTCACTAACTCCTCCAATGAAGGTTCAGAAGTAGACGATTGAGGAGCTGGTGGTGGTGGTGCAGGAACTTCATTCTGCTGCCTGTGATATTGCTGTTGTACTGGTGGACGCACATAAGGTCTGCTTGGACCGGGAGCAGCAGAACTCTGAAATGGTGGTGCAGGATGTTGTTGCTGCTGCTGTTGCGGAGACCATCTAAGATTAGGATGATTCCTCCATCCTGGGTTATATCTATTGCTGGACAGATCATAATTCTGCTGCGGCTGTCTATTATTGTAGATGTTTGCAGCATAGGCTTGAGGAGCATGAACATCATAAGGCTGCTGCACTGATGGACACTGATCTGTATAATGGTCAATTGATGTGCAAATGCCGCAAACCCTTACCACAGATGTAGGTGCATATTTCTGGTTCATGGCAAGCTGAGTGACCAAATTGACCAAGGCATCAAGCTTTCCCTCAAGCTTCCTATCTGCAGATGAAGAAGAATCAGCAGACAGGCACATCATGAATTCCCCTGAGAACAATAGCATCGTTTCTATCACTGAATTGCTGAGAATTGAAGGCCATTTTTTCAATTAAGTTTCTAGCCTCTGCAGGGGTCATGTCACCAAGAGCTCCTCCACTGGCAGCGTCAATCATACTCCTCTCCATACTATTGAGGCCTTCATAAAAATACTGCAATAAGAGCTGTTCAGAAATCTGATGGTGGGGACAGCTTGCACATAATTTTTTAAATCTCTCCCAGTACTCGTACAAGGTCTCTCCACTCATCTGTCGGATTCCTGAAATATCTTTTCTGATTGTTGTTGTTCTGGAAGCAGGGAAGAATTTATTCAGGAACTCTCTCTTAAGGTCATCCCAACTAGTGATGGATCTGGGCGCAAGGTAGTACAACCAATCTTTAGCAACACCTTCCAAAGAGTGTGGAAATGCCTTCAAAAAGATGTGATCTTGTAAAACATCTTGTGGCTTCATGGAGGAACAGACTATATGGAACTCCTTCAAATGTTTGTGTGGACATTCTCCTACAAGACCATGGAACCTGGGTAGCAAATGTATTAATCCAGTCTTTAGAACATATGAAACATCCTCAGGATACTGAATGCACAAGCTTTCGTAAGTGAAATCAGGTGCCGCCAGCTCCCTAAGAGTTCTCTCACGAGGTGGAGGTTGAGCCATATTGTTCTCAGTGTGAAAGTTAGCAGGATTAGAATCAGAATCAGAATTAGAATCAGAATCAGAATCAGAAAGTACAGAATTAAAATTTGCAGACACAGAGGGAGAATGCTCAGAACTACTTAAACTAATGGTATCTAATGATATAGAATCTAAAGACAAATTCCTAGAGTGCCTAACTAATGTATGAAAGGTCCTATCTATTTCAGGATCAAAGGGTTGTAACTGTCCTGGATTGGCTCTAGTCATGCACTATCATGCATTTCACACAAAAGCATACATAGAGGTAAAACTGGAACTATACTCAAACGAAGTCCAAATAATCTGAAATTTTGTGAGTAACACCCTAAAATCATGAAAAGACAGTACACCAAATTTAAAAGCAAAATTCAAAGGATAGCTATATGAACTACTACCAGAAAGTATGAAAAATAGGAGCAATAAAACTTCAAAAATAAAAATAAAATAGAAAACGGCCTTTTTTTGGAGATTTACTTACCCCAATCCTCTTTGCGGATTACCAATCATGTAGATCTCCTTTTTCTACACCAAATGCATATATAATATGTCCAATTCTGATAATCGAGGCAAAAGTTATGGCTGTTTGAAGTTTTCTAAAAAAATCAATTTTCGGTTATCAAAAATCTGGGCCACTATATGTGCTTCTGGGATTTTTCAAACAAAATATGGATCAAAAGAAGTGTGCACACAAAAATTCAAACAAAAATAACAAGTCTAGCTATTAAAAATAAAATTGGGAAAATCAGGTTACTGTTCAGGCACTATTCTGCAGCTGCAACTCCTCAATTCGAAATTCCCTTGTTTCTTTTGCTACACCTGCAATGCAACACGTAACAATACCACAAAAAAAAACTACGAAACAATTAGATAATCAAACACGTTGCTGCAAAACAAAACAAAAAAAATATGAATTCAACACAACACAACACTGAAACACGCAGCAACACAAAACACAACCTTTGGACAGAAACGTTGGTCCCCGGCAACGGCGCCAAATTTGATCGATGTCGTACTCGGTCAAATAAAAAATAATTAAATGTAGTACTAGAAGAAGTGACTCCTAGGTCATCTCTCAAGGACCAATTTTCACTGTCAAAAGATTGAATCATGCAATGGGGGGGTTTGGACAGATAACAGTTAATTAAAATATAGCAGACAAACAACAAATTAATTGCAGTAATTAAAATAGGCAAGACTCTTGAACACAATGCATCTCTGACATCCTTGGCTCACAACAGATTATTAGTCCGTTTAATCCTTGTTCGGTCTAGATTAACCAACTAAGCGAAAGTTAACCCAAGACTTCCCTACACGAATTAAGCAAACGTGAACCTTGTAAGGTCTCCTTCCAAGGGATTAAGCATCCTCCAGAACAGAGACTTCATATTGGAGAATCAAACGTACAAAGCCAAAAAAAACGCACAAACCTCCATCAGTGAGTGCAACATGCCCAAGAGCCCCCACCCTGGGGTTTTAGCCTTCCATTAATTCAGAAAATATAAAATGCATTGCAGAAAACGTAAATGGAAATTGAAATTGAAAACAAAAATGAAATTGAAAACGTAAAATGAAATAGAAAGCAGAAAACGAAATAGAAAGCGGAAATTGCAGAATAGAAACGCAAATGAATTGAAGAACAAAACTGGAATTGAAGAACAAAACGTAAACTGGTCTCTCTAGCTGAAAGGAAAAACGTAAACCTAAAAATATCTGCTGCCGCAAGGCAAAAAAATGTAAAAGAAACCCTAATCCTACCACTACTGCCGTCCTCTGTGCCGCGCTGTCCGTGTTCCGTCCTCAGCTGCCCTACTTGTAGCTGCATTGCATGGGCACGAAAACCTAGACCCATTGGGCCCAAAATCCAAATTGTGATGTGGCAGCTCCTCTTGAAGTCCATGAATTAATTCCAAGCCCAAAATAATTTTAAACTGCCCTGAAAATAAAAATTGGAATAATTAAACTTAGAAAATTCAAATTAATTAAAATATGAATTTCTGGTCCAAATATAGCCCTAATAGAAATTAGTACAAAATATAAACAATTAAGCACAAATTAGAGATGAAAACAAGTACAGAAAGGTAAGAAAATAAGGGAAAATAATGACTCATCATAAAGGCTTAAAGGTAACGTTTGATAGTGATCTTTGCAAAATTCATCACAAGGACTCAAATGAAATCGCCCTCATTGGTAAGAGACACAATAACATCTATTTGATTGACATTGATTGTGCATCTACATCTAGTAATTTGTCTTGTTTAGTTGCGAAAGAAGAGGATCCATGGTTATGGCATAGAAGAGCTGCTCACATTCATATGCCTCATCTAAGTAAACTCATATCTAAAGAGTTGGTAATTGGATTGCCAAAACTGGTTTTTGAAAGGAACAAACTATGTGCAACTTGTCAAAAAGGGAAGCAAACAAAAAATTCTTTTAAATCTAAAGATGTTGTTTCCACTTCAAAACCTTTGGAATTACTGCACATGGATTTATTTGGCCCCTCTAGAACAAAAAGTTTTGGTGGCAATTATTATGCTCTTGTGATTGTTGATGATTACTCTAGATTTACTTGGACTCTCTTTCTTTCATCTAAAAGTGATGCTTTCAAAGAATTTAGAAAATTTGCCAAGGTTATTCAAAATGAAAAAGATTTGAAAATCAAGTTTTTACGAAGTGATCATGGCGGTGAATTTCAAAATGTTTCTTTTGAAAATTTTTGTGAAGAAAATGGAATTTCTCATAATTTTTCAGCACCAAGAACACCTCAACAAAATGGTGTAGTTGAAAGGAAAAATAGATCTTTGGAAGAACTTGCAAGAACCATGTTGAATGAAAATAGTTTACCTAAATATTTTTGGGCTGATGCCGTAAGCACCGCATGTTATGTTTTAAATAGAGTTTTAATAAGACCTATTTTGAAATTAACTCCTTATGAGCTTTTCAAAGGAAGAAAACCAAATATTTCTCATTTCAGAATTTTTGGATGCAAATGTTTTGTTTTGAATAACGGAAAAGATAGCCTTGGGAAATTTGATGTTAAATCTGATGAAGCTACATTTTTAGGTTATTCTTTGCATAGTAAAGAATATAGAGTTTTTAATAAAAGGACTTTAAATGTTGAAGAATCTATACATGTTGTCTTTGATGAATATCTAGACCTTGAGGAAACCCCTCTTGAGTCAAAAAGATTCTTTGTACATGATGAAGGAGTACATCAAGAAGAAACTCCTCTAGAAGAAGCTGTTGAAGAAATCAGTTTGGAAGAGAATCCTCCTCAAGATGAAAGTCTACCAAAAGAATGGAGACCACCTAGAAACGTGTCTTTGGACAATGTCATTGGAGACATCTCAACAGTGTAAGAACAAGGAGGAATATGAATAATTTCTGCATGAATGTTGCTTTTGTTTCACAGAGTTGAACCAAAGAATGTAGAAGAAGCATTGACGGATGAACATTGGTGTATAGCAATGCAAGAAGAGCTAAATCGCTTTGAAAGAAATCGGTATGGGATTTAATTCCTAGGACTAACAATATGCAGGTTATAGGTACAAGATGGGTCTTTAGGAATAAGCTTGATGAAGATGGAAATATCACCAAGAACAAAGCAAGGCTGGTTGCAAAAGGATATAGACAAGAAGAAGGCATAGATTATGATGAAACCTATGCTCCAGTAGCAAGACTTGAAGCTATCCGCTTGTTGCTAGCATATGCCTCCATTATGGGATTCAAATTATTTCAAATGGATGTAAAAAGTGCTTTTCTAAATGGATACATCAAGGAAGAAGTGTATGTAGAACAACCTCCAGGCTTTGAAGATTTCAAAAATCCTAATCATATCTACAAATTGAAGAAAGCTTTATATGGACTCAAACAAGCCCCAAGATCTTGGTATGAAAGGTTAAGTAATTTCTTACTTGAAAATAATTTTAGAAGAGGTAAAGTTGATTCTACTCTTTTTATTAAGAAATCAAAGAAACATATTCTTATTGTTCAAGTTTATGTTGATGATATCATTTTTGGATCAACTAATGATGATCTTTGCCAAGAGTTTGCTAGAAATATGCAGGGAGAGTTTGAAATGTCCATGATGGGAGAATTAAATTTCTTTCTTGGTTTGCAAATCAAACAATTGAAGAAAGGCATTTTTATATGTCAAACAAAGTACTACAACGAACTCTTGAAGAAATTTGAGATGGAAAGTTCCAAGGAAGCCGCAACTCCCATGGCCACATCTTGCTATCTAGACCAAGATTTAAACGGTAAGGCGGTAGATCAAACACGGTATCGAGGTATGATCGGATCATTACTTTATCTTACTGCTAGTAGACCTGATATAATGCAAAGTGTGTGTGTTTGTGCTAGGTTTCAATCCAACCCTAGAGAGTCACACCTAAAAGCCGTTAAGAGAATCCTTAAGTACCTTAGAGGAACAAAATCCTTTGGTTTATGGTACCCTTCAGGAGCCTCACCTAGTATTATAGGTTTTTCAGACTCAGATTATGGTGGCTGTAGAATTGATAGGGAGAGTACTAGTGGTACATGTCATCTTTTAGGATGTTCTTTAGTTTCATGGCATTCTAAGAAACAGGCTAGTGTTGCTCTTTCAACCACGGAGGCTGAGTATATAGCAGCAGGGAGTTGTTGTGCTCAAATACTGTGGATGAAGCAGCAATTAGAAGACTTTGATATCTTTCTAGATCATATCCCTCTTAAGTGTGATAACACTAGTGCCATTAACCTGACTAGGAACCCTATCATGCATTCTAAGACAAAGCATATAGAAATTAGACATCATTTCATTAAAGATCATATAGCTAAAGGTGATTGCATCATAGAATATATAGATACCAAACATCAACTAGCTGATATCTTCACCAAACCTTTGCCTAGAGAAAGATTTTATGAGCTTAGAAGATTTCTAGGAATTGTTTGTGATAAATCTGTTGATTGATTGATGTTTATTGTTGATTTTGATGTTAATTCAGCGTTTTACGAAAATTTACGTATTTAATCGATTAGGTTTCGAGTGTTAATTGATTAAACGCGTTGTTTGTGAAAATGTTTTATAACATAATCGATTAAGTTCATGACATAATCGATTATAGCGCTGGGGAGCAATTTAATCGATTAAGGAATGCACATAATCGATTAAATTTCTGGGTTTTCGTTTTCTGGAAAATTTCGAAGGCAAATAATCGATTAAATGAAGAACATAATCGATTAAATGCACCGTTCTGTGTTTTTCTGCAACTCTGATTTTCGAACGTTGGCCATGTTTTCACGAGTTTTGTTTTATTACAACGGCTATATTCGTTCCCAACGGATATATTTTCATTAAATCAAAGTTTTATGACCGGATTTCCTTCCTATAAATAGCTAGATTGAGAATTCAAAGTGCCTCACCCTTTCTCTCACTCTTGCTGTTTTTCTGCTGATATCTTCTGCTCTTGTGCGAATTAATTCTCTGTGCTATCTCTGTTACTATATTATTTTGTTGTGCAATTTCTCTTGTCTTTTATATCATCACAATGGTTGATCAAAGAAGAAGGAAGATGCCATCAAGGAGAAGAGGCAAGGAGCCTATGTCTTCTCAACATCAAGAAAGGAGACCTCCAACTCTTGCTGGTTGGATCTCTGATGAAGATATGCAAATTGGGTTTGTTAACAAGTGGAAGGACAGGAAAATTCTTACCCCAAAATATCTATCTTGTGAATTTTTCAGATCTCACGGTTTTTCATTTCAGGAATTTTTAGTAGCAAATGGGCTGCAACAATTTGTGGAGATGGAAGGGACATTCTATCCAGACTTGGTTAGAGTGTTTTACATGAATTTAACATCAAGGACAGCTAGTCCAAGCACTAAAGTGAAGGGTGTAAGGATCCACTTTGATGAAGATTTGTGGAACAATGTAGCTGGTCTCTCAACTCAAGGCATCAACATCACATATGGCTTTGAGGACTTCAACAAGTTGGTAGAATTCAGAAAATTCTGCAAGGATCCGAATTTACAAGTTGAGAACTTGTACAAAGTTGGTAATGTGAAACTTAATGAGCGTATGTTACATTATGTTATTGTTTGGGTTTTAGTTTCTAGAGGCACTAATCATGCCCAACTTACTAAGGAAGACATCCTCTTAATGTATGGATTCCTTAATAATGTTAGCATAGATTGGCCTTCAATTATTCTTGATAATATGTTTAAAGCCACTAGGCTTTCCTCTTTTGCATTACCCTATGCTGTGTTTATCTTAAGATTTTTAGAATACAAAGGTGTGGACCTTGAAGGAGAGACAAGCAAATTTTGCTAAGCAATAGCAAAATTGGGAAGAATGTTCTAAGGCATATGGGCCTCATAGAACAAGGCAACAGGTTTAGACACAGAGAAGATGAACCTGCTGCAATGGAGGAGGATGATGAAGAACCACCACCTCAACCTCAACCTCAACCAGGGTCAATGGAGGATCATATACTTTCAAGAATGGACACAATGATGAATCTTCACACTTCTCAATATGAAGATCTTTGTCACAGACTTTCAAGACTCAATAGGAGAGTGTATAGAGTTGAAAGGAAGATGGAAATTGAAGAAATATCTCCTGAAGAAGATAATACAACATCCTCAAGAGGCAAACAGCCAGCCAATGATGAGGAAGATAGTGAAGAAACAGAATAGGCTACAAGTTCACTTTTCCTTAGCTTGTTCTTCATTATTTTCAGCTGCTGTATTTGTTTTTCTCTCTATAATTTCTGTGTAATTAATTTGCTTCTGCTGTAATTATCTCTGAAAATTGTAATCTTTTTGAAAATGATAAAAATAAAGGGGGAGAAAAATATTTGCTTTGATATGAAAATCTGTCTAGTTATTATAGCTTTTAAGAAAATTAATTTCAGGGGGAGCTTTAGGAAATATTTCAAATAAGTGCCTAATATAGCTTAAACATTAAAGAGCAAAGTTTAAGGGGGAGCTTTTAGAAATTATTTCCAGTCATTAATTTCCTTGAAATCTCTTTTTCAAAATTCAAAATTGAAACTTAAATGCTATGTGACTGCCTATTTTATTTCCTTTGTGGACTAATTTTTATGATGGAGATATCCATACATTATTTTCAAGATTTTCAGGATATCAATCACAAGTCTCTATGTTTCTTTTTATCATCATCAAAAAGGGGGAGATTGTTGGCATTTTTCAAGACCAGAGTTTTATGAAGACCTAAAGTTTTGATGATGAAGTTTTAGAAAGTTTTAATCAACATTAAAGACTTGTGCCATCTCACAAAGGAAAGGATGCTTGATAGAAAAGGAAAGGCATAAAGAGCATTCAAAGCTTTCAAGAGAGAAGATTGATGAAGATTTTCTCAAAGAGCTGAAGGATCAAGAGTAGAAGGTTCTGTTTTGGGTGTTGGATAAAAAGAGTAAGTCATAAATCCCATTCAAGACCTTCCCAAACAAGAGAGCAAGGTGTTTTCTCGCAAAAACGTTTTTCTACGCTTTTAATCGATTACCATACGTAGATAATCGATTATTTAACTTAAAATTTGAATAAAAAATGTTTAACGAACTAAATAATCGATTAAGTGTTTTTGATAATCGATTATATTGATTTCTGGGTTAATATAATCGATTATGGCCTTAATCTAATCGATTATATCAGACGAAATTTGTTTTCCAGTTTTTAAACATGATATAATCGATTAAGCTTTTAATATAATCGATTAAATGAGTCGTTTTTGCGAAATCAATTCTAAATCAACCTAAGAATGGAAACTTTGGAGCATTTTTGAATTATAAAATGAAAGAGAATGTCTTAGGTTAAACACATCTTAAAACACACAAAATATTCAAAGTGTTTCTGCGCCTTAGCTTTTCAAAGCCGCTTTTCTGCTCTCTTCAGTTTGATCAAGTCTTTGGAAGTGGTGATCATTGTGCTTAAGCTTTCTATACAGCACGTATCAGGTGTATTCTTTTACTGTTTTCTTTAAACGGGAAAATTCATCCCTTGGATTGGTTCTAAGGGAGGTGTTTCAGTATAAATCTCTGTGTTCTTTCTCTTTCTCTATATCTTTTATTTGTGGATCATTATAACAATTGCTAATCCCAACAGCGTTAATCAAAGGATTAGAAAAATTCACATCCAAGTTTTTGAAAGTTTTTCAAAACCTGAAAATTTATTTGAAAGAGAAAATTTCATTAAAAATCCAATTCACCCCCCTCTTGGTTTTTATACTACCGTCTTTATTTAACATGCGTAATACAAAAGTACGTATTGAGAATAAAATATATAAAATATACATTACAAAAATATGAAAAACTGAGTTTGTTTTTGTAAAACAAAAGTTTGAATCGAAAATAAAATTTCAATTTTGAAATTACGAAAAATTTAGTTTTTGTGTGTAAAACAAAAGTATGGATCGAAAAATAAAATATAAATTTCCAAAATACGAAAAATTCAGGTTTTTTTGTAAAACAATAGTACGGATCGAAAATAAAATTTCAATTTCAAAATTACGAAAAATTGAGTTTCCTTATGTAAAACAAAGGTACGGATCGAAAATAAAATATAGATTTCCAAATAATGAAAAATTGATTTTTTTGTAAAACAAAAGTACGGATAAAAACTAAAATTTAAATTTCCTAAATATGAAAAATTAAGGTTTTTTTTTGTAAACCAAAAGTACAGATCGAAAATAAAATTTCAATTTTGAAATTACGAAAAATTGAGTTTTTTTGTGTAAAACAAAAGTACGGATCAACAATAAAATATAAATTTCCAAATAATGAAAAATTGATTTCTTTTTGGGAAACAAAAGTACAGATTGAAAATAAAATATAAATTTCAAAAATATGAAAAATTTAGATTTTTTAGTAAAACAAAACTAGGGATCTAAATTAAAATTTCAATTTCAAAATTACGAAAAATTGAGTTTTTTTGTATAAAACAAAAGTACGGATCGAAAATAAAATATAAATTTCCAAATTATGAAAAATTGATTTTTTTTTGTTAAACAAAAGTACGGATCGAAAATAAAATTTAAATTTCGAAATAACAAAAAAATAGAGTTTTTTTTTGTGTAAAACCAAAAGTACGGATCGAAAATAAATTTTGAATATCCAAATTAAGAAAAATTGAGTTTTTTTTTGTAAAACAAAGCTACGAATCAAAAATAAAATTTGAATTTCCAAATTACGAACAATTGGGTGTTTTTTTGTAAAACAAAAGTACGGATTGAGAATAAAATTTGAATTTCTAAATTATGAAATATTGAGTTTTTTTCTAAAACAAAAGTACGAATCGAAAATAAAATATAAATTTCCAAATTATGAAAAATTGATTTTTTTTTGTAAAACAAAAGTACGAATCGAAAATAAAATACAAATTTCCAAATAATGAAAAATTGATTTTTTTCTAATAGAGAAGTACGGATTGAAAATAAAATATAAATTTCAAAAATATGAAAAACTGAGTTTGTTTTTGTAAAACAAAAGTTCGGATCGAAAATAAAATTTCAATTTCGAAATTACGATAAATTTAGTTTTTTTTTCTGTAAACCAAAAGTACGGATCGAAAAATAAAATATAAATTTCCAAAATATGAAAAATTGAGGTTTTTTTTTGTAAAACAATAGTACGAATCGAAAATAAAATTTCAATTTCGAAATTACGAAAAATTGAGTTTCCTTATGTAAAACAAAAGTACGGATCGAAAATAAAATATAGATTTCCAAATAATGAAAAATTGATTTTTATGTGAAACAAATGTATGGATAAAAAATAAAATTTAAATTTCCAAAAAATGAAAAATTAAGGTTTTTTTTTGTAAACCAAAGGTTCAGATCGAAAATAAAATTTCAATTTCGAAATTACTAAAAATTGAGTTTTTTTGTGTAAAACAAAAGTACGGATCAACAATAAAATATAAATGTCCAAATAATGAAAAATTGATTTTTTTTTGTAAAACAAAAGTACGGATTGAAAATAAAATATAAATTTCCAAAATATGAAAAATTTAATTTTTTTTGTAAAACAAAAGTACGGATCCAAAATAAAATAAAATTTCGAAATTACGAAAAAATTAAGTTTTTTTGTATAAAACAAAAGTACGGATCGAAAGTAAAATATAAATTTCCAAATTATGAAAATTGATTTTTTTGTTAAACAAAAGTACAGATCGAAAATAAATTTAAATTTCGAAATAACGAAAAAAATGAGTTTTTTTATGTGTAAAACAAAAAGTACGGATCAAAAATAAATTTTGAATTTCCAAATTAAGAAAAATTGAGTTTTTTTTTTGTAAAAAAAGCTAGGGATCAAAAATAAAATTTGAATTTCCAAATTACAAAAAATTGAGTGTTTTTTTTGTAAAATAAAGGTAGGAATCAAGAATAAAATTTGAATTTCCAAATTACGAAAAATTGAGTGTTTTTTTTGTAAAACAAAGGTACGGATCGAGAATGAAATTTGAATTTCCAAATTAGGAAATATTGAGTTTTTTTGTAAAAAAAAAAGTACAAATCGAAAATAAAATATAAATTTCCAAATTATGAAAAATTGATTTTTTTTTTGCACAACAAAAGTATGGATCGAAATTAAAATTTCAATTTCGAAATTACGAAAAATTGAGTTTTTTTTGTGTAAAACAAAAGTATGGATCAATAATAAAATATAAATTTCCAAATAATGAAAAATTGATTATTTTTTGTAGAATAAAAGTACGGATTGAAAATAAAATATAAATTTCCAAAATACGAAAAATTTATTTTTTTGTAAAACAAAACTACGGATCGAAAATAAAATTTCAATTTCGAAATTACGAAAAAATAGAGTTTTTTTGTATAAAACAAAAGTACGGATCGAAAATAAAATATGAATTTCCAAATTATGAAACATTGAGCTTTTTTTGTAAAACAAAAGTACATATTGAAAGTAAAATATAAATTTCCAAAATATGAAAAATTTAGTTTTTTTTTGTAAAACAAAACTACAGATCGAAAATAAAACTTCAATTTTGAAATTACGAAAAATTGAGTTTTTTTGTATAAAACAAAAGTACGAATCGAAAATAAAATATAAATTTCCAAATTATGAAAAATTGTTTTTTCTGTTAAACAAAAGTACGGATCGAAAATAAAATTTAACTTTCGAAATAACGAAAAAATAGAGTTTTTTTTGTGTAAAACAAAAGGTACGAATCGAAAATAAATTTTGAATTTCCAAATTAAGAAAAATTGAGTTTTTTTTTGTAAAACAAAGGTACGGGTCAAAAATAAAATTTGAATTTCCAAATTACGAAAAATTGAGTGTTTTTTTTGTAAAACAAAGGTACGGATCAAGAATAAAATTTGAATTTCCAAATTATCAAAATATTGAGTTTTTTTGTAAAAAAAAAGTACGAATCGACAATAAAATATAAATTTCCATGTTATGAAAAATTGATTTTTTTTTGTACAACAAAAGTACGGATCGAAAATAAAATACAAATTTCCAAATAATGAAAAATTGATTTTTTTTCTAATAATAGAGAAGTACGGATCGAAAATAAAATTTCAATTTCCAAATTACGAAAAATTTAGTTTTTTTGTGTAAAACAAAAGTACGGATCGAAAAATAAATATAAATTTTGAAAATATGAAATTTGAGGTTTTTTTTGTAAAACAATAGTACGGATCGAAAACAAAATTTCAATTTTGAAATTACGAAAAATAAAGTTTCCTTATGTAAGACAAAAGTGCGGATCGAAAATAAAATATACATTTCCAAATAATGAAAAATTGGATTTTTTCTAAAACAAAAGTACGGATAAAACATAAAATTTAAATTTCCAAAAATATGAAAAATTAAAGTTTTTTTTTATAAACCAAAAGTATGGATCGAAAATAAAATTTCAATTTCAAAATTACGAAAAATTGAGTTTTTTTGTGTAAAACTAAAGTACGGATCAACAATAAAATATAAATTTCCAAATAATGAAAAATTGTTTTTTTTTGTTAAACAAAAGTACGGATCGAAAATAAAATTTAACTTTCGAAATAACGAAAAAATAGAGTTTTTTTTGTGTAAAACAAAAAGTACGGATCGAAAACAAATTTTGAATTTCGAAATTAGGAAAAATTGGGTTTTTTTTTTGTAAAACAAAGCTATGGATCAAAAATAAAATTTGAATTTCCAAATTAGGAAAAATTAAGTGTTTATTTTTGTAAAACAAAGGTACGGATCAAGAATAAAATTTGAATTTCCAAATTAAGAAAAATTGAGTGTTTTTTTTGTAAAACAAAGGTACGGATCGAGAATGAAATTTGAATTTCCAAATTAGGAAATATTGAGTTTTTTTGTAAAAACAAAAAGTACAAATCGAAAATAAAATATAAATTTCCAAATTATGAAAAATTGATTTTTTTTTGGTAAAACAAAACTATGGATCGAAAATAAAGTATAAAACAAAAGTACGGATCGAAAAATAAAATATAAATTTCCAAAAGACGAAAAATTGAGGTTTTTTTTTGTAAAACAATAGTACGGATCGAAAATAAAATATAAATTTCCAAATTATGAAAAATTAATTTTTTTAGTAAAACAAAAGTACGGATCGAAAATAAAATACCAATTTCCAAATAATGAAAAATTGATTTTTTTCTAATGGAGAAGTACAGATCGAAAATAAAATATAGATTTCCGAATAATTAAAAATTAATTTTTTTGTAAAACAAACGTACAGATAAAAAATAAAATTAAGATTTTTTTTTGTAAACCAAAAGTACAGATCAAAAATAAAATTTCAATTTCGAAATTACGAAAAATTGTGTTTTTTTGTGTAAAACTAAAGTACGGATCAACAATAAAATATAAATTTCCAGGTAATGAAAAATTGATTTTTTTTTTAAAACAAAAGTACGGATTGAAAATAAAATATAAATTTCCAAAATATGAAAAATTTAGTTCTTTTTTGTAAAACAAAACTACGGATCGAAAATACAACTTCAATTTTGAAATTACGAAAAATTGAGTTTTTTTGTATAAAACGAAAGTACGGATCGAAAATAAAATATAAATTTCCAAATTATGAATAATTGATTTTTTTTTTGTTAAACAAGAGTGCGGATCGAAAATAAAATTTAAATTTCGAAATAACAAAAAAGTAGTTTTTTTGTGTAAAACAAAAAGTACGAATCGAAAATAAATTTTGAATTTCCAAATTAAGAAAAATTGGGTCTTTTTTTTCTAAAACAAAGCTACAGATCATAAATAAAATTTGAATTTCCAAATTACGAAAAATTCAGTGTTTTTTTTGTAAAACAAAGGTACGGATCGAGAATAAAATTTGAATTTCCAAATTATGAAATATTGAGTTTTTTTGTAAAATAAAAGCACGAATCGAAAATAAGATATAAATTTCCATATTATGAAAAATTGATTTTTTTTTTAAAACAAAAGTACGGATCGAAAATAAAATACAAATTTCCAAATAATGAAAAATTGATTTTTTTTCTAATAGAGAAGTACGGATCGAAAATAAAATATAAATTTAAAAAATATGAAAAACTGAGTTTGTTTTTGTAAAACAAAAGTTCGGATCGAAAATAAAATTTCAATTTCGAAATTACTAAAAATTTAGTTTTTTTGTGTCAAACAAAAGTACAGATCGAAAAATAAAATATAAATTTCCAAAATATGAAAAATTGAGGTTTTTTTTGTAAAAGAATAGTACGAATCGAAAATAAAATTTGAATTTCGAAATTACAAAAAATTGACTTTCGTTATGTAAAACAAAAGTACTGATCGAAAATAAAATAAAGATTTCCAAATAATGAAAAATTGATTTTTTTTGTAAAACAAAAGCACAGATAAAAAATAAAATTTAAATTTCCAAAATATGAAAAATTAAGGTTTTTTTCTGTAAACCAAAAGTACGGATCGAAAATAAAATTTCAATTTCCAAATTACGAAAAATTGAGTTTTTTTGTGTAAAACAAAAGTACGGATCAACAATAAAATATAAATTTCCAAATAATGAAAAATTGATTTTTTTTTTGTAAAACAAAAGTATGGATTGAAAATAAAATATAAATTTCGAAAATATGAAAAATTTGTTCTTTTGTAAAACAAAACTATGGATCGAAAATAAAACTTCAGTGTCAAAATTAGGAAAAATTGAGTTTTTTTGTATAAAACAAAAGTACGGATCGAAAATAAAAAATAAATTTCCAAATTATGAAAAATTGATCTTTTTTTGTTAAACAAAAGTACGAATCGAAAACAAAATTTAAATTACGAAATAACGAAAAAAAAGAGAGTTTTTCTTGTGTAAAACAAGAAGTACGAATCGAAAATAAATTTTGAATTTCCAAATTAAGAAAAATTGAGTTTTTTTTTGTAACACAAAGCTACGGATCAAAAATAAAATTTGAATTTCCAAATGACAAAAAATTGAGTGTTTTTTTTGTAAAACAAAGGTACGGATCGAGAATAAAATTTGAATTTCCAAATTATCAAATATTTAGTTTTTTTGTAAAACAAAAAGTACGAATCGAAAATAATAAATAAATTTCCAAATTATGAAAAATTGATTTTTTTTTGTAAAACAAAAGTACGGATTGAAAATAAAATACAAATTTTCAAATAATGAAAAATTGATTTTTTTTAAACAGAGAAGTACGGATCAAAAATAAAATAAAAATTTTGAAAATATGAAAAACTGAGTTTGTTTTTGTAAAACAAAAGTTCGGATCGAAAATAAAATTTCAATTTCGAAATTATGAAAAATTTAGTCTTTTTGTATAAAACAAAAGTACGGATCGAAAAATAAAATATAAATTTCCAAAATACGAAAAATTGAGGTTTTTTTTGTCAAACAATAGTACGGATCGAAAATAAAATATAAATTTCCAAATTATGAAAAATTAATTTTTTTAGTAAAACAAAAGTACGGATCGAAAATAAAATACCAATTTCCAAATAATGAAAAATTGATTTTTTTCTAATGGAGAAGTACGGATCGAAAATAAAATATAGATTTCCAAATAATTAAAAATTAATTTTTTTGTAAAACAAACGTACGGATAAAAAATAAAATTTAAATTTCCAAAATACGAAAAATTAAGGTTTTTTTTTTGTAAACCAAAAGTACGGATCGAAAATAAAATTTCAATTTCAAAATTACGAAAAATTGTGTTTTTTTGTGTAAAACTAAAGTGCGGATCAACAACAAAATATAAATTTCCAGATAATGAAAAATTGATTTTTTTTTTTGTAAAACAAAAGTACGGATTGAAAATAAAATATAAATTTCCAAAATATGAAAAGTTTAGTTCTTTTTTGTAAAACAAAACTACGGATCGAAAATACAACTTCAATTTCGAAATTACGAAAAATTGAGTTTTTTGGTATAAAACGAAAGTACGGATCGAAAATAAAATATAAATTTCCAAATTATGAATAATTGATTTTTTTTTGTTAAACAAGAGTACGGATCAAAAATAAAATTTAAATTTCGAAATAACAAAAAAATAGTTTTTTTTTGTGTAAAACAAAAAGTACGAATCGAAAAAAAATTTTGAATTTTCAAATTACGAAAAATTGAGTTTGTTTTTCAAAAACAAAGCTACGGATCAGAAATAAAATTTGAATTTCCAAATTACGAAAAATTCAGTGTTCTTTTTGTAAAACAAAGGTACGGATCGAGAATAAAATTTGAATTTCCAAATTATGAAATATTGAGTTTTTTTGTAAAATAAAAGCACGAATCGAAAATAAAATATAAATTTCCATATTATGAAAATTTGATTTTTTTTTGTAAAACAAAAGTACGGATCGAAAATAAAATACAAATTTCCAAATAATGAAAAATTGATTTTTTTTCTAATAGAGAAGTACAGATCGAAAATAAAATATAAATTTAAAAAATATGAAAAACTGAGTTTGTTTTTGTAAAACAAAAGTTCGGATCGAAAATAAAATTTCAATTTCAAAATTACGAAAAAATTAGTTTTTTTTGTGTAAAACAAAAGTACAGATCGAAAAATAAAATATAAATTTCCAAAATACCAAAAATTGAGGTGTTTTTTATAAAACAATAGTACGGATCGAAAATAAAATGTCAATTTCGAAATTACGAAAAATTGAGTTTCGTTATGTAAAACAAAAGTACTGATTGAAAATAAAATAAAGATTTCCAAATAATGAAAAGTTGATTTTTTTGTAAAACAAAAGCACGGATAAAAAAAAAATTTAAATTTCCAAAATATGAAAAATTAAGGTTTTTTTTTGTAAACCAAAAGTACAGATCGAAAATAAAATTTCAATTTCGAAAAATTGAGTTTTTTTGTGTAAAACAAAAGTACGGATCAACAATAAAATATATATTTGAAAATAATGAAAAAAAGATTTTTTTTTGTAAAACAAAAGTACAGATTCAAAATAAAATATAAATTTCCAAAATTTGAAAAATTTAGTTTTTTTGTAAAACAAAACTACGGATCGAAAATAAAACTTCAGTTTCGAAATTACGAAAAATTAAGTTTTTTTGTATAAAACAAAAGTACGTATCGAAAATAAAAAATAAATTTCCAAATGATGAAAATTTGTTTTTTTTTTGTTAAACAAAATTACACATCGAAAATAAAATTTAAATTTCGAAATAACGAAAAAATATTTTTTTTTTGCGTAAAACAAATAGTACAGATCGAAAATAAATTTTGAATTTCCAAATTAAGAAAAATTGAGTTTTTTTTGGTAAAACAAAGCTACGGATCAAAAATAAAATTTGAATTTCCAAATTACGAAAAATTGAGTTTTTTTTTTGTAAAACAAAGGTACGGATCGAGAATAAAATTTGAATTTCTAAATTATGAAATATTGAGTTTTTTTGTAAAAAAAAAGTACGAATCGAAAATAAAATATAAATTTCCAAATTGTGACAAATTGATTTTTTTTTGTAAAACAAAAGTACGGATCGAAAATAAAATATAGATTTCCAGATAATGAAAAATTGATTTTTTTGTAAAACAAAAGTACAGATAAAAAATAAAATTTAAATTTCCAAAATATGAAAAATTAACGTTTTTTTTGTAAACCCAAAGTAGGGATTGGAAATTAAATTTCAATTTCGAAATTAAGAAAAATTGAGTTCTTTTGTGTAAAACAAAACTACAGATCAACAATAAAATATAAATTTCTAAATAATGAAAAAGTGATTTTTTTTTGTAAAACAAAACTACGGATCGAAAATAAAATATAAATTTCCAAATAATGAAAAATTGATTTTCTTTTCTAATAGAGAAGTACGGATCGAAAATAAAATATAAATTTTAAAAATATGAAAAACTGAGTTTGTTTTTATAAAACAAAAGTTCGGATCGAAAATAAAATTTCAATTTCGAAATTAGGAAAAATTGAGTTTTTTTGTGTAAAACAAAAATACGGATCGAAAAATAAAATATAAATTTCCACAATATGAAAAATTGAGGTTTTTTTGTTAAAACAATTGTACGGATCGAAAATAAAATTTCAATTTCGAAATTACGAAAAATTGAGTTTCCTTATGTAAAACAAAAGTACGGATCGAAAATAAAATATAGATTTCCAAATAATGAAAAATTGATTTTTTGGTAAAACAAAAGTATGGATAAAAAATAAAATTTAAATTTCCAAAATATTAAAAATTAAGGTTTTTTTTTGTAAACCAAAAGTACGGATCGAAAATAAAATTTCAATTTTGAAATTACGAAAAATTGGGTTTTTTTGTGTAAAACAACAAAAGTACAAATCAACAATAAAACATAAATTTCCAAATAATGAAAAACTGATTTTTTTTTGTAAAACAAAAGTACGGATTGAAAATAAAATATAAATTTCCAAAATATGAAAAATTTAGTCTTTTTTGTAAAACAAAACTACGGATCGAAAATAAAATTTCAATTTCGAAATTACGAAAAGTTGAGTTTTTTTGTATAAAACAAAAGTACGGATCGAAAATAAAATATAAATTTCCAAATAATGAAAAATTGATTATTTTTTTGTAAAACAAAAGTAAGGATTGAAAATAAAATATAAATTTCCAAATAATGAAAAATTGATTTTTTTTTGTAAAACAAAAGTACGGATCGAAAATAAAATATAAATTTCAAAAATATGAAAAATTGAGTTTTTTTTTGTATAACGAAAATGCGGATTGAAAATAAAATTTCAATTTCGAAATTACGAAAAGTTTTTTTTGTGTAAAACAAAAGTACGGATTGAAAATAAAATATAAATTTTTAAATTATGAAAAATTGATTTTTTTTTGTAAAACAGAAGTACGGATCGAAAATAAAATTTAAATTTCGAAATAACGAAAAATAGAGTTGTTTTGTGTAAAACAAAAAGTACAGATCGAATATAAAATTTGAATTTCCCAATTACCAAAAATTGAGTTTTTTTTTAAACAAAGGTACAGATCGAGAATAAAATTTGAATTTCCAGATTATGAAATATTGAGTTTTTTTGTAATAAAAAAGTACGAATCGAAAATAAAATATAAATTTCCAAATTATGAAAAATTGATTTTTTTTGTAAAACAAAAGTATGGATCGAAAATAAAATACAAATTTCCAAATAATGAAAAATTGATTTTTTTATTAAAAGAAAAGTACGGATCCAAAATAAAATATAAATTTGAAAAATATGAAAAATTGAGTTTGTTTTTGTAAAACAAAAGTCCGGATCGAAAATAAAATTTCAATTTCGAAATTACGAAAAATTTAGTTTTGTTGTGTAAAACAAAAGTGCGGATCGAAAATAAATTATAAATTTCAAAATGATGGAAGATTGATTTCTTTTGTAAAACAACAGTACAAATCGAAAATAAAATACAAATTTCCAAAATATGAAAAATTGAGTTTTATTTTTGTAAAACAAAAATATGGATTGAAAATAAAATTTCAAATTTGCAATTATGAAAGATAGAGTTTTTTTTTGTGTAAAACAAAAGTACGGATCGAAAATAAAATACAAATTTCCAAAATATGAAAATTTGAGTTCTTTTTTTGTAAAACAAAAATATGGATCGAAAATAAAATTTCAATTTCGAAATTATGAAAATAGAGTTTTTTTTGTGTAAAACAAAAGTACGGATCGAAAATAAAATATAAATCTCCAAATAATGAAAAATTGAGTTTTTTTTTGTAAAATAATAGTACAAATCGAAAATAAAATTTCAATTTCGAAATTACGAAAAATTGAGTTTTTTTGTGTAAGACAAAAGTATGGATCGAAAATAAAATATAAATTTCCAAATTATGAAAAATTGATATTTTTTTCAAAAACAAAAGTACGGATCGAAAATAAAATTTAAATTTTGAAATAACGAAAAATAGAGTTTCTTCTTTAGTAAAACCAAAAGTACAGATCGAAAATAAAATTTGAATTTCCAAATTACGAAAAATAGAGTTTTTTTGTGTAAGACAAAAGTATGGATCGAAAATAAAATATAAATTTCCAAATTATGAAAAATTGATATTTTTTTCAAAAACAAAAGTACGGATCGAAAATAAAATTTAAATTTTGAAATAACGAAAAATAGAGTTTCTTCTTTAGTAAAACCAAAAGTACAGATCGAAAATAAAATTTGAATTTCCAAATTACGAAAAATAGAGTTTTTTTGTGTAAAACAAAAGTACGGATCGAAAATAAAATATAAATTTCCAAATAATGAAAAATTGATTTTTTTTTGTAAAACAAAAGTACGGATCCTAAATATATTATCAATTTCCAAAATGTGAAAAATTGAGTTTTTTTGTAAAACAAAAGTATGGATCGAAAATAAAATTACAATTTCAAAATGACAGAAAATCGAGTTCTTTGTGTAAAACAAAAGTACGGATCGAAAATAAAATATAAATTTCGAAATAATGCAAAATTGATTTTTTTTTGTAAAACAAAAGTACGGATCGAAAATAAAATATAAATTTCCAAAATATGAAAAATTGAGTTTTTTTTTACAACAAAAGTCCGGATCGAAAATAAAATTTAAATTTCGAAATTACGAAAAATTTAGTTTTTTTGTGTAAAAGAAAAGTACGGATCGAAAAATAAAATATAAACTTCCAAAATATGAAAAATTGAGGTTTTTTTTGTAAAACAATAGTACGGATCAAAAATAAAATTTCATTTTCGAAATTACGAAAAATTGAATTTCTTTATGTAAAACAAAAGTACGGATCGAAATTAAAAGAAAAATTTCAAAAAATATGAAAAATTGAGTTTTTTTCTAAAACAAAAGTCCGGATCGAAAATAAAATTTCAATTTCGAAACAACAAAAAATTTAGTTTTTTTGTGTAAAACAAAAGTCTGGATCGAAAATAAATTATAAATTTCCAAATGATGAAATATTGATTTCTTTTGTAAAATAAAAGTACGGATCGAAAATAAAATACAAATTTCCAAAATATGAAAATTTGAGTTTTTTTTTGTAAAATGAAAATACGGATCGAAAATAAAATTTCAATTTCGAAATTATGAAAAATAGAGTTTTTTTTTGTGTAAAACAAAAGTACGGATCGAAAATAAAATATAAATTTCCAAAATTTGAAAAATTGAGTTTTTTTTGGTAAAATAATACTACAAATCGAAAATAGAATTTCAATTTCAAAATTACGAAAAATTGAGTTTTTTTGTGTAAGACAAAAGTACAGATCGAAGATAAAATATAAATTTTCAAATTATAGAAAATTGATATTTTTTTCTAAAACAAAAGTACGGATAGAAAATAAAATTTAAATTTTGAAATGACGAAAAATATAGTTTTTCTTTAGTAAAACCAAAAGTACAGATCGAAAATAAAATTTGAATTTCCAAATTACGAAAAATAGAGTTTTTTTTGTGTAAAACAAAAGTACGGATCGAAAATAAAATATAAATTTCCAAATAATGAAAAATTGATTTTTTTTGTAAAACAAAAGTACGGATCAAAAATAAAATAGAAATTTCCAAAATATGAAAAATTGAGTTTTTTTTGGTAAAATAATAGTACAGATCGAAAATAAAATTTCAATTTTGAAATTACGAAAAATTGAGTTTTTCTGTGTAAGACAAAAGTATGGATCGAAAATAAAATATAAATTTCCAAATTAGGAAACATTGAGTTTCTTTTAGTAAAAGAAAAGTACGGAAGAAAAAAAATTCCATTTCGAAATTACGAAAAATTGAATTTTTTTTGTGTAAAAAAAAGTACGGATCGAAAATAAAATATAAATTTCGAAAATTACGAAAAATTGAGTTTTTTTTTGTAAAACAAAAATACGGATCGAAAATAAAATTTCAATTTCGAAATTATGAAAAATAGAGTTTTTTTGTGTAAAACAAAAGTACGGATCGAAAATAAAATATAAATTTCCAAATAATGAAAAATTGATTTTTTTTGTAAAACAAAAGTACGGATCAAAAATAAAATAGAAATTTCCAAAATAATAAAAATTGAGTTTTTTTTGGTAAAATAAAAGTACAGATCGAAAATAAAATTTCAATTTCGAAATTACGAAAAATTGAGTTTTTTTTTGTAAGACAAAAGTCCTGATCGAAAATAAAATATAAATTTCCAAAATATAAAAAATGGAGTTTTTTTTGTAAAACAAAAGTACGGAAGAAAAAAAAACTTTCCATTTCGAAATTATGAAGAATTGAGCTTTTTTTGTGTAAAACAAAAGTACGGATCAAAAATAAAATATAAATTTCCGAATAATGAAAAATTGATTTTTTCTTTGTAAAACAAAAGTACGGATCGAAAATAACATATAAATTTCCAAAATATGAAAATTTGAGTTTTTTTTTAAAACAAAAGTACGGATCGAAAGTAAAATATAAATTTCCAAAATTTGAAAAATTGAGTTTTTTTTAAAACAAAAGTACGAATCGAAAATAAAATTTCAATTTCGAAAGTACGAAAAATTTAGTATTTTTGTGTAAGACAACAGTACGGATCGAAAATAAAATATAAATTTCCAAATTATGAAAAATTGATTTTTTTGTGTAAAACAAAAAGTACGGATCGAAATAAGTTTTGAATTTCCAAAATTACGAAAAATTGAGTTTTTTTTGTAAAAGAAAGGTACGGATCGAGAATAAAATTTGAATTTCCAAATTATGAAATATTGAGTTTTTTTGTAAAAAAAGAGTACGAATAGAAAATAAAATATAAATTTCCACATTATGAAAAAGTGATTTTTTTTGTAAAACAAAAGTACGGATCGAAAATAAAATACAAATTTCCGAATAATGAAAAATTGATTTTTTTTCTAAAAGAGATGTATGGATCGAAAATAAAATATAAATTTCAAAAATATGAAAAACCGAATTTCTTTTTGTAAGACAAAAGTCCAGATCGAAAATAAAATTTAAATTTTGAAATTACGAAAAATTTAGTTTTTTTGTGTAAAACAAAAGTACGGATCGAAAAATTAAATATAAATTTCCAAAATATGAAAAATTGAGGTTTTTTTTTGTAAAACAAAAGTACGGATCGAAAATAAAATTTGAATTTCCAAATTATGAAAAGTTGAGTTTTTCTTTTGTAAAACAAAAGTACGGATCGAAAATAAAATATAAATTTCCAAATTATGAAAAATTGATTTTTTTTGTAAAAGAAAAGTACGAATCGAAAATAAAATATAAATTTCTGAATTATGAAAAATTGATTTTTTTTTGTAAAACAAAAGTACTGATGGAGAATAAAATATAAATTTCTAAATTACGAAAAAATGAGTTTTTTTGTGTAAAACAAAAGTACGAATCGAAAATATAATTTGAATTTCCAAATTATGAGAGATTGAGTTTTTTTTTGTAAAACAAAAGTACGAATCGAAAATAAAATATAAATTTCAAAATTTTGAAAAATTAATTTTTTTTTTGTAAAACAAATGTACGGATCGAATATAAAATCTAAATTTCAAAATTACAAAATATTGAGTTTTTATGCGTAAAACAAAAGTACATATCGAGAATAAAATATAAATTTTCAAATTATGAAAAATTGAGTTTTTTTTACGGATCGAAAACAAAATTTGAATTTTGAAATAATGAAAAATTGAGTTTTTTTGTGTAAAACAAAAGTACGGATCGAAAAAAAAATTTGAATTTCCAAATTATGAAAAATTATTTTTTTTGTAAAAGAAAAGTACAGATTGAAAATAAAATTTAAATTTTGAAATTACAAAAAATTGAGTTTTTTTGTGTCAAACCAAAGTACGGATCGAAAATAAAATTTGAGTTTCCAAATTATGGAAAATTGAGTTTTTTATTGTAAAAAAAAAGTACGGATCGAATATAAAAGTTAAATTTTGAAATTATGAAAAATTTAGTTTTTTTGGGGTAAAAGAACAACACGGATCGAAAATAAAATTTGAATTTCAAAGTTACGAAAAATTGAGTTTTTTTTTTCTGTAAAACAAAAGTATGGATCAGGAATAAAAGATAAATGTCCAAATTATGAAAATTTGATTTTTTTTTGTAAAACAAAAGTACTGATCGAAAATAAAATATAAGTTTCTGAATTATGAAAAATTGATTTTGTTTTGTAAAACAAAAGTACGGATCGAGAATAAAATATAAATTTTGAAATTACGAACTTTTTGTGTAAAAAAAAAGTACGAATCGAAAATATAATTTGAATTTCCAAATTATGAGAAATTGAGTTTTTTTTTGTAAAACAAAAGTACGAATCGAAAATAAAGTATAAATTTCCAAATTATGAAAAATTGATTTTTTTTGTAAAACAAATGTACGGATAGAAAATAAAATAAAAAATTTCGAAATTACAAAATATTGAGTTTTTATGCGTAAAACAAAAGTACGTATCGAAAATAAAATATAAATTTTCAAATTATGAAAAATTGAGTATTTTTTTGTAAAACAAAAGTATGGATTGAAAATAAAATATAAATTTCCAAATTATGAAAAATTATTTTGTAAATCAAAATTACGGGTCGAAAACAAAATATAAATTTCCAAATTATGAAAAATTGATTTTTTTTGTGAAAAACAAAAGTACAGATCGAGAATAAAATATAAATTTCCAAATTATGAAAAATTGAGTTTTTTTTAAGACAATAGTACAGATCGAAAATAAAATATAAATTTCGACATTACGAAAAATTGAGTTTTTATGCATAAAACAAAAGTACGTATCGAGAATAAAATGTAAATTTCCAAATTATGATAAATTGATTTTTTTTTATAAAATAAAAGTACGGATCAAAAATAACATTTAAATTTAGAAATTACGAAAAATTGAGTCTTTTTGTGTAATACAAAAGTACATATCGAGAATAAGATATAAAAATCCAAAATTATGAAAATTTGACTTTTTTTTGTAAAACAAAAGTACAGATCCAAAATAAAATATAAATTTCAAAATTATGAAAAGTTGAGTTTTTTTAGAAAATTTGTTTGAAGTATAGAAATGAAAGTTTCTTTCCCTGGAGGGTTTTGGTCTCAATCCTATTCTTGTTTATAAATTTAGATTATTATCTCTAAATAAAATTGAGAAAAATTGATTGGTTATGTATGACCTATGATGTTTTTGTGTGAGGCCGAGTAGAGCCAAGGGTTGGTGCCCATAATCTACCGATATGTGTTGATGAGATGTTTGGTACTCGGGGAGGTACAACTTTATGTGAGGCCGAGTAGAGCATGGGGTTGGTGCCCATAATCTACTAATGTGTATTGATGACATGTTTGGTACCCGGGGAGGTACAACTTGCATTTTAGGTGGTGAGCTATGTTAGAGCGGATTCAATGAGATCCCAGGTTCCACTGGTAGTCCCAGTCACATAGACTAAGATGCCAAATGGTGAGGAGCCGATGGGGGATGTTGAAGACCTGCTCTGAGGCTACATTGAGGTAAGTCAGGGCTAGAGTAGGGTTGACAGTAGTCCTACCCTCTGGGTAGGGTGGTCAGAGTGTTATTGTGCTGGTATAGTAGCCGACCACAATGTGACCCACAGGTTTTAGTCTCTGAGTTCGGGTATATTAGCCGTGTCTTTCGAAAGTTGTTTCCTTTTTAGGACATTTTGAATGTGCATGAGAATGTTGTGGCTATGTGTATTACATGATAATATTATTTGTGTAGTTACTTTTCAATTATTAAAGATGCATTAGATTTCAGAGTATTTAAGTATGTTTTATGATAAATGTGCATGAGAATGATGTGATGATGGATATTACATGAATACTATTATTTTGTGTTGTTATATTTTTGAATTATTAGCTTACCCTACAATTGTCGATTGTTTGGCCGGCGATGATCGTGTTTCACTACACGGGAGCAGATATTTTAACAGGTGAGAGAGATGCTTCTGAGTCCCAGGACTAGATTGGAAGATGAAGTAGCAGTTGTATGCATATACTTAAGTTTTTTTGTGTACAACAAAAGTACGAATCGAAAATAAAATTTGAATTTCCAAATTATGAAAAATTGTGTTTTTTTTGTAAAAAAAGGACGGATCGATAATAAAATATAAATTTCCAAATTATGAAAAATTGATTTTTTTTCTAAAAACAGAAGTACGAATCGAAAATAAAATTTAAATTTCCAAATTATGAAAAATTGAGTTTTTTTTGTGTAAAAAAAAAGTACGGATCGAAAATAAAATTTGAATTTCCAAATTACGAAAAATTGAGTTTTTTTGTGTAAAACAAAAGTACGGATCGAGAATAAAATATAAATATTCAAATTATGAAAAATTGAGTTTTTTTTCGTAAAAAAAAAGTAGGGATCGAAAATAAAAAATAAATTTCGAAACTACGAAAAACTGAATTTTTTTATGTAAAACAAAAGTACGTATCGAGAATAAAATATAACTTTCCAAATTATGAAAAATTGAGTTTTTTTTTGTACAGCAAAAGTACGGATCGAAAATAAAATTTAAATTTCCAAATTATGAAAAATTGAGTCTTTTTTGTGTAAAACAAAAGTACGGATTGAAAATAAAATTTGAATTTCGAAATTGAGAAAAATAGAGTTTTTTTTGCGTAAAACAAAAGTACGGATCGAGAATAAAATATAAATATTCAAATTATGAAAAAAATCGTTAAACAAAACTAGGGATGCAAAATAAAAAATAAATTTCGAACCTACGAAAAACTGAGTTTTTTTATGTAAAACAAAAGTACCAAATTATGAAAAAATGAGTTTTTTTGTGTAAAATAAAAGAACGGATTGAGAATAAAATATAAATTTCAAAACAACGAAAACTTGAGTTTTTTTGTGTACAACAAAAGTACGAATCGAAAATAAAATTTGAATTTCCAAAATATGAAAAAATGTGTTTTTTTTTGTAAAAAAAAGTACGGATCGACAATAAACTATAAATTTCCAAATTATGAAAAATTGATTTTTTTTGTAAAACAAAAGCACGAATCGAAAATAAAATTTAAATTTCGAAATTAAAAAAATTTAGTTTTTTTGTGTAAAACAAAAGTATGGATCGAATATAAAATTTGAATTTCCAAATTACGAAAAATAGAGTTTTTTTTGAGTAAAACAAAAGAACGGATCGAAAATAAAATTTAAATTTCGAAATTACGAAAAATAGAGTTTCTTTTGCGTAAAACAAAAGTACTTATCGAGAATAAAATATAAATTTCCTAATTATGAAAAATTGAGTTTTTTTTTTTGTAAAAAAAAAGTACGGATCGAAAAGAAAATATAAATTTCCAACTTAGGAAAAATAGATTTTTTTTTGTAAAGCAAAAGTACGGATCGAAAATAAAATTTAAATTTCGAAATTACGAAAAATAGAGTTTTTTTTGTTTAAAACAAAGGTACGGATCGAAAATAAAATTTGAATTTCCATATTATGAAAAAATGAGTTTTTTTTTGTGTAAAACAAAACTACGGATCGAGAATAAAATATAAATTTTCAAACTACGAAAAATTGAGTTTTTTTGTTTACAACAAAAGTACGGATCAAAAAAAAAAATTGAATTTCGAAGTTACGAAAAATTGAGTTTTTGTGTGTAAAAAAAAAGTACTGATCTAGAATAAAATATAAAATTCCAAATTATGAAATATTGAGTTTTTTACGTAAAACGAAAGTACGTATCGAGAATAAAATATAAATTTCCAAATTATGAAAAATTGAGTTTTTTTTTGTAAAACAAAAGTACGGATAGAAAATATAATTTAAATTTTCAATTTATGAAAAATTGATTTCTTTTGTGTAATAAAAGTACGAATCAAAAAGAAAATTTGAATTTCCAAATTACGAAAAATTGAGTTTTTTTTGTGCAAAACAAAAGTACGGATCGAAAATAAAATTTGAATTTTCAAATTATGAAAAGTTTCGTTTTTTTTGTAAAACAAAAGTACTGATCGAAAATAAAATATACATTTCAAAATTATAAACAATTGATTTTTTTTAAGACAAAAGAACGGATCGAAAATAAAACTTAAATTTCAAAATTATGGAAAATACAGTTTTTTGCGTAAAACAAAAGTAGCTATAGAGAGTAAAATATAAATTTCCAAATTACGAAAAATTGAGTTTTTTTTTGTAAAAAAAAATTACTGATCGAAAATAAAACATAAATTTCCAACTTATTAAAAATAGATTTTTTTTGTAAAAAAAATCTACCGATCGAAAATAAACTTTAAATTTTGACAATACGAAGAATTGAGGTTTTTTGTGTAAAACAAAAGTACGGATCAAGAATAAAATATAAAATTCCAAATTATGAAAAAATGAATTTTTTTTGTAAAAAAAAAGTACGGATCGAAAATAAAATTTAAATTTCGAATTCACGAAAAATAGAGTGTTTTTTTGTGTAAAACAAAAGTACGGATCAAAAAGAAAATTTGAATTTCCAAATTACGAAAAACTGAGTTTTTTTTAAAACAAAGGTACGGATCAACAATAAAATATAAATTTCTAAATTATGAAAAATTTATTTTTTTTGTAAAACAAATGGATGGATCGAAAATAAAATATAAACTTCCAAATTATAGAAAATTCAATTTTTTTTGAAAAACAAAAATATGGATCAAGAATAAAAAATAAATTTGCAAATTATGAAAAATTGAGGTTTCTTTGTAAAACAAAAAGTATGAATTGAAAATAAAATTTGAATTTTTGAATTATGGAAAATTGAGTCTTTTTTTGTAAAAAAAAAGAACGGATCGAAAATAAAATATAAATTTCGAAATTACAAAAAATTGATTTTTTTCGAAAACAAAAGAACGGATCGAAAATAAAATTTAAATTTCAAAATTACGAAAAATTCAGTTTTTTCTTTAAAACAAAAGTACGGATCGAGAATAAAATATAAAATTCCAAATTATGAAAAATTGAGTTTTTTTACGTAAAACAAATGTACGTATCGAGAATAAAATATAAATTTCCAAATTATGAAAAAATGATTTTTTTTGTAAAACAAAAGTATGGATCGAAAATAAAATATAAATTTTCAAATTATAAAAAGTTGAATTTTTTTTGCAAAACAAAAATACAGATTGAGAATAAAATATAAATTTCCAAATTACGAAAAATTGAATTTTCTTTGTAAAAGAAAAGTACGGATCGAAAATAAAAATTGAATTTCAGAATTATGAAAAATTGAGTTTTTTTTGTAAAAAAAAAGTACGAATCGGAAAAAAAAAATATACATTTTGAAATTACAAAAAATTGATTTTTGTTGGAAAACAAAAGTACAGATCGAAAATAAAATTTAAATTTCGAAATTACGAAAAATTCATTTTTTTGTGTAAAACAAAAGTACGGATCGAAAATAAAATTTGAATTTTGAAGTTATGAAAAATTGAGTTTTTGTGTGTAAAACAAAAGTAGGGATCGAGAATAAAATAAAAAATTCCAAATTATGAAAAATTGAGTTTTTTTATGTAAAACAAAAGTACGTATCAAGAATAAAATATAAATTTCCAAATTATGAAAAATTGAGTTTTTTTTTGTAAAACAAAAGTACGGATCGAAAATAAAATACAAATTTTTAATTTATGAAAATTCATTTCTTTTGTGTAAAATAAAAGTACAGACCGAAAAGAAAATTTGAATTTCCAAATTACGGAAAATGGAGTTTTTTTGTGTAAAACAAAAGTACGGATCGAAAATAAAATTCGAATTTCCAAATTATGAAAAATTTAGTTTTCTTTTTGTAAAACAAAATTACGGATCGAAAATAAAATATAAAGTTCAAAATTATGAAAAATTGATTTTTTTTTGTAGAACAAAAGTACAGATCGAAAATAAAATTTAAATTTCGAAATTACGAAAAATAAAGTTTTTTTTTGCATAAAACAAATGTACTTATTGAGAATAAAATATAAATTTCTAAATTATGAAAAATTTAGTTTTTTTTTACAACAAAAGTACGGATAGAAAATAAAATATAAATTTCGAACGTTTGAGAAATAGATTTTGTTTTTGTAAAACAAAAGTACAGATCGAAAATAAAATTTAAATTTGGACATTATGAAGAATTAAGGTTTTTTGTGTAAAACAAAAGTACGGATCAAGAATAAAATATAAAATTCCAAATTATGAAAAAATGACTTTTTTTGTAAAACAAAAGTATGTTGACATATTTCAAGTCCAGAGTTTTATGGACACCTACAGTTTTGATGATGAAGTTTTTAGGAAGTTTCAATCAACATTAAAGACTTGTGCCATCTCACAAAGGAAGGTTGCTTGATAATAAAGGAAAGGCATAAAGAGCTTCAAAGCTTTCAAGAGAGAAGATTGATGAAGATTTTCTCAAGAGCTGAAGGATCAAAGGTAGAAGGTTCTGTTTTGGGTGTTGGATAAAAAGAGTAAGTCATAAATCCCATTCAAGACCTTCCCAAACAAGAGAGCAAGGTGTTTTCTCGCAAAAACGTTTTTCTACGCTTTTAATCGATTACCATACGTAGATAATCGATTATTTAACTTAATATTTGAATCAAAAATGTTTAACGAGCAAAATAATCGATTAAGTGTCTTTGATAATCGATTATATTGATTCTGGGTTAATATAATCGATTATGGCCTTAATCTAATCGATTAAATCAGACGTATTTGTTTTCCAGTTTTTTAAACATGATATAATCGATTAAGCTTTTAATATAATCGATTAAATGAGTCGTTTTTGCGAAATTAATTCTAAATCAACCTAAGAATGGAAACTTTGGAGCATTTTCGAATTATAAAATGAAAGAGAATGTCTTAGGTTTAATACATCCGAACAAACACAAAACATTCAAAGTGTTTCGCGCCTTAGCTTTTTCAAAGCCGCTTTCCTGCTCTCTTCGGTTTGATCAAGTCTTTGGAAGTGGTGATCATTGTGCTTAAGCTTTCTATCCAAGCACATTTCGGTGTATTCTTTACTGTTTTTCTGTAAAGGGAAAATTCATCCCTTGGATCTGTTCTAAGGGAGGTGTTTCATCTCTTGTGTGTCAAGAGAGGTGGGTTTCATCCTCAGTGTGTCTGAGGAGGTGTTTCATCCTCAGTGTGTCTGGGGAGATGTTTCATCCTTAGTGTGTCTGAGGAGGTGTTTCCGTTTATCTTTATTTGTTATTGCATGAATTGGTGTTTGTAATTTCAATTAAAGATAGTGGGGAAAATCATCACGGATTTGTGGTGGTTGGGAATTGGATGTAGGATTGGCTTAATCCGAACCAGTATAAATCTCTGTGTTCTTTCTCTTTCTCTTTATCTCTTAATTGTGGATCATTATTACAATTGCTAATCCCAACAACGTTAATCAAAGGATTGGAAAAATTCACATCCAAGTTTTTGAAAGTTTTTCAAAACCTGAAAATTTATTTAAAAGAGAAAATTTCTTTAAAAACCCAATTCACCCCCCCTCTTGGTTTTTACACTGCCGTCTTTATTTAACAAAGTACGAATCGAAAATAAAATTTAAATTTCGAAATCACAAAAAATAGAGTGTTTGTTTGTGTAAAAATAAAGTACGGATCGAAAATAAAATTTGAATTTCAAAATTACGAAAATTGAGTTCTATTTGTAAAACGAAGGTACGGATCGAAAGTAAAATATAAATTTCCAAATTATGAAAAATTGATTTTTTTTGTAGAACAAAAGTATGGATCGAAAATAAAATATAAATTTCCAACTTATGAAAAATTGAGTATTTTTTTGTAAATTAAAAGTACGGACCGAAAATAAAATATGAATTTCGAAATTACGAAAAATTGAGTTTTTTGTGTAAAACAAAAGTGTTAAATAAAGACGGCAGTGTAAAAACCAAGAGGGGGGGTGAATTGGATTTTTAATAAACTTTTCTCTTTTAAATAAATTTCCAGATTTTGAAATTCTTTCAAAAACTAGGATGCGGATTTTTCTTAACCTTTGATTAATGCGGTTTGAATTTGCAATTGTTAATATGATCCACAATAAAAAAGAGATAGGGAAAGAGAAAGAACATAGAGATTTATACTGGTTCGGATTAAGCCAATCCTACGTCCAGTTCCCAACCACCACAAATGCGTGATGATCACCCACTATCTTTAGTTGAAATTACAAACACCAATTCATGCAATAACAAATAAAGATAAAAGGAACACCTCCTTAGACACAATAAGGATGAAACACCTCCCCAGACACACTGAGGATGAAACCCACCTCTCTTGACACATAACAGATGAACACACCTCCCTTAGAACAGATCCAAGGGATGAATTTTCCCGTTTAATAAAAATAGTAAAAGAATACACCTGATAATAGTGCTGGATAGAATGCTTAAGCACAATGATCACCACTTCCAAAGACTTGATCAAACTGAAGAGAGCAGGAAAGCGGTTTTGAAAAGCTAAGGCACAGAAACACTTTGAATATTTTTTTGTGTTTAATCAGATGTTTTGAACCTAAGACATTCTCTTTCATATTATAATTCGAAAAAGCTCCAAAGTTTCCATTCTTAGGTTGATTTGATATTGATTTCGCAAAAACGACTCATTTAATCGATTATATTAAAAGCTTAATCGATTATATCATGTTTAAAAACTGGAAAACTAATTTCGTCTGATATAATCGATTAGATTAAGGCCTATATTAACCCAGAATCAATATAATCGATTATCAAAGACACTTAATCGATTATTTAGTTCGTTAAACATTTTTAATTCAAATTTTAAGTTAAATAATCGATTATCTACGTATCATAATCGATTAAAAGCGTAGAAAAACGTTTTTGCGAGAAAACACCTTGCTCTCTTGTTTGGGAAGGTCTTGAATGGGATTTATGACTTACTCTTTTTATCCAACACCCAAAACAGAACCTTCTACTCTTGAACCTTCAGCTCTTGAGAAAATCTTCATCAATCTTCTCTCTTGAAAGCTTTGAATGCTCTTTTATGCCTTTCCTTTTCTACCAAGCAACCTTCCTTTGTGAGATGGCACAAGTCTTTAATGTTGATTGAATCACTCTAAATCTTCATCATCAAAACTTAAGACTTCATAAAAAAACTGGAGAACTTCATTAACTCTTGGTCTTGAAATATGCTAACAATCTCCCCCTTTTTGATGATGATAAAAAGAAACATAGAGACTTGTGATTGATATCCTGAAAATCTTGAAAATAATGTATGGATATCTCCATCATAAAAATTAGTCCATAAAGGAAATAAAGTAGGCAGTCACATAGCATTTAATTTTCAATTTGAATTTTGAAAAAGAGATTTCAAGGAAATTAATGACTGGAAATAATTTCTAAAAGCTCCCCCTTAAACTTTGCTCTTAAATTGTTTAAGATATATTAGGCAATTATTTGAAATATTTCCTAATGCTCCCCCTGAAATTAATTTTCTTAAATGCTACAAAACTGGACATATTATCAATCAAAACAAATCTTTTTCTCCCCCTTTATTTTTATCATTTTCAAAAAAATTACATATGCAGAGATTATTACAGCAGAAGCAATTAAATACACATAAAACATAGAGGGGAAAAAAATAAAATACAGCAGCTGAAAAAATGAAAATTAAGCTAAGGAATAAGTGAACTTTTAGCCTATTCAGTTTCTTCACTATCCCCTTCATCTTCTTTATCTTCCTCATCATTTACAGCTGGTTGTTTGCCTCTTGAAGATCTTGCATTGTCTTCTTCTAGAGAGATGTCTTCAATCTCCAGCTTCCTTTCAACTCTATGAACTCTTCTATTCAGCCTTGAGAGTCTATGGCAAAGGTCATCATAATGAGTTGTTTGGAGACTCATCATGGTGTCCATCCTTGAGAGAATGTGTGCCTCCATTGATCCAGGTTGAGGTTGAGGTTGAGGTGGTGGTTCTTCATCATCTTCTTCCATTGCAGCAACTTCCTCATCTCTTTGCCTAAACCTGTTTCCTTGTTCTATAAGGCCCATGTTCCTTAGAACATTCTTTCCAATTTGGCTGTTGCTAAGCAAAATTTGCTTGTTCTCCCCTTCAAGGTCTACACCCTTATATTCTAATATCTTTGAAATGAACACAGCACAGGGTAAAGCAAAAGATGAAAGCCTAGTGGCTTTAAACATATTATCTAAAATAATGGAAGGCCAATCCATACTAACATTATTAAGGAAGCCATACATTAGAAGAATGTCCTCCTTAGTAAGTTGGGCATGATTAGTGCCTCTAGCAACAAGAATCCAAACAATTACATAATGTAACATGCATTCATTAAGCTTAACATTACCAACTTTATACAAGTTTTCCACTTGTAGATTTGGATCCTTTGCAGAATTTTCTGAACTCCACCAATTTATTGAAATCCTCAAAGCCATAAGTGATGTTGATGCCTTGAGTGGATAAACCAGCCACATTGTTCCACACGTCTTCATCAAGGTAGATTCGCACACCCTTCACCTTGGTGCTAGGACTAGCTGTCCTTGAAGTCAGATTCATGTAGAATACTCTGACCAAGTCTGGATAATATCCTCCTTCCATCTCCACAAAGTTTTGCAGTCCACTTGCCACTAAACATTCCTGAAAAGTGAAATCATGAGTTCTGAAAAAATTGCAAGATAAAAATTTAGGAGTGAGGATCTTCCTGTCTTTCCATTTGTTTACAAAACCAATATGCATATCCTCATCTGAAATCCAACCAGCAAGTGTTGGTGGTCTCCTCTCTTGCTGTTGGGATGTCATGGGCTCTTTGCCTCTCCTCCTTGATGGCATCTTTCTCCTCCTTTGATCAGCCATTTGTATGTAGAATGGACAAAGAAAAGAGCACAACGAAATAACAGAGAACCAGAGTAATCACAGAAACAGAAATTCGCACAGAAAAGGAATGAAAGCAAAAAATCAGCAAGAGTGAGAGAGTGTGAGTGTAGCACTTTTAATTCTCAATCTAGCTATTTATAGGAAAGAAATCCGGTCATAAAGCACTGAATTAATTCAAATAGAGCCGTTTGAATCGAATATAGCCGTTAGAATAAAACAAAACACGTGAATTGAAGTCCAACGTTCGAAAAAATAGTGTGCAGAAAAACACAGAACGACGCATTTAATCGATTATGTTCTTCATTTAATCGATTATTTGCCTTCAAAATTTTCCAGAAAATGAAAACCCAGAAATTTAATCGATTATGTGCATTCCTTAATCGATTAAATTGCTCCCCAGCAATTTAATTGATTATGTTATGAACCTAATCGATTATGTTGTAAAACATTTTCAAAAACAGCGCATTTAATCGATTAACACACGAAAACTAATCGATTAAATACGTAATTTTTCGTAAAACAAATAATTTACATAAAAAACAACAATAAACATCAATCAATCAACATATTTATCATCAACAATTCCTAGATCTCTTCTAAGCTCATAAAATCTATCTCTAGGCAAAGGTTTGGTGAAGATATCAGCTAATTGATGTTTGGTATCTATATATTCTATGATGCAATCACCTTTAGCTATATGATCTCTAATGAAATGATGTCTAATTTCTATATGCTTTGTCTTAGAATGCATGATAGGGTTCCTAGTCAGATTAATGGCACTAGTGTTATCACACTTAAGAGGGATATGATCTAGAAAGATATCAAAATCTTCTAATTGCTGCTTCATCCACAGTATTTGAGCACAACAACTCCCTGCTGCTATATACTCAGCCTCCATGGTTGAAAGAGCAACACTAGCCTGTTTCTTAGAATGCCATGAAACTAAAGAACATCCTAAAAGATGACATGTACCACTAGTACTCTTCCTATCAACTCTACAGCCACCATAATCTGAGTCTGAAAAACCTATAATACTAGGTGATGCTCCTGAAGGGTACCATAAACCAAAGGATTTTTTTCCTCTAAGGTACTTAAGGATTCTCTTAACGGCTTTTAGGTGTGACTCTCTAGGATTGGATTGAAACCTAGCACAAACACACACACTTTGCATGATATCAGGTCTACTAGCAGTAAGATAAAGTAATGATCCGATCATACCTCGATACCGTGTTTGATCTACCGCCTTACCATTTAAATCTTGGTCTAGATAACAAGATGTAGCCCTGGGAGTTGCAGCTTCCTTGGAACTTTCCATCTCAAATTTCTTCAAGATTTCGTTGCAATACTTTGTTTGACATATAAATATGCCTTTCTTCAATTGTTTGATTTGCAAACCAAGAAAGAAATTTAATTCTCCCATCATGGACATTTCAAACTCTCCCTGCATATTACTAGCAAACTCTTGGCAAAGATCATCATTAGTTGATCCAAAGATGATATCATCAACATAAACTTGAACAATAAGAATATGTTTCTTTGATTTCTTAATAAAAAGAGTAGAATCAACTTTACCTCTTCTAAAATTATTTTCAAGTAAGAAATTACTTAACCTTTCATACCAAGATCTTGGGGCTTGTTTGAGTCCATACAAGGCTTTCTTCAACTTGTAGACATGATTAGGATTTTTGAAATCTTCAAAGCCTGGAGGTTGTTCGACATAGACTTCTTCCTTGATGTATCCGTTTAGGAAAGCACTTTTTACATCCATTTGAAATAATTTGAATCCCATAATGGAGGCATATGCTAGTAACAAACGAATAGCTTCGAGTCTTGCTACTGGAGCATAGGTTTCATCATAATCTATGCCTTCTTCTTGTCTATATCCTTTTGCAACCAGCCTTGCTTTGTTCTTGGTGATGTTTCCATCTTCATCAAGCTTATTCCTAAAAACCCATCTTGTGCCTATAACCTGCATTTTGTTAGTTTTAGGAATTAAATCCCATACCTAATTTCTTTCAAACTGATTTAGCTCTTCTTGCATTGCCATACACCAATGTTCATCCGTCAATGCTTCTTCTACATTCTTCGGTTCAACCTGTGAAACAAAAGCAACATTCATGCAGAAAGTATTCATGTTCCTCCTTGTTCTTACACCTTTTGAGATGTCTCTAATGACATTGTCCAAAGACATGTTTCTAGGTGGTCTCCATTCTTTTGGTAGACTTTCATCATGAGGAGGATTTTCATCCAATTTGATTTCTTCAACAGCTTCTTCCAAAGGAGTTTCTTCTTGATGTACTCCTTCATCATCTACAAAGAACCTTTTTGATTCAAGATGAGTTTCCTCAAGGTCTAGATATTCATCAAAGACAACATGTATAGATTCTTCAACATTTAAAGTCCTTTTATTAAAAACTCTATATGCTTTACTATGCAAAGAATAACCTAAAAATGTAGCTTCATCGGATTTAGCATCAAATTTCCCAAGGCTATCTTTTCCATTATTCAAAACAAAACATTTGCATCCAAAAATTCTGAAATGAGAAATATTTGGTTTTCTTCCTTTGAAAAGCTCATAAGGTGTTAATTTCAAAATAGGTCTTATCAAAACTCTATTTAAAACATAACAAGCGGTGCTTACGACATTAGCCCAAAAATATTTAGGTAAATTATTTTCATTCAACATAGTTCTTGCAAGTTCTTCCAAAGATCTATTTTTCCTTTCAACTACACCATTTTGTTGAGGTGTTCTTGGTGCTGAAAAATTATGAGAAATTCCTTGTTCTTCACAAAAATTTTCAAAAGAAACATTTTGAAATTCACCGCCATGATCACTTCTTAAAAACTTGATTTTCAAATCTTTTTCATTTTGAATAACCTTGGCAAATTTTCTAAATTCTTTGAAAGCATCACTTTTAGATGAAAGAAAGAGAGTCCAAGTAAATCTAGAGTAATCATCAACAATCACATAAGCATAATAATTGCCACCAAAACTTTTTGTTCTAGAGGGGCCAAATAAATCCATGTGCAGTAATTCTAAAGGTTTTGAAGTGGAAACAACATTTTTAGATTTAAAAGAATTTTTAGTTTGCTTCCCTTTTTGACAAGCTGCACATAGTTTGTTCTTTTCAAAAACCAATTTTGGCAATCCAATTACTAACTCTTTACATATGAGTTTACTTAGATGAGGCATATGAATGTGAGCAGCTCTTCTATGCCATAACCATGGATCCTCTTCTTTCGCAACTAAACAAGATAAATTACTAGATGTAGATGCACAATCAATGTCAATCAAATAAATATTATTGTGTCTCTTACCAATGAGGGCGATTTCATTTGAGTCCTTGTGATGAATTTTGCATAGATCACTATCAAAAGTTACCTTTAAACCTTTATCACAAAGTTGACTAATGCTTAGCAAATTGTGCTTCAACCCATCAACAAGAAGAACATCATGAATCTTCAAAGATTCTCCAATCATTCCACTACCAATGATTTTTCCCTTGTTGTTGTCACCATATGTTACAAAACCTTGTTCTTTCTTTTTGAAGCTTTTGAATTTGCTTTTATCACCCGTCATGTGTCTTGAACAACCACTATCAAGGTACCATAGTGACTTTTTGGATTTGGGACCAACCTGCATCATAAACAAAAATATTTAGGTCCCCTAAAGTCACTTATTAGGGTCCTCATGGGTTAGAAACAATTTTTCCTTTGGGAACCCATTTGTATTTCCCATTAGGAACACTAAAACGTTTAATATTGCATTTATTTACCGAATGACCTTTATGCATACAATAAAAACATGTAGGAACATTTTTTTTTCTTGGAATATATGCATTTTTGTAAAACTTCTTTTTAGGATCATTTGGTTTATTAAAAGAATTAATGATTTCGAAAATCTTGCTTGAATTTGATGATTCTCCTTTTACAAAAACAGTTTTTGTAGGTTTATGATTATATCTGAAATCGAAACTAAGTCTTGCTTTTCCATATAAACCTTTTTGCACATTTAAAACATTATTTAGATTATTATTTCCCATTGTAATTTTTGAAATAGATGTTTCAAGATAAGAAACCTTGTTAGTAAGAACATTACAATTTTCACAAGTAGGGATTTTGGTTTTGCATTTGCAAGGGATTTTTGCTTTTTCTAAATCCTCTTTTAAAACCTTTTTCTCTTCTTCCAACTCAGAATTTTTCTTTTCAAGACTCTTGTAGTCATTTTTTAATTTATTATGAAAAGATGTAAATTTTTCAGATTTTTCACATAAATCTAAAAACTCTTCAAGCAACTCATCATAGTTATCTGGAAGACCAAAATCACTTACCTTGCTACATGTGGATTCAACATCATCATCATCCGCCATGAAACAAATGTTGGCTTCTTCTTCTGACTCACTTGCACTAGAAGAACTTACTTCATTATCTTCCCAAGCGATGTATGCCTTCTTTTTCTTCTGATCAAAAGGCTTTTTGTATTTCTTGACCTTTTCTTCATCCTTCTTGATGTTGGGGCAATTCGACTTCAAGTGTCCCCTTTTTCCACAACCATAGCATTTAAAGTTATCAAGAGAATTTAGATTTTCGGTTTTCTTACCTTTATTGAAATTCCCTTTGTTCTTGTTCTTGATGAACTTTTTGTACTTCTTGACGAACAAGCTGATGTCACTGCATTCAAGATCATCATCTGTATCACTACTCTCATCCTTGTAGGATTTTGCTTTAAGAGCAACACCTTTCCTCTTGACGTCTTCTTCTTCTCCTTTGAAACGTCCAAGCTCCATTTCGTGTTCTCTAAGCTTTCTGAAAAGAGTTGTCATATTCATACTTGAGAGATTCTTCGATTCCGTGATGGCCGTCACTTTGGGTTCCCATGTCCTGTCCAAAGATTTCAAAATTTTCACATTTAATTCCTCAGTATCAAATTTCTTACCTAACGTCTTGAGGTGATTTACAATGTGAGTAAATCTCTTTTGAACGTCATATATGGTTTCCCCTTTGCTCATCCGGAACATCTCGTATTCTTGAATCAAGGTATTTTTCCTTGATCTCTTTACATCCTCCGTTCCTTCATGTGTGACTTCCAAAGTGTCCCACATCTCCTTTGCTGTAGTGCAATCTGACAATCTGTAAAACTCATCAACAGTTAAAGCAGATGCTATCATGTTACACGCCCTTATATCGCACTAATTTTGATTGTACTCATCTTTGGTCCAACTTGCCCTCACTTTGGGTACCTGCGCATCATTAACAACAGTCATAGGAATATATGGACCATTCACAATTGCATCCCAAACGCCTTGATCATTGGACCTTAGAAAAATCTCCATCCTCTTTTTCCAAAAAGGATAGTTTTCACCGGTAAAAAGTGGTGGTCTATGAATAGACGCACCTTCAGCAAAAGTTTGATTTTTATCTGCCATGAGGATCTTGCTTTTGAGTAATTTTCAAAAAACCAGCTCTGAGGCCAATTGTTAAATAAAGACGGCAGTGTAAAAACCAAGAGGGGGGGTGAATTGGATTTTTAATAAACTTTTCTCTTTTAAATAAATTTCCAGATTTTGAAATTCTTTCAAAAACTAGGATGCGGATTTTTCTTAACCTTTGATTAATGCGGTTTGAATTTGCAATTGTTAATATGATCCACAATAAAAAAGAGATAGGGAAAGAGAAAGAACATAGAGATTTATACTGGTTCGGATTAAGCCAATCCTACGTCCAGTTCCCAACCACCACAAATGCAAGATGATCACCCCACTATCTTTAGTTGAAATTACAAACACCAATTCATGCAATAACAAATAAAGATAAAAGGAACACCTCCTTAGAGACACTAAGGATGAAACACCTCCCCAGACACACTGAGGATGAAACCCACCTCTTTTGACACACAAGAGATGAACACACCTCCCTTAGAACAGATCCAAGGGATGAATTTTCCCATTTAATAAAAATAGTGTTAAATAAAGACGGCAGTGTAAAAACCAAGAGGGGGGGGGGTGAATTGGGTTTCTAAAGAAATTTTCTCTTTCAAATAAATTTTCAGGTTTTGAAAAACTTTCAAAAACATGGATGTGAATTTTTCCAATCCTTTGATTAACGCTGTTGGGATTAGCAATTGTTATAATGATCCACAATTAAAAGAGATAGAGAAAGAGAAATAACACAGAGATTTATACTGGTTCGGATTAAGCCAATCCTACGTCCAGTTCCCAACCACCACAAATCCGTGATGATTTTCCCCACTATCTTTAATTGAAATTACAAACACCAATTCATGCAATAACAAATAAAGATAAACGGAAACACCTCCTCGTACACACTAAGGATGAAACACCTCCCGGACACACCGAGGATGAAACCCACCTCTCTTGACACACAAGAGATGAAACACCTCCCCTAGAACAGATCCAAGGGATGAATTTTCCCTTTACAGAAAATAGTAAAAGAATACACCTGAAATGTGTTGGATAGAAAGCTTAAGCACAATGATCACCACTTCCAAAGACTTGATCAAACTGAAGAGAGCAGGAAAGCGGCTTTGAAAAAGCTAAGATGCAGAAACACTTTTAATATTTTGTGTTTTTTCAGATGTGTTAAACCTAAGACATTCTCTTTCATTTTATAATTCAAAAATGCTCCAAAGTTTCCATTCTTAGGTTGATTTAAAATTAATTTCGCAAAAACGACTCATTTAATCGATTATATTAAAAGCTTAATCGATTATATTAAAAACTTAATCGATTATATCATGTTTAAAAACTGGAAAACAAATATCGTCTGATTTAATCTATTAGATTAAGGCCATAATTGATTATATTAACCCAGAATCAATATAATCGATTATCAAAGACATTTAATCGATGATTTTGCTCGTTAAACATTTTTAATTCAAATTTTAAGTTAAATAATCGATTATCTACGTATGGTAATCGATTAAAAGCGTAGAAAAACGTTTTTGCGAGAAAACACCTTGCTCTCTTGTTTGGGAAGGTCTTGAATGGGATTTATGACTTACTCTTTTTATCCAACACCCAAAACAGAACCTTCTACCTTTGATCCTTCAGCTCTTGAGAAAATCTTCATCAATCTTCTCTCTTGAAAGCTTTGAATGCTCTTTATGCCTTTCCTTTCTTATCAAGCAACCTTCCTTTATGAGATGGCACAAGTCTTTAATGTTGATTGAAACTTCCTAAAAACTTCATCATCAAAACTGTAGGTCTCCATAAAACTCTGGACTTGAAAGATGCCAACAAACAGTAAAAGAATACACCTGATAAGAAAGCTTAAGCACAGTGATCACCACTTCCAAAGACTTGATCAAACTGAAGAGAGCAGGAAAGCGATTTTGAAAAGCTAAGGCGCAGAAACACTTTGAATATTTTTTTGTGTTTAATCAGATGTTTTGAACCTAAGACATTCTCTTTCATTTTATAATTCGAAAAAGCTCCAAAGTTTCCATTCTTAGGTTGATTTGATATTGATTTCGCAAAAATGACTCATTTAATCGATTATATTAAAAGCTTAATCGATTATATCATGTTTAAAAACTGGAAAACTAATTTCGTCTGATATAATCGATTAGATTAAGGCCTATATTAACCCAGAATCAATATAATCGATTATCAAAGACACTTAATCGATTATTTAGTTCGTTAAACATTTTTAATTCAAATTTTAAGTTAAATAATCGATTATCTACGTATCATAATCGATTAAAAGTGTAGAAAAACATTTTTGCGAGAAAACACCTTGCTCTCTTGTTTGGGAAGGTCTTGAATGGGATTTATGACTTACTCTTTTTATCCAACACCCAAAACAGAACCTTCTACTCTTGAACCTTCAGCTCTTGAGAAAATCTTCATTAATCTTCTCTCTTGAAAGCTTTGAATGCTCTTTATGCCTTTCCTTTTCTACCAAGCAACCTTCCTTTGTGAGATGGCACAAGTCTTTAATGTTGATTGAATCACTCTAAATCTTCATCATCAAAACTTTAAGACTTCATAAAAAAACTGGAGAACTTCATTAACTCTTGGTCTTGAAATATGCCAACAAAAAGTAGGGATCGAGATTAAAATATAAATATCCAAATTATGAAAAATTGAGTTTCTTTTTTGTAAAACAGAAGTACGGATCAAAAATAAAATATAAATTTCAAAATTATGAAAAATTGATTTTTTTTGTAAAACAAATGTAGCGATTGAAAATAAAATTTTAATTTCGAAATCATGAAAAATTGAGTTTTTTGGTGTAAAACAAAAGTACGGATTGAAAATAAAATTTGAATTTCCAAATTACGAAAAATTGAGTTTTTTTTGGTAAAGTAAAAGTACGTATCGAAAATAAAATATAAATTTCCAAATTATGAAAAATTGATTTTTTTTCTAAAACAAAAGTACAGATCCAATATAAAATATAAATTTCGAAATTACGAAAAATTGAGTTTTTTTTGTAAATCAAAAGTACCTTTTTTGTAAATCAAAAGTACGGACCAAAAATAAAATATAAATTTTCAAATTACGAAAAAATGAGTTTCTTGAGTAAAAAGAAATTACGGATCGAGATTAAAATATAAATATCTAAATTATGAAAAATGGAGTTTTTTTTGTAAAACAGAACTACGGATCGAAAATAAAACATAAATTTCAAAATTATGCAAAATTGAGTTTTTTTGTAAAACAAAAGTACGGATTGAAAACAAAATTTAAATTTCAAAATTACGAAAATTTGAGCTTTTTTATGTAAAGCAAAAGTACGGATCGAAAATAAAAGTTGAATTTCCAAATTACAAAAAATTGTGTTTTTTTGTGTAAAACAAAAGTACAGATCAAAGATAAAATATGAATATCCAAATTACGAAAAATTGAGTTTTTTTTGTGTAAAACAAAAGAACGGATCGAAAATAAAATTTGAATTTCCAAATTTCGAAAATTTTTGGGTTTTTTTGTAAAACAAAAGTACTAATCGAAAATAAAATATAAATTTCGAAATTTTGAAAAATTGAAAAATTGATTTGTTTTGTAAAACAAAAGTACGAATCCAAAATAAAATTTAAATTTCGAAATTATGAAAAATTGTGTTTTTTTTGTGTAAAACAAAAGTACAGATCGAAAACAAAATTTGAATTTCCAAATTACGAAAATTTTTGTTTTTTTTTGTGTAAAACAGAAGTACAAATCAAGAATAAAATACAAAATTCCAAATTATGAAAAATTGAGTTTTCTTTTGTAAAACAAAAGTACGGATCGAAAATAATATATAAATTTCAAAATTACAAAAAATTGAGTTTTTTGTGTAAATCAAAAGTATTGACCGAAAATAAAATATAAATTTTGAAATTACGAAAAATTGAATTTTTTGTGTAAAACAGAACTACGGATCGAAAATAAAATACAAATATCCAAATTATGAAAAATTGAGTTTTTTTTTGTAAAATAGAATTACGGATCGAAAATAAAATTTAAATTTCGAAATTACGAAAAATTGACCTTTTTGTGTAAAACAAAAGTACAAATAAAAAATAAAAGTTGAATTTCCAAATTACAAAAAATTGTGTTTTTTTGTCTAAAACAAAAGTACAGATCGAAAATAAAATTTGAATATCCAAATTACGAAAAATTGTGTTTTTTGTATAAAACAAAAGTACGGATCGAAAATAAAATTTGAATTTCCAAATTACGAAAATTTTTGGGTTTTTTTTTCTGTAAAACAAAAGTACGTATCGAACATAAAACATAAATTTCCAAATTTTGAAAAAATGATTTTTTTTTTTAAAAGAAAAGTACGAATCCAAAATAATATTTAAATTTCCAAATTATGAAAAATAGAGTTTTTTTTGTGTAAAACAAAAGTACTGATCGAAAACAAAATTTGAATTTTTAAATTACGAAAAATTGTGTTTTTTGGTGTAAAACAAAAGTACGGATCGGAAGTAAAATTTGAATTTCCAAATTACGAAAAATTGAGTTTTTTTTGTGTAAAACAGAAGTACAGATCAAGAATAAAATATAAAATTCCAAATTATGAAAAATTGAGTTTTCTTTTGTAAAACAAAAGTACTAATCGAAAATAAAATATAAATTTCGAAATTACGAAAAATTGAGTTTTTTTTGTAAATCAGAAGTATGGATCGCAAATAAAATATAAATTTCGAAATTACGAAAATTTGAGTTTTTTGTGTATAACAAAAGTACGGATCGAAAGTAAAATTTGAATTTCCAAATTACGAAAAATTGAGTGGTAAGACAGTAGATCAAACAAAGTATAGAGGTATGATCGGATCCTTGCTTTATCTTACTGCTAGTAGACCCGATATTATGCAAAGTGTGTGTGTTTGTGCTAGGTTTCAATACAACCCTAGAGAATCACACCTAAAGGCTGTTAAAAGAATTCTTAAGTACCTTAGAGGAACAAAAACCTTTGGTTTATGGTACCCTTCAGGAGCCTCTCCTAGTATTATAGGTTTTTCTAACTCAAATTATGGTGGCTGTAGAATTGATAGGAAAAGTACTAGTGGAACATGTCATCTTTTAGGATGTTCTTTAGTTTCTTGGAATTCTAAGAAACAAGCTAGTGTTGCTCTTTCAACCATAGAGGCTGACTATATAACAACAGGTAGTTGTTGTGCTCAAATCCTATGGATGAAATAGCAATTAGAAGACTTTGATATCTTTCTAGATCTTATCCCTCTTAAGTGTGATAACACTAGTGCCATTAATTTGATTAGAAATCCTATCATGCATTCTAAAACCAAGCATATAGAAATTAGACATCATTTTATTAGAGATCATATAGCTAAAGGAGATTGCATAATAGAATATATAGACACAAAACATCAACTAGCGGATATCTTTACAAAACCCTTGCCTAGAGATAGATTTTATGAGCTTAGAAGAGATCTAGGTATCGTTGATGATATATGTTTATTGATAAGTTTTGGTGTTAATCATGTGTTTTTATGAAAATTTGTGTTAATCACGTATATAATCGATTAGTTTTCGTGTTGTAATCAATTAAAAACACTGTTTGTGAAAATGTTTTCGTTCATAATCGATTAGCTCGTATCATAATCGATTAAAAGCGCTGAGGAGCAACAATTATGAGAATCAGATAATCGATTAAATTTCTGGGTTTTCATTTTCTGGAAAATTTTGCTCGCAAATAATCGATTACGTTCATCACATAATTGATTAAATGCGACGTTCTGAGTTTTTCTGCACACTATTTTTGAACGTTGGAGCTTTGAATCACGTGTATTTTGATCCACAACGGCTATATTCCTTCCCCAACGGCTATATTGGCATTAATTCAATGGATTGGAGTCAGATTTCATGTTTATAAATACCAAGATTGAGAATCAAAGTGATACTTTCAGCTTCTCTCACTCTTGCTGTTTTTCTGTTTCTAATTCACTGTGTGTGCGAAAATTTTGTGCTATATCTGTGTTATTAGTCTTGTTTGTGCTTCCACTTTCTCTCTTCCATACAATGGCTGATCAAAGAAGAAGAAAGATGCCCTCAAGAAGAAAAGGCAAGGCACCTATGTCCTCCCAATAGCAGGAAGTTGAAGAAAGACAATCAAATCTTGCTGGGTGGATTTCAGATGAGGATCTACAAATAGCATACATCAACCATTGGAAGGATAGGAAAATTCTAACTCCCAAATTTTTATCTTGTGACTTTTTCAGATCTCACAGTTTTTCTTTTCAGGAATTGTTAGTATCAAGTGGATTAAAGACTTTTGTAGAATTGGAAGGTCCTTATTATCTTGACTTGGTAAGAGTCTTCTATCTCAATCTAACCTCTCGCACAGGTAGTCCAAGCACAAAAGTAAAAGGAGTGTGTATCTACCTTGATGAAGACATATGGCACACAGTAGCTGGTTTATCAACAGAAGGCGACATCAACATCACCTATGGCTTTAAAGGTTTCAATAAACTTGTTGAATTAAAGATTGCCTATATTATTTCCTTTGTGGACTAACATTTATGATGGACATATCCATACAATATTTTCTAAGTTTCTTTTTCAGGATATCAATCACAAGTCTTAAGTTTCTTTTTATCATCATCAAAAAAAGGGGGAGATTGTTGACATATTTCAAGTATAAGTGTTGATGAAGTTTTCTCTCAATAATTCATGAAGATTAAATTTTTGATGATGAAGATATAAAGTTTTAGTGCAACATTAAAGACTTGTTTTTATCTCACAAAGAAAGGTTTCTTCATGGAATAAAGGCAAGACATAAAGGCAAATAAATGCTTTCAAGAGAGAATATTGTTGAAGATTTTCTCAAGAGTTGAAGTTTCAAGTTTAGAAGTTTCTGTTTTAGGTGATGGATAAAAGAGTAAGTCATAAATCCCATTCAAGACCATTTCAAACTTGAGAGCAAGTCGTTTTTTTGCAAAAACCTTTTATCACGACAAACGACTCTATTTATATTATGTTGTATTTATAGTCAAGGCAAGATTTACTGTTGGACTCATCCTCCTTAGTTGAGAGAAACTGGTGGAAGACAACAAGGTTCTCACTTCATTACAATAGTAAAAGGAGATGGGAAGGTGGAGAGGCAAAAGAAAAGTTAAGATTGAAACAACAATAAGAGGAGAGGATTGAAAAAAGTGAAAATTTGTACTTTTCTATTAAATTATCAAATTAAAAATTTAAGGTGAGTGAACTTGTGTAAGAAGAATTAGAGTTGGGGATGGAGTAGTAGTTGAGGCTGGTGTAGGCAGAATTAGTGTTTAAGAGGGGTGTACATAAAAATAATATTTTAAGAGGGAATACAAATGGAGGTAGAATTTGAATTTACAAGAGAGATGTGTATAGAATTAGTAGTAATTATATTTATTAATATTATATATAATAATTAACAAAAACAATTATTAAAACCTATATAGAATATCTTAAAAATATACCAATAATAATATTTTATAATTTATATTTTATGAGACTTAAATTATATACATAATATAGTTAGTAAAATATATTTGAATATAATGTATTTTCAAGACTTATTATCATTACATTGAAAGTTTATTTCACATAAATTTAGTAGAGTAAGTGTGAGTTGGAGTCTCGCAATAAGTAGAAATAGTCAAGAACAACATAGAAAAACAAAGACTCATAAATTTACTATCTCAAATTTTTTAGTAGAATGTGGACTTATGGCATCTTGTGTATATGATTGTTTATAAATTTTATGTCAAATATCATTGATTTCATTTATGAAAAGAATACAATAATCACATATTCGAAATTCAAGTAAAAAATTATATTTGATTCACATTCAATCAACTCCTACGAAAATTATGAATATGTTGACATTAATTGGATGATGTATTTTTTCATCAAAATACTCCTTATTCTTTAATTATAATAGGGTGGTTAAGTTCACATAAAGTTAAGTTCACTTAATTTTGTTAAATAAAGACGGCAGTGTAAAAACCAAGAGGGGGGTGAATTGGGTTTTTAAAGAAATTTTCTCTTTTAAATAAATTTTTAGGTTTTGAAAAACTTTCAAAAACTTGGATGTGAATTTTTCCAATCCTTTGATTAACGCTGTTAGGATTAGCAATTGTAATAATGATCCACAATTAAGAGATAAAGAGAAAGAGAAAGAACACAGAGATTTATACTGGTTCGGATTAAGCCAATCCTACATCCAGTTCCCAACCACCACAAATCCGTGATGATTTTCCCCACTATCTTTAATTGAAATTACAAACACCAATTCATGCAATAACAAATAAAGATAAACGGAAACACCTCCTCGGACACACTAAGGATGAAACACCTCCTCGGACACACTAAGGATGAAACACCTCCTCGGACACACTAAGGATGAAACACCTCCTCGACACACTAAGGATGAAACACCTCCCCGGACACATCGAGGATGAAACCCACCTCTCTTGACACACAAGAGATGAAACACCTCCCTTAGAACAGATCCAAGGGATGAATTTTCCCTTTACGTGAAAACAAGTAAAAGAATACACCTGAAATGTGCTGGATAGAAAGCTTAAGCACAATGATCACCACTTCCAAAGACTTGATCAAACCGAAGAGAGCAGGAAGCGGCTTTGAAAAAGCTAAGGCGCAGAAACACTTTGAATATTTTGTGTTTGTTCGGATGTGTTAAACCTAAGACATTCTCTTTCATTTTATAATTCGAAAATGCTCCAAAGTTTCCATTCTTAGGTTGATTTAGAATTAATTTCGCAAAACGACTCATTTAATCGATTATATTAAAAGCTTAATCGATTATATCATGTTTAAAAACTGGAAAACAAATATCGTCTGATTTAATCGATTAGATTAAGGCCATAATCGATTATATTAACCCAGAATCAATATAATCGATTATCAAAGACACTTAATCGATTATTTTGCTCGTTAAACATTTTTTATTCAAATTTTAAGTTAAATAATCGATTATCTACGTATGGTAATCGATTAAAAGCGTAGAAAAACGTTTTTGCGAGAAAACACCTTGCTCTCTTGTTTGGGAAGGTCTTGAATGGGATTTATGACTTACTCTTTTTATCCAACACCCAAAGCAGAACCTTCTACCTTTGATCCTTCGACTCTTGAGAAAATCTTCATCAATCTTCTCTCTTGAAAGCTTTGAAAGCTCTTTATGCCTTTCCTTTCTTATCAAGCAATCTTCCTTTGTGAGATGGCACAAGTCTTTAAAGTTGATTGAAACTTCCTAAAAACTTCATCATCAAAACTGTAGGTGTCCATAAAACTCTGGACTTGAAATATGCCAACAAATTTAGTCTCAAACTAAGGAGAAATAGACAAGAATACGAAGAAAATTACTAATTAATTTATTATCTTAAAGATTTTAGTAGAATATGTTGTTATGATAATTTATATATGATTGTTTATAAGTTCTGTAACGAATTTCTTTTTTCAAGAAAATCCAATAAAATCACATATTTAAAATTCAAGTAAAAAATTATATTTCATACACATTCTATCAAATTCTACAAAGATTATAAATTTATCATCATAAAAGTTGACATAAGTTCTGACATAGTTCTATCAAATTGCTTCTTATTTTTTTAATTATAGTCTAACGATTATTTTTTAATTACAAATTGACATAGATTTATTAGAATCAAGTGTCACTTAAGTAGAAATAGACAAGAACAACCTATGTGGACAAAAATACTTACAAAATTTACTACCTTGGAGATTTTAGTAGAATGTGGTGTTTTATATATGATTCTTTATAAGTTCTACATCAAATCTCTTTGATTTCTCCTCACAAAAGAACCCAATAAAATTACATCTTCAAAATTCAAGTAAAATGTTATACTTAATATGATATGCATTTTGTCAATCCTACAAAGATTATGAATTCATTGTCAATAAGATGACACAAACTATGATGCATTTTTTTTATCAAAATACTCCTTATTCTTTAATTACGTTAGATGGCCATTTTATAATTACAACGTTCCTATAAATTTTTTAGAGCCACATCGTATTAAGTAGAAATAGGCAAAACCAACATTTAAAATAAATACAAATAAATTTTTTGTCTTAAAGATTTGGGTATAATGTAAATATTATGGTATCTTATATATGATTTTTATAAGCTCCATATGAATTCTCTATGATATATCCCCTAGAAATAATCCAATAAAATCACATTGAATAGGCATTCAATCAAATACTACAAAAATTATGAATTCCTCATCATAAAAGTTGTCATGATGCATTTTTTCACCGAAATATTTGATATTCTTCCATTGCAGTTGCAAATTTTAGTTTGTAACCTTGTTGTGTATGCATGTACTAGACTCATAATCTATTTGCTTTTTGTTCAATCAGTTTACATATTGCTCGAGTTTGTATGAGTACTTGTGTGACTTCACGACGAACTATTCACATTGTGAACCTTGATCTTGCTGCTGAAAATTTTGACTATCCTGTTGCAATGGGTAAATAACATGTGTTATTATGGGGTTATTTCTTTTGAGGGTTTGGATTTTTATTATTCATGGAGTTTGACCTTTTTGGGCTGAGATGTTGGTTGATATTAGGGAACTCATTTCCCTGGATGATGTTATGGAGCAACTTGGATTGGGTCCTAATGGTGGTCTTGTTTACTGTATGGAGTATCCTTTTTCTTATAAAATAATCCAGTTATCTTTTATATCATTTCGAAAGGCTATTGTCTATTTTCTTGTACAATGTTCTCTCGAAATAGTGATTCTTCACTGTGTTTTCATGTTATCTTTAGTAGAGATTGTTTTTAACAAGTACACTTTATCTCAATGGGTTTCACTATTTATCCATTTTCCCTTTATTTACCCATGTTAGCTATTTGTCTGTTTTAAAAATTTGTTGCCTTAATAATCATATTTAGGCACCTTGAAGATAACCTGGATGATTGGCTAACTGAGGAACTGGACAATTATTTAGATGATGATTACTTGGTTTTTGACTGCCCTGGTATTCAAATCTTTTCTCTACCTATTGTTACTTAGTTATATTTATATGCTTTAGTATCCAAAGTTTGATGTTTGAAGCTTTTGGAGAATATTGTGATTATGAGGAGATACTATTGTTATCATTATGAAATGCAATAACATGTATGGAAGGCCACCAAACCAGAATGGGTGATATACTCGAACTACTTTAATTTGTTCTTTAAGAAAAGAAAGGTTGTATGATCAGTTTCGTTATGTTGAAGTTTACATTAAAATTGTTTATAAACATTTTTGGTTGATTTGACCACTGGTGATAAACAACTTTACTTTGTAATGTTTTGCAGGTCAGATAGAATTTTATTCGCACGTCCCCGTGCTTAAGAATTTTGTGGAACATTTGAAACAAAAAAAATTTAGTGTTTGTATTGTTTACTTACTTGATTCACAGGTGTGGTTGTTTGCTGAAATCGTATTTTCTTTTAAGCTTTTGGCTTTCTCGTATTCCTTTAGACTTCCAACTATTGTATATTTGTATTATTGTGTTGGTTGACTAATGATTTTATAATGATTCCAGTGTTGGACTTGAAGACTTGGTTTCAAGTGGATTTGATGTCTCCAACCACCTTTGATGATGAAGATGATGGTGCTTGAACAATGAAGTTTGTGTCTTAGGATTAGAGAGTCTTAGGAGGTGTGGTAAGATGTATTTCAATTAATCTTGGACTTAATCTTGGGGTTTAAAATGATTTGAAATGTTTTAAAAGGTTTTAAAATGTTTTCAAAGGTATTAACTGTTTTTTAACTGATTAAAAATCTGATTTCAATCAGTTAAAATGTTCTTCATTTTGAAAGCTTTGTATTTTGGAAATTTTAGCTGACTGTTTTCGAAATTTAAGCTAGTTAAAATCCTGGTATCTTTGTTCAAGAATTCCAGTTCTCTGGAATAGCTAGTTAAAACGGGTTTTCAACTGACTGATTTCAAATTTCAGAAAAAGGGTGCTCTCTGGAAAATTGGTTTTAATGAAAACAACCAGTTTAAATGTGATTTCAACCGACTATTCTGTCAGAATCAGTTTTAACAGTTTTCTATAAATAACTTGAAATTCAAAGAACTGAGTGATGAATCATTTTTAGAAGAACCCACTGAGCAAGAACGTTTCTCTAACACTCTAAATCAATTTGTGAATCTCTCCAAGAAGTCCAAGATCCAATTGATAGCGAATTGAATCAAGAAAAGTCTGCTCTATTTTTTCGTTACAGCTCTCGCTCTGTTCTCGTTTCTGCACTCAATTTCCAAGTGAATTCAATCTAATTCTTTGTGTGTGAGTTAGCTGCGTGTTCGTCTCTTAATCAGGGTGATTAAGGGTTCTTGTAATAGGGTTTTACAAGTGTTTAGAGGTCTTGTAGGGTTCAAGACTAGGTGCAGCTTTCTGGTTTTCGTTTTTCATGTAGTGTTCATGTAAAAACTGATTTTTAGTGAATTGATTGGATTTGTGTGTTTAGGAAACTGGATGTAGCCTTTGTTGAAAGGTGAATTAGTATAAATCTGCTGTGTTGTTCTTCTTCCCTTGATCTTTTACATTCGGCAATTGAATTTTGAATTGTAATTGAATTGGATATATGATCAATTGATTAACAGCATTTCAAGAACCTATTAAAAGTGGTTTTAATCTTCATTCCGCAACTGGTTTTTCATATTTGGGTTTTGAATTTCGAAAATCTGTGAGTTTAATTCACCCCCCCTCTTAAACTCAGCCATTTATTCCATCAATTGGTATCAGAGCTGGTTCTTGAAAAATATTCAAGTTTTCTGAAAATTTTCAAATATGGCTGAAGGAAAATTGCCTTTTGCAGAGGGTGCTTCTATAAACAGGCCACCAATGTTTTTTGGGGTAAACTATCCATTTTGGAAAGTTAGAATGAAGATTTTCATTGAATCAATTGATATAGGGATTTGGAATGCTATAGTCAATGGACCGTATATCCCTAAAGAAGAGAATCCATGGGAAAATTTAAATGGTGATGAACAAAAGAAAGTGCAATATGATTGTAAAGCAAAGAACATCATAACTTCTGCACTTAATCTTGATGAATTCTTTCATGTTTCACAGTGTTCCAATGCTAAAGAAATGTGGGAAGTGTTGGAGGTTGCTCATGAAGGAACAACTGATGTTAAAAGAGCTAGAAAGCATACTTTAATCCAAGAGTATGAGATGTTTAGAATGCTTCCAAGAGAAACTGTTTCAGATGTGCAAAAGAGGTTTACACACATAATAAACCATCTGATAGGCCTCGGAAAAGTGTTTGAGAAAGAGGAGCTGAACATCAAAGTGCTGAAATGTTCGGATAGAAGTTGGCAACCCAAAGTAACAACAATTTCTGAATCCAAGGACTTGTCAACAATGAGTGTTGCTGCACTTTTTGGAAAGCTAAGGGAACATGAGCTTGAGTTGAATAGACTTGCTGAACAAGAAGATAATGACAAGAAAAAGAAAGGGCTGGCCTTGAAGACTTTGGTTCACAAGGAGGAGAATAGTGAGGATGAAGGACATGGAGGAAGTGATGCAGAAAATCTGAACCTCTTAGTTAGAAAGTTCAACAAGTTCTTGAAATACAAGAACAAAGATTACAAGAACAAGAGGTATAATAAAAAATCTGATTTAGCTTCTTCTAACTTTACTTGTTTTGGTTGTGGAAAACAGGGACATATTAAGGCTGAATATCCATACTCACAAAACAAAGAGAGGAATGGAGAAAAGAAGCATGAAAAATCATTCAAAACCAAGAAGGCTTACATAGCATGGGATGAGAATGATATCTCCTCTAGTGATTCTTCAAGTGATGATGAAAGGGCCAATCTTTGCCTTATGGCTGATTGTGATACAGCAAGTAGTGTGTTCTTGAAGGCCAAGGAATCATTGTGGTATCTAGACAGTGGCTGTTCAAGGCACATGTGTGGTGACAAAAGGAAGTTTGTCAAACTCACCTTGAAAAATGGAGGTTTTGTCACATATGGAGATAATAACAAAGGGAAAATCCTTGGAAGTGGTGATGTTGGTAACATTTCTTCAATCCTTATTGAAAACGTGTTATATGTTGAAGGTTTGAAGCATAATCTACTTAGTATTAGCCAGTTATGTGATAAAGGATTTAGAATCACTTTTGAAACAAATCATTGCAAGATCATTGAGATAAATTCTGATAAAATTTGCATGTTAGGCAAGAGAATTGAAAACATTTACATGCTTGATCTTGATCATATGTGTGCAACTAATTTTACATGTCTCATGTCTAAGGAAGATAGTTCATGGCTTTGGCATAGGAGAGCTGCACATATAAACATGAATCATTTGGAAAAACTGGTTTCAAAAGAGCTTGTTTTAGGGATACCAAAACTGAAATTTGAAAAAGGAAAAATCTGTCATGCATGTCAAAAAGGAAAACAAACTAAAGTTTCTTTTAATCTAAAAAATTATGTGTCTACAACAAAACCTTTGGAATTACTGCATTTAGATTTGTTTGGTCCATCTAGAACAATGAGTATTGGTGGAAACTATTATGCTTTAGTTATTGTTGATGACTTTTCTAGATTTACTTGGACTTTATTCCTTTCAAATAAAAATGATGCATTTCATGCTTTTAAGAAACTTGCCAAGGTTTTACAAAATGAAAACAGCTGCAGCATAAGTGCTCTTAGAAGTGATCATGGAGGGGAATTTGAAAATGAAAAGTTCAATCATTTTTGTGAAAAATATGGGATTAAGCATAACTTTTCAGCACCTAGAACTCCTCAACAAAATGGTGTTGTTAAGAGGAAAAATAGATCACTTGAGGAACTAGCAAGGACAATGCTTAATGAATCAAACATTCCTAAATATTTTTGGGCGGATACAGTAAATACTGCATGTTACATAATAAATAGGGTTTTGATAAGACCTATTTTGAAGAAAACCCCTTATGAATTGTACAAAGGGAGAAAACCCAACATAGCACATCTTAGAGTGTTTGGATGCAAGTGTTTTGTATTAAATAATTGCAAAGAAAAACTTGGCAAATTTGATGCTAAAGCTGATGATGCATTTTTTTTTTGGTTATTCTTCACATACAAAGCATATAGGATTTATAACAAAAGACTAGCTATCATTGAGGAGTCAATTCATGTTGTTTTTTATGAGACTAATGTGCAAAATGAAGGTGCAGTGAGTGGTGCAGGTGCAGGTGAAGAGAACTTAATTGAAGGTGTATCAACTGGACATGTAGAAACTGATAAAGCTGTTGCAAGTAGAATTTTAGCTGGTGAAAATCAGAAAGAACTGACTGAAATCCTGGCACCAGGATTAAATTCTACAGAAAATGATCTACCTAAAGAATGGAGGGTGCCTCGCAATCTATCCATGGAAAATGTGATAGGTGATGTTCAGAAAGGTGTCTCTACAAGAAGGTCTATGCATGATACATGTTTAACTGCTGCATTTGTCTCCCAAGTTGAGCCTAAATGTGTTGATGATGCTTTATTAGATGAAAACTGGATTTTGGCAATGCAAGATGAACTGAACCAATTTAAAAGGAATGAGGTTTGGGAACTAGTCCCTTGCACACCTAATATGAATGTAATTAGCACAAAGTGGGTGTTTAAAAATAAAATGAATGATCAACGAGTAACAACTAGAAATAAAGCTAGGCTTGTAGCTAAAGGGTATAACCAAGAGGAAGGAATAGATTATGAGGAAACGTATGCTCCTGTTGCTAGGTTAGAAGCTGTTAGGTTATTACTTGCTTTCTCATGCATGATTGGATTCAAACTTCATCAAATGGATGTGAAAAATGCATTTTTGAATGGATATATAAATGAAGAAATTTATGTTTCACAACCATCTGGATTTATTGATCACAAGTTTCCTAACCATGTATATAAGCTCAAAAAGGCTCTTTATGGACTCAAGCAAGCTCCAAGACAATGGTATGAAAGGTTGAGTAACTTTCTTATCTCTCAAAACTTTGAAAGGGGCCAAGTTGATAAAACTTTGTTCATTAGGAAGTCTTTGGACAACATAATACTTGTGCAGGTTTATGTGGATGATATAATCTTTGGATCCACTAATGAAAAGCTTTGTGAAGAATTTGTGGCAGCTATGTAAGGGGAGTTTGAAATGTCAATGATGGGTGATCTAAACTTCTTCCTAGGCTTGCAAGTAAAGCAAATGGATCATGGAACATTCCTTAATCAATCAAAGTATTGCAAAGAGCTGTTAAAGAAGTATGAGATGGACAGCTGCAAAGAATCAAGCACACCCATGGCTACCAGCAGCTACCTTGACGCGGATGAAAGTGGTAAACCGTTTGATTCCACTAAATATAGAGGTTTGATAGGTTCACTTTTATACCTAACTGCTAGTAGGCCAGATATAATGTTTAGTGTATGCATGTGTGCTAGATTTCAATCTAATCCTAAAGAATCACATTTTGCAATTGCCAAAAGAATCTTGAAATATCTAAAAGGAACTATTAATGTTGGTTTATGGTATCCTAAAGGTGCTTCTTTTAATATAGTGGGCTATTCGGATGCTGACTTTGCTGGATGTAAACTTGATAGAAAAACCACTAGTGGAACTTGTCATCTATTAGGAAGTAGTCTAGTATCATGGCATAGCAAAAAGCAAGCTAGTGTGGCTTTGTCTACTGCTGAAGCTGAGTATGTTGCAGCTGGGAGCTGTTGTGTTCAAACTCTTTGGTTAAAACAGCAGGTTTTTGATTATGGTTTGAAACTAGATCACATTCCTATTAGGTGTGACAATACAAGTGTTATCAACTTAACAAAAAATCCTATTTTGCACTCTAGAACAAAGCATATAGAAATAAGGCACCATTTGATTAGGGATCATGTTCAAAAAGGAGATTGCATAATTGAATTTGTTGATTCTAATAACCAACTTGCTGATATATTTACCAAACCACTCCCAAAAGATAGGTTTTTCCAATTAAGAAATGAGTTGGGTGTTCTTGATGTTTCAAATGTGATGTAATTCATGTATGTGACTCATTCCTGCTGTTATGCGTATTGTTTTGTGTGTTTGAGTACTTAAATCTGCATAATTGTTGATGTGATGCAGTTAGATTTGCATATTGTAGGTTATAAGTGAAATCTGCAATGATATTCAGAATTTTAGTTAGTTGTTTCCGGCTTTTAATCAGTTATTTTGCCTAATTTGGGGATGCAGTGGATGTGCAGTGATATCTGTTTCTATTTTAGCCAGTTAAACTGTCGATTTAGTCAGTTAAATGCATTAAATCAGTATCAGGATTTCTATTTTAATCAGCTGTTTCTCATAAATCAACTGACTGAAATTGCCTGACACCATGTAAAATTTAAAATTTGAACGAATTTGTTGTTAAACTGCATTGATTCACATTCAATTGGTGCATTTAAGTTGATTAATTGAGAATTGTGCATCTGAACATGATAAATAAAGCTGGTTAAAAGAATCTTGACTGCTGTTTTGTCTTGTAGTGCTTTTGCTTTGCTTTTAGCTGGTTTCTCTCTCCAAATTCGAATTTCATTCAACCAACTGAATGCCCTGGTCAAGTATGTGCATACTGCATTTCTCTGTTCCATATATTCCAAGTGAATGCATTTGATTGCTTGTTTGACTGAATAATGCATTAATTTGTTAAAATCTAAAAATTTGAACTGATAAATACATGTGTTGTGCATTGCTTCACTGTTATTCACCCTGCCCGTGCAAAATCTGCATAATACATTCTCTATACTCTATTTCTCTGCACTTTCTCTTTTCTGCAGTGGCTTCTTCAAGCAACCCAAGGAATAAATCCAAAACTGCTGCTGATGATGAAGCTAGAAATGCAGAACCTGGTGCAGAATGCTACTCAATGATGGGTGATATTGTTCCTTATGTTCCTCCAGTTGACCGTGGCACTCCACTCTCATTGTTTGAGCAAACTGTGTTGCAGAGGTTTGATTCGATCCAATCTCATCAACAATATCATCACACCTACTGCATGAATAGGTTTGGGCGCATTGATCAAAGCATAGAAGATTTACATGCCCAACTTGCACAAATAAATATGGGATACTATGCTGCTCCTGGTGATGATGTTGGAGAAGATAATAACTGATCTCTGCTGCTGTATCTGCTATGCTGTCATTGAAATCTGCTGCTGTTGGTTTCCTGCGTGTTGCCTCTCCTGCTGCTACTGTTACAGTTTCACCAACAACCTGCTGTTGTTTGCCGTTTAATTCTTGTTGTTTTCAAGTTCTGTTAATTTGTGTTGTTGTTGTTGTCTTTAGTTGGGTTAAATTCCCATGTATCTTGGACAATTTAAAATTTGCTGCATATGCTATTTTATTTCTATTCCCTTGTGCTATTTGATGATTCCAAAGGGGGAGAAATTGTTGAATGCATTTGAAGGCACATGAAGCACAAGAGAATCTAGTGAAAGGGGGAGAATCTGAATCTGCAACGCTGCTGCTGTGAAAGCAAATACTGCTTCTACTATTTTTAATGCTATATTGTTTTACCACACTGTTTTGCTGTATTTTCGTGTTTTGTGCAGGACTTCTACATTCTTCAAAGACAATGAATGCATCAAGTGGTTGTCATCATCAAATAGGGGGAGTTTGTTGGACTTGAAGACTTGGTTTCAAGTGGATTTGATGTCTCCAACCACCTCTGATGATGAAGATGATGGTGCTTGAAGAATGAAGTTCATGTCTTAGGATTAGAGTGTCTTAGGATGTGTGGTAAGATCCATTTCAATTAATCTTGGACTTAATCTTGGGTTTTAAAATGATTTGAAATGTTTTAAAAGGTTTTAAAATGTTTTCAAAGGTATTAACTGGTTTTTAACTGATTAAAAATATGATTTCAATCAGTTAAATTGTTCTTCATTTTTAAAGCCTTGTTTTTGGCTAATTTTAGCTAGCTGTTTTTCTGAAATTAACCAGTTGAAATTTTGGAGTCTTTGTTAAGAAATTCCAGTTTACTGGAATAGCTAGTTAAATCGTGTTTTCAACTGACTGTTTTCAAGTTTCAGAAAAAGGGTACTCTCTGGAAAATTCCTTTTAATGAAAACAACCGGTTAAAACGTGTTTTCAACAGACTATTTTCATCAGTAACAGTTTTAAAACATTGGAACAGCTTTCCTATAAATACTTTAAAATTCAAAGAACTCACTGACGAATCATTTTCAAAAGAACCCACTGTGCAAGAATGTTTTTCTAATACTCTAAATCAATTTGCTAATCTCTCCAAGAAGTCCAAGATCAAATTGAATAGCGAATTGATTCAAGATTGTGTGCTCTGTTTTTCATAGTTGCGTGCTCCATTTTTCTACTGCATTGTATTTTTCTAGGTGAACTCAATCCAATTTCTTGTGTGTTTGTTAGCTGCGCGTGTGTCTCTTAATCAGGGTGATTAAGGAGTTCTTGTAATGGTTTTACAAGAGTTTAAAGGTCTTGTAGGGTTCAAGATCAAGTGCAGTTTTCTTATTTTCGTTTTTTCACGCAGTGTTCATGTAAAAACTTATTTTTAGTGAATTGATTGGATTTGAGTGTTTAGGAAACTGGATGTAGCCTTTGTTGAAAGGTGAACCAGTATAAATCTCCTGTGTTGATCTTCTTTCCCCAATCTTTTAAATTCTACAATTGATATTTGAATTGTAATTGAATTGGATATATGATCAATTGATAAACAGCATTTCAAGAACTTATAAAAACTGGTTTTTCACCTTCATTCTGAATCTGGTTTTTCTTAATTGGCCTTGAATTTCAAAAATCTTTAAGAGTTTAATTCACCCCCCTCTTAAACTCAGCCATTTATTCCAACAATTGGTATCAAGAGCTGGTTCTTGAAAAATATTCAAGTTTTCTGAAAATTTTCAAACATGGCTGAAGGAAAATTTCCTTTTGCAGAGGGTGCTTCTATAAACAGGCCACCAATGTTTTCAGGGGTAAACTATCCATTTTGGAAAGTAAGAATGAAGATTTTCATTGAATCAATTGATATAAGTATTTGGAATGCTATAGTCAATGGACCGTATATCCCTAAAGAAGAGAAACCTTGGGAAAGTTTAAATGCTGATGAACAAAAGAAAGTGCAATATGATTGTAAAGCAAAGAACATCATAACATCTGCACTTAATCTTGATGAATTCTTTCGTGTTTCAAAATGTTCCAATGCTAAAGAAATGTGGGAAGTGTTGGAGGTAACACATGAAGGGACAGCTGATGTAAAAAGAGCTAGGAAGCACACTTTAATCCAAGAGTATGAGATGTTTAGAATGCTGCCAGGAGAAACTGTTTCAGATGTGCAGAAAAGATTTACACACATTGTAAATCATCTAATAGGTCTTGGAAAAGTGTTTGAGAAAGAGGAGCTGAACATAAAAGTGCTGAAATGTTTGAATAGAAGTTGGCAACCCAAAGTAACAGCAATTTCTGAATCTAGGGACTTGACAACAATGCTTGTCGCTGCACTTTTTGGAAAGCTAAGGGAACATGAGCTTGAACTGAATAGACTTGCTGAACAAGAAGATAGTGACAAGAAAAAGAAAGGGTTGGCTTTGAAGACTTTGGTTCACAAGGAGGAGAATAGTGAAGCTGAGGCACATGGAGAAAGTGATGCAGAAAATCTGAACCTCTTAGTGAGAAAGTTCAACAAGTTCTTGAAATACAAGAACAAAGATTACAAGAACAAGAGGTATAATAAAAAATCTGATTTAGCTTCTTCTAACTTTACTTGTTTTTGTTGTGGAAAACAGGGACATATTAAGGTTGAATGTCCATACTCACAAAACAAAGAGAGGAATGGAGAAAAGAAGCATGAAAAATCATTCAAAACCAAGAAGGCTTATATAGCATGGGATGAGAATGATGTCTCCTCTAGTGATTCTTCAAGTGATGATGAAAAGGCCAATCTTTGCCTTATGGCTAATTGTGATACAGCAAGTAGTGTAAGTTCCTCAACAACTCAAAATGGTTTTCCTTATGATCAACTGCTGCAAAATTTTCTGGAATTGCATGAAGAGGCTAATAAGGTTCCTTGTTCAAACAATAGGCTTAAAGGAATGAATAATTGGTTAGAAAACAAGATGAAAGAGCTACAGAAAGAGCTGGAAGATTCAAAAACTGATTTTGAGAATCTTGAAATGATTTATAAAGCTTCAAGTTGCAATGATGAACATGCTGAAAAAATCTGCAAAAACTGCAGAATTTTGGAAAATCAAATTGAGTATTTGAACAAAGCTCTAGCTAGATTCACCATGGGAAGAGCCAATTTGGATACACTTTTAGACTTTAAAAATTGTGTAACAAATAGAGCTGGACTTGGATTTTCAAATGGTTTTCAAAAGAAACAAAAGTCTTATAGAAATTTCTTTTCATATAGAAAACCGTCCAGCACTTCATTCATTACATGTTTTTATTGTATGAACAAGGGACATACTTCAAAGTCTTGCAAAATCAGAAAATTTGGGGTTCCCCGTGGTCAATATATTTGGAAGCCAAAATGTGGTAGAAAGGTAATTAACTTTGCTGGACCCAAATTGATGTGGGTACCAAATTCTCTCCATTGATTGTGTTTTGTAGGTGTTCTTGAAGGCCAAAGAATCATTGTGGTACCTAGACAGTGGCTGTTCAAGACACATGTGTGGTGACAAAAGGAAGTTTGTCAAACTCACCTTGAAAAATGGAGGTTTTGTCACATATGGAGATAATAACAAAGGAAAAATACTTGGTAGTGGTGATGTTGGTAACATTTCTTCAATCCTTATTGAAAATGTGTTATATGTTGAAGGTTTGAAGCATAATCTCCTTAGTATTAGCCAGTTATGTGATAAAGGGTTTAGAATTACTTTTGAAACAAATCATTGCAAGATCATTGAGAAAAATTTTGATAAAATATGCATGTTAGGCAAGAGAATTGAAAACATTTACATGCTTGATCTTGATCATATGTGTGCAACTAATTTTACATGTCTCATGTCTAAGGAAGATAGTTCATGGCTTTGGCATAGGAGAGCTGCACATATAAACATGAATCATTTGGAAAAACTGGTTTCAAAAGAGCTTGTTTTAGGGATACCAAAACTGAAATTTGAAAAAGGAAAAATCTGTCATGCATGTCAAAAAGGAAAACAAACTAAAGTTTCTTTTAATCTAAAAAATTATGTGTCTACAACAAAACCTTTGGAATTACTGCATTTAGATTTGTTTGGTCCATCTAGAACAATGAGGATTGGTGGAAACTATTATGCTTTAGTTATTGTTGATGACTTTTCTAGATTTACTTGGACTTTATTCCTTTCAAATAAAAATGATGCATTTCATGCTTTTAAGAAACCTGCCAAGGTTTTACAAAATGAAAACAGCTGCAGCATAAGTGCTCTAAGAAGTGATCATGGAGGGGAATTTGAAAATGGAAAGTTCAATCATTTTTGTGAAAAATATGGGATTAAGCATAACTTTTCAGCACCTAGAACTCCTCAACAAAATGGTGTTGTTGAGAGGAAAAATAGATCACTTGAGGAACTAGCAAGGACTATGCTTAATGAATCAAATATCCCTAAATATTTTTGGGCGGATGCAGTAAATATTGCATGTTACATAATAAATAGGGTTTTGATAAGACCTATTTTGAAGAAAACCCCTTATGAATTGTATAAAGGGAGAAAACCCAACATAGCACATCTTAGAGTGTTTGGCTGCAAGTGTTTTGTGTTAAATAATGGCAAAGAAAAACTTGGCAAATTTGATGCTAAAGCTGATGATGCATTGTTTTTAGGTTACTCTTCACATAGCAAAGCATATAGGATTTATAACAAAAGACTTGCTATCATTGAGGAATCAATTCATGTTGTTTTTTATGTGGCTAATGTGAAAAATGAAGGTTCAATAAGTGGTGCAGGTGCAGGTGAAGAAAAGCTAATTGAAGGTGTATCAACTGAATATGTAGAAACTGATATAGCTGCTGCAGACAGAATTTTAGCTGGTGAAAATAAGAAAGAACTGACTGAAATCCTGGCACCAGAACTGAAATCTGCAAAAAATTATCTACCTAAAGAATGGAGGGTGCCTCGTGAGCTATCTATTGAAAATGTGATAGGTGATGTTCAGAAAGGTGTTTCTACTAGAAGGTTTATGCATGATGCATGTTTAACTATTGCATTTGTTTCCCAAGTTGAACCTAAGTGTGTTGATGATGCATTACTTGATGAAAATTGGATTCTAGCTATGCAAGATGAACTGAATCAGTTTAAAAGGAATGAGGTTTGGGAACTAGTCCCTTGCACACCTAAAATGAATATAATTGGTACAAAGTGGGTGTTTAAAAATAAAATGAATGATAAAGGAATAATAACTAGAAATAAAGCTAGGCTTGTAGCTAAAGGATACAACCAAGAGGAAGGAATAAATTATGAGGAAACGTGTGCTCCTGTTGCTAGGTTAGAAGCTGTTAGGTTATTGCTTGCTTTCTCATGCATGATTGGATTCAAACTTCATCAAATGGATGTGAAAAGTGCATTTTTGAATGGCTATATAAATGAAGAAATTTATGTTTCACAACCATCTGGATTTGTTGATCACAAGTTTCCTAACCATGTATATAAGCTCAAAAAGACTCTTTATGGACTCAAGCAAGCTCCAAGACAATGGTATGAAAGGTTGAGTAACTTTCTTATCTCTCAAAACTTTGAAAGGGGCCAAGTTGATAAAACTCTGTTCATTAGGAAGTCTTTGGACAGCATAATACTTGTGCAAGTTTATGTGGATGATATAATCTTTGGATCCACTAATGAGAAGCTTTGTGAAGAATTTGTGGCAGCTATGCAGAGGGAGTTTGAAATGTCAATGATGGGTGATCTAAACTTCTTCTTAGGCTTACAAGTCAAGCAAATGGATCATGGAACATTCCTTAATCAATCAAAATATTGCAAAGAACTGTTAAAGAAGTATGAGATGGACAGCTGCAAAGAATCAAGCACTCCTATGGCTACCAGCAGCTACCTTGATGTTGATGAAAGTGGTAAACCATTTGATTCCACTAAATATAGAGGTTTGATAGGTTCTCTTTTATACCTAACTGCTAGTAGGCCAGATATAATGTTTAGTGTATGCATGTGTGCTAGATTTCAGTCCAATCCTAAAGAATCACACTTTGCAATTGCTAAAAGAATCCTAAAATATCTAAAAGGAACTATTAATGTTGGTTTGTGGTATCCTAAAGGTGCATCTTTTAATCTAGTAAGCTATTCGGATGGTGATTTTGTTGGCTATAAATTGGATAGGAAAAGCACTAGTGGAACTTGTCATCTATTAGGAAGTAGTCTAGTATCATGGCATAACAAAAAGCAAGCTAGTGTGGCTTTGTCTACAGCTGAAGCTGAATATGTTGCAGCTGGGAGTTGTTGTGCTCAAACTTTGTGGTTAAAACAACAGTTTTTTTATTATGGCATGAAACTAGATCACATTCCTATTAGGTGTGACAATACAAGTGCTATCAATTTAACCAAAAATCCTATTTTGCACTCTAGAACAAAACATATAGAAATAAGGCACCATTTCATTAGGGATCATGTTCAAAAAGGGGACTTCATAATTGAATTTGTTGATTCACATAACCAACTTGCTGATATTTTTACCAAACCACTCCCTTAAGATAGGTTTTTCCAATTGAGAAATGAATTGGGTGTTCTTGATATCTCAAACGTGATATAATTCATGTGTGTGATTCATTCTTTTTGTTATACATGCTGTTTTGTGTGTTTGAATGTTTAATTCTGCATATTTTTTTATTAGTTGCAGTTAGATTTGCATATTATATGATATAAGTGAAATCTGCAATGTTATTCAGGTTTAGTTAGTTGTTTCGTGGTTTTAATCAGTTGTTTTGCTTAATTTGGGGCTGCAGTAGAGGTGCAGTGATTTCAGTTTCTATTTTAGCCAGTTAATTGTCGATTTAGTTAGTTAAATTCATTAATCTGTATTAAATCTGTATCAGGATATCTGTTTTAATCAGCTGTTTCTCACAAATCAACTGACTGAAATTGTCTGGAACAATCTAAAACTTAAAACCAGAACGAATTAGCTGTTAAACTGCATTGATTGAAAAGTATATCTATAGATACCTAAATAGATAAAAGAAATCTGTTATGTATGAGAATCTAGTATGTATGAGAATCTAGAAGAGCACAAATTTGTATGAGTATCTATCCCCCATATTCATTTAAATGTGGGGGATAGATACTCATACAAATGAATCTTGTGTCAGGAACCAGATTTGAACTGGTGACACATTTAATTGGTGCATTTAAGTTGATTAATTGAGAATTGTGCATCTGTTACATGATAGATAAAGCTGGTTAAAAGAATCTTGACTCCTGTTTTGTCATGTAGTGCTTTTGCTTTGTTTTTAACTCGTTTCTCTCTCCAAATTCGAATTTTGTTCAACTGACTAAATGCATTGGTCAAGTCAAAACCTGTTGCATATCTCTGCCCCATATATTCCATTTGATTGCTTGTTTGACTGCATAATGCATTAATTTGTTAAAATCTGAAAAATCTAAGTTGTTAAATACATGTGGGATGCATTGTTATTCAATCTGCCTGTGTAAAAGCTTTGCATATACACTGTCAATACTTTGTTTTTCTGCGTCTTTCCTTGTCTGCACTGGCATCTTCAAGCAACCCAAGGAAGAAATCCAAAACTATTGGGTCATCCAAACACAAAGAACCTGAAATTCCAACACCTCCTTCTTATAGACATGGGTCTATTGAAGCATGGTTCGATGGTGATGAAGATAGGATTGAAAAATTTCAATCTCACATCAATAAAAAGACTGTAAACCCACCAAAAGTGCTTAGCTTTCAGTGGCTGGAAGATGAAGGGTTGGCTGACATTATAGCTATGGTGTAGCATCAAGATCTGCAGAAATTTTTGGAGCTGAATGGGTTCATATACCCAGATTTAGTGAAGGTGTTTTACACAAATCTCAAGCATGATGGGTTTGTTCTCACATCCAAAGTGAAAGGAAAGGAGATCACTATAAACAACTCAGTTTGGAGAAGAGTAGGTGGCTTCAAAACTGATGGAATAGTTGTAAGCAGGGGTTTGTGTGGCTCCTTGGAAGACTTCAACAAAGTCCAAACATACAGGGAATGCTTGCGGAATCCTCATGGGTCTATTCGTGGATTTCATGTTGGTGGATTAACCTTGAAAGCTAGGGTCCTCACCTTTATTATCACGTGGATGATCACTCCAAGGGGAAGCAACCATGCTACATTGAATGAAGGTGATCTTCTTCTAATTTTTTGTTTGATGAAATCTGTCAGAATTAACTGGATACATATAATCAAGGATCACATGATGAAGTCCAAAAGGTTGCCTGATTATCGTCTCCCATATGCTGTGATAATTTCAAAATTCCTTGAGTATTTTGGTGTGGATATAAGAGGTGAATAGAAAATAAACATAGGGAGATCCCATCAGCTGGACAATAGCTTTCTCTTCAAGTTTGGTTTTACTAAAAGCAATGGTGCATGGACTGCTGGACAAGAAGCTGGAAATGCAGGGACAAGTGCTGCTGGAACTGCTGCTGCTGAAGCTGGAAATGCTGATACTGATGCATAAGGGTATTCAATGATGGGAGATATTGTTCCCTGTGTTCCTCCAGTTGACCGTGGCACTCCTCTATCCTTGTTTGAACAAACTGTGTTGGAAAGGTTTGATTCAATTCAATCTCATCAAGCATACCATCACTCATACTACATGAATCGTTTTGGGCGTATTGATCAAAGCATAGAAGACTTGCATGCCCAACTAGCATAGATTCATATGGGTTATAATACTGCTGCTCGTGATGATGATTGAGAGGATAATGACTAGTTTGCCACTGCTGTTTGGTACTCATGTTGCTGTGTTGCTGCGGTTAATAATGAATATCCTGTTGCTGCTGTGAAGCTCAAATCTACCAGTTGCTGTTGTTTGCCTTGTATTTCTGTTTGTTTATGTGTAGTTCTTTATATCTTGTTGCTGGTTTTATTTGGGTATAATGCCCATGTAAGTTGAACAATATTATTTTCCTGCATATGCTATGTTATTTTTCTTGTGCAATTTGAGGATTTCAAAGGGGGAGAAATTGTTGAATGCATTGAAGGCACATACATCATGACGCGCAGGTGAAAGGGGGAGAATGTAAAAGGGAGAGAATGCTGCAATATTGCTGCTGTGAAAGGGAGAGAATACTGCAATACTGCTGTTGCTGCTACATTTTTTCTGCTATATTTTTCAATTATAATGTTCTGCTGTATTTGTGTGTTTTGTGCAGGACTTCTACATTCTTCAAAGACAATGAATGCATCAAGTGGTTGTCATCATCAAATAGGGGGAGTTTGTTGGACTTGAAGACTTGGTTTCAAGTGGATTTGATGTCTCCAACCACCTTTGATGATGAAGATGATGGTGCTTGAAGAATGAAGATCATGTCTTAGGATTACAGTGTCTTAGGATGTGTGGTAAGATCCATTTCAATTAATCTTGGACTTAATCTTGGGTTTTAAAATGATTTGAAATGTTTTAAAAGGTTTTAAAATGTTTTCAAAGGTATTAACTGGTTTTTAACTGATTAAAAATATGATTTCAATTAGTTAAATTGTTCTTCATTTTTAAAGCCTTGTTTTTGGCTAATTTTAGCTAGCTGTTTTTCTGAAATTAACCAGTTGAAATTTTGGAGTCTTTGTTAAGAGATTCCAGTTTAATGGAATAGCTAGTTAAATCGTGTTTTCAACTGACTGTTTTCAAGTTTCAGAAAAAGGGTGCTCTCTGGAAAATTCCTTTTAATGAAAACAATCGGTTAAAATGTGTTTGCAACTGACTATTTTCATCAGTAACAGTTTTAAAACATTGGAACAGCTTTCCTATAAATACTTTAAAATTCAAAGAACTCATTGACGAATCATTTTCAGAAGAACCCACTGTGCAAGAACGTTTTTCTAATACTCTAAATCAATTTGCGAATCTCTCCAAGAAGTCCAAGATCAAATTGAATAGCGAATTGATTCAAGATTGTGTGCTCTGTTTTTCATAGCTGTGTGCTCCATTTTTCTACTGCATTGTATTTTTCTAGGTGAACTCAATCCAATTTCTTGTGTGTTTGTTAGCTGCGCGTGTGTCTCTTAATCAGGGTGATTAAGGAGTTCTTGTAATAGGGTTTTACAAGAGTTTAAAGTTCTTGTAGGGTTCAAGATCAAGTGCAGTTTTCTTATTTTCGTTTTTTCATGTAGTGTTCATGTAAAAACTGATTTTTAGTGAATTGATTGGATTTGAGTGTTTAGGAAACTGGATGTAGCCTTTGTTGAAAGGTGAACCAGTATAAATCTCCTGTGTTGATCTTCTTTCCCTAATCTTTTAAATTCTGCAATTGATATTTGAATTGTAATTGAATCGGATATATGATCAATTGATAAACAACATTTCAAGAACTTATAAAAACTAGTTTTTCACCTTCATTCTGAACCTGGTTTTTCATAATTGGCCTTGAATTTCAAAAATATTTAAGAGTTTAATTCACCCCCCCCTCTTAAACTCAGCCATTTATTCCAACAAATTTCACTCCATAACCTTGTCTTGTTGCATTTGGAATTCCTTTAGATCAATCTATGAACAAGATTGCTCAAAACAACTTTGGTTAAAAACATAGTGTTTGGTTTCACTCCGTAACCTTGATTCATTTGGAATTCCTTTAGATCAATCTAAGAAATAGATTGACCAAAACAACCTTGGTTAAGAACTTAGTGTTTGATTCAACTCCGTCACCTTGTCTTGTTGCATTTGGAATTCATTTGGATCAATATGAGAACAACATTAATCAAAACAACTTTGGTAGGAACTTAGTGTTTGGTTTCACTCTATAACCTTGTGTTGTTGCATTTGGAATTCATTTACATCAATCTAAGAACAAGATTGATGAAAAAACCTTCGTAGGAACTTAGTGTTTCATTTCACTCCATCACCTTGTCTTGTTGCATTTTGGAATTCATTTAGAACAATCTTACAACAAGATTCATCAAAACAACTTTGGTACGAACTTAGTGTCTCGTTTCACTCCATAACCTTGTCTTGTTACATTCGGAATTCATTTAGATCAATCTAAGAAAAGGATTGATCGAAACAACTTTGGTACGAACTTAGTGTTTCATTGCACTCTATAACCATGTGTTGTTCTATTTGGAATTCATTTAGATCAATCCAAGTACCAGATTGATCAAAAAAACTTTGGTTAAGAACTTAGTGTTTAGATCACTCCATAACTTTGTCTTATTGCATTTAGAATTCATTTAGATCATTCTAAGAACAAGATTGATCAAAACACTTTTGGTACGAACTTAGTGTCTGGCTTCACTGCATAACCTTGTCTTGTTGCATTTGGAATTCATTTAGATCAATCTAAGAACAAGCATGATCAAAACAACTTTGGTGAGAACTTGATGTTTCATTTCACTCCATAACTGTTGGTGATTTGAGATTTGATGATGTTTAAAAAGCTTTGATGATGTTTTGATAATGTGTTGGGTTTGTGATTAATGGTTCTTAATTGATTTAGCATTTCTAAGATGTTAGATTATCTGTATATGATTAGCTAAATTGAAATATGATAATCTGTTGATTTTATTATTCATCAATTAGTCTGGTAATCCTGTTGCTTTAGTCGACTATTTTCATTAATGTACCAGGAATGTAGGTTTAATGAAAATAGCTAACTGGTTTGCTGCTTCAGTCGACTATTTTGTTCCAGACCCCTCTTTATGCAGAAAAGTGCAGAACGCGCAGTTATTGCTCTCAAAAGAGGCTGACCCAAAGCAATTCCTTTTGTCTATATATACAACTCTCAAGGACGAATCAAAGTGCGAAAGAATTCAAGAGAAAACACTCAAGAGCTTCAAATGTTCAGAGCAAAGGAATCTGTAGAAATTTGTTTACTGTGTTTACTGTTCAAAAAGAATTTCTTTCTTTCACTGTATCTTGTATTCTTTGATCTCGGGTTAGAGATTTGTTAGAGGGTTTTAGAACCCTGTTGTGTGTGATCGGGGTGATCACAGTGGCTCTATGTGAGTCAGTGGGTTTAGAACTGTTCTATAATGTTTAGAATATGTTCTTTGATTTTCTTGTAGTGTTCAAGAAAGGTTTATTGTAAAGAATACATTTTTGATAGTGATTAGGATCTGTGGAGTTACAGATCACCAACTGGATGTAGTTCTTGCACAAAGAACGAACTAGTATAAACCTTGGTGTTATCTTTTCTCTTCCTTCATCATTTGTTATATTCTGCATTAAGAACTAACCTACTATTTTGCAATAATCAGTCGGCTAATTCTCAGTAAACTGCACCAGTAAATTTTCTGATACGAAAAAGTTTTCAATAAAGCTTTATATCAATTCAACCCCCCCTTCTTGATATAATTTTGCATCTAACAATTGGTATCAGAGCAGGTTCTTGTAAGGTACTCAAGAAAGGATCAAGATGGGTGACAAGCTTCCCTTTGCTGAAGGAGCATCTACCAACAGACCTCCACTCTTTGTAGGAGCGAATTATCCTTTCTGGAAAGCCAGAATGAAGATCTTCTTCGAGTCTGTTGATAGAGGCGTGTGGGATGCAGTGATTAATGGTCCCTTCATTCCAACTGTGAAGACTGAAAATGGTGAACTGATTGAAAAGCCATGGGATCAGTGGACTGATACAGAAAATAAAAAGGCTCAGTTTGACAGTAAGGCAAAAAATATTTTAACCTCTGCACTAAATCTTGATGAATTTTTCAGGGTTTCTCAATGCACAACAGCTAAAGAAATGTGGGATATCCTTCAAGTTACACATGAAGGAACAACAGAGGTGAAAAGAGCAAGAAAGCACACCCTCATACAAGAGTATGAGATGTTTCGAATGCAGCCTGGAGAGACCATTCAAGACGTGCAGAAGCACTTTACACACATAGTGAATCATCTGCTGGGCTTAGGGAAGAAGTTTGATGATGAAGAGCTCAACATAAAAGTTCTCAAATGCTTAAGTAGGAGCTGGCAGCCGAAAGTCACAACAATCCTTGAAACAAAGGATTTGACTGTCATGAACATTGCAACTTTGTTTGGAAAACTCAGGGAGCACGAGCTAGAGCTGAGCAGACTTGATCAACTTGAAACCTCTGATAAACAGAACAAGAGTCTTGCACTTAAAGCCAAGGAGTGCATAAAGAGTGATGAAGAAAAAGAAGATGAAAGCACAGAATTTGTTATGCTGGTTAAGAAGTTTGGAAAGTTCCTAAAGAGGAAGAATAATTCAAAAGACAGGTTTCAGGAAAATCAGAGAAGGTACACTAGAAAACCTTATTTTAATTCCTCTAATTTCTCTTGCTTTAATTGTGGGTAGCCAGGACATGTCAAGGTAGATTGTCCTCTTTTGAATCAAAGAAAAGATAGAAGCCCAGAAAAGAATGAAAGAAGAGATAAAGACAAACGAAATCAGCACTTCAAGAAAGGCAAGAAAGCTTATATGGCCTGGGATGACAGTGATTCCAGCAAATCATCAAATTCAGATTCTGGATTTGAAAACCAAGCCAATCTGTGCCTTGTAGCTAATGAAGAAATATCTAGCCAAGTAAGTTCGTGTGATTCTGATATGAGTGAGAATTATGACACCTTGTTTGATGCATTCAAAGAATTACATGATGAAGCAAAGAAACTGGACTATCAGAATAATCGGCTAAAAGGTCTAAATAACTGGCTAGAAAATAAGTTACAAGAACTGGAAAATCATAATAGCAGACTGAAAGGTGAAAACAGTCAACTAAAAGACAATGTCCTGCAACTGAAAAACCAGATTGAATCTGATAAACCTGAGAATGATAAAACCAAATCTGCAAAGTGCGAAAACTGCATTAATCTCCAAAATAAGGTTGGTTATCTGATTAAAACTTTGGAAAAATTTCAAATTGGTCATAATACACTTAATCAACTTCTACATTCTCAAATTCGATTTTCAAATGGAAATGATCTTGGTTATGGAAAACGATATCATGCTGCTAAGAACAAATCTTATCCTAGTAACAGATTTAAAACATGTTCTTATTGTTTGAAACATGGACATATATCTAGATTTTGCTATGTCAAGAATTTTGGGATTTCAAGAGGTGAATACTATTGGAAACCCAAAACATATGTTGTACCTAACTTCAAAGGACCCAACCTGTTTTGGGGACCTAAATTTGTAAATTAACTTTGTTTTGCAGATCTATCATAGAACAAAGAAAGCTTCATGGTATCTAGATAGTGGTTGCTCTAAACACATGACAAGTGATAAATCAAAGTTGATGAACTTCAAAGCATATGAAGCTGGTACTGTTACTTTTGGAGACAATAGCAAAGGCAAAATCAAAGGATCTAGAGACATTGGAGACTATTCTTCCTCACAAATAAAGGATGTACTTTTTGTTGAAGGGTTGAAACACAATCTGCTAAGCATAAGTCAGCTTTGTGACAAAGGTATGAAAGTGACTTTTGATGCAGAATTTTGTGTCATATACAACTGTAAAACTGCAGATATTGTGCACATTGGGAGAAGAACAAACAATGTATACATGCTGGACATTGAGCCCTCAAATCTCAAGAACATTTGCTTGTTGACCAAAGAAGATGAAGGATGGCTTTGGCATAGAAGGTGTGGACATATCAACATGCAGTTATTGAACAAAATCAGCTGCAAAAGTCTTGTTAGAGGCCTTCCAAATATGAAATTCGTGAAGGACAAAGTATGTGCATTTTGCCAAAAAGGAAAGCAGTCCAAAAGCTCATTTGAGTCAAAGAATATCATCTCAACAAAGAGACCACTTGAGCTATTGCACCTTGATTTGTTTGGTCCAGCAAGAACAGTAAGTCTTGGAAACAACTCATATGTTCTTGGCATTGTTGATGATTTCTCAAGATATACATGGACATTATTTCTTTCTTCAAAAGATGAAACATTCCATGCATTCAAGAAATTTGCAAAGATCATTTCAAATGAAAAAGATATTAACATTGTTTCTTTAAGAAGTGATCATGGAACTGAGTTTCAAAACATGCATTTTGAAAATTTTTGTTCTAAACATGGCATATCTCACAACTTTTCTGCACCTAGAACTCCACAACAAAATGGAGTTGTTGAAAGGAAGAACAGGACTCTTCAAGAATGTGCAAGGACCATGTTGAGTGAATCCAAACTTCCAAAGTACTTTTGGGCAGATGCAGTCTCTACAGCTTGCTATGTAATTAATAGAGTGTTGCTTAGACCAATTCTTGATAAAACTCCATATGAACTTTTGAATGTGATAGGTGATGTTCAGAAAGGTGTTTTTACAAGAAGGTCTATGCATGATACATGTTTAACTGCTGCATTTGTTTCCTAAGTTGAGCCTAAATGTGTTGATGATGCTTTATTAGATGAAAACTGGATTTTGGCAATGCAAGATGAACTGAACCAATTTAAAAGGAATGAGGTTTGGGAACTAGTCCCTTGCACACCTAATATGAATATAATTGGCACAAAGTGGGTGTTTAAAAATAAAATGAATGATCAAGGAGTAATTACTAGAAATAAAGCTAGGCTTGTAGCTAAAGGGTATAACCAAGAGGAAGGAATAGATTATGAGGAAACGTATGCTCCTGTTGCTAGGTTAGAAGCTGTTAGGTTATTACTTGCTTTCTCATGCATGATTGGATTCAAACTTCATCAAATGGATGTGAAAAGTGCATTTTCGAATGGTTATATAAATGAAGAAATTTATGTTTCACAACCATCTGGATTTGTTGATCACAAGTTGCCTAACCATGTATATAAGCTCAAAAAGGCTCTTTATGGACTCAAGCAAGCTCCAAGACAATGGTATGAAAGGTTAAGTAACTTTCTTATCTCTCAAAACTTTGAAAGGGGCCAAGTTGATAAAACTTTGTTCATTAGGAAGTCTTTGGACAGCATAATACTTGTGCAGGTTTATGTGGATGATATAATCTTTGGATCCACTAATGAGAAGCTTTGTGAAGAATTTGTGGCAGCTATGCAGGGGGAGTTTGAGATGTCAATGATGGGTGATCTAAACTTCTTCTTAGGCTTACAAGTCAAGCAATTGGATCATGGAACATTCCTCAATCAGTCAAAATATTGCAAAGAGCTATTAAAGAAATATGAGATGGACAGCTACAAAGAATCAAGCACACCCATGGTTACCAGCAGCTATCTTGATGCGGATGAAAGTGGTAAACCTTTTGATTCCACTAAGTATAGAGGTTTGATAGGTTCACTATTATATCTAACTGCTAGTAGGCTAGATATAATGTTTAGTGTATGCATGTGTGCTAGCTTTCAATCTAATCCCAAAGAATCACATTTTGCAATTGCCAAAAGAATCTTGAAATATCTAAAAGGAACTATTAATAATGGTTTGTGGTATCCTAAAGGTGCTTCTTTTAATCTAGTGGGCTATTCGGATGCAGACTTTGCTGGATGTAAACTTGATAGAAAAAGCACTAGTGGAACTTGTCATCTATTAGGAAGTAGTCTAGTATCATGGCATAGCAAAAAGCAAGCTAGTGTGGCTTTGTCTACTGCTGAAGCTGAGTATGTTGCAGCTGGGAGCTGTTGTGCTCAAACTCTTTGGTTAAAACAGCAGCTTTTTTATTATGGTTTGAAACTAGATCACATTCCTATTAGGTGTGACAATACAAGTGATATCAACTTAACAAAAAATCCTATTTTGCACTCTAGAACAAAGCATATAGAAATAAGGCACCATTTCATTAGGGATCATGTTCAAAAAGGAGATTGCATAATTGAATTTGTTGATGCTAATAACCAACTTGCCGATATATTTACCAAACCACTCCCAAAAGATAGATTTTTCCAATTAAGAAATGAGTTGGGTGTTCTTGATGTTTCAAATGTGATGTAATTCATGTATGTGACTCATTCCTGCTGTTATTCATACTGTTTTGTGTGTTTGAGTACTTAAATCTGCATAATTGTTGATGTGATGCAGTTAGATTTGCATATTGTAGGTTATAAGTGAAATCTGTAATGATATTCAGAATTTTAGTTAGTTGTTTCTGGCTTTTAATCAGTTATTTTGCCTAATTTGGGGCTGCAGTGGAAGTGCAGTGATATCTGTTTCTGTTTTAGCCAGTTAAACTGTCGATTTAGTCAGTTAAATGCATTAAATCAGTATCAGGATTTCTGTTTTAATCAGCTATTTCTCATAAATCAACTGACTGAAATTGCCTGACACCATGTAAAATTTAAAATTTGAACGAATTTGCTGTTAAACTGCATTGATTCACATTCAATTGGTGCATTTAAGTTGACTGAATAATGCATTAATTTGTTAAAATCTGAAAATCTGAACTGATAAATACATGTGTTGTGCATTGCTTCACTATTATTCACCCTGCCCGTGCAAAATCTGCATAATACATTCTCTATACTCTATTTCTCTGCACTTTCTCTTTTCTGCAATGGCTTCTTCAAGCAACCCAAGGAAGAAATCCAAAACTGCTGGGAAATCTAAAGATAAGGAACCCGAAATTCCAGCAACTCATTCTTATAGACATGGGTCTATTGAATCATGGTTCGATGGTGATGAAGAGAGGATTGAGAAGTTTCAATCCCATATCAGTAGGAAGACTGTAAACCCACCGAAAGTGCTCAGTTTTCAGTGGCTGGAAGATGAAGGATTGGCTGACATTATAGCCATGGTGCAGTATCAAGATCTGCAGAAATTTCTGGAGTTGAATGGGTTCATATACCCAGAGTTGGTGAAAGTATTTTACACAAATCTCAAGCATGATGGGTCTGTTTTAACTTCCAAAGTGAAAGGAAAGGAAATGATCATAAACAACTCTGTTTGGAGAAGAGTGGGTGGCTTCAAAACTGATGGCATTGTGGTTAGTCGTGGTTTGTGTGGTTCCTTGGAGAATTTCAACAAAGTCCAGACATACAGGGAATGCTTAAGGAATTCTGAAGGGTCTGGACGTGGATTTCAGGTAGGTGGACTAACCTTGACAGCTAGGGTGCTTACATTTATCATCACATGGATGATCACTCCAAGTGGAAGCAATCATGCTACATTGAATGAAGGTGATCTTCTTCTAATTTTTTGTTTGATGAAATCTATGAGAATTAACTAGATACATATCATCAAGGATCACATGATGAAGTCCAAAAGGTTGCCTGATTATCGTCTCCCATATGCTGTGATAATTTCAAAATTCCTTGAGTATTTTGGTGTGGACATTAGAGGTGAATAGAAAATCAACATAGGGAGATCCCATCAGCTGGACAATAGCTTTCTCTTCAAGTTTGGCTTTACTAAAAGCAATGGTGCATGGACTGCTGGACAAGAAGCTGGAAATGCAGAGACAAGTGCTGCTGGAACTGCTGCTGAAACTGCTGCTGGAGCTGCTGATGATGAAGCTGGAAATGCAGAACCTGGTGCAGAATGCTACTCAATGATGGGTGATATTGTTCCTTATGTTCCTCCAGTTGACCATGGCACTCCACTCTCATTGTTTGAGCAAACTGTGTTGCAGAGGTTTGATTCGATCCAATCTCATCAAGAATATCATCACACCTACTGCATGAATAGGTTTGGGCGCATTGATCAAAGCATAGAAGATTTACATGCCCAACTTGCACAAATAAATATGGGATACTATGCTGCTCCTAGTGATGATGGTGGAGAAGATAATAACTGATCTTTGCTGTTGTATCTGCTATGCTGTCATTGAAATCTGCTGCTGTTGGTTTCCTGCGTGTTGCCTCTCCTGCTACTGTTACAGTTTCACCCACAAGCTGTTGTTGTTTGCCGTTTAATTCTTGTTGCTTTCAAGTTCTGTTAATTTGTGTTGCTGTTGTTGTCTTTAGTTGGGTTAAATTCCCATGTATCTTGGACAATTTTAAATTTGCTGCATATGCTATTTTATTTCTATTCCTATGTGCTATTTGATGATTCCAAAGGGGGAGAAATTGTTGAATGCATTTGAAGGCACATGAAGCGCAAGTGAAAGGGGGAGAATCTGGTGAAAGGGGGAGAATCTGAATCTGCAACGCTGCTGCTGTGAAAACAAATATTGCTTCTGCTATACTGCTGCTATTTTTAATGCTATATTGTTTTACCACAATGTTTTGTTGTATTTTCGTGTCTTGTGCAGGACTTCTACATTCTTCAAAGACAATGAATGCATCAAGTGGTTGTCATCATCAAATAGGGGGAGTTTGTTGGACTTGAAGACTTGGTTTCAAGTGGATTTGATGTCTCCAACCACCTTTGATGATGAAGATGATGGTGCTTGAAGAATGAAGTTTGTGTCTTAGGATTAGAGAGTCTTAGGTTGTGTGGTAAGATGCATTTCAATTAATCTTGGACTTAATCTTGGGGTTTAAAATGTTTTGAAATGTTTTAAAAAGGTTTTAAATTGTTTTCAAAGGTTTAACTATTTTTTAACTGGTTAAAAATCTGATTTTAACCAGTTAAACTGTTCTTCGTTTTTCAAGCTTTATATTTGGGAAATTTTAGCTGACTGTTTTCGAAATTTAAGCTAGTTAAAATCCTGGTATCTTTGTTCAAGAATTCCAGTTCTCTGGAATAGCTAGTTAAAACGGGTTTTCAACTGACTGATTTCAAGTTTCAGAAAAAGGGTGCTCTCTGGAAAATTGGTTTTAATGAAAACAACCGGTTTAAATGCGATTTCAACCGACTATTCTCGTCAGAATCAGTTTTAACAGCTTTGCTATAAATAACTTGAAATTCAAAGAACTCAGTGACGAATCATTTTTAGAAGAACCCACTGAGCAAGAACATTTCTCTAACACTCTAAATCAATTTGCGAATCTCTCCAAGAAGTCCAAGATCCAATTGAATAGCGAATTGAATCAAGAAATCATACTCTGTTTTTCGTCACTGTTGCGTGCTCTATTTTCATTTCTGCACTCAATTTCCAGGTGAATTCAATCCAATTCTTTGTGTGTGTGTTAGCTGCGTGTTCGTCTCTTAATCAGGGTGATTAAGGGTTCTTGTAATAGGGTTTTACAAGTGTTTAGAGGTCTTGTAGGGTTCAAGTCTAGATGCAGCTTTCTGGTTTTCGTTTTTCATGTAGTGTTCATGTAAAAACTAATTTTTAGTGAATTGATTGAATTTTTGTGTTTAGGAAACTAGATGTAGCCTTTGTTGAAAGGTGAACCAGTATAAATCTGCTGTGTTATTCTTCTTTCCTTGATCTTTTACATTCGGCAATTGGTTTTTAAATTGTAATTGAATTGGATATATGATCAATTGATTAACAGCAATTCAAGAACCTATTAAAACTGGTTTTAATCTTCATTCCGCAACTGGTTTTTCATATTTGGGTTTTGAATTACGAAAATCTTTGTGAGTTTAATTCACCCCCCTCTTAAACTCAGCCATTTATTCCAACATTCATAACCTTATCTTGTTGCATTTGGAATTCAATAAGATCAATCAAAGAACAAGATTGATCGAAACATCTTTGGTTAAGAACTTAATGTTTGGTTTCACCCCATAACCTTGTCTTCTTGCATTTGGAATTCATTTAGATCAATCCAAGAACAAGATTGATCAAAGAAACTTTGGTTAAGAACATAGTGTTTGCTTTCACGTCATAACCTTGTCTTGTTGCATTTGGAGTTCCTTTATATCAATCTAAGAACAAGATTAATCAAAAAATCTTTGGTTAAGAACTTAGTGTTTGGTTTCACTCCATGACCTTGTCTTCTTGCATTTGGAATTTATTTAGATCAATCTAACAACAAGATTGATCAAAACAACTTTGGTTAAGAACTTAGTGTTTGCTTTCACTCTGTAACCTTGTCTTGTGTCATTTGGAATTCATTTAGATCAATCTAAGAACAAGATTGATCAAAGAAACTTTGGTTAAGAACTTAGTGTTTGGTTTCACTCCATAACCTTTTCTTCTTGCATTTGGAATTCATTTAGATCAATCTAAGAACAAGATTTATCAAAACAACTTTGGTTGAGAACTTAATGTTTGGTTTCACTCCATAACCTTTTCTTGTTACATTTGGAATTCGTTTAGATCAATCTAAGAACAAGATTGATAAAAAAAACTTAAGTTAAGAACTTAGTGTTCGGTTTCACTTCATAACCTTATCTTGTTGAATTTGGAATTCATTTAGATCAATATGAGATCAAGATTGATCAAAACAACTTTGGTAGGAACTTAGTGTTTGGTTTCACTCCATAACCTTTTCTTATTGCATTTGGAATTTATTTAGATCAATTTAAGAACATGATTCATCAAAACAACTTTGGTATGAACTTAGTGTTTCGTTTCACTCCATAACCTTGTCTTGCTGCATTTGGAATTCATTTCGGTCAATCTAAGAACAAGATTGATCAAAAAAACTTTGGTTAAGAACTTAGTGTTTTGTTTCACTCCATAACCTTGTCTTATTGCATTTGGAATTCATTTAAATCAATTTAAGAACAAGATTCATCAAAACAACTTTGGTACAAACTTAGTGTTTCGTTTCACTCCATAACCTTGTCTTGCTGCATTTGGAATTCATTTGGATCAATTTAAGAACAAGATTGATCAAAAAAACTTTGGTTAAGAACTTAGTGTTTCGTTTCACTCCATAACCTTGTCTTGTTGCATTTGGAATTCATTTAGATCAATCTAAGAACAAGATTGATAAAAAAAAACTTTGGTTAAGAACTTAGTGTTTGGGTTCAGTCCACAACCTTGTCTTGTTGCATTTGGAATTCATTTAGATCAATCTAAGAACAAGATTTATCAAAACAACTTTGGTACGAACTTAGTATTTTGTTTCACTGCATAACCTTGTCTTGTTGCATTTGGAATTCATTTAGATCAATATAATAACAAGATTGATCAAAACAACTTTGGTACGAACTTAGTGTTTGGTTTCACTCCATAACCTTGTCTTGTTGCATTTGGAATTCATTTAGGTCAATCTAAGAACAAGAGTGATCAAAATAACTTTGGTTAAGAATTTAGTGTTTGCTTTCACTCCATAACCTTGTCTTGTTGCATTTGGAATTCATTTAGATCAATCTAAGAACAAGATTTCTAATTACTCTTGTATGTTCTTTATGATGTGAATTGAAGAATAATATGTTTAATTTCTTAATTTGATAATATTTTGATTGTTTGACCCAATTCATTATTTTAGGTGTGTTCTTGAAAGAGGGTTTTTTCTCTTTCATCTCTGTTTGATTCCTAGTTACTCTTGTAGGCTCTCTGTGATGTGAATTGAAGAATAATATGTATAATTTCTTAATTTGATGATGTTGTGATTGCTTTGGAGCACCTTAAGGATTCTTGTGATACCCTATGAAGGGGATGAGTTAAGGGTGATATAGTTTTAATGATGAATGAAGGATAATGTGTGTTAATTGAATATTATTATATTATTTTATCCATTGATTATGATAAGAGTCATGTATTAAGTGATTGTGATTGTGATTGTGAACTTATGTGAAGGTAAATGTGTATGAGTGTATAAGAAGTCCTTGTACTTATGTGAACATGCATCATAACGTGAGATGGACTTATGTGAACATGCATCATAATGTGAGATCATAACGTGAGATCATTGTGTATCGCTATTGCAATCAAGTGTAATATGTGATTGACACCACATGCATTCCTCATCATAGTGTATATACAGGTACGATATGCATTGCATATGATGCAATTAAGATATGAATATGTTGAGCTTATGGATGATTCCTGTTGAAGTTAAATCAATTTGTTTCTTATTTTTGGATATGGTTAAGTATTGATTAATTGTTTGTTGTATAAAACTATCCTGCAGTCTCTATACACCGCAACCTGAGTGAGATATTTCTCACTCCCTTTGTTTCCTTGTCATGTTTTTCCTTTCGTATTGCAGGTGATCTCCACTTTGATGTTTATGATTTTAGTGGTGAAGCTTAGTGTTCATGGGATTGCTCTGATAGGATATGTGACACCAGGATAGGACTAGAAAATTAGAACTTTTGTTTATTTATTTTTAATTAAGACTTTAGTTGGTTTGTCTTACATAATGTAATGTTATCATTGAATGTGAATCCTTTACCCTATGTACACTATTATTATAGATTTTGTTCTCATGATATATGATGTTCAGTAAAGGGTGTCACAAAATGACCTATTGTTATTTAGGCTACTATTTTTTAAGCTTAGTCTGGCTTAAATCATAGGCCACACAGGTCGGCCCATCGGATCAAACTCATTTTGACAGCTGTAGTTTTAAGAATTCATATTTATGGAACTTACATTAACTCTTTGGTTTTATTTATGGAACCCACCTTCAAATATTATTTTTTTTTATAAAGAAATCACCTAATCAATCCTCAATGATGATGTTTATTACTTAAACACTATGTGCATGTTTAGTTAGGAAATTAAGTTGGATTCAACTTAATTAGAGTTGGAAAAACAATTCATAATAACTTTTATGTTAACTAAAATTTGAGGTAAATTTTGCACAATATTGAGTGGAAATAAAAAGTGTATTTGAGTGTTCAAACAAAGATCCAAACACAGCTTGTATATCAATTACAAACAAAATAAAGAAACGTGTACTAACCCTTAATGAGCAATACATTGAGTTATCTATCTCAGTCACAAGAAGCTCAATAAATATTTAATGTAGATTTTAAACACTCAATATGTTTACAAAATATTTTAATATTGAATTTAATAAATTCAATAAATGTGAGACAAAATTCAAATTAATCATTTATATACTTAGTTGTCGGATGCAAGTTACAAGAAACTTATGTAACGTACATTTTGAGCATTCAATATATTCATTGAAGGTTATATATGTGAATATGGATGACAACATGATGGAAGAGGGACTAGTTTCATTTTCTCATCCTCATCTTTAAAGTAAAAATTCATCTTTATCCTTGTCTTCATATCTAATGAGTATGAAATTTTTTGTTTCATCCTCATTCCCATAAGATAATGGGTATACTTGTACCCCTCTTATTATTTTAAATATTAATTAAATATTTTTTACGCAAAAAAATCACAACAAAATAAACATGATATTATTAAAGATTTAATGTCAAAAGGATACATATTTTCCTTTTCAATGTTAAAAATCGATAAAGAAATTATAATTACATAAATCTTAAATCAAAGTATCAAATATCAATTGGAAAAAGATCAAATAATTATAGAAAATGGTAAAAATGATCAAATGTGGCTTTAGAAATACGTTGCGAAACTAAGAACCAAGAAAATTTTAATATAATACCTATTTTGGTAATTTAAGATGGGGAGAAGTATGAGGACAAGAACAAGTATGTGGATGAGGATGGATATGTACATCTTCATCCTTGTCCCCACACCCAATTTAAAAAATCGGATATTACTCATACATATATTTAGTTAATGTGAGAATTTTTCATCAAAATTAGGATGAATTCGAATAATACCCACGAAATAAATTTATTTATTATTTTTAAAAACAAGATATATGTATATATTTTAATAAGTGTTAATTAATCATACAATAAGAAAAATTCAAAAAATAGTTAATGCGAACTTCAAATATCACAATGTGCTTAGCTGGAATAGGGTTTGAAAATTAATATAAGCACATATTTTTTATGCACTAAGTGTTAAATAGTCGTTTATGCATTGAATTGTTTGTACAAAGTTACGAGAAAATAAATAAATATGTTCAATAATTTTTTTAAGTGAATATATACAAACATACACATCTTAATACATTGAATGTTAACTAATTATAAAAAAAATTTCAACCAATATCTAATACAAATTTCAAATATCTTACTATGTTTACAATTCGATTTGAAAGTTAAGATAAACACATTTTTTTACGAACTAAGTGTTAATTAGTCATACATACACTTCTGATTATATTCCTTCAAAATAATTAATTAAATTTGAATAAAAGTGTGAAAATAAAATTATTATAGCTTAAAATTATAATAATATTTTATTTTTAAAACAAACTTAGAAATATTTTTATACTTTATAAATTTATATAAATAATCTTTGATAATAACTAAAAAAATTTTAGGAAGAAGGAAATGAAAGAGAAAAAAGAGATAAACAAAGTGACAAACTTAAAAGATAGAGTGAGAAGTTTTAGAAAAAAAAGATGAAAAAAAATTTCAACACAATTCAAAATTATTTAAACTAATTTATAAAATATAAGAATGAAATATGTTTAAAAAATTTTTTTAAAATAAAAAATAATTTTAACAAATAGTTTAAAGATTAAAAATATATTTAACTCTTAAAAAAATTAAGAGTTGATTATATTTTTTTATCATTCAAAGTTTCAATTTTTTAAGATTGAAGATAATTATTTATATAAAAACCTCTCTAATTTTAAGAAATTCATGTACGTGAAACTAACACTAAAATATATTATTTATTATAAAAAATCCAACTATTAAAGAAGATATTCTAGAATTTATTTTTTAATTTTAAGAATTCATGTTATGGGTTCACATTAAAATATTACTTTTATTTGTGAGAAACTCAAATAATAAATAATTCTATTAAATTATAAGAAATGGATGTTTGTAGGATTCACATTAAATTATCGCTTTCATTAATAGGGAATTCACTTAAACAATCTTTACTAGGGGTGTCTTAGAGCTTCTTTATTTCAACTGTTATATATGGAATCATAAGGTTAAAACGAGTCTTATAAGACCTCCCAATTTGAGTATTTTAACATGTCATAAAATTTACAATCTAAAATTTTCTTTAAGACCATGAGTCATAAGACCACATTAAAATAATACTTTTATTTGTAAACATCTTCTATTTTAGATGTTTTTTTAGGTTGAATATATATGTTTCATGTAATAAGTGTTTATTGGTCAAACATTATGCATATGTTTGAATTTCAATTAAGAAATTAAGTTAACACAATATTCAAAGAAAACTGAAAGTAGATGCAGGTGTTCCAACAAAAATTCAAATAAAAACACACGTTATATGTCATTACAAAAATAAAATAAAATAAATATGTACTAAGCGTTAATAAGTTACACATCCACATACAGTGAGTTATCTATGTAAGTTACAACAAAAATCAATAAGTACCTACATTATATTTTGAGCACTTAATATGCTTAGGAAATATTTTATTAGTAAATTTATTATATTTATACATTTTAATACATTGAGTGTTACAATAAGATAAATTCAATAAATATCTTAAGGTTAAATATGATTTTCGTCTCTATAAAATACATAATATGTTAAAATAGTTCCTGTAAAAAATTTTCAGTTTGTTTGGTATCTATAAAATTTAAACCTGTTATTTTAGTCCAGTTTTTTAACGGGACGTGACGGAAGTTGACATGGCAAACGGAGTGGTGACGTGTGAGGTGTTTACATTGACACGTGTCGTGACGTGGACGCCCCGTATAAGGAAACCGATTCTGGTGGCAGAATTTGGAAAATCATTTAGGGGTTCGGGGTACGAGAGGGATGAAGTGTTCAATGCAGTGTATTACAAAATATACGCTTCGGCTAAGAGAGGAGGAGCAGCGGGGGGAGCGTTGTTATGGCAGCTTCTGACGGGGGGAATGGAATCTTTCCAAGACGGCTATGGAATCATGCTTGGCCAGAGTTCCTCTACGGCCGATCTCATTGCACGCCAGTCTCAGAAGCTTTATCTGATTCGGAAGATCTTCGCTAGGGTGGAGAACATGCGGCGATGGCGAAGGGGAGGATCCAGAGCCAACAAAGGATTTTCTGGCTCTGGAGGTGGAAACGGAGGCAGTCACGTTGGCAACTGAAACGTATGTCTTCTTTGTTTCGTCTTCACTCCTATACACAATGAAGTAATTCTTTCACACCGTTCTTCCAAACCCTAATTTTGAACCGTACTCACAATAAACCCTAACTCACGACGAAACCCTAATCAAACCCTAATCAAACCCTAATCACCCTAATTCAACCACCTTCTCTCACGATCAAACTGTCATCACCTTGATTCGAGCAGATTCCCTCACTTCCCTCACTGTTACTTTGCAACCCTACTCACTCACTTCACATTCTCGAACACGAATGAGGGGCGTAGAGGAAAACCATTTTCATTAAAATTCGAATTGATTTAATATTAATTAACTTAAAAAATGTATTAAACATTAAAAAAAAGTTATAATTCACGTGCAAACTAAACGTCTACGGGGCGTCCACGTGACGACACGTGTCAATGAAACTTCTCACACGTAGCACTCTGTTAGCCACGTCATCTACCGTTAAAAAATTGGACTAAAATAACAGGTTTCAATTTTATAGATACCAAACAAACCCAAAAAATTTTATAGGGACAATTTTAACATATTATGTATTTTATAGGGACAAAAATCATATTTAACCCAATATCTTAATACAAAATTTAAAGATCAAGATATGTTTAGCTGGAATGTGATTTGAAAATTAACATAAACACATTTCTTTAAGTAATAGGCATTAATTAGTAATTTATATACTTAGTGTCTAATGTAAGTTACAAAAAGCTCAATAAATGTATAATGTAGATTCTCAATGTCATTTGATTCAATTTTTAGTTAAAAATACATTTGAATTAAACATGAAAAATATATGTGATTCACTTTGATTCGATTTGAAAGAAAAAAATTCAAATCAAACCAAACCAATTTGTGTAGTTCGGTTTGGATCGATTTATGCATTTTTTAATTTTTAATTTTTTATTAAATATTTTCTCATTCTTTTCATCTTTTAAATTAAAATATAATAATATAATATAAAATATATTACTCAAAATCTAATAAATATATTGAATAATAACAATTACAAAGGTACACATAAATCCATTTATAATCAGATAAGGAAAAGATACAAATATATCATATTAGAAATTTTTTTTAAGTATTTCACTCATACAATTTATCTAGATCTATAAACCAATCAAAACTTATGAAACTTGGTTGCTCTCATTTTGTCTAAGAGCTAACTTCTATCCATGCTTTGGCTAGTCAATCCACTTTTTTGTGTATATGATCTTGTTGCAATTATGTTTTATCCAATATTTGTTCACTCTTTGTCAAAATATTCCCCTCTTGCCTTACTTGTAAGCACTCTTACTCTAAAGATTTCTAGTATGTTAAAATTAATGACATTCATAGAGTAAAGCGAGAGTGAACACGATGACAAAGTTAAGTGAGGGATTAGATTTGATGACACTACCCTCAAAAAAAGTTGACAACGTTATTGACAATAAAGAAAAATTAAGAAACTCACAAATCAAATTTGTGAAGGAAACGAAATAACTATATAAAGAGATTTAGATTAAAAATTATAATTTACTATTATTCTTATTATTATTAGTAGTATTTTCAGTATTATTATTATTATTATATTAATAATAAAAGAAATACGTTGGTTTGACTTTGTTTATATCAATTTTGAAATTTCAAACCGTAAATGGAACCATAGTTTTTGAAAGAAAAAATTTAAATCAATCCAAAAACTTAACTATTTTTTATGATTCAATTTGATTTAGATTAATTTTCAAATTTTTAGATTAATTCAATTTTCAACCTTCCTAATTTCAAATACTATCAGAAGTCATCAAATACCTAATACTAATTCGAAAATGAAAATATGTTTTGGTGTGGAATATTATTTAAAAATTAATATAAGTACTTTTTAACTAAGCATTAAATATTTATTTATACATTGAACTGTATAGTCACTACAACAAATATAACATTTAGTAACAACATATGTGGTGTGTCACTATAGTTTATACCTACACTTTTTTCAATTGTAGGAATAAATTTCTTAACATATACCTACACTTTTCTCAATTGTGAAAATAAGTTTGTCAACATATACCTACACTTTTCTCAATTGTGAGAATAAATTTGTCATTATATTACAAATGGGTGATCCAATCAATCAAGACCAACAATTTTAGCTTTAAATCAACACCAAATTGATAAATAACAAATAAAAAAACATCTATAAAAATAGTGATATATCAAACACAAATCCTAAAAAAATCATTTTATATACCACAAGAGTCATACTAACTCAGAAATGTTAATCACATGATTTCATGTGAGATATTCACGTTTATTGCATATTGATCATCTTTCGTATGTTACAAATACTAAAAGTAAATGTCCAACTATTATCACTATTAAACACGTTGTTTCCCAGCAATAATGCTCATATGTCCATAAGCATGCAAAATCCACATAATCCACATCATTTATAGCGTATCTGCAATCACATTAGAATTTTTATTTTAGAGACAACTAAGGAAATAATTATGACTTCAAATTAATTTTCAAATCATGATTAATATCACTTAACTATTTCCACTTGTAGTTGTTTGAACATTACCATTAGAATCATTTTGATCACTTCCAACATTAGGCATCTACATAAAAAAATACATCTTTATAAATATCATATTAATGTTAAATTTTTTTTTATAAGTGATCAAATGCAATTGTTAGAGTTTTTACCTCTTGATTTACAACTTGTATAATATCATGAATCTCTTGATCCCCTAAAATCGTGCTTGAAGAAATGATAAAAGATTTCCAAGTAACTTCTCTAATTGTTTGGCATGTGGAGAATCCACCACCTGAAAATGCAAGAAATCATTTAGTAAAATTAAAAGAAAACAAAATAGATCACAATGCTGCAAGGCTGTCCCATCAATTTCTATTTCATCAAAGACAGAGGAAAATCATTTATAAAAGAAAGGGTATTTTACTAACCTTAGTTGAAAGTGAATTAGCAATTCCAGGTGACCATATAAAACAAACCCATGCGAATAAATGAACGAAGAGTTGAATAGATGCCATGAAGAAACGGAATTGATTTTAGGACAGAAGGGAAAGTTAGGGTAAGAGGAGATAACAAGACAAACCCCTGTAAAATATCTCGTTAGATGCAGATTCAGTGAGAAACACAAATACAAAACTTCAATTCAAAAAAAAATTTCACAAACAAATATGCAGATAACACATTGGCACAGTAGAGCTTCAACGCACAACATCTTACCTAGACTCTGATTCTCATAACTATGACAGTGCGATTCGGTCTGGGTTTTCCAGATCCGAAACTTACCTTATAATTGATTGAGGTTGGGTTAGCACCAGAATAGTCATTTCTTAACTCGTCTCAATTTGTTCTCACATGAATTAAATAAAGATAAAATTTAAAACTATGGATAATATTTTGAATAATAACTTCCAATTTAACTTTTACAAATTATAGAAATTTATAAGGAAAAATTAATTTTAACTTTGTACATTATTAGTTACAATTTTCATATATATTGCTGTCAAAGATCATGTTGCAACACATAATAATAAAAAGAAATACAAAATCAATAATTAAATTACATAATGGTCAGCTATAATTCTCTCTAGCACAACTTGTTTGCCTGTTAGAGGTGTTGTGACACTTGTATAAGAGAGATTAAATTTTGTATTTTCAGGGTCATTCTTTATGTTTTTTTCCTATACATATTTGTAAAAGGATCATAGTACCTCAAATAATCTTTATATATATTTATTTATATTCTTTTACCGATAAAAAATTATTAATATTTATAAACTAGTTACTATAAAAGGATAGACAATTTTTTATTATTGTACTAAAAACAAATAATATATATGTTATATTAAAACTATATTTTACTCTTATTATTATCATTATTTTGTTTATTATTTATATTATATACACACACTTTAATTCACGATTGCCACATCTCTAAAACTACCAAAAAGAAAAAGAAACTGGCTCTCCAATTAAGTTCTGGTTTAACTGTAATCTAAAGCAGATTGTGAAGTGCTTTCTAATTATAAGCTATAGTTCAACAGCAAATGGGCTCTTGACTATAGTTTATGGATTGGAGAATATAGCCGGAATAGTCAATAGATATCTTCCCATGTTCAAAATAATCTCTCTTCCTTTCCTATAGCACTGCACCGTGAAGCACTGCGACGAATTAAGCTGTTGCAGAAAGTGAAATGCTAATATGACTGAGTTAAACTCATAGTAACTTAACTTTAAGTTTGTGCACTACTCTTGGGCAAACTTTTACTTGTAGTCTTCACATGATACTACTTTAGTGGTATTCCAAGTACCTTACCATACTTGATGTCAAACATACATACAGTTTCTGGGTAAAAGCCACCAGTGAATCAAGTGAGAACTAAATCCAAGAGTAACACTACAAATAAATTAAACACCCATTGTGGGAAGTTTATTTATTTAGGAAATAATCAGCCATTCTTTTAAAAGACCACAGAACTCTGCAGAGTTCATATCAAAATAAAAAAAACAGAGAGAAAAAGACAGAAGGATCAGTAGAGTTGTGTGCAACAAGAATTTAATTTTAAGAGAGTCTTCCGTGAAGAATGGAACAAGACTAATCAATCCTTTCTCCAGCAAATTTGTAATCGTACCAGTGATAGCAATATAGAAAATAGAAAAACAAAATGCGAACCAAAAAAATTGCAGAGACCGGTTAGCATAATCCTTATAGTCAGAGTTAGTCGAATCCACGTGCTATATGGGCAAAAAATATATTAGGTGAAAATGTACATGAACATACATTGGTTGAAAGGGAATTAGAATTACCCATTCAAGGTTGGCTCAGTGATATCAGTGTTATCCATGCAGTCACTTAGATCAATGCAGTCAGTAGTAGAGCAAGAGGGTAAGCTCTGACTCTGACAAGTGGCGTTGGTAACATCCATACATTTGACCTCTTGCGACGGTGAAGGGTCAGAGGTTCTCTCAGGAGAGAATATCGTCAAAAACAACCTCTGAATCGATACTAGCTGCATTGCTAACTGGCTTTCCTCAATTTTCGTTACCATCTGCAGACAAGTAACAATGATTGACGAAATTTAAAGCACGAAAAATGATAGAGGCAGGAGAGGGAGAAATCAGTGGAAGTAGGAAGACCTTAGGGTTTTCGGATTGAAGGTCGACAAAGAGCAATGGTTGGTGAGAGTTGAAGGTTGAATTGAGAAAGTGCGTTAGTTCGGTTAGGTGAATTAAGTATATCATGTCTTGTATAACCATCAATCGTATATGCTCGAAAATTAGGGATTCCTGGAAGAAGAACTGAAGATGAGATAAGGAACAACAGATAAGAGAATGAGAAGAGGATTCACCTTTTGTGAGAGTTGGAGGAGGGAAGAGAGGTGGTGTTGGAGTTGAGGCATGATTCCGCCGTAGTCTACCATTACAACCGCTCGCATTCTTGTAATCAGAGCAAGCATATCAGCAGCCACGCCATAAAGAGAGAGGAGTGAATTCACTGTGTGCACGTCGAAGCAGTGAAGGGAAAAACAAGAGAGAAAGAGAGAGGAGTGAATTCACCATGTGTGCACGTCGAAGCAATGAAGGGAAAAAGAAAAAAGGCGGAAATGAGAATTGATATTTCCAAACCTATTTCAAAATCAAGGGTACGGGGATTATTAATTAAAAAGAATACTTATTTATTATATTACTTTTTTGGATTTATCTTATTTTTACCAGTTGTATATATGATTTAAATATATTAAGTAAATGTAGGTATTCGTGTTATTAAGTTTTACCAATACTAAATATATGTAAGCATAATTTTTGGATTTTATTTACACTAAATTTGTTTAGGTAACTTTATTACTTATGTAAGTAAAAATATATATAAGTATAGATATTATTTCTTGTAGTGAGTTTAAATTACCAGAAATTTAATAAATATATGATGTTATGTTTAGTGAATATTTTATTAGTGAATTATATATATATATATATATATGCACATTTTAATATAATAAACGTTGGTTAATTCTATATAAGAAAAATTTAATAAATATTTCAAATATATGATGAAATTTGATTATAAAAATTCTTACAAATTAAAATGACATGTGCAATTTACGAAAAATTAAATAAATATCTAATAAAAAATTTGAATACTTTATATACTTAACAAATATTTATTTTTTAAGTACACATTTTGATAGTTTGAAATATTACTAATTAATCATACACTAAGAGAAAAATAACAAATGCAAATTTTAAAATCTCATTGTATTGGGCTTGAATTTGATTTATAAATAAATATAAGAAAAAATTATACACTTAGTCATATATACATTGAATTATATAGTACACATTAAAAAAACTCAATAAATACTTAAACATAGATTTCAAGTACTCAATATTTTTAGCAAATATTTTATCAATGATTTAAATGCAAGTAGATGTTTTGATTGATTGTTAATTAATCATATACTAAAAAAAATCAATAAATAACTCATACAAATTCCTAAAATCTCAATATACTTAATTATAATTTTACTTGTAAGTGAACATAAGCACACTTTTTTTTACATTAAAAGTTAATTAGTTATACATGAGTTCTTTGATGCAAGTTATGTTAAACCCAATAAATACCCAATGTAAATGTAATAATAACTTTTATTGTTAGAAATTTGGTTTGTGAACTTTTTAAAATAATTTCATAAATGTCACATTTTTTCAAAATTAATTTTTACTTTATTCTTTTATACAAGTCATTTTATTCCATATTAAACACACAACAAATATATAATTTAGATAGAGAATGAGTTGAAAACCTCATTAATATATTTTTCAAAATATTATGAACAAAGAATTAATAATTAATATAATTATTAATATGAGACTGTTTGAAAAAATGTTTTATTTGATTTTCTTGAGTAAAGTAAGGTCTCAGCTTTGATAAAACGCATGATTTCATCAAAGATTATCCACCTGATATCATTAAATAAATAAATAACTACAAGTGAGTTCATGTTAATTAGGACAAAAAGAATAGACTATTTTTTCAATAAAAAGATTAAGAAGAATATAATATATAATAAATAATTTAAAATCATTGTTACAATTTATTTTTATTCTTTAAACAAACTTTGATATTTTTTCTAAAAATAACTTTATAAGTTTTAATACCTTTATATATTTTTTATTACTAAAATAAACTTATATTGGTTAAATTGATTTTATATAATATTTTATTTTTATCTACATAATATTCATTGTAATGAGTGGGACAATGAGTTAAATAAATATAACTTCTTTAAACTAAACAACTTCTAACTTAAAAAATAAATTTAAAGACTTTAGAAAATCTTAATTACCTTTTAGTATTATCATTATTTATTTTATTTAATTTGATTAGATTTAATCAAGATTCTCAATTAAAAAATGAATGGACCATGATTGATGAACACCTGTATTTTACCTCCTCTCGTGCCACACTTTTTTTTTAACATGAATCATCTTTAATTGACATATTTAATTTTTTTTAAATTAAAATTTCTAATAAAATTGGTGTTGATAAAAATTTGCTGTGTTTATCTATAATTTTCCAGAATGAATATACGATCACTTTTCACCTAATCGAACAATAAAATTGTTAACAAACAAATATTAACGTTTTTAATTTATATATAATGTAATTTCTAATTAACACAATGAAAATTTATAAAGCTAATAACGTCAATTTCACTTAAAAGGGTTACAATGTTATATTTTTAAAAATTGAAAAGTTTGATTAACAATTAAAAAGTGGAAATTTATAAAACTAATAATGTTCTCTTAGTGTATTATTTTATTATTACTTTTATTTTATATTCTACTTTCTCATTAAAAAGAAAATAAAGAACACTTCTAATGTGTACTCACTAATAAAAACTGATTTGCAAAAAGAGATAAACATGATATAAAAGATATTCATATTCACATTACTTCATAAAATTGAAACATCATCACATTACATAAAAAAAAAATACATTTTACATCAATTTTCCTTTTTCCTTTTTCCTTCTATAGAAAAAGGCAACACAAGACAGTGATATGTCAAGAAACAACAAATACAACCTCTCCACAAATTGTTGTCATACATATCCATAACATTACATTTTGAATCTCACTCTCATAACTACAAATTAAGATATAAATTAAAGTAAATAGAAAGCAAGGTTTGGAAAAATGTTATTTTGTAGATATTGTTGGATAATAATGGTAAAGGTTGGTGGTGAGAAAGCAATGAGAGAAGTAGCACAAAACCCAATTGGTAAATTATGTTAAAACTATGACAATAATGTTTTAATATCCAACATGAGTGTCATGTTGGAGGTTTTTCTTTTGGGGTATATATAGTTATTATTAGTTATACAGAAGAAAACAAATCCAATCTCAAACCAACCAGGTGTTGGTTCTTCAAATGAATATGTTCTTCGTCCCCCACAATTTGTCAACCTATTCACTAATTATAATTATAAACCTCAAAGTAAAAATGAGGTTTTTTATATTACTCACACAACCTTAATAGAGGTATGTGAGTTTTGTTGTTGCATCTTTGTGGGGTTTTGAGTTTTGTTGTTGCATCTTTCAGACACGTGCATGCTTGCAAATGGGCTTCATTTTCACTCTTGGTCTGTTGCAAACTGTAACAAAGCCCAAACAGTGAGTGTTGCTCACGAAACTTCTCAATCTCTCTTCAAACATCTAGTACCTGATTAAACAAAATTATTATTCATTATTGGTTTGATTAAATAGATTTATAAATTATAAATATAATACCCAAATTAATTACTCTCAGATTTGATTAAATTGATTCTGGTTAGATTCCATTAGTTCACAAGTTTAATCCAAATTAATCGTTCAATTTTTACCTTTTGAGTTTTGAAAGTTGATCTGAATTGATAAACATCCCTGATTATATTCCTTTGAAAATGATTAATTAAATTTGAATAAAAGGGTGAAAATAAGATTATTATAGCTTAAAATTATAATAATATAACGCAACAAGAGAATTAGGTGTAAACAAATAGAGCATAGCAAAGCCATGACTCTTTTGAATGACAAAATCTTTAGAAAATTTAAAGAAGGACAAATGAAATCAAATCAAAAACTGTTAGATCGGAAAAAATTACTCTCTCGAATAATTATTAAAAATAATAATGAAATTATTACTTAAAACAAGTTTAGCAGAAAATTGAGGGAACACTTTCAGCTAACTCATGAGTTTATCCTGAAAAATATTTTACTAAAAAGATAAAAAAAAAAAAGAAATAGAATAAAGAGAACAAGATCCAAATCTTAGATTGTTCTTTTGATAGAAAAAAGTAGAATAGAGAAAAAAATCAATAAAAGAAATCGATAAAAGAATTATAAAAAACATGAATAAATAAACACATACCTTTCTCAATATAACAAGTATTCAAAGATAGTTTCACTCAATATTTTTTTATCATCGATCTACTAATCACATCGATATTTTGAAGTTTGATACAATGATTCAGAGACACACCAGACCACCTTTTATACTAGTTTGTGGAGGAGATGTTTAGAAGCTGTCAGTGAAGGTTTTGCAAAGGAGTCAATAATAATTAACAACATTTAATATTTATTTGGTGAAACTAGTTGATGTAGTAATTTTTAATCGAAAAGCTATCTTTGTGTTAATAAAGTAATGGATAATTTATTAGAATATATGCGTTATAAAAGTTAAATATGTTTTTAGTATTTAAAGTATTTATTAAAATTGTGTTTTATTTTTTAGGTAAACTTTGAATTATTTTGTTTTTATAATTTATAAATTCATGTAAATAATTTGTTATAATGTGTCATAATTCACTTTTATTTTTTTATTTTCATTTTTTATAATTTTCTATTTCACTGTTATTTGTCTCTTAAGTTTTTTAAGTTTTTTTCTTTCTCTTCCATCTCATTCTCCTCTCTTTAAGATGTTTTTATTTGTTCCAAATTTAATATATGGACGAAACATAATTTTGACAAATAGTCAAGAAATTAAAAATATATTTAACTCTATAGATAATATGGATCTTAATTATTTGTGACTCCTATTATGCAAGAGTACTTTGAAGACTCCCTATCTACTTTTCCTCCTATAAGACTCCTAGTATGGTGACATGATAATAAAAATAAGACTAGAAGTCTTAAATAAGATCCTTGGTCATAGAATAAATATAATTTTTTTTTCATTAAATACAATTATAATATGAAAGAATTGATAGATTGATACATAAATAATATATTATTAAATGAGGTCTTATAAGATTTTTGTATTATAAGAAAATTAAATATGAAGTTTTAAAAGTCATGTTGTAGGATAAGACTCACAAAAAGTAAATTAAGACCCCTTAACAATAAAGATGTTCTTAACTTCTAATTTAGGACATCTCTATTTCAAGCGTCACAATTTGAGATCTTAATTTACTTTTTTGCAAGTTTTAATATGTAGCGTCAAATAAAATCTCAAATCTTATTTTTATTATCATCACATTTTATAAAAAATTTACAAGATTTAAATCTTGAACTTATGATTTATGCATAATTCCTATGATGAAAATATTTTTATAAGTTTCGAATTGATAAACCAATTTTTTTATCATAGAATTTTTTATAAATTATCTTATAAATAGTTGGTAAATTTAAAATAACATAAAAGATATATAAATAAAATTTATGTGTCTAAAAAAATATATTATTATTAATTATAATTTTAAATTTTTTTAAAATAATTAATTTCTTATTAAACTTTTTATTACTTTTATTTACTTATTAAAAGTTGCATATGATTTTATTTGTTTATTTATATAAATTCAGATAATAAGTATTAATCAAATTTCATTTTATTTACTATTTACACATTTAAATTTATTTATTTCTTGGTTTAAATTATTGTAATATTGACAATTTCCTTTTTACAATTTTTATTAAGTGTAATTTTTACATCATATAATGTAATAAAATAGATGTTATTTTAATTTGTAATATTAAACTTTTTTTCAATTTGAACTACATAGAAAATTAGAAAGTAATAAAAAAAATACTAAAAATAGTAGAATAATATATTGTATCTATAATATTCAAATAAGTTGAATTAAGGATAATAAGAAAATGTATTAAAATATAAGATATAAGAATGGGAAAAAAAATTAAATAAGCTAGAAGCTAACTCAAATAACTTATAGCTCATAAGCTAAAACTTCACAAAATAAACTACTTTAAAGATAGTTACCAAACACTTTTATGTTGTCAAATTAACTTGTAAGCTTGTCAAGTAAGCTAATATTTAGCTTATTGATATTATCAAACACACTCTTAACTAGAATTTATATATAATATCACAAATAGAGTTTTTTATATTTTTTTATCATTAAAAATAATATTTTAATAGAAATTTCATAAATATGAGTTCCTCAAAATTGAATAAAATTATTTATATAATGAATCATCTTCATTTATAAGTAATTCATGTTTATAAATATGAAAATATTATTTTTATTGATAAATTTATGTAAGAAATTCTTGCTCAAGCTACTTCAAATAACTCTTTAATTTTAAGAAATACATGTTCTGTATATTCATATAAAATATTGCTTTTATTAATGAAAAACTGGTGTAAACAACTCCAATAAAAGATGTTATAAGAAACTTTTTTCAATTTTAGGCAACTCATTTGTAGGACCTACATTGAAATATTACATTTATTGATAATAAACTCACCTAACCAACCCTCACTAATGGTGCTTTAAGGAATTCTTTTCAATTTTAAGAATCTCATGTTTCTGATATCTACCTTAAAGTAATACTTTTAGTATTAAGGAACTCATATTAGTTGAACGTACATTAAAATATTATTTTCATTGATTAGAAAATTTTGTTAGAAACTCTCTTTTGACCAGAGTTATTTATAAGAATTGCTAAAAAGTAAAGAATTACTTGAATGTGGGTCGCACATGCATTGTTTAACTTGAAGACAATTGCTAATAGATGGAAGATATTTGCTTATATAAACCATTCTCTTCAATATATATACAACTCTTTTTAAATTTAAGCAACTTGTATGCATATTGAAATAATACTTTTTACTTCTAAGCATATATCATATGTGAGATGTTCTTCCTAAATTGAATATAAGTATAGAGGTTTCATGTACCAATTGTTTATTTTTCAAACACTATGTGTGTTTAGATTTTAGTTAAAAAATTAAGTTGGGTACAACTCAACTAGATTTGAAAAAAAAAAACACGTAATATATTTTGTGTCAACCAAAATTTGAGGTGAATTTTGCATAATATTGAATGAAAAAAGAAAGTGAATTTGAATCTTTCAACAAAAATCCAAACACACCATATATGTCAGTTACAAAAACAAGATGAACTAAGCGTTAACTAGTCATAGAGTTGTCTTTGTAAGTTAAAAAAAAACTCAATAAGTATTTAATAGTGAATTTTAAAATTTCAATAAACACTTTGAAAAATTTTCAAAGATCAAAATATGTTTGTTTAAGTTGAATTTGTTTTCAAGATTAATATAAGCACATTTTTTTATGTAATAAGTGTTATTTATTTATTTAGTTGTTTAGTGCAAGTAAAACGGTCAAAATGGGAGGCTCAGTCTAATCTAACCTAATCCTACGAGTCAAGTTAAATAAATCTAACAGTCCAGTTTGACTTATATTTTAATGTAGACTATAATTTTTTGTCTAGCCTAATCATATATTAGGCTCATGGACCAATGAATCATTTCTAGTCTAATTAAAAACTAAAAAGAATACAATCATGTCCATAAAAATATCATGATATATTATTGTTTAAAAGTCTAAAATTTAATATTTAACAACTACATGCATTACACAACAATATATAATGAAAAGCTTGGGTAAAATATTAATATCTTAATAGAGCAAACTGAATAAAAAAAACTTAAAACACCATAAGAAAAGGTACAAAATATACACTACCTAAAACAAGAGAAACAAAAAACACTTTATCTAATCAATATGAACAACGCAACCTAGCGCCAAGTCCAAACTTATCTTTCTCTGCCACACCATCCAACCTTTATAAGTACTTGTACATTCCTTCCTTGCAATTTTGTTAAACAAAGTCCAAAATTAAAGCACTATTGTGAAAACATAGGGTAATTGATTTTGTCATCAGTCTTTTCTGACTTCCATATATGAAAATTAATACATTAAATAATTTCCTCTTCACACATTCCCTTTGCCTCCATGACACACTTATTTCTTACCTTCCACATACACATACACACACATCAAATAACTATTGTACGAAAGATATTTCTTGATCTAATATTACTTGAAAAAATTATTTTAATATCTTTCACATTCATAACACAACATATGTAATTAAAATAAGATAAAAATTAAGAACAAAAAATTTAACATAAAAGAACAAATGGGTCATCACATTAGCTTGCGGGCTAGGCTGGCCTTTGCCTATGTGGACCTGAAGCCAAACGGATCAGGATAAAAAAACTCTATTTTCTATTTAGGCCACAATTTTTGAAGTTTAGTTGACCTAAATCATAGATCAAGTGAGTCATCTTGTCAGACCAAACTTATTTTGACAATCGTAAGTACAAGTTACAAGATACTTAATAAATTCGTAATGTAGTTTTCAAGCACTCAATATGCTCATAAAAAAAATTATTAAATCGTATACATATGTACATATTTTAATACATTGAGTGTTAATTAATTATACAATAAGGTAAAGTTAATATATACCTAATACAAATTTTAAAGATCACAATTTGTTATACTTGAAACAATTTTATTAATGTCTTCCACATTTATAAAATAACATTTGTAATTAAAATAAAATAAAAGTCAAGAACAAAAAACTTAACAGAAAAGAAAAAATGGACAAGCTCATTAATCTAAAGGACAGTCTGGCCTTAGTCCATATGGGTCTCAAGCCAAATCATTCATGCTAAAAAAGTATATTTCTATTTACGCCACCATTTTTTAAGTCTGGTATGTCCTAAATAATAGGCCAAGTGGGCCGACTGGTCAGACTAGACCTATTTTGACAACCCTAAGTAAAAGTTACAATAAACTCAATAAATTCGTAAAGTAGTTTTTAATCATTCAATACACTCATCAAAGATTTTATCATTGAATCATATATATGTACGCATTTTAATACATTGAGTGAGTGTTAATTAATTATTCTAAGGTAAATTTAATAAATACCTAATACAAATTTGAAAGATTGAAATACGCTAATATGCTTAGCTGGAATAGGATTTGAGAATTAATATAAGCATAATTTAACACACTAAGTATTAAATATTTATTTATGCATTGAGTTGTTTGTGTCAGTTGTGAGAAAATAAATAAATAGGTAACGTATATTTGAAGCACTTCATATATTCAATGAATATTTACATGAGCGTTAACTTAAAATAAGAATAATTCAAAAAATATATAATAAAAAATTTCAAATATCTCAGCATGCTTAGATGAAATTTGATTTGAAAGTTAAGATAAGCATAATTTTTCATGAACTAAGTGTCAATTAGCATAGTTTTTATGAACTAAGCGTCAATTAGCACAATTTTTTATGAACTAAGCGTCAATTAACCTCTTATACACTAAGATGATAGGTGTAATTTACAAGAAACTCAATAAAGCATCTTCAATTGAAGAGTTTCTTATTAATTTAGAAAGTGTGAAATGTGGATCATATAACTAAGTACTCATTCTCCAGAGTTGCTTAGAGAAACAACTATGTCAAACACTTCCATTAGAGATGTTCTAAATGTCAAATAAAAATTTCAAACACTTTATATGATTAACAAAGATTTATTTAGTGAATTAATATAAATACAATGTTATGCAACATCCCAAAAGCTACTACACTTGTCTAAAGTATATATATATATATATATATATATATATATATATTTCAAATTCTAATAAATTAATTCTATGAATTTACATACATGACTAAAATTTAAATAAAAATATATAATAAAAATTTGCTAATCCTACAACAACTATTATTTTAATATTAACATGGGTCACAAAGTATCATATCATCTTTAACCAATTCAATTTAATTATACTTCATAAAAAATTATAAACAACTCATTCTTTTTATAATTTTTTTGTTTAAATTTTATTATATCATAATAAATATTTTTGAGACATTTTTTAATGAGATGTTCTGGGCCTCACATGAGTTGCTTAGAATTAAAAAAAAAACTACTTATAAATAATTCATTTCAATTTATAAGCAACTTTTTTTCAATTTTAACATCTCATGTTCGTGAAAGTCACATTAACATAATAATTTTATTTACTCCTATCTATCGTAGATGTTTTTCATAGATTGAATATAAGAATAAGTTTCATATACCAAGTGTTTATGGGTGAAACATTATATGTTTGAATTTCAATTAGGAAATTAAGTTGGTCAAATATTCAACCAAAACTAAAAGTGGATTTGTGTGTTCCAACAAATATCCAAATCCAAACACGCGTTATGTGTCGTTAAAAAAAATATATGCATTGAGCGTTATAGATACACTGAGTTGTCTATGCAAGTTACAAAAACACTCAATAAGTTTTCAAAGTGAATTTTGAGCACTCAATATGCTTATAAAACATTTTATCCGTGAATTTAATATATCTAGACATTTTAAATATTGAGTATTAAATACAATAAGATAAAATTAATAAATACCTTAATACAAATTTCAAAGATTGAAATATGTTTAGCTGGATTGGGATTAGATAATTAACATATGTAAACTTTTTTATGAAATAAAAGTTAATAAGTCATTTATATACTTAGTAATGCAAGTTAAAAAAAACTCAATGAGTATTTAAGGTAAATTTAGGAATTCAATAAACACCTAATACTAATTTCAAAGATCAAAATATGCTTTTAGGGGAATATGACTTGAAAATTAATATAAGCATTTTTTTATCCACTAAATCTTAAATATTCATTTATGGGTTGAGTTGTCTAGTACATGTTTCTAGAAAATCAATAAATATGTAATGTTACGTTGAGTGAAAATTTTATAAGTGAATTGAATATATTTATATATATTTTAATACATTAAACGTTAACCAATCACATAACAAGATAAATTCAACTAATATCTAATATAAATTTCAAATATATTAGATTGATTAGATGAAATTTGATTTGAATGTTATATAAGCAAATATTTTAATAAATTAAACGCTAATTAGTCTCTTATAAATTAAGATGACATGTGCAAGTTACAAGAAACTTGATAAATACCTAATGAAGATTTTAAACATTTAATATGTTTAGCAAAAACTTATTTAATAAAATAAATATACATACACATTTTGATAGCTTAGAACATTACAACTCATTCATTAAGAAAAATAAATAAATATATCAAATACAAATTTCAAAAGTCTCAATATATTAAACTAAAAATTGATTTGTAAATAAATGTAAACAAATCTTTTTATGCACCAAGTGTTAGTTAGTCATACATATATTGTTTACGACAAGCTCAATAAATACCTAATATACATTTTAAACCCTCAACATGTTTAACAAATATTTGATTAGTGATTTAAATGTAAGTACATGTTTTAATAGATTAAGTGTTAATTAATTATACACTAAAAAAATCGATAAATACCTTGTACAAATTCTTAAAATCCCAATATATCTAGTTATAATTTTAATTGTTAGTGAACATAAGCACACCTTTTTTTTACATTAAGAATTAATAAGCCATTCATATGATGAGTTCTTTGGTGTGAAACTCAATAAATTCCTAATAAAGATGTAAAAATTATTTTCGTTGTTAGAAATTTGGTTTATGACTTTTTAACTTTAATAATTTGCAATTATAACTATCATTTCACACTTTTTAAAAATTTAATTTAATTTTATTCTTTTATATAAGAGTCATTTTATTCAGTATTAAACACATAATAAATATATCTCTTAGAGAATGTGTTGAGACCTCATTAATAGATTTTTCAAAGAATATCATAAAAACAACAACTTTGTTGACATGGCTAAATAATTGAACACGTACATAACCAATCATTCTCTGATCATCTTTACAATAATATATCTTCATATATACAATCTGAATCTCACTCTCATAACCAATTTCTAAATTAGGTTTTTCTCATGGGAGTAGCCACTATTAGTTTTATAGCAGAAAATAAATCCATTTTCAAACCAGGTGTTGGCTCTTCAAAAAAGAATTTATGTTCTTCGTCCCCCACAATTTGTGAACCTATTTATGTATTTATTTACAGAACCTTTTATAATATTCACACAACCTTAATTGAGGTATGTCAATACTGTTGTTCTGTCATTGTGGGGTATTGAGTTTTGTTGTTGCATCTCTGGGATTCCTTCATTGTAATTACAATCGTTTGATTCTGGAAATAAGATCTTGATCATTTGTTGTTGTACTGGAACAAAACCCACACAGAGAATGTTGCTTATGAAACTTCTGAATCTGTCTTCAAACATCTAGTACCTGGTTAAACAAAATTATTATTAAAATTATATTTTTTTTAAATCTGGAATGTTTTTGTTGCAACAATTTCTATTCATCTGCATGGTTTTGATAAAAATATTTATTATATAGTAATACTTTAATAACTTTCAATATTTATAATAAATTATAATTAAAACCATTTTTAATATGGCCAAATTGCCAAATTAATAACTTTTTTGAGAAAAATATTTATAATGTCGTAATTAATTTGATCAAGAATGAATTGATTTGGTTCTAATCTATTGGATCTTCTATTATATAATAATATAACCAAACAAGATAATTAGGTGTAAACAAATAGATTAGCAATGACTCTTTTTCAATGACAAAATCTTCAGAAAATTGAAAGAAGGACAATTGAAATCAAATCAAAATTATGTTAGATCGGAAAAAAATTACTATCATGAATAATTATTAAAAAAAATAGAGAAATTATTACTTAAAACAAGTTTAATGGAAAATTTGAGGGAACACTTGTAGGTAACTCATGAGTTTATCCTGAAAAATTATTTTACTAAAAAGAAAAAAAAAACAAATAGTATAAATAAAACAAGATCCTAATCTTAGATTATTCTTTTAATAGAAAAGATATATTCAAGAAAAAATCAATACAAGAAATCGACAAAAGAATTATAAAGAAGACACGAATAAATAAAACACATACCTTTCTTAATCAAACAAGCACTGAACTATAGTTTTACACAATTTTTTTTATCGTAGATCTGAGTACACTAACCATATCTATATTTTCAAGGTTTATGTTACAATGATTCACATACACACCACACCCCCTTTTATACTAGCTTTTGGAGAGATTTTTAGAAGTTCATTAATTGCTTAATGAAGGTTTCGAGAAAACAGACAATAGTATTTAATATTTATTTGATAAAACTAAGTGATAAAATTATTTTTAGTTGTCAACTCTATCTCTATTGAAATGATATTTTATTTTATTGTATGTTACATATTTTAAAAATTTTATTTATTTATTTTTTGGGTAAATATGTTTTTAGTCCTTGAATTATTTGTCAAAATTGTGTTTTCTCTGTAAGACAAACTTTAGACTTATTTGATTTATAAACTCGTATAAATGATCCTTGATTATGTGTCAGAATTCATTTTTATTTCTTTATTTTCCTTCTTCATAATTTCCTACTTCACTATCATCCGTCTCTTAAACTTTTTTTACTTTTTTTTTATTTTCTCTCCTTACAGTTGTTTTTATTTGTCATCGATGATCATTTACACCTGTTTATAAAGTATAAGGACGAAATATGTTCAAAGTTTACTCCATGACGAAACACAATTTTGACAAATAGTTCAGGAACTAAAAATATATTTAACCCTTTATTTTTTAATGTAAGAGTTTTATGAAATTTCGTTAAATGATATATTATTTACACATCAATTTAAAAAGTTTCTAACACAATAGTTACATTTAATGTAAAATAATATTTTTTTTATTCTATGTAGAGTGAGATTTAAGACTTGGAGTCTTATTTCTATTATCATGATGAGTCATATAAAATTAATGTTTTAAACTTATGACTTAAGTCTTGAACTTATAAATGTGTATACGAGTCCAATAATGGAGATGCTTTATGCTTCCTCAAGGAATTTTTAACATCTCATTTATAAATTTTTTTTCTTCCCTCTTAATTAATAATTAATATATATTAAATATTTATTTCTATATAGAAAGAATATTATAAAAATCTTATGAGAAATATAGACAAAATTTTATCTTTATAAAAAAGTTATTTCATTTTATAATACACTTTAATTTTAATTAAATATATTTAGATATACTTTTATAAATTGATATTATTTAGAATAATTAAATAAAAAGTTTAATATAATTTATTTTAATTATGTAAATTTTTATTTATTATTCATGTTTATATATTATCCATAATATTATTTTTTTTAATTCATTAAAAAATATTGTATGAGTTATAAAAAATAGATGTACTTATAAATAATCTTCATTAAAACAAAAATTGTTAAAATATAATATAAATTACCTATGAGTGATATCACATGGTATAATCCATTTAAAATTGATGAAAATTATTTATAAGTCACTTCTATTATAGATCTCTCTTATATAAATAAAATCGGTGTTTCTAAATAAAAATCTATTATTATGTAGTTATAGTTTTAGATATTTTAAATAATTAAATTATTATTAAACGTTTTAGTAATTTTACTTATTTTTAAAAGTTATATATATATATATATATATAATTTGAATTAATTATTTCATTTAAATAAATTCATTTAATCAGTATTAATCAGATTTAATTTTTAGAAATTTAAATTTATTTATTTCATACTTTAAACTATAGTTATGATGAATTTCTTTCACAATTTTTATTGAATGTAATTTTGACATAACATCATATAATAAAATATTTGTTACTTTAATTTATAATATTAAATTTTTTTTTAATTTGAACTACATAAAAAATTAAAAAATAACTCCAAATAATACTAGTACAATAATTAATTATGTCTATAAGATTGAAATAGATAGTAATAAATAAAATGAAATTAAAAATTATAAAGATAATAAATGTAACGTCCCAAGAAATCGCTATTTTTATTATACTTAGTATGCAAATGTAACTTGTATTAACTGATAATAAAACACATTATATATAAAATTTGTATTTGTATTCAATACAAAAGGGAATCTCTACTAGTACAAAATTCTATTATAAGAAATAAAAACATATATAAATATATGCGTATAACTACTATTTCATCTTCCAATATAATCCTAGGACTCCGAAGCATCCCACTCACCTATTAAGATATCTGCTCCCGTGTAGCAAAACACGATCATCGCATGCCAAACAATCGGCAATTGTAGGGTAAGCTAATCATTCAAAAATATAACAACACAAAATAATAACATCATGTAGTATTCATCATCATATCATTCTCATGCACATTCATCATAGAACATACTTAAATGCTTTAAAATTTAATGCATCTTTAATAATTGAAAAGTAACAACACAAATCATATTATCATGTAATACACATACTCACAACATTCTCATTAACACACATAAGTAGATTATGGGCACCAACCCTAGGCTCTACTCAGCCCCACACAAACATATCAGTAGATTATGGGCACCAACCCCAGGCTCTACTCGGCCCCACACAAACATATCGGTAGATTATGGGCACCAACCCCAGGCTCTACTCGGCCCCACACACAAACATATTGGTAGATTATGGGCACCAACCCCAGGCTCTAATCTGCCCCACACACAAACATATCGGTAGATTATGGGCACCAACCCCAGGCTCTACTCGGCCCCACACAAACATATCGATAGATTATGGGCACCAACCCCAGGCTCTACTCAGCCCCACACACAAACATATCTGTAGATTATGGGCACCAACCCCAGGCTCTACTCGACCCCACACACAAACATATCGGTAGATTATGGGCACCAACCCCAGGCTCTACTCAGCCCAACACACAAACATATCGGTAGATTATGGGCACCAACCCCAGGCTCTACTCGGCCCCACACAAACATATCAGTAGATTATGGGCACCAACCCCAGGCTTTACTCGGCGCCACACACAAACATATCGGTAGATTATGGGCACCAACCCCAGGCTCTACTCGGCCCCACACAAACATATCGATAGATTATGGGCACCAACCCCAGGCTCTACTCAGCCCCACACACAAACATATCTGTAGATTATAGGCACCAACCCCAGGCTCTACTCGACCCCACACAAACATATCGATAGATTATGGGCACCAACCCCAGGCTCTACTCAGCCCCACACACAAACATATCTGTAGATTATGGGCACCAACCCCAGGCTCTACTCGACCCCACACACAAACATATCGGTAGATTATGGGCACCAACCCCAGGCTCTACTCGGACCCACACAAACATATCGATAGATTATGGGCACCAACCCCAGGCTCTACTCAGCCCCACACACAAACATATCTGTAGATTATGGGCACCAACCCCAGGCTCTACTCGACCCCACACACAAACATATCGGTAGATTATGGGCACCAACCCCAGGCTCTACTCGGCCCAACACACAAACATATCGGTAGATTATGGGCACCAACCCCAGGCTCTACTCGACTCCCACACACAAACATATCGGTAGATTATGGGCACCAACCCCAGGCTCTACTCTACCCACACACAAACATATCGGTAGATTATGGGCACCAACCCCAGGCTCTACTCGACCCCACACACAAACATATCGGTAGATTATGGGCACCAACCCCAGGCTCTACTCAGCCCAACACACAAACATATCGGTAGATTATGGGCACCAACCCCAGACTCTACTCGGCCCCACACACAAACATATCGGTAGATTATGGGCACCAACCCCAGGCTCTACTCGACCCCACACACAAACATATCGGTAGATTATGGGCACCAACCCCAGGCTCTACTCGGCCCCACACACAAACATCATAGGTCATACATAACCAATCAATTTTTCTCAATTTTATTTAGAGATAATAATCTAAATTTATAAACAAGAATAGGATCGAGACCAAAACCCTTTAGGGAAAGAAACTTTCGTTTCTACCCCTCAAACAAATTTTCCATTCCACTGATTTTTAACAAACATCCAAATATCAACTTAAACATCATAAACAATACCAAAAACAAGGTTTTTCACACATTACACTCAATACAACAATAATATACAAAACATACTAATTTTATATATATAACATTAATTTTCTTAATATCAATTTATATATTTTTGAACATTAACTTCCCTAACCTGGATTTTTGTTTATTCCTTGCTCGGATGGAAAATTGCAATCCTAATCCTTAGCTCATCTTTTATCTCAAAATCCTGGATAACATCTCCCCATAAAGAGAATTGATTGAGAAAAATCTTCAAAAACCATAAACTTTCCAGAAGAAAATTCTCAAGAATAAACGGACTTAGACTTACTCGTTCACAAAACTAATCGGATAGGACTCTTTCTTACACTGTTAGCCTCTTATTGCTTCTTCTGGATCTAGAAACCATTAGGATTTCAGTATCTAAACCTTAGGGAGAGTGTAGAGAGGGAATAGAGAGAATAGAAAGAATAGAGGTAGAGAGAATAGAGGTATGTGAAAACAAACTACCCAACTAGCCCATTTTTATTTTATATTGTATTATCTTTATAGTCTGACATCTTTATAATATATAATATATAAAATCTTTATAATATAATATTTGTATAATCAAATATCTTTATAATCAAATATTTTTATAATAAAATATTTTTATAACATAATATCTTTATAATATAATATTTTTATAACTAAATATCTTTATAATCTAATATTTTTATAACTGAACATCTTTATAATATAATATCTTTATGATATAATATTTTTATAACTAAATATCTTTATAATATAATATGTTTATATTCTAATATTTTTATAATTTAAAATATTGGGGTGTTACAATCTTCCCACCATTAAAAATTTTCGTCCTCGAAAATTGACTTACCAACAAACATAAATGGATATGATTCTCTCATTTGGTTCTCCAGTTCCTAAGTAAATTTACCCATCTGGTCATTCTACACCACCTAACCCATGTCATTCATTTTCTCTCAGAGTTGCTTCATCAGAAAATTAATCACTTTTACTGGCTTGATTTCTATAGACGAGTCTTCTCTAATTTGTACATCGTCTTACTCCAAACTATGGACTAGATCATGCACTTGTTTCCTTAATGTTATGTAGATTTTCCAAATGAGGGGACAAAGCCAACTCATAAGCCACTGCACCAATCTTCCAGAGAATTTGATATGGCTCAATGAATTTCATAGTCAATTTCCTAGATTTTATAGTTTGACCAAATCTTATATTAGACTTTACTCTCAGGAAAACATATTCTCCCATATTAAACTCCAAAAGCATTTATCTTCGATTTTTTTATATGATTTCTTCCTACTCATAGTAGTCACCATTTTCTCCCGAATCTCTTAGTTCTTCTTTGTAGTCAGTTGTAACAACTCGAGTCTTACAAACACTTGTTCACCATTATGGTACCAGGATAGAGGTGTCTTGTATTTCTATCCATATAATGCTTTATGTGGTTCTATCCCAATGTTGGCATGATAGTTGTTGTTATAAGTGAACTCCACTAAAGGAAGGATTTCATCTCAGCTCCCTAGATGATCCATTGCACAAAATCTCAACAAATTTTCTAGTGATTATAATTTTCTCTCGAATTGTCTATCTATCTAAGGATGGTAGGCTGAGCTCAATCTTAACTTGGTACTTAGCACTTTTTGTAGTGTCTACTAAAATCTAAAGATGAACCTAGGGTCTCTATCCGAAATGATACTAGACAACACTCCATGCAATCATACTATCTCTTTGATGTACAACGAGGCCAGCATAGCCATGGAAATCCTTAAGTTAACTAGCTAAAAGTGAGCCCTCTTCATCAATTTATCTACAATCACCCAAATCAATTATGCCTTATGATTTCCCATGACAGATGGATAACAAAACCCATAGCAATGTTATCCCAATTTCACTCAAGAATCTCCATCTGTTGTAATATCTCACACGATCTCTAATGCTCCACCTTAGCCTTCTGCTAGGTTAAACGAGCAATAATATATTGAGCAACATCATTCTTCATGACCAACCTCTAAAAGAACTTCTTTAGACCCTAGTATATCCTAGTCATCTCAGGATGTAAACTGAGACGAGTCTTGTACCCTTCTACTCAAGGGATCAACAACTACATTTTACTTTACCTACATGGTAGTTCAGCTAAAAGTCAAAATCTTTTAGGAACTCCATCTTCTCTATCTCATGTTCAGTTTCTTCTGATCAATCAAATACTTCAAGCTCTTTTGGTTACTGAACACATCAAACTATACACCATTCATAATAATGTCTCCAGGTCTTCAAGGCAAAGATAATTGCAACTAGTCCCAATTCGTGGATAGGGTAATTCTTTTCATACACCTTCAACTAATAAGATCCAAAAGTAATAATTTTCTTCTCTTGCATCAATACACAACCTAATCCCAGATAGGAAGCATCATTCTAATCTCAAAGGGTTTACTCAAATTAAGAATTACTAACATAGGGTTATGGTCAACCTTTGTTTCAGCTCTGTGAAACTCTGCTTACCTATGTTGGTCCATACAAATGGTTGATCCTTTCAGGTCAACTGAGTTAATAGAGCCATGATCTTAGAAAATCCTTTTATAAACATGATGTAATAACCAACCAACCGCATAAGGTTCCTAATCTGTAACATTATCTCGGGGCGTTCCCACTACAACACTGCCTCAACTTTAGCAGGATCTACAAAACTTCTCTCAACTTGAAATTTACAAGTTCCAAGAACTGAACTTCTAACAACCAGAATTTATATTTTGACAATTTATTATACAACTTTCTTTTTCTCAAGATATCCAACATTGTTCTTAGGTATACCTCATGCTCCTTACACGAGCAAAAGCAGTTCAGCATCTCATCCATAAACACCACTACAAACTAATCTAGGTATAACGTGGAAATCTTGTTCATGCACTCCATGAACACTACAAGGCATAACTACATACTAATAGTGACCATACTTCATCCCACATCTTCAACCTTCACTCTGATATGATGAAAGTCTGATATCAGATCAATCTTAGAGAATACAACTGTTCCATACAACTAATATTACAAATCATCAATGAAAAAAATACTTATTCTTTATAGTGAGTTTGTTGAGTTGCTTAATCAATGCACAATCTTAATGACCTATCAGACATAACTAACACCTAATTTTCATATATGTTTATTTCTAGTTCTCTAGGAAAATATGTGGCTAAATGGTTTTTCATCACTATCACACATCTAACACACATAAAGGACATCATCATCATACCAAATGTTGGTGTAACACCAACAAATCACATTACAACTTCAATGGAAGCTACAATTACTTCACACAAGCACATGACACAAGAGAGTGTGTCTCTCCATAATCATACATCATATAATTATTTATGAGATATCCTCATAATTAAGACAGAAATTCATCCTGATTTAGTTATGAGTGTGCACCCTCATTACTTAATCCAGATTCCTTCCTTCCTTAATATGTTTATATCTATTAAAAACAACAATCTCATTCCAATGAAATTGAGATCAATTTCCCTATATACAACAAACTAGCATGGCAAACCAATCCCCTTAGGTCAATCCTAGGAAAGAACTGCTTTGATACCATTATTGTAACGATCCAAGAAATCGCTACTTTTATTATACTTAGTATGCAAATGTAACTTGTATTAACTGATAATAAAACACATTATATATAAAATTTGTATTTGTATTCAATACAAAAGGGAATCTCTACTAGTACAAAATTCTATTATAAGAAATAAAAACATATATAAATATATGCGTATAACTACTATTTCATCTTCCAATATAATCCTGGGACTCCGAAGCATCCCGCTCACCTATTAAGATATCTGCTCCCGTGTAGCAAAACACGATCATCGCATGCCAAACAATCGGCAATTGTAGGGTAAGTTAATCATTCAAAAATATAACAACACAAAATAATAACATCATGTAGTATTCATCATCATATCATTCTCATGCACATTCATCATAGAACATACTTAAATGCTTTAAAATTTAATGCATCTTTAATAATTGAAAAGTAACAACACAAATCATATTATCATGTAATACATATACTCACAACATTCTCATTAACACACATAAGTAGATTATGGGCACCAACCCCAGGCTCTCCTCGGCCCCACAAAAACATATCGGTAGATTATGGGCACCAACCCCAGGCTCTACTCGGCCCCACACAAACATATCGGTAGATTATGGGCACCAACCCCAGGCTCTACTCGGCCCCACACACAAACATATCGGTAGATTATGGGCACCAACCCCAGGCTCTACTCGGCCCCACACACAAACATATCGGTAGATTATGGGCACCAACCCCAGGCTCTACTCGGCCCCACACAAACATATCAGTAGATTATGGGCACCAACCCCAGGCTCTACTCGACCCCACACACAAACATATCGGTAGATTATGGGCACCAACCCCAAGCTCTACTCAGCCCCACACACAAACATATCGGTAGATTATGGGCACCAACCCCAGGCTCTACTCGACCCCACACACAAACATCATAGGTCATACATAACCAATCAATTTTTCTCAATTTTATTTAGAGATAATAATCTAAATTTATAAACAAGAATAGGATCGAGACCAAAACCCTTTAGGGAAAGAAACTTTCGTTTCTACCCCTCAAACAAATTTTCCATTCCACTGATTTTTAACAAACATCCAAATATCAACTTAAACATCATAAACAATACCAAAAACAAGGTTTTTCACACATTACACTCAATACAACAATAATATACAAAACATACTAATTTTATATATATAACATTAATTTTCTTAATATCAATTTATATATTTTTGAACATTAACTTCCCTAACCTGGATTTTTGTTTATTCCTTGCTCGGATGGAAAATTGCAATCCTAATCCTTAGCTCATCTTTTATCTCAAAATCCTGGATAACATCTCCCCATAAAGAGAATTGATTGAGAAAAATCTTCAAAAACCATAAACTTTCCGAAAGAAAATTCTCAAGAATAAACTGGACTTAGACTTACTCGCTCACAAAACTAATCTGATAGGACTCTTTCTTACACTCGTTAGCCTCTTATTGCTTCTTCTCGGATCTAGAAACCATTAGGATTTCAGTATCTAAACCTTAGGGAGAGTGTAGAGAGGGAATAGAGAGAATAGAAAGAATAGAGGTAGAGAGAATAGAGGTATGTGAAAACAAACTACCCAACTAGCCCCTTTTTATTTTATATTGTATTATCTTTATAGTCTGACATCTTTATAATATATAATATATAAAATCTTTATAATCTCATATCTGTATAATCAAATATATTTATAATCAAATATTTTTATAACATAATATCTTTATAATATAATATTTTTATAACTAAATATCTTTATAATCTAATATTTTTATAACTGAACATCTTTATAATATAATATCTTTATGATATAATATTTTTATAACTAAATATCTTTATAATATAATATGTTTATATTCTAATATTTTTATAATTTAAAATATTGGAGTGTTACAATAAAGACATATATTAAAATATAAAGTATAATAATAAAATAAAATTAAATAAGTTCCAAGCTAAGTAAAATAGCTTATAAGCTAAAAATTCCTACTTTGAGATATTTAGTAAACACTTTTGTGTTTTCAAATAATTATTAAACACTTTTGTATAGTCAAAAAGCTGGTCTAATAAGTTAATATCTAACTTATTGGTATTATCATGCACACTCTTAACTAAAATTCCTTTATAATATCACAAATAGAGTGTTTATATTTATTTTATTATTAAAAGTAATATTTTAATAGAGACTTTATAAATATGAGTTCTTTAAAATTGAATAAATTATTTATATAAGAAATCCTATTCACTTTTATGAAACTCATGGAATCCACATTAAACTATTGTTTTTATAAATTAGAAATTCATGTAAGAAATTCTAGATATCTTAAATAACTCTTAAATTTTAAGAAATAATTTGTGGGGTCCATTTTAAAATATTAATTTTCTTGATAAAAACTTATGTAAACAACTCGTATATAGGGATGACAATGTATGTGGACGTGTAGGTTCACAGGCCCACAACTTTACAAGATGAACTAAATTGTTTAGCCTGCAATTCTTATGTAAGTCGATCCGCTTCAACCTGATTTGCCATCCTTTTCCTATAAGAGATGCTATAAGAAAGTCTCTTCCATTTTAAACAACTCATGTTGTAGGACTTACGTTGACATATTTGATAATTAATTCACATAATCAATCCTCATTATTGATGCTTAAGAAATTCTCTCATTAATGATGCCTTAAGAAATTCTCTTTAATTTTAAAAAACTCATGTAGGTGGGATCTATAATAATTTTAACAATAAAGAACTCATATTAGTTGAATCTATATTAAAATATTTTTTTCATTGATAAGAAACTCTTGTTAGAAACTCTCTTTTATTAGAGCTGGTTATATGAATTGCTAAAAAATTAAATATTATTTTAATATGGATCATACATGCATTACTTAAATTGAAGACAATTGCTTATGGAAGATAGTTGCTTATATAAATCATTCTCTTAAAATGTATAAACAACTCTTTTTAAATTCAAATAACTTTGTATGCGTATTGAAATAATACTTTTTATTTATAAGCATATTGTATTGGAGATGTTCTTCTTAAATTGAATATAAGTACAGAGGTTTCATGTACCAAGTGTTTATTTTTCAAACATTATGTGTGTGTTTAGATTTTAGTTGGAAAATTAAGTTGGGTACAACTCAACTAGAATTGGAAAAAATTCATAATAAATTTTATTTCAACTAAAATTTGAGGTGAATTTTCCACAATATTGAATGGAAACAGAAAGTGAATTTGAGTGTTCCAAAAAAAATAATCCAAATACACAATATATGTTGGTTAAAAAAATATCTTCTAAGGCTTAACTTGTTATATATATACATCGAATTGTCTTTGTAAGTTAAAAATAAATAAATATGTATTTAATGTAAAGACTTTGAGCACCTAATATTCTTACTAAAGATGTTAATAGTGAATTTAATAAATTCAATAAATACTCGGAACAAATGTTAAAGATCAAAATACATTTAAGTGAAATTTGATTAAAAAATTAATATAAGAACATTTTCAATAAGTGTTATTTAGTCATTTATTCATTTAATTGTCTAGTGCAACTAGAATAGGAAAAAACGAGTGGACCTAACATAACCAAAAAATCTATTAGTCCATGGGTTAATGAGACATTTTTTTCCTAATTAAAAATTAAAAGGACATATACATGCCAAAAACTAAAACAAAAAGTGTGTGCAAAACTGTTTAGAACTCAATAAAGCAAATTGAATCTAGAAAAATCTGAAAACACCATAAAAAAAAAGGGGTACAATACCCTACCGAAAACAAGGGAAACAAAAAAAAAACATTATTTCTAACCAATAAGAATAATAAAACCTAACGTTGAGTCCAAACTTATCTTTCTCTACCACACCATCCAACCTAACTTTTAATAAGTACTTATATCCTTTTTTCTTCCAAAATTAAAACACCATTGTAAAAACATAAGGCAATTGGTTTTGTCTTCGACCTTGTACCGCTCCCATATATGAAAATTAATATATTGAATAAGTTTTTTTTTGCACATATTTTTTATCTCCATGATACACTTATTTCTTACCCTCTACACACACACACACCAAATAACTATTGTCATAAGATATTTCTTGATCTAGTATTATTTGAAACAATTGTACTAATGTTTTTTATATTCATAATATAACATGTGTAATTAAAATAAAGAAAAAATTAAGAACAAAAGAATTAACATAAAAGAAAAAATGGATTAGTCTATTAGCTTACGATTCAGTTTAGCATTGACCTTGTGGGTCTCGGAGCAAATGGATCAGACTAAAAAAGTCTATTTCTATTTAGACCATCATTTTTTAAGTTTGACTAATCTAAATCATAAGTCATGGTGGTTGACCATTGGATCAGACCTATTTTGATAACTCTAAATGCAAGTTACAAGATACTTAATAAATTCGTAATGTATTTTTTGAGTACTCAATATGGTCATCAAAGATTTTATTAGTGAATCATATCCATATCTACATATTTTAATACGATAAATATTAATTAGTTAAACAATAAGATAAATTTAATAAATACCTTATACAAATTTCAAAGATTGCAATATTTTAATATGCTTAGTTGGAATAGGATTTAAAAATTAATATAAGCACATTTAAATATTAAATAGTTGTTTATACATTGAATTATTTGTGTAAGTTACGAGAAAATAAATAAATATGTAACTTATATTTCGAACATTTCATATATATTTAATAAATATTTTATTAGTGAATTAAATATATATGTGCACATTTTAATGAGCGTCAGCTAATCATACAATAAGAGTAGTTCAAAAAATATATAATAAAAATTTCAAATATCTTAGTTTACTAATTTGATTTGAAACTTAAGATAAACACAATATTTTTATGAACTAACCATCAATTAGTCTCTTGTACACTAATATAATAGGTGTAATTTACAAGAAACTAATAAAAAAAAGTACTACACTTATCTAATATATATACATAAATTCTAAACAAATTAATTCCCTTTTGGTAGGGATTTACATACATGACTAAAATTTAAATCCATAAAATAAAAATTACCCTTCTCTTACAATTACAATAACTATTATTTTAATATTATTTTAACGTGGATATGTCATATCATCTTCAAGCAATTCAATTTAATTCTATTTCATAAAAAATTATAAACAACTTAAAAAGCAACTTATTATTTTTATAACTTTTTATTTAAACTTATCATAATAAATATTTTGGAAGCATTTCTCAATGAAGATGTTTTGGATTCGCATGAGTTTTCTTAGAATGGAAGAAATTTGTTTATATAGATAATTCTCTTCAATTTATAACCAAATCCTTTTCAATTTTAGCAACTCATGTGTGAAAGCCACATTAAATATAAGAATAGGTTTCATGTACCGTGGGTTTATTAGTCAAACATTATCTGTATGTTTGAATTTCAGTTAGGAAATTAAGTTGGCAAAAATTTAACAAAAATTGAAAGTGAATTTATGTGTCCCAACAGAAGTCCAAATCCAAACACACGTTATATGCCATTAAAAAAAATAAAAATAAAATATGAACTAAGTTTTAATAAATTATACATAGAGTGAATTGTCTAAACAAGTTACAAAAAGACTCCATAAGTTAACAAAGTGGATTTTGAACATGCTTGCAAAAGATTTTATTAGTGAATTTAATATATTTATGCATTTTAATATATTGAATGTTAGATAATCATACAATAAGATAAATTTAATAAATACCGTAATACAAAGTTCAAAGATTATGTTTAATTAGAATTAGATTCGATAGTTAACATGAACACATTTTTTTATGAAACAATAGTTAATTAGTCATTTATATACTTAGTTGTCTAGTGAAAGTTAAAAAAAAATCAATGAATGTATAATATATGTTGGAAGATTCTAAGGAGGAGAATGAGTTACAAACAAGTCACATAAGTATGTATGACACCACTTTTAATCCAAAACCTCAAGACAATGAGTTTGTAGGTCTTTTCACTTATATGGTTTCAACTTTCCCAATCTTACCCAATGTGTGAGACTCCAACTCATTGATATTCTAACAATCTCTCCCTCCAAGTGTGAGTTCATTCACATTGGTACACTCTCCCTTTTTAATCATGAGTACCTTCCTGGTTGGGATATCTCACCTCACTGGCAGCTCTAATCTAGGATCCCTAACCTATGATACTCCATCTCACTGATGATCCTATTTTGAGATACCTCACCTAGGTACTCAGTTCGAACCTGTACTTTGATACCACTTGTTGGGAGATGCTAAGGAGGACAATGAGTTACGAACAAGCCACATAAGTATCTGTGACACCACCTTTAACTCAAAACCTTAAGGCTATAAGTTTGTGGGTCTTTTTATTTATATGATGTTCAACTTTTCTAATTCTACTCAATGTAAGAGACTCCAACTTACACTTGTATCCTAACAATGTAAGTTTTCAACACTCGATAAATTCAACAACCTAATACTAATTTCAAAGAATAAAATATGCTTTGGTGGAATATGATTTGAAACTTAATATAATCACTTTCTGTGCACTGAGCCTAAAATATTTATGTATGCTTTGAATTGACAAGTACAAGCTCAATAAATATGTAATGTTACATTGAATGAAGATTTTATAATTTAATTGAATATATATATATATATATATATATATACATTTTTAATATATTAAGCTTTAACTAATCATATAATAAGAGAAATTCAACAAATATCTAATACAAATTTAAAATATATTAAAATGCTTAGATGAAATTTGATTTGAACGTTAATATAAGCACATTGTTTTATAAACTAAACACTAATTAGTTTCTCATAATTTAAAGGTGATATGTGCAAGTTACGAACCATAAATATCTAATGAAGATTTTAAGTATTTGATATGATTAGCAAAATTTATTTAATAAAATAAATATATTTACACATTTTGATAGTTTAAAATATTACTAATCCTCATTAAAAGAAAATCAATAAATAAAAAAAATACAAATTTCAAACATCTCTATATTAAACTAAAATTTGATTTGTAAATAAATATATATGAAATAAATATTAGTTAATCATATTTACATTGAATTGCATGACATCTGCATCGATGCACTTTACAAGAAACTCAATAAATATTTAATATAAATTTTAAACACTCGATATGTTTAACAAATATTTGACTAGTAATTTAAATTTAAGTAGTATTTTAGTTCATTGAATGTTAATTAATTATACACTAAAAAAATAAACAACTCATACAAATTCCTAAAATTCCAACATACTAGTTATAATTTTATTTGGAAGTGATTATAAGCACACTTTGTTTACATTGAAAACTAATAAGTCATGTATATCATAAGTTCTTTTGTGCAAGTTATGTAATTTGGTGTGAAACTCAATAAATAACAAATATAGATGTAAAAATTATTTTTATTGTTAGAAATTTGGTTTGTGTTTTTTAACTGTAATAATTTGTAATTATAAATATTATGTTACACTTTTTCAAAATTTAATTTAACTTTATTCTTTTATGTAAGAGTCATTTTATTCAGTATTAAACTCACAATAAATATATCCCTTACATACAGAATGAATTGAGATCTCATTCACATGAATTAACAATTAATATATTTATTTATAAGTGGCTGCTTGAAAAAAATGTTTCATTTGATTTCTTGAGTAAAGTAAGGTCTCAAATTCGAGTTTTGTGACTAAAAATAAAAGTGGTATTATTTCATTATACCTGATATGACTAATTAAATAACTACAAGTAAGTTCATGCAAATTAGAATAAAAAATAATAGACTATTTTCTTAATAGAAAGATTAAGAAGACTATAATATATAATAAAATAATTTAAAATATTAAATTTATTTTTATTCTTAAAACAAACTTTGATGCTTTTAAAATAAAAGTAGCTTTATAAGTTTTTAACTCTTTTTTTTTTATTACAATAAACTTATGTTGATCAAATTGATTTTATATAATATTTTATTTTTATTTATATAATATTCATTGTAATGAGTGGGAGAATGATTTGAATAAATTTAATTTTTTAAACTAAACAATTTCTAACTTAAAATAAATTTAAAATCCTCATAAATTCTTAATTACCTTTTAATTTCATTATTTATTTACTTTATTTAACTTGATTAAATTTAATCAAGTTTCTCAATTAAAAGAATGTATATCATTCTTTATTAGAGTTTTCAAAATGGATAGTTTCATCTAGTTTAATATAATTTTATAGGTTAAATTAACAAAATTTTATCATTTAACTTGTTTTTTAAAATGAATTATAATTTTTTTATGTATGGTCTATATGTTAATTAAACATTTTTAATTAAATTAAAAGAATTATAAATTTTAAAAAAATTAATAACTAAATATATTATATAATAATATTATATATTTTAATTCAATATTATTTAAAATAATATTATTAATAAATTTGATATCTCTATATAACATGAATAATTAAAATAAAATAAAAATTATATAAAAAATTAATATAAAAGAAAATATAGATCAACCAAATAATTTATAGACCAACTAAACTTAACAGATTTCATAAAAAAATTAGACTAAAGAAAACTAATTTTTATTTTACGACAATTGTCAATAACGAATGTATTTTTCACATAATCAAACAATAAAACTGTTAACATTTTCAATTTATAGATAATGTAATTTCTAATTAAAACAATGAAAATTTATAAAAGTACTCATGTCAATTTCAATCAAAATAGTTACATTATTATATTTCTAAAAATTGAAAATTTTGATTAACCATTATAAAAGTGAAACATTATAAAACTAATAATGTTTTCTTAGTGTATTTTTTTTTGCTTTCATATTCTACTTTCTCATTATAAAAAAAAAATAAAGAACGCTTTTCTCATTAATAAAATTTGATTTACAAAAAGAGATAAACATGATATAGGCAGATATTCACATTCACATTACTTCATAAAATTGAAACATCATCGCATTACATAAAAATAATACATTTACATCAATTTTCCTTTTTCTTTCTATAGAAAGAGGCAACACAAGACAATGATATGTCATGAAACAACACATACAACCTCTCCACAAATTTGTTGTCATACATATCCATAACATTACATTTTGAATCTCACTCTCATAACTACAAATTATGATATAAATTAAAGTAAATATAAACAAAGTTTCTAAAAAATGTTATTTTATAGATATTGTTAAATAATAATTGTAAAGGGCTAAAACAAATCCATTTTCAAACCAGGTGTTGGGTCTTCAATGAATTTATGTTCTTCGTCCCCCACAATTTGTGAATATACTTATAATTTTATATTCTTATATAAAATAATTTATCCCAAAAACCTCAAAATAAAAACCAGGTTAAACAATTATATAGAAAATAATTACATAATTATCTTCTATCTTATGTTTAATTCTGTTTATACTTGAGGTATATTACAGAACATTTTTATATTATTAACACAACCTTAACTTAGCTATGTCAATACTGTTGTTCTGTCATTCTGGGGGTATTGAGTTTTGTGGTTGCATCTTTGGGACTCCTTCATTGTAATTACAATCGTTTGATTCTGGAAGTGAGATCTTGATCGTTCATGGTTGTAAATGGGCTTCATTTTCACTCCTGGTCTGCTGCGCACTGGAACAAAACCCACACTGTGAATGTTGCTTATGAAACTTTTGAATCTGTCTTCAAACATCTAGTACCTGATTAAACAAAATTATTATTTATAATTAAATCTTTAAAAAATTTAGACTATTTGGCTAAAACAATCTCTATTCAGCTGCATAATTTTTATAAAAACTGTTTATTATAATATTTATAATATCATAATTAAGTCGATCAAGAATGAATTGATTTGGTTCTAATCTATTGGATCTTCTATCATATAATAATATAACCAAACAAGATAATTAGGTGTAAGCAAATAGCTTAGCAATGACAAAATCTTTAGAGAATTGAAAGAAAGATAATTCAAATAAAATCAAAATTATGTTCGATCGGAAAAAAGTTATCATAAATAATTATTAAAAAAATAATAGAGAAATTATTACTTAAAGGAAGTTTAATGGAAAATTGAGGGAAGACATGAAGGTAACTCATGAACTCATCCTGAAAAATTATTTTATTGAAAAGATAAAAAAATAGTATAAATAAAACAAGATCCTAATCTTAGATTATTCTTTTAATAGAAAAGATATATTCAAGCAAAAAAAAATCAATAAAAGAAATCGACAAAAGAACTATAAAAAAGACATGAATAAATAAAAACATACCTTTCTTAATCTAACAAGCATTCTAGTTTCACACAAATATTTTATCGTAAATCTGAGTACACTAACCATATCTATATTTTCAAGGTTTATGTTACAATGATTCACATAGACACCACACCACCTTTTATACTAGTTTTTGGAGAGATTTTTAGAAGTTCATTAATTGCTTAATGAAGGTTTCGAGAACCCAGACAATAATATTTAATATTTATTAAAACTAATTAATTCATTGTTTATTAACTCTTAATTTATAAAGAATTATACGATAATATTTTATTTTACGTTTTTTTAATATATCATATATTTTTAAGATTTTATATTTATTTTTTTAATATAAAAAATTTATAAAATTTCATTAAATGATATATTATTTATATATTAATCTAAAAAATTTCTAATAATAACAATTACATTTAATGTAAAATAATAATTTTTTATTTTATAACTCAGAGTTATGTTTGGGATCTTGAAATCTTATTTTTATAAAACGTCAATATAGTCTAATATATAGGTTATATAAAATACATGTTTTAAACTTATGATCTATATATTAAATTTATGACTTTGTATATAATTCCAACAATGAAGATACTCTAAACTTCCAAGTTGATACGTAGAATTTTTTATAAATTAGTTGATAAATTTAAAATATAAAAAGATATAACTGTATAAAATTTATCATGTAAATGAAATTGCTGTTTCGAAAAAAAAAATCTATTATTATGTAATTATAGTTTTAGGTTTTTTTAAATAATTAAATTATTAATATTTTTTAGTACTTTTATGTATTTTTATAAGTTATTTATATTTTTTATTTGAATAAGCTATTTTATTTAAATAAATTCATTTAATCAGTATTAAAAAATTTATTTTTAGAAATTTAAATTTATTTATTTCTTACTTTAAACTATTGCTATGTTGAATACTTTTTACAAATTTTATTGAGTGTAATTTTCACATAATATCATATAATAAAATATGGATTACTTTAATTTATAATATTAAATTTTTTTTTTAATTTGAATTGCATAAAAAATTAAAAATATCACAAAGTAAAACTAAAATATTGTAATAACTAATTATATTTATAAAATTGAAATAGATAGTAATAAGTAAAACAAAATTAAAGATAATAAGAACATATATTAAAATATAGAAGAAAGTTAAATAAGTTTCAAGCTAACTAAAATAACTTATAACTTATAAGTTAAAAGTTCTAAAAATAAGTTGCTTTTAAGTTATTTACTAAACATTTTTTTTTAAATTAACTTATGAGCTAGTCAAATAAGGTAATATCTAATTTATTGGTATTATTAAACACAGTCTTAACATAAATTTTTTTTTATAATATCACATATATAGTTGTTTATATTTTTTTTATTAAAAATAATATTTTAATATAAACTTCACAAATATGACTTCCTTAAAATTAAATAGAATTATTTGTATAAATAACTCTTTCACTTAGTAAGAAACTCGATCATGTTTATGAAATCTACATAATGTAAGCAATTTTTTGGAAAAAATATTTCAAATAACTCTTTAATTTTAAGCAATATAGGTTATGGAGTCTACTTTAAAATATTATTTTTATTGATTAAAAACTCATGTAAACAACTAGTCTGTTAGCTCGCATAGACCTGTAACTCGTATAAACCAAAGTGTTGCATTATATTTTTTTTATTGTTATATAGTATTGTGTGTGTTGAATATAACTAAAGATTTTCATTCATTATTTCATCAATTGCAAGATAGACCAAAAGAGAACAAGTCTATCTATTTCATAGTTTCATTTATGAAGAACCTCATGTATGTGATGTTTACCTTAAAATAATATTTTTAACAATAAAAAAACTCATTAATTGAACCAATATTAAAATATTGTTTTCATTTATAAGAAACTCAGAGATGGTTACAAGAATTACTAAAAGATAAAATATTATTTTAATATAAGTCATACATTTATTGTTTAAATTGAAGAAAATTGCTTATAAATGGAAGATAGATGCTTGTATAAACCATTCTCTTCAATGTACGAACAACTCTTTTTAAATTCAAGCAACTTCTTTACATATTAAAATAATATTTTTTATTTATAAGTATATCTTATTAAAGATGTTCTTCATAAATTAAATATAAGTAAAAAGGTTTCATGTACTAAGTGTTTATTTTTCAAAGACGGTGTGCGTTTAGATTTTAGTTAAGAAATTAAGTTGGGTCAAGTTGAACAAAATTCATAATAACTTTTATTTCAATTAAAATTGAAGGTGAATTTTCCACAATATTGAACGGAAACAGAAAGTGAATTTGAGTGTAAAATTCAAACAAACAATATATGTCATTTAAAAAAAAAATAACATGTAATATGTAACGACCCAAGAAATCGCTAACTGATAATAAAACACATTATATTTAAAATTTGTATTTGTATTCAATACAAAAGGGAATCTCTACTAGCACAAAATTATATTATAAGAAATAAAAACATATATAAATATATGTGTATAACTATTACTTCATTTTTCACTATAATCCTGGGACTCTGAAGCATCTCGCTCACCTATTAAGATATCTGCTTCTGTGTAGCAAAACACGATCATCGCAGGCCAAACAATCGGCAATTGTAGGGTAAGCTAATCATTCAAAAATATAACAACACAAAATAATAACATCATGTAGTATTCATCATCATATCATTCTCATGCACATTCATCATAGAACATACTTAAATGCTTTGAAATTTAATGCATCTTTAATAATTGAAAAGTAACAACACAAATCATATTATCATGTAATACACATATTCACAACATTCTCATTAATACACATAAGTAGATTATGGGCACCAACCCCAAGCTCTACTGGGCCCCACACAAATATATCAGTAGATTATGGACACCAACCCCAGGCTCTACTCGGCCCCACACACAAACATATCGGTAGATTACGGACACCAACCCCAGGCTCTACTCGGCCCCACACACAAACATATCGGTAGATTATGGGCACCAACCCCAGGCTCTACTCGGCCCACACACAAACATATCGGTAGATTATGGGCACCAACCCCAGGCTCTACTCGGCCCCAGACACAAACATATCGGTAGATTATGGGCACCAACCCCAGGCTCTATTAGGCCCGACACACAAACATCATAGGTCATACATAACCAATCAATTTTTTTTTCTCAATTTTATTTAAAGATAATAATCTAAATTTATAAACAAGAATAGGATCGAGACCAAAACCCTTCAGGAAAAGAAAACTTTCATTTTCTACCCCTCAAACAAATTTTCCATTCCACTTATTGTCAACAAACATCCAAATATCAACTTAAACATCATTAACAATATAAATTTAATGAATGCCTATGCAAATTTCAAAGTTGGAATAAGATTTGAAAAATAATATAAGCACAATTTTACACACTAAGTTTTAAATAATTGTTCATGCATTGAATTATTTGTGTAAGTTATGAGAAAATAAATAAATATGTAACTTATATTTCAAACATTTCATATATTCAATGAATACTTTATTAGTGAATTAAATATATATTTCATATTTTAATATATTAAGCATTAACTAGTTATACAATAAGAATAATTTAAAAAATATGTAATATAAATTTTAAATATATTAGTATACTTAGATAAGATTTGATTTGAAAGTTAAGATACACACAATTTTTTTATGAACTAACTGTCAATTAGTCTCTTGTATATTAAGATGGCAAATGTAGTTTACCAGAAGCCCAATAAATACCAAAAGTTTATATGCTTAACAAAGATTTATTTAATGAATTTAATATAAATACACATGTTCTTAATGTATATACATAAATGTCTCAAATTCTAAATAAATTAATTCCCTCTTCATAAGACAATGTGGGTCACACATTCTCTTTATCATCTTTAAGCAATTCAATTTAATTATATTTTTAAAAAATTATAAACAATTTAAAGCAACTTATTATTTTTATAATTTTTTGTTTGAACTATATCATATTATAATAAATATTTTGGAAGCATTTTTCAACAAAGATGTTCTAGGTCTCACATGAGTTGCTTAGAAAGGGAGAAACTGCATTATATAAACAATTCTCTTCAATTTATAAGCCAATTTTTTTCAATTTTAACAACTTATGTGTGTGAAAGCTACATTAAAATAATAGTTTTATTCATAAGTATCTCATATTGTAGTTGTTATTCATGGACTAAATATAAGAATATGTTTCATGTATCAAGTATTTATTAGTCAATGTGTATGTTTGAAATTTCAGTTAGGAAATTAAGTTGGCACAATATTTAACAAAAACTGAAAGAGAATTTATGTGTCCCAACAAAAATCCAAATCCAAATACATGTTATATGTCGTTAAAAAAAAATGTACTAAGCGTTCATATACGCTATAGATAGACTAAGTTGTCTATGTAAGTTACAAAAAGACAGTAGATTTTAAGCACTCAATATGATTACTAAAGATTTTATTAGTGAATTTAATATATTTATGTATTTTAATATATTGAGTGTTAAAGAATCATAAATAAGATAAATTTAATAAATATTGTTACAACGAAAAAATCTTAAATTTCACTGGAAAAAAACCATTAAAATAGATTGATATGAGAAATTAGAGTTTTGAAATTAGGAGTCGAGTACGTGCAAATAAGGTATTAGCATCCTACAACAAGGTATTAGCATCCTACAACGCCCACATAAAGATGGTTACTATAATTGGTTAAATATATTATTTATTTTTTAAGAAAATATTTATCTCACTCTAAAAATAATTAAAAGAGAACTTTAATTCAAATAAAGATTAATTAATAGTATATTATTTTTTAAAATTATTATTGTTATTATTATGTTAAACATGATATAAGAAAATATTATATTTGTTATATATTTAGTTCGATAAGAGTGGATTCATGCTCCTGATGTATTTTCAGAGAGAGAACCAGAATTATGTAGTTATGATTGACAAAAAAAGATTAATTTTAAATATTTTTAATATTTTATTAAATCTTAGGATATTTAAGTTGTCACAACTCATATATGTTTAGAAGAACTGATAGAAGTGTACACTCAAGTCAGTCTATTAAAATATTTTTTATTTTATTATTATTATTGTTATTATTATTATAAGAAAAAAAGGTTTAGAGAAAGACTATGGAATTACGTATTATAACAATATGTATTCCTAAGTCTAAAAATTAGAAGGATATAACATTCAAATAACTCATTCTCTATTTTATACATTATTCTAATCTAATTTAATTTAATCTAATTTTAATATTAAATATTTTATGAAATATTTTATTATTGACTCACTTTTAATTTAGAGAGAAAAAAAGATGTTGCATCCTAATAAAAAAAATTATTAAGTTGGATTTTTGTTATTATTCATAAAAATAAACTTTTAAAACTTATATTATATTTTAATTAAGTATATATAGTTCGTGACTATTATTACTATTGATGTTATGATAATTTAATAAAACGTGTTTTGGATATATTAGTTATATGTTATTTTTGCTCACTATACTAGTTTTAAAGAAATAACGAGACTAAGAATTAAGAGAAAAACTAGTCTAGGAATTATTATATGTCAAATAGGAACTGACAAGGTAATATCAAGGTAAATATCTATGCAATTGACAAGAATTAAAAGTATCATACCATTGGTCTAACGAGCTATAGCAAATCTAGCGTGGTTGTTGTTTGGTTTTTTTTTTACAATTTGCAACGTGATCAAAATGAAAGGGCCGAATAATATCATTAGTTGATTGGGCATGTCATTGAAATGGGCTTGGCCCATGCGCACAGATCCAGCCTTCCTCAGCATGGGTCCAATGCTAAACTAAAATTGGGGTGTTTTGGAGGAAAAGAAAAGAAAAAGGTCTCCAGAAAAATGCTTCCAGTTATATAATGATGTGAAAAGACACTTTTTATATCTCAGCGTAAGAAGATAGCATATCACTGTGAGGAGAAAAAACAACAAATGAAAAGGTGTTCAATGAGAAGCACAACGTGACTATGGATGGTTGAGCGAAGAGGGTCTGCATATTTTTTAGTAACTTCTCTTTTTACCAGTTTCATAGAATATCTATCTTTTATTGTTCACCTAAATAGGAATTTCATCACTTATATTGAAGTTGTAGTTGTTAAAAATTATTTTCATGGTGATATTGTATTTCTTTACCTAGTCATTCTTTCTGAATATTTCAATTTCATCATTTAACTACTTATGTACAGAGGAGGAGAGTTATGTACTTGAGTGAACTTTGGTTCTTTGATATTTGATTTTACTTTTGTGTCGCTTTAAGTGGTTTATTTGTAAATTTCTCCTTCTCCTTCTTTATTTTTTTTTCTTTTCTCCCTTTTCTCATTTATCTCGTAAGCATTTATAAAGAAAAGTTTTAGTATTACTTACGATTAAATAAATTTGGGTTAATTTTGGAATATAATAGTACAAATACACTAGTTGTAATTGTGGAAATCAGAAAGTTGGGGAGATGATGTTATTATTTCTTTATTTATTATCTTATTTTATTTAACACAATTAATTATCCATTTTCTGCTTTTTGGTAAAAAAGTTTTGAAAAAAAAAAACTGATAAAGACATGAGCCCAAAGCACCTCCTTTTTATTTTTTAACTTAATTTATCATTTAAAAGAAATAAAAAGGTCTGATTTTATTAAATGAGTTTTGATTTGTTATTTTTGTTATTTTTAATTTTTTTAATTACAAAAAAGTTTGTGTGTAGAGAACAAAATTGAGTGTTTACAAATTTCAAAGATTAAAATATGTTTAGCTGGAATTGGATGCAATAGTTAGCAGCATAAGCACACCTTTTACAAAACAAGATAAATTTAATAAATAACCTAATATAAATTTGATTTTGAATGTTAATATAAGTAAATTTTTTATAAACTAAACACTAATTAATCTTTTATATACTAAGATGGCATGTGCAATAAAAATTTTAAGTACTTGATATACTTAGCAAAAGTTTATTTAGTAAAATGAATATATGTATTCATTTTGATAGCTTTGAACATTAGTAATCATTCATTAAAAAAAAATTAGCAAATACAAATTTCAAAGATATTTACATTAAACTAGAATTTAGTTTATAAATAGATGTAATCAAATCTTTTTATACACTAAGTACAGGTCACAAGAAACAATAAATAGTTAATATAGATTTCAAACACTCAATGTAACACTCCAATATTTTAAATTATAAAGATATCAGAATATAAACATATTATATTATAAAGATATTTTGTTATAAGGATATTAGATTGATAAAAATATTCAGTTATAAAAATATTATATTATAAAGATATTTTGTTATAAGGATATTAGATTGATAAAAATATTCAGTTATAAAAATATTATATTATAAAAATATTATATTATAAAGATGTACAGATTATAAAAATATTAGATTATAAAGATAATACAATATATAAAAACAAAAGACTGGTTGGGTAGTTTGTTTTCACATACCTCCATTCTCTCTATTCTCTCTCCATTCTCTCTACATTTTCTCTAAGGTTTAAATACCGAAAACCCTAACAGTTTCTAGATCCACAATAAGCAATAGAAGGCTAACAGTATAAGGAGGAGTTCTACCCGATCAGTTTTGAGAATGGGTAAGTCTAGGTCCGTTTATTCTTAAGAATTTTCTTTTGGAAAGTTTATGGTCTTTGAAGATTTTTCTCAATAAATTCTCTTTGTGGGGAGATGCTATCCAGAATTTTGAGATAAAAGAGAAGCTAAGGTTTGGGATTTGCAGTTTGTTTTCATCTGATCGAGGAACAAAGAAAATCCAGGTTAGGAAAGTTAATGTTCAAGAATGTATATAACTTGATGTTAGGGAAGTTAATGTTCAAGAATATATATAACTTGATGTTAGGGAAGTTAATGTTCAAGAATATATATAACTTGATGTTAGGGAAGTTAATTTTCAAAAATATATAAATTGATATTAAGAAAATTAATGTTATATATATATATATATAATTAGTATGTTTTGTATATTATTGTTGTATTGAGTGTAATGTGTGAAAAACCTTGTTTTTGTATTGTTTATGATGTTTAAGTTGATATTTGGATGTTTGTTGACAATCAGTAAAATGGAAAATTTGTTTGAGGGGTAGAAAACGAAAGTTTCTTTCCATGGAGGGTTTTGGTCTCGATCCTATTCTTGTTTATAAATTTAGATTATTATCTCTAAATAAAATTTAAAAAAATTGATTGGTTATGTATGACCTATGATGTTTTTGTGTTGGGCCGAGTAGAGCCTGGGGTTGGTGCCCATAATCTACCGATATGTTTGTGTGTGGGGCCGAGTAGAGCCTGGGGTTGGTGCCCATAATCTACCGATATGTTTGTGTGTGGGGCCGAGTAGAGCCTGGGGTTGGTGCCCATAATCTACCGATATGTTTGTGTTGGGCCGAGTAGAGCTTGGGGTTGGTGCCCATAATCTATCGATATGTTTGTGTTGGGCCGAGTAGAGCCTGGGGTTGGTGCCCATAATCTACCGATATGTTTGTGTGTTGGGCCGAGTAGAGCCTGGGGTTGGTGCCCATAATCTACCGATATGTTTGTGTGTTGGGCCGAGTAGAGCCTGGGGTTGGTGCCCATAATCTACCGATATGTTTGTGTGTGGGGCCGAGTAGAGCCCAGGGTTGGTGCCCATAATCTACCGATATGTTTGTGTGTGGGGCCGAGTAGAGCCTGGGGTTGGTGCCCATAATCTACCGATATGTTTGTGTGGGGCCGAGTAGAGCCTGGGGTTGGTGCCCATAATCTACTTATGTGTGTTAATGAGAATGTTGTGAGTATGTGTATTACATGATAATAGGATTTGTGTTGTTACTTTTCAATTATTAAAGATGCATTAAATTTTAAAGCATTTAAGTATGTTCTATGATGAATGTGCATGAGAATGATATGGTGATGAATACTACATGATGTTATTATTCTGTGTTATTATATTTTTGAATGATTAGCTTACCCTACAATTGCCGATTGTTTGGCTCGAGATGATCGTGTTTTGCTACACGGGAGCGAGATATCTTAATAGGTGAGCGAGATGCTTGAGTCCCAGGATTATAGTGAAAGATGAAGTAGTAGTTATACACATATATTTATATATGTTTTTATTTCTTATAATAGAATTTTGTACTAGTAGAGATTCCCTTTGTATTGAATACAAATACAAATTTTAAATATAATGCGTTTTATTATCAGTTAATACAAGTTACATTTGCATACTAACTATGATAAAAGTAGCGATTTCTTGAGTCGTTACAATAATGGTATCGAGGCAGTTCCTTCCTAGGATTGACCTAAGGGGATTGGTTTGCCATGCTAGTTTGTTATAGATAGAGAAATTGATTGGATGTTTGCCAAATCTCAATTTCCTTGGAATGAGATTGTTGTTTTTAATAGATATAAACATATTAAGGAAGGAAGGAATCTGGATTAAGTAATGAGGGTGCACACTCATAATTAAATCAGGATGAAGTATGGTCACTATTAGTATGTAGTTATGCCTTGCAGTGTTCATGGAGTACATGAACAAGATTTCTAGGTCATACCTAGATTAGTTTGTAGTGGTGTTTATAGATGAGATTACGAACTACTTTTGCTCATGTGAGGAGCATGAGGTATACCTGAGAACAATGTTGGATATCTTGAGAAAAAGAAAGTTGTATGATAAATTGTCAAAGTATAAATTTTGGTTATTAGAAGTTCAGTTCTTGGAACCTGTAAATTTCAAGTTGAGAGAAATTTTGTAGATCCTACTAAAGTTAAGACAGTGTTGTAGTGGAAACGCCCCGAGATAATGTTACCAATTAGGAACCTTATGCGGTTGGTTGGTTATCACATCACGTTTATAAAAAGATTTTCTAAGATCATGACTCTATTAACTCAGTTGACCTGAAAGGATCAACCATTTGTATGGACCAACATAGGTAAGCAGAGTTTCATAGAGCTGAAACAAAGGTTGACTATAACCCTATGTTAGTAATTCTTAATTTGAGTAAACCCTTTGAGATTAGAATGATGCTTCCTATATGGGATTAGGTTGTGTATTGATGCAAGAGAAGAAAATTTTTACTTTTGGATCTTATTAGTTAAAGGTACATGAAAAGAATTACCCTATCCACGATTTAGGACTAGTTACAATTATCTTTGCCTTGAAGATCTGGAGACATTATTATGAATGGTGTATAGTTTGATGTGTTCAGTGACCACAAGAGCTTGAAGTATTTGTTTGATCAGAAGAAACTAAACAGGAGACAGAGAAGATGGATGGAGTTCCTAAAAGATTTTGGCTTTTAGCTGAACTACCATGTAGGTAAAGTAAAATGTAGTTGTTGATCCCTTGAGTAGAAGGGTAGTACGAGTACCGACCATGACGATAAAGGAGCAGAAATTATTAGAGCAACTCAAAATAAAAAAAAACTAAAAATCTAAGCCTTGGGTTGGATATGATTCCTGCTCACACTAGTTGCAACATACACATTGTGACAAACAAATTCATGAAATAGATTGGAGAACAACATAGGATAGATCTTGAGTTAAAAAGTGGGTTTTGATCACATTGGAATAGATCAGGCGAAAGATTTCAAATTAAGAATGGATGGAGTGTTAAGGCCCCGAGACAAAGTTTGCATTCTAGTTGATCTAACACTAAAGAAAATGGTATTGGATGAAGGGTACAAGACTCGTCTCAGTATACATCCTGAGATGACTAAGATATACTAGGGTCTAAAGAAGTTCTTCTAGAGGTTGGTCATGAAGAATGATGTTGCTCAATATGTTGTTGCTCGTTTAACCTAACAGAAGGCTAAGGTGGAGCATTAGAAACCGTGTAAGATATTACAACAGATGGAGATTCTCGAGTGAAATTGGGATAACATTGCTATGGGTTTTGTTATCCATCTGTCATGGCAATCATAGGGCATGATTCGATTTGGGTGATTGTAGATAAATTGATGAAGAGTGCTCACTTTTAGCTAGTTAACTTAAGGATTTTCCATGGCTATGTTGGCCTCGTTGTACATTAAAGAGATAGTATGATTGCATGGAGTTTTGTCTAGTATCATTTCGGATAGAGACCCTAGGTTCATCTTTAGATTTTAGTAGACACTACAAGAGGTGCTAAATACCAAGTTAAGATTGAGCTCAGCCTACCATCCTTAGATAGACAGACAATTCGAGAGAAAATTATAATCACTAGAAAATTTGTTGAGATTTTGTGAAATGGATCATCTAGGAAGCTGAGATGAAATCCTTCCTTTAGTGGAGTTCACTTATAACAACAACTATCATGCCAACATTGGGATAGAACCATATAAAGTATTATATGTATAGAAATACAAGACGCCTTTATCTTGGTATCATAATGGTGAACAAGTGTTAGTAAGACTCGAGTTGTTACAATTGACTACAAAGAAGAATTAAGAGATTCAAGAGAAAATGGTGACTGCTATGAGTAGGAAGAAATCATATAAAAAAAAATCGAAGACAAATGCTTTTGGAGTTTAATATGGGAGAATATGTTTTCCTGAGAGTAAAGTTTACTATAAGAGTTGGTCAAACTATAAAATCTAGGAAATTGACTATGAAATTCATTGAGCCATATCAAATTCTCCGGAAGATTGGTGCAGTGGCTTATGAGTTGGCTTTGTCCCCTTATTTGGAAAATCTACATAACATTAAGGAAATAAGTGCATGATCCAGTCCATAGTTTGGAGTAAGACGATGTACAAATTAGAGAAGACCTATCTACAAAAATCAAGCCATAAAAGTGATTAATTTTCAGATGAAGCAACTCTGAGACAAAAGGAATGACATGGGTTAGGTGGTGTAGAATGACCAGATGGGTAAATTACTTAGGAACTAAAGAACCAAATGAGAGAATCATATCCATTTATGTTTGTTGGTAAGTCAGTTTTCGAGGACGAAAATTTTTAATGGTGGGAAGATTGTAACACCCCAATATTTTAAATTATAAAGATATCGAATATAAACATATTATATTATAAAGATATTTTGTTATAAGGATATTAGATTGATAAAAATATTCGAGTTATAAAAATATTATATTATAAAGATATTTTGTTATAAGGATATTAGATTGATAAAAATATTCAGTTATAAAAATATTATATTATAAAAATATTATATTATAAAGATGTACGATTATAAAAATATTAGATTATAAAGATAATACAATATATAAAAACAAAAGACTGGTTGGGTAGTTTGTTTTCACATACCTCCATTCTCTCTATTCTCTCTCCATTCTCTCTACATTTTCTCTAAGGTTTAAATACCGAAAACCCTAACGGTTTCTAGATCCACAATAAGCAATAGAAGGCTAACGAGTATAAGGAGGAGTTCTACCCGATCGGTTTTGAGAATGGGTAAGTCTAGGTCCGTTTATTCTTAAGAATTTTCTTTTGGAAAGTTTATGGTCTTTGAAGATTTTTCTCAATAAATTCTCTTTGTGGGGAGATGCTATCCAGAATTTTGAGATAAAAGAGAAGCTAAGGTTTGGGATTTGCAGTTTGTTTTCATCTGATCGAGGAACAAAGAAAATCCAGGTTAGGAAAGTTAATGTTCAAGAATATATATAACTTGATGTTAGGGAAGTTAATGTTCAAGAATATATATAACTTGATGTTAGGGAAGTTAATGTTCAAGAATATATATAACTTGATGTTAGGGAAGTTAATTTTCAAAAATATATAAATTGATATTAAGAAAATTAATGTTATATATATATATATATAATTAGTATGTTTTGTATATTATTGTTGTATTGAGTGTAATGTGTGAAAAACCTTGTTTTTGTATTGTTTATGATGTTTAAGTTGATATTTGGATGTTTGTTGACAATCGAGTAAAATGGAAAATTTGTTTGAGGGTAGAAAACGAAAGTTTCTTTCCATGGAGGGTTTTGGTCTCGATCCTATTCTTGTTTATAAATTTAGATTATTATCTCTAAATAAAATTTAAAAAAATTGATTGGTTATGTATGACCTATGATGTTTTTGTGTTGGGCCGAGTAGAGCCTGGGGTTGGTGCCCATAATCTACCGATATATTTGTGTTGGGCCGAGTAGAGCCTGGGGTTGGTGCCCATAATCTACCGATATGTTTGTGTGTGGGGCCGAGTAGAGCCTGGGGTTGGTGCCCATAATCTACCGATATGTTTGTGTGTGGGGCCGAGTAGAGCCCGGGGTTGGTGCCCATAATCTACCGATATGTTTGTGTGTGGGGCCGAGTAGAGCCTGGGGTTGGTGCCCATAATCTACCGATATGTTTGTGTGTGGGGCCGAGTAGAGCCTGGGATTGGTGCCCATAATCTACCGATATGTTTGTGTGTGGGGCCGAGTAGAGCCTGGGGTTGGTGCCCATAATCTACCGATATGTTTGTGTTGGGCCGAGTAGAGCCTGGGGTTGGTGCCCATAATCTACCGATATGTTTGTGTGTTGGGCCGAGTAGAGCCTGGGGTTGGTGCCCATAATCTACCGATATGTTTGTGTGTTGGGCCGAGTAGAGCCTGGGGTTGGTGCCCATAATCTCCCGATATGTTTTGTGTTGGGCAGAGTAGAGCCTGGGGTTGGTGCCCATAATCTACCGATATGTTTGTGTGTGGGGCCGAGTAGAGCCTGGGGTTGGTGCCCATAATCTACCGATATGTTTGTGTGTGGGGCCGAGTAGAGCCCGGGGTTGGTGCCCATAATCTACCGATATGTTTGTGTGGGGCCGAGTAGAGCCTGGGGTTGGTGCCCATAATCTACTTATGTGTGTTAATGAGAATGTTGTGAGTATGTGTATTACATGATAATATGATTTGTGTTGTTACTTTTCAATTATTAAAGATGCATTAAATTTTAAAGCATTTAAGTATGTTCTATGATGAATGTGCATGAGAATGATATGGTGATGAATACTACATGATGTTATTATTCTGTGTTATTATATTTTTGAATGATTAGCTTACCCTACAATTGCCGATTGTTTGGCCTGCGATGATCGTGTTTTGCTACACGGGAGCAGATATCTTAATAGGTGAGCGAGATGCTTCAGAGTCCCAGGATTATAGTGAAAGATGAAGTAGTAGTTATACACATATATTTATATATGTTTTTATTTCTTATAATAGAATTTTGTACTAGTAGAGATTCCCTTTGTATTGAATACAAATACAAATTTTAAATATAATGCGTTTTATTATCAGTTAATACAAGTTACATTTGCATACTAACTATGATAAAAGTATCGATTTCTTGGGTCGTTACACTCAACATGTTTAGCAAACACTAATTAATGATTTAAATGTAAATACATATTTTAATATATTGAGTGTTAATTAATTATATACTAAGAATAAATAAATAAATACCTCATACTAATTCTTAAAATTCCAATATACCTAGTTATAATTTTATTTGGAAGTGAACATAAGCACACTTTTTACATTAAAAATTAATAATTCATTCATATAATAAGTTCTTTGGTGCAAGTTATGTAATTTGGTGTGAAACTCAATAAATACTAAATATAGATGTAAAAAGTATTTTCGTTGTTAGAAATTTGATTTGTAACTTTTTTTTAACTTTAATAATATGCAATTATAATTATCATGTCACATTTTTTTCAAAATTTAACTTTATTCTCTTATATAATTCTATTCAGTATTAAACTCACAATAAATATATCCCTTCTTAGATAGAGAACGAATTGAAACCTCACAATAGATTTTTCAAGAATATCAGGAATTAGAATTAACAATTAATATAATTATTTATAAGCGGCTACTTGAAAAAATGTTTCATTTGATTTTTTTAATAAAGTAAGGTCTCAAATTCGAGTCTTGCGACTAAAAATAAAAGTGGTAAAAAAAAAGTATTTCATTATAAATTATCAACCCGACATGATTAAATAAATAAATAACTACAAGCAGTTTATGCACATAGAACAAAACAAAAAAAAAGACTATTTTCTTAATATAAAGATTAAGAAAACTATAATATATAATAAAATAATTTAAAATATTTTTTACAATTTATTTTTGTTAGTAAAACAAACTTTGATGTTTTTAAAATAAAAAATAACTTTATAAGTTTTAATATTTTTATCTGTTTTTTATTATTAAAATAAACTTATGTTGATTGATTTGATTTTATATAGTATTTTATTTTCATTTATATAATATTAATTGTAATGGGTGAGACTGTGATTTAAATAAATTTATCTTTTCAAACTAAACACTTCTAACATAAAATAAATTTAAAAATTTCATAAATTCTTAATTATCTTTTAGTGTTATTATTTATTTATTTTATTCAACCCGATTAAATTTAATCGAGTTTCTCAATTAAAAATTTAATAATTTAATTTATTTTATATTTTGAAATGAATCATAAACTTTTGCAAGAAGTATTTTAAATTAAATTAAAAATTAAAAAAATTATAATTTTTTATAAAAATTATGATATAATAATTTAAAATTTTAAAATTTAAAATTGAATAATTAAAAATATTATAGAAAATCATCATACATTTAATTTAACTTTATTTAAATAATACAAATAATATATTTGACAAAAACAAACACAAACACAATCACAAACAGAAACAAAAACAAAAACAATCACAATCACAAACACAAACACAATCACAATCATAATCACAAACACAAACACAAACACAAACACAATCACAATCACAAACACAAACACAAACACAAACAATAACACAATCACAATGACAATGACAATGACAATGACAATAACAATGACAATGACAATCACAATCATAAACGAAAACACAAATAGAAACACAAACACAATCACAATCACAATCACAATCACAAACACAAACACAAACACAATCAACATCACAATCACAATCACAATCACAATCACAAACAGAAACAGAAACAGAAACACAAACACAAACACAAAAACAATCACAATCACAATCACAATCACAATCACAATCACAAACACAAACACAAACACAAACGCAAACACAAACAAAAACACATTCACAATCACAATCACAATCACAATCACAATCACAAACACAAACACAAAAACAAACACAAACACAAACACAAAAACAAACACAAACACAAACACAAAACAAATCACAATCACAATCACAATCACAATCACAAACAGAAACACAAAGAGAAACACAAACATAAACAGACACACAATCACAATCACAATCACAATCACAAACACAAACACAAACACAAACACAATCACAATCACAATCACAATCACAATCACAATCACAATCACAATCACAATCACAATCACAATCACAATCACAATCACAATCACAATCACAATCACAATCATAATCAACATCACAATCACAATCAAATCACAATCACAATCACAATCACAATCATAATCACAAACAGAAACACAAACACAATCACTATCACAATCACAATTACAATCACAAACACAATCACAATCATAATCACAAACACAAACACAAACACAAACACAAACACAATCACAATCACAATCACAATCACAATCACAATCACAAACACAAACACAAACACAAACACAAATAATAACACAATCACGATCACAATGACAATGACAATGACAATGACAATGACAATCACAATCATAAACACAAACGGAAACACAAACACAATCACAATCTCAATCACAAACGGAAACACAAACACAATCACAATCAACATCACAATCACAATCGCAATCGCAATCACAATCACAATCACAATCACAATCACAAACAGAAACAGAAACACAAACACAATGACAATCATAATCACAATCACAATCAACAAGACAAACACAAACACATTCACAATCGCAATCACAATCACAATCACAATCACAATCACAATCACAATCACAAACACAAAGACAAACAGAAACACAATCACAATCATTTTCACAATCACTATCACAAACAGAAACACAAACACAATCACAATCACAATCACAATCATAATACAAATAACAATCACAAACACAAACACAAACACAAACACAATCAAAATCACAATCACAATCACAATGACAATGACAATCACAATCATAATGAAAATGACAATGACAATCAGAATCACAATGACAATCAGAATCACAATGACAATCACAATCATAATCACAATGACAATGACAATGACAATGACAATGACAATGACAATGACAATGACAATGATAATCACAATCACAAACACAGTCACAATCACAATCACAAACACAAACACAAACACAAAAACAAACACAAACACAATCACAATCACAATCACAATCACAATCACAATCAAAATCACAATCACAATCACAAATAGAAACACAAACAAAAACACATTCACAATCACAATCACAATCACAATCACAATCACAAACACAAACACAATAACAATCACAGTCACAATCACAAACAGAAACACAAACTGAAACACAAACAGAAACACAAATAGAAACAGAAACACAATCACAATTAATATCACATCGACAATCACAATCACAATCACAATCATAATAAAAAACAGAAACACAAACAGAATCACAATCACAATCACAGTCACAATCACAATCACAATCACAATAACAATCACAATCACATTCACAATCACAATCACAATCACAATCACAATCATAATCACAAACAAAAGCACAAATAGAAACACAAACAGAATCCCAATCACAATCACAATAACAATCACAAACAAAAACACAAACACAAACACAATGACAATGACAATCACAATCACAAACAGAAACACAAACAGAAACACAAACACAATCACAATCACAATCACAATCACAATGACAATGACAATCATAAACAGAAACACAATCAGAATCACAATCACTATCACAATCACAGTCACAATCACAAACACAAACACAAACACAATCGTAATCACAATCACAATCACAATCACAATCACAAACACAAACCCAAACACAATAAGGATCACAATCACCATCACAATGACAATGACAATCTCAATCACAATCACAATCACAAACGGAAACACAAACAGAAACGCAAACACAATCACAAACAGAAACACAAACACAAACACAATCTCAATCACAATCACAATCACAATCACAATCCAAATCACAATCACAATCACAATCACAATCACATTGACAATGACAAACACAAACACAAACACAAGTACAAACACAAACACAAAGACAAACACAATCACAATCACAATCACAATCACAATCACAAACCCAATCACAATCACAAACAGAAACACAATCACAAACAGAAAGACAAACACAATCACAAATACAATCACAAACAGAAACACAAATAGCAACAGAAACAAAAACACAATCACAATCACAATCACAATCACAATCACAAACACAATCACAATCACATCACAAACACAAACACAAACACAAACACAAACATAATCATAATCACGATCACGATCACTATCACAATCACAATCACAATCACAATCACAATCACAATCACAAATCCAATCACAATCACAAACAGAAACACAATCACAAACAGAAAGACAAACACAATCACAAACACAATCACAAACAGAAACACAAATAGCAACAGAAACAAAAACACAATCACAATCACAATCACAATCACAATCACAAACACAATCACAATCACATCACAAACACAAACACAAACACAAACACAAACACAAACACAAACACAATCACAATCACGATCACGATCACTATCACAATCACAATCACAATCACAATCACAAACACAAACACAAACACAAACAGAATCACAATCACAATCACAATCACCAACGAAAACACAAACAGAAACACAAACACAAACACAAACTCATTAACAATCACAATCAAACAGAAACAGAAACACAAACACAAACTCATTCACAATCACAATCAAACAGAAACAGAACCAGAAACACAAACAGAAACAGAAACACAAACACAATCACAATCACAATCACGATGACAATCACAATCACAATCACAAACGCAAACACGAACACATTCACAATCAGCATCACAATCACAATCACAATCACAATCAGAATCACAAACACAATCGCAATCACAATCACAATCACAATCACAATCACAATCACAATCACAATCACAATCACAATCACAATCACAAACACAAACACAAACACAAACGCAAACACAAACACAATTAAAATCAATATCACAATCACAATCACAATCACAATGACAATGACAATCACAAACACAAACACAATCACAATCACAATCACAAACACAAACACAAACACAAACACAATAACAATCACAAACACAATCACAATCACAAACACAATAACAAACACAATCACAATAACAATCACAATCACAAGCACAATCACAAACACAATCAAAATCACAATCACATACACGAACACAATCAGAAACACAATCACAATCACAATCACAATCACAATCACAAACAGAAACAGAAACACAAGCACAAACACAATCAGAATCACAATCACAATCACAATGACCATGACAATCACAATCACAATCACAATCAGAATCACAAACAGGAACACAAACACAAACACAAACACAAACACAAACACAATCACATTCACAATCACAAGCACAGTCACAATCATAATCTGAAACACAAACACAAACACAAACACAATCACAATCACAATCACAATCACAATCAAAATCACAATCACAATCACAAATAGAAACACAAAAACAAACACAATCACAATCACAATCACAATCACAATGACAATCATAATCACAAACACATTCACAATCACAATCACAATCACAATGACAATCATAATCACAAACACATTCACAATCACAATCACAATCACAAACACAAACACAAACACAAACACAAACACAAAAACAAACACAAACACAATCACAATCACAATCACAATCACAATGACAATCACAATCACAATCATAAACACAAACATAAACACAAACCGAAACACAAACACAATCGCAATCACAATCACAATCACAAACACAAACACAAACACAATCACAATCACAATCACAATCAAATCACAATCACAATCACAATCACAATCACAATCACAATCACAAACACAAACACAAACACAAACACAATCAAAATCACAATGACAATGACAATGACAATGACAATGACAATCACAATGACAATGACAATCAGAATCACAATGACAATCACAATCATAATCACAATGACAATCACTATCACAATGACAATCACAATCACAATGACAATGATAATCACAATGACAAACACAGCCACAATCAAAATCACAAACACAAACACAAACACAAACACAAACACAAACACAAAAACAAACACAAACACAATCACAATCACAATCACAATCACAATCACAATCAAAATCACAATCACAATCACAATCACAAATAGAAACACAAACAGAAACACATTCACAATCACAATCACAATGACAATCACAAACACAAACACAAACACAATAACAATGATAATCACAAACAGAAACACAAACTGAAACACAAACTGAAACACAAACAGAAACACACATAGAAACACAAACACAATCACAATTAATATGAAATCGACAATCACAATCATAATCACAATCACAATCACAATCACAATCACAATCATAATCACAAACAAAAACACAAACAGAAACACAAACAGAATCACAATCACAATCACAATAACAATCACAAACAAAAACACAAACACAAACACAGTGATAATGACAATCATGATCACAAACAGAAACACAAACACAATCACAATCACAATCACAATGACAATGACAATCACAAACAGAAACACAATCAGAATCACAATCACAATCACAATCACAGTCACAATCACGAACACAAACACAAACACAATCGTAATCACAATCAATATCACAATCACAATCACAAACACAAACACAATAAGGATCAAAATCACCATCACAATGACAATGACAATCTCAATCACAATCACAAACGGAAACACAAACAGAAAAACAAACACAATCACAAACAGAAACACAAACACAAACACAATCTCAATCACAATCACAATCACAATCACAATCACAATCACAATCACAATCACAATCACAATCACATTGACAATCACAAACACAAACACAAACACAAGTACAAACACAAAGACAAAGACAAACACAATCACAATCACAATCACAATCACAATCATAATCACAATCACAAACACAATCACAATCACAATCACAAACAGAAACACAATCACAAACAGAAAGACGAACACAATCACAAACACAATCACAAACAGAAACACAAACAGCAACAGAAACAAAAACACAATCACAATCACAATCACAATCACAATCAAAACACAATCACAATCACAATCACAAACACAAACACAAACACAATCACAATCACGATCACGATCACGATCACTATCACAATCACAATCACAATCACAAACACAAAAAAAACACAAACACAATCACAAATACAATCACAATCATAATGACAATCAGAATCACAATCGCAATCACAATCACAATCACCAACGGAAACACAAACACAAACTCATTCACAATCACAATGAAACAGAAACAGAAACAGAAACAGAAACAGAAACAGAAACACAAACACAATCGCAATCACAAACACAATCACAATCACAAACGGAAACAAAAACAGAAACACAAACACAATCACAAACAGAAACACAAACACAAACACTAACACAATCTCAATCACAATCAGAATCACAATCACAATCACAATCACATTCACAATCACATTGACAATCACAAACACAAACACAAACACAAGTACAAACACAAACACAAAGACAAACACAATCACAATCACAATCACAATCACAATCACAATCACAATCACAATAACAATCACAAACACAATCACAATCACAATCACAAACAGAAACACAATCACAAACAGAAAGATAAACACAATCACAAACACAATGACAAACAGAAACACAAACAGAAACAGAAACAAAAACACAATCACAATCACAATCACAATCACAATCACAAACACAATCACAATCACAAACACAAACACAAACACAAACACAATCACAATCACGATCACGATCACGATCACTATCACAATCACAATCACAATCACAATCACAAACACAAACACAAACACAAACACAAACACAAACACAAACACAATCACAAATACAATCACAATCACAATCACAATCACAATCAGAATCACAATCGATATCACAATCAGAATCACCAACGGAAACACAAACACAAACACAAACACAAACACAAACTCATTCACAATCACAATCAAACAGAAACAGAAACAGAAACACAAACACAAACAGAAACACAAACACAAACACAATCACAATCACAAACACAAACACGAACACATTCACAATAAGAATCACAATCACAATCACAATCACAATCACAATCACAAACACAATCGCAATCACAATCACAATCACAATCACAATCACAATCACAATCACAATCACAATCGACAACACAAACACAAACACAAACACAAGTACAAACACAAACACAAAGAGAAACACAATCACAATCACAATCACAATCACAATCACAAACACAATCACAATCACAAACTGAAACACGATCACAAACAGAAACACAAACACAATCACAAACAGAAACACAAACAGAAACAGAAACAAAAACACAATCACAATCACAATCACAATGACAATCACAATCACAATCACAATCATAATCACAATCACAATCACAATCACAATCACAAACAAAATCACAATCACAATCACAAACACAAACACAAACACAATCACAATCACGATCACGATCACGATCACGATCAGTATCACAATCACAAACACAAACACAATAACAATAACAATAACAGTGACAATCGCAATCACAAACAGAAACACAAACTGAAACACAAACAGAAACACAATCACAATCACAATCACAATCACAATCACAAACACAAACTCAAACACAAACACAATAACAATCACAATCACAATCACAATCACAAAACGAAATACAAACTGAAACAAAAATAGAAACAGAAACAGAAATACAAACACAAACACAATCACAATCACAATCACAAACACAAACACAATCACAATCACAATCACAATCACAATCATAATCACAATCACAATCAGAAACAGAATCACAAACACAAACACAAACACAAACACAATCACAATCACAATCACAATCACAAACACAAACACAAACACAAACACAAACACAAACACAATCACAATCACAATCACAATCACAAACACAAACACAAACAGAAACACAAACACAAACACATTCACAATCGCAATTACAATCACAATCACAATCACAATCACAATCACAATCACAATCACAATCACAATCACAATCAGAAACACAAACACAAACACAAACACAAACAGAAACACAATAACAATCACAATCACAATCACAATCACAATCACAAACAGAAACACAAACTGAAACACAAACACAATCACAATCACAAACACAAACTCAAACACAAACACAATAACAATCACAATCACAATCACAATCACAAAAAGAAACACAAACTGAAACACAAACAGAAACAGAAACAGAAACACAAACAAAAACACAATCACAATCACAAACACAGACACAATCACAATCACAATCACAATCACAATCATAATCACAATCACAAATACAATCATAATCACAATGACAATCACAATGACAATCGCAATCACAATCACAAATGGAAACACAAACAGAAACACAAACACAATCACAATCAGAATCACAATGACAATCACAATGACAATGATAATGAGAATCACAATCACAAACACAAACACAATCAACATCACAATCACAATCAAATCACAATCACAATCACAAGCACAATCACAAACAGAAAAACAAAAAGAAACACAAACACAATCACATTCACAATCATAATCAAACAGAAACAGAAACACAAACACAAACACAATCACATTCACAATCACAATCAAACAGAAACAGAAACACAAACAGAAACACAAAGAGAAACATAAACACAAACACAAACACAATCACAATCACAATCACAATAACAAACAGAAACACAAAGACACAAACACAATAACAACCACAATCACAAACCGAAACACAAACACAATAACAATCACAATCACAATCAGAATCACAAGCAGAAACACAAACTAAAAAACAAATAGAAACACGAACAGAAACACAAACACAAACACAATCACAATCACAATCGCAATCACAATCACAATCACATTCACAAACACAAGCACAATCACAACACAATCGCAATCACAATTACAATCACAATCACAATCATAATCACAATAACAATTAGAAACACAATCACAAACACAAACACAATCACAATCACAAACACAAACACAAACAGAATCACAATTACAACCACATCGACAATCACAATCACAATCACAATTACAATTACAATCACAATGACAATGACAATGACAATCTCAATTACAATCACAATCACAAACGGAAACACAAACAGAAACACAAACACAAACACAATCACAATCACAATCACAATCACAATGACAATCAACAACACAAACACAAACACAAACACAAACACAGTCACAATCAATATCACAAACACAAACACAAACACAAACACAATCACAATCACAATCACAATCACAATCACAATCACAATCACAATCACAATCACAATGAGAATCACAATCACAATCACAATCATAATCACAATCACAATCAGAATCACAAATCACAATCACAATCAGAATCACAAATCACAATCACAATCACAATCATAATCACAAATCACAATCACAATCACAATGACAATGACAATCTCAATCACAATCACAAACAGAAACACAAACAGAAACACAAACACAAACACAATCACAATCACAATCACAATCACAATCAACAACACAAACACAAACACAAACACATTCACAATCACAGTCCCAATCACAATCACAATCACAATCAATATGACAAACACAAACACAAACACAAACACAAACACAAACACAATCACAATCACAATCACAATCACAATCACAATCACGATCACACTCACAATCACAATCACAGTCACAAACACAATCACAATCATAATCATAATCACAATCACAATCACAAACACAAACACAAACACATTCACAATCACAATCACAATCACAATCACAAACACAAACACAAACACAAACACAATCACAATCACATCGACAATCACAATCACAATCACAATCATAATAAAAAACAGAAGCACAAACAGAAAGACAATCACAATCTCAGTCACAATCACAATCACAATCACAATCACAAACACAAACACAAACACAAACACAAACACAATCACAATCACATTCACAATCACAATCACAATCACAATCACAATCACAACCACAATCACGATCACAATGACAATCACGATCAAAATCACAAACACAATCACAATCACAATCACAATCAGAAACAGAAACACAATCACAAACAGAAACACAAACAGAAACAAAAACACAAACACAATCACAATCACAATCACAATCACAATCACAATCAGAAACACAATCGCAATCAAAATCACAATCACAATCACAATCACAAACACGATCCCAATCACAATCACAAACAGAAACACAAACACAATCACAATCACAATCACGGTCACAATCACAATCACAAACACAAACACAAACACAATCAGAAATACAATCACAATCTAAATGACAATCACAATCGCAATCACAATCACAATCACAAACGGAAGCACAAACAGAAACACAAACATCATCACAATCACAATCACAATCACAATCACAATCACAATCACAAACAAAAACAAAAACACAAACACAAACACAAACACAAACACAATCACAATCACAAACACAACCACAATCACAATCACAATCATAAACACAATCACAATCACAAACACAATCAAAATCACAATCACAATCACAATCACAAATACAAACATAAACACAAACACAAACAAAATCACAATCACAATCACAAGCACAAACACAAACACAATCACAATCACAATCACAAACACAGACACAATCACAAACAGAAACAGAAACACAAACACAAACACAAACACATTCAAAATCACAATCAAACAGAAACAGAAACAAAAACACAAACACAAACACAATCACAATCACAATCACAAACAGAAACACAAACACAAACAGAAACACAAACACATTCACAATCACAATCAAACAGAAACAGAAACACAAACAGAAACACAAACACAAACACAATCACAATCACAATCACAATCACAATCACAATCACAATCACAAACACAAACACAAACACAATCACAATCACAATCACAATCACAATCACAATCATAATCACAATCATAATCACAATCACAATTACAAACACAAACACAAATACAAACACAAACAAAAACACAAACACAAACACAATGACAATCACAATCACAAACACAAACACAAACACAATGACAATGAATATAACAATGACAGTCACAATCACAATCACAATCGCAATCACAATCATATCAAAAGCAGAAACACAAACGGAATCACAATCACAATGACAGTCACAATCACAATCACAACCACAATCACAATCACAATCACAATCACAATAACAATCACATTCACAGTGACAATCACATTCCTAATCAAAAACAGAAACACAAATAGAAACACAAACAGAATCACAATTAGAATAGCAATCACAATCACAATCACAATCACAAACGCAAAAACAAACACAAAGACAAACACAAACACAATCACAATCACAATCACAATCACAAACACAAACACAAACACAAACACAAACACAAACACAATCACAATCACAACTATAATCACAAACACAAACACAAACACAAACACAATCACAATCACAATCACAATCACAATCATAATCACAAACACAGACATAATCAACATGACAATCAGCATCAAATCACAATCACAACCACAATCACAATCACAATCACAAACAGAAACAAAAATAGAAACAGAAACACAAACACATTCACAATCACAATCAAACAGAAACACAAATAGAAACAGAAACACAAACACAATCACAATCACAATCACAATCACAATCACAATCATAATCACAATCACAATCACAATCACAAACATAATCACAATCACAATCACAATAGTAATCACAATCACAATCACAATCACAATCACAAACACAATCACAAACACAAACACAAACACAATCACAATCACAATCACAATCACAATCACAATCACAATCAGAATCAGAATCATAATCACAATCACAATCATAATCACAATCACAATCACAATCACAAACACAATCACAATCACAATCACAATCAGAAAGACAAACACAATCATAATAACAATCACAATCACAAACACAAACACAAACACAAAATCAAACACAAACCCAAACACAATCACAAACACAATCACAATCACAATCACAATCACAATCGCAATCACAATCACAAACTGAAACACAAACAGAAACACAAACACAATCACAATCACAATCACAATCCCAATCATAATCACAATCTCATTCACAAACACAAACACAATCAACATCACAATCAACATAAAATCACAATCACAATCACAATCACAATCACAAATAGAAACAAAAACACAAACAAAAACACAAACATATTCACAATCACAAGAAAAAAGAAACACAAACAGAAACACAAACAGAAATACAAACCCAAACACAATCACAATCACAATCACAATCACAATCACAAACACAAACACAAACAGAATCACAATCACAATCACAATCACAATCACAATCAGTATCACAATCACAATCATAATCACAATCACAATCACAATCACAAACACAAACACAAACACAAACACAAACACAAAAACAATCACAATCACAACCACAAACACAAACACATACACAATCACAATCACAATCACAATCACAATAAAATCACAATCATAATAAAAAATAGAAACAGAAACAGAAACACAATCACAGTTACAATAACAATCACAATCACAATCACAATCACAATCACAAACAGAAACACAAACAAAAACACAAACACAATCGCAATCACAAACACAATCAACATCACAATCAACATCAAATCACAATTAGAATGACAATCACAAACAAATACAGAAACACAAACACAAATGCATTCACAATCACAATAAAAAAGAAACACAAACAGAAATGCAAACCAAACACAATCGCAATCGCAATCACAATCACAATCACAAACACAAACAGAATCATAATCACAATCACAATCACAATCATAATCACAATCACAATCACAATCACAAACACAAACACAAACACAAACACAAACACAAACACAAACACAAACACAAACACAAACACACTCACAAACAAAAACACAATCACAATCAGAATCACAATCATAATCACAATGACAATGACAATCACAAACACAAACACAAACACAAACACAAACACAAACACAAACACAAACACAAACACAATCACAATCACAATCACAACCACAATCACAATCACAATCACAATCACAATCACAATCACAAACACAAACACAAACACAATCACAATCACAATCACAATCACAATCACAATCACAAACACAAACACAATCGCAATCACAATCACAATCACAAACACATTCACAATCACAATCACAATCACAATCATAATCACAATCACAATCACCAACACAAACACAATGAACATCACAATCAACATAAAATCACAATCACAATGACAATCACAATCACAATCACAAATAGAAACAGAAACAGAAACACAAACACAAACATATTCACAATCACAATAAAAAAGAAACACAGACAGAAACACAAACAGAAATACAAACACAAACACAAACACAATCACAATCACAATCACAAACACAAACACAAACAGAATCACCAGCACAATCACAATCACAATCACAATCACAATCACAATCACAATCACAATCACAATCATAATCAGTATCACAATCACAATCATAATCACAATCACAATCACAATCACAAGCACAAACACAAACACAAACACAAAAACAATCACAATCACAATCACAAACACAAACACATACACAATCACAATCACAATCACAATCCCAATCACAATCACAATCATAATAAAAAACAGAAACAAAAACACAATCACAGTCTCAATCACAATCACAATCACAATCACAATCACAATCACAATCAGAATCATAATCACAAACAGAAACACAAACAAAAAATCAATCACAATCACAATCACAAACACAATCAACATCACAATCAACATCAAATCACAATCACAATCACAAACAGAAACACAAACACATTCACAATCACAATGAAAAAGAAACACAAACAGAAACACAAACAGAAATGCAAACACAAACACAATCACAATCACAATCACAAACACAAACAAAAACAGAATCACAATCACAATCACAATCACAATCACAATCACAATCACAAACACAAACACAAACACAAACACAAACAATCACAATCACAATCGCAATTACAAACACATACACAATCACAATCACAATCACAATCATAATAAAAAATAGAAATAGAAATAGGAACACAATCACAATCAAAGTCACAACCACAATAACAATCACAATCACAATCACATTCACAATCACAATCACAATCACAATCACAATCATAATCACAAACAGAAACACAAACCCAATCCCAATCACAAACACAATCACAAACACAAACACAAACAGAAACACAATCACAAACACAATAAAAAACACAATACAAATGACAATCACAATCACAAACACAAACACAATCACAATCACAATCAGAAACACAATCAGAATCACAATCATAATCACAATGACAATCAGAATCACAAACACAAACACAAACACAAACACAAACACAAACACAAACAGAAACACAAACACAATCACAATCACAATAACAATCACAAACACAAACACAATCACAATCACAATCACAATCACAAACACAAACACAAACAGAATCACAATCACAATCACAATCACAATCAGTATCACAATCACAATCATAATCACAATCACAATCACAATCACAATCACAAACACAAACACAAACACAAACACAAACACAAAAACAATCACAATCACAACCACAAACACAAACACAAACACATACACAATCACAATCACAATCACAATCACAATCATAATAAAAAATAGAAACAGAAACAGAAACACAATCACAGTCACAATAACAATCACAATCACAATCACAATCACAATCACAAACAGAAACACAAACAAAAACACAAACACAATCGCAATCACAAACACAATGAACATCACAATCAACATCAAATCACAATTACAATGACAATCACAAACAAATATAGAAACAGAAACACAAACGCATTCACAATCGCAATAAAAAAGAAACACAAACAGAAATGCAAACCAAACACAATCGCAATCACAATTAAAATCACAAACACAAACACAAACAGAATCACAATCACAATCACAATCACAATCACCATCACAATCATAATCACAATCACAATCACAATCACAAACACAAACACAAACACAAACACAAACACAAACACAAACACAATCACAATCACAATCACATACACAATCATAATAAAAAACAGAAATCGAAACAGAAACACAATCACAGTCACAACCACAATCACAATCACAATCACATTCGCAATCAAAATCACAATCACAATCACAATCATAATCACAAACAGAAACACAAACAGAAACACAAACACAATCAAAATCACAAACACAATCACAAACACAAACACAAACACAAACACAACCACAAACACAATCAAAAACACAATCACAATCACAATCACAATCACAAACAAAAACACAATCACAATCAGAATCACAATCATAATCACAATGACAATGACAATCACAAACACAAACACAAACACAAACACAAACACAAACACAAACACAGACACAAACACAAACACAAACACAAACACAAACACAAACACAATCACAATCACAATCACAACCACAATCACAATCACAATCACAATCACAATCACAAACACAAACACAAACACAATCACAATCACAATCACAATCACAATCACAAACACAAACACAATCGCAATCACAATCACAATCACAAACACATTCACAATCACAATCACAATCACAATCATAATCACAATCACAATCACCAACACAAACACAATCAACATCACAATCAACATAAAATCACAATCACAATGACAATCACAATCACAAATAGAAACAGAAACACAAACACAAACACAAACATATTCACAATCACAATAAAAAAGAAAAACAGACAGAAACACAAACAGAAATACAAACACAAACACAAACACAATCACAATCACAATCACAAACACAAACACAAACAGAATCACCAGCACAATCACAATCACAATCACAATCAGTATCACAATCACAATCATAATCACAAACACAAACACAAACACAAAAACAATCACAATCACAATCACAATCACAATCACAATCACAATCACAATCATAATAAAAAACAGAAATAGAAACACCATCACAGTCTCAATCACAATCACAATCACAATCACAATCAGAATCACAATCACAATCAGAATCATAATCACAAACAGAAACACAAACAAAAAATGAAGCACAATCACAATCACAAACACAATCAACATCACAATCAACATCAAATCACAATCACAATGACAATCACAAACAGAAACACAAACACAAACACAAACACATTCACAATCACAATAAAAAAGAAACACAAACAGAAACACAAACAGAAATGCAAACACAAACACAATCACAATCACAATCACAAACACAAACACAAACAGAATCACAATCACAATCACAATCACAATCACAATCACAATCACAATCACAATCACAATCACAATCACAATCACAAACACAAACACAAACAATCGCAATCACAATCACAATCGCAATTACAAACACATACACAATCACAATCACAATCATAATAAAAAACAGAAATAGAAACAGGAACACAATCACAATCAAAGCCACAACCACAATAACAATCACAATCACAATCACATTCACAATCACAATCACAATCACAATCACAATCATTATCACAAACAGAAACACAAACACAATCCCTATCACAAACACAATCACAAACACAAACACAAACAGAAACACAATCACAAACACAATAAAAAACACAATACAAATGACAATCACAATCACAAACACAAACACAAACACAACCACAATCACAATCAGAATCACAATCATAATCACAATGACAATCAGAATAACAAACACAAACACAAACACAAACACAAACACAAACACAAACACAAACACAAACACAAACACAAACACAATCACTATCACAATCACAATCACAATCACAATCACAATCAATATGACAATCACAATGACAATGACAATCACAATCACAAACGGAAACACAAACACAATGACAATCACAATGACAATCACAATGACAATCACAATCAGAATCACAATGACAATGACAATCACAATCAGAATCACAATCACAGTCACAAACAGAAAGACAAACACAATCAAACTCACAATCACAATCAAATCACAATCACAATCACAATCACAATCACAAACGAAAACACCAACGAAAACACAAACACGATCAGAATCATAATTACAATCACAATGACAATGACAATCACAATCACAATCACAATGACTGTCACAATCACAATAACAATCAAAATCACAATCATAATCACAGTCACAAACACAAACACAAACAATATCAACATCACAATGACAATGACAATGACAATGACAATCACAATCACAATCACAATCAAAAAAAGAAACACAAACACAATCACAATCACAATCAAAATGACAATGACAATCACAAACAGAAACAGAAACACAATCAAAATCGCAATCACAATCACAATCACAAACGCAAACACAAACAATCACAATCACAATCGCAATTACAAACACATACACAATCACAATCACAATCACAATCATAATAAAAAACAGAAATAGAAACAGGAACACAATCACAATCAAAGTCACAACCACAATAACAATCACAATCACAATCACATTCACAATCACAATCACAATGACAATCATAATCACAAACAGAAACACAAACACAATCCCAATCACAAACACAAACACAAACAGAAACACAATCACAAACACAATCAAAAACACAATACAAATGACAATCACAATCACAAACACAAACACAAACACAATCACAATCACAATCATAATCACAATGACAATCAGAATCACAAACACAAACACAAACACAAACACAAACACAAACACAAACACAAACACAAACACAAACACAAACACAAACACAAACACAAACACTATCACAATCACAATCACAATCAATATGACAATCACAACGACAATGACAATCACAATCACAAACGGAAACACAAACACAATGACAATCACAATGACAATGACAATCACAATCAGAATCACAATCACAGTCACAAACAGAAACACAAACACAATCAAACTCACAATCACAATCAAATCACAATCACAATCACAATCACAATCACAATCACAAACGAAAACACCAACGAAAACACAAACACGATCACAATCATAATGACAATCACAATGACAATGACAATGACAATCACAATCACAATCACAATGACTGTCACAATCACAATAACAATCAAAATCACAATCACAATCACAGTCACAAACACAAACACAAAGAATATCAACATCACAATCACAATCACAATCACAATGACAATGACAATCACAATCACAATCAAAAACAGAAACACAAACACAATCACAATCACAATCAAAATGACAATGACAATCACAAACAGAAACACAAACACAATCAGAATCGCAATCACAATCACAATCACAAACACAAACACAAACACAAACACAATCATAATCACAATCGCAATCACAATCACAATCACAATCACAATCACAAACACAAACACAATCAGGATCACAATGACAATGACAATCTCAATCGAAATCACAATCACAATCACAATCACAAGCACAAACACAATAAACATCACAATCACAATCACATTCACAATCACAAACAGATACAGAAACATAAACATAAACACAATCACAATCACAATCAACAACACAAACACAAACACATTCAATTTCACAATCACAATCACAAACACAATCACAATCACAATCACAATCACAATCACAAACACAATCACAATCACAATCACAAACAGAAACAGAAACACAAACACAATCACAATCACAGTCACAATCACAATCACAATCAATATCACAATCAACAACACAAACACAAACACATTCATAATCACAATCACAATCACAATCACAATCACAATCACAATCACAATCACAAACACAAACACAAACACAATCACAATCACAAACACAATCACAATCATAATCACAAACAAAAACACAAACACAATCACATTCACAATCATATTCACAATCACAACCACAATCACAATCACAAACACAATCACGATCACAATCACAATCACAATCACAAACGGAAACACAAACAGAAACACAAACACAATCACAATCACAATAACAATCACAAACACAAACACAAACACAATAACAATTATAAACAAAAATAGAAACAGAAACAGAAATAGAAACACAATCACAATCACAAGCACAATCACAATCACAATCAACAACACAAACACAAAGACATTCACAATCACAATCACAATCACATAAATACAAATACGAACACAAACACAAACACAATCACAATCAACAACACAAACACAAACACAAACAGAAATACAAACACAAACACAATCAGAATCAGAATCCCAATCATAATCACAATCATAATCACAAACAGAAACACAAACAGAATCAAAATCACAATCACAATCACAATCACAATCACAATCACAAACACAAACACAAACACAAAAACAAACACAAATACAAACACAATCACAATCACAATCACAATCACAATCACATCGACAATCATAATCACAATCACAATCATAATAAAAAATAGAAGCAGAAACAGAAAGACAATCACAATCTCAGTCACAATCACAATCACAATCACAATCACAATCACAATCACAAACACAAACACAAACACAAACACAAACACAATCACAATCACATTCACAATCACAATCACAACCACAATCACAATCACACTGACAATCACGATCAACATCACAAACACAATCAATATCACAATCACAATCAGAAACAGAAACACAATCACAAACAGAAACACAAACAGAAACAAAAACACAAACACAATCACAATCACAATCACAATCGCAATCACAATCAGAAACACAATCGCAATCAAAATCACAATCACAATCACAATCACAAACACAATCCCAATCACAATCACAAACAGAAACACAAACACAAACACAATCACAATCACAACCACGATCACAATCACAATCACAAACACAAACACAAACACAATCACAAATACAATCACAATCTAAATGACAATCACAATCACAATCGCAATCACAATCACAATCACAAACCGAAGCACAAACAGAAACACAAACACAATCCCAATCACAATCACAATCACAATCACAATCACAATCACAAACAAAAACAAAAACACAAACACAAACACAAACACAAACACAATCACAATCACAAACACAATCACAATCACAATCACAATCACAATCACAATCACAATCACAATCACATTCACAATCATAATCACAATCACAAACACAATCACAATCACAATCACAATCACAAACACAAACACAATCACAATCACAATCACAATCACAATCACAATCACAATCACAACCACAATCATAATCACAATCACAATCACAATCACAATCACAAACACAATCACAATCACAATCACAATCACAATCACAATCACAATCACAACCACAATCATAATCACAATCACAATTACAAACACAAACACAAATACAAACACAAACAAAAACACAAACACAAACACAATCACAATCACAATCACAAACACAAACACAAACACAAACACAATGACAATGAATATAACAATGACAGTCACAATCACAATCACAATCGCAATCACAATCACAATCACAAACGGAAGCACAAACAGAAACACAAACACAATCACAATCACAATCACAATCACAATCACAAACAACAACAAAAACACAAACACAAACACAAACACAAACACAATCACAATCACAAACACAATCACAATCACAATCACAATCACAAACACAATCACAATCACAATCACAATCACAATCAAAATCATAATCACAAACACAATCACAATCAAAATCACAATCACAAACACAATCACAATCACAATCACAATCACAATCACAATCACAATCATAATCACAATCACAATTACAAACACAAACACAAATACAAATACAAACACAAACAAAAACACAAACACAATGACAATAACAATCACAAACACAAACACAAACACAATGACAATGAATATAACAATGACAGTCACAATCACAATCACAATCGCAATCACAATCATAATCAAAAGCAGAAACACAAACGGAATCACAATCACAATGACAGTCACAATCACAATCACAATAACAATCATATTCACAGTGACAATCACATTCATAATAAAAAACAGAAACACAAATAGAAACACAAACAGAATCGCAATTAGAATAGCAATCACAATCACAATCACAATCACAAACGCAAAAACAAACACAAACACAAAGACAAACATAAACACAATCACAATCACAATCACAATCACAATCACAAACACAAACACAAACACAAACACAATCACAATCACAATCACAATCATAATCACAAACACAAACACAATCAACATGACAATCAGCATCAAATCACAATCACAACCACAATCACAGTCACAATCACAAACAGAAACAAAAACAGAACCAGAAACACAAACACATTCACAATCACAATCAAACAGAAACACAAATAGAAACAGAAACACAAACACAATCACAATCACAATCACAATCACAATCACAATCACAATCACAATCACAATCACAATCACAAACATAATCACAATCACAATCAAAATAGTAATCACAATCACAATCACAACCACAATCAGAATCACAATCACAAACACAAACACAAACACAATCACAAACAGAAACACAATCACAAACAGAAACACAAACAAAATCACAAACAGAAACACAAACAGAAACAAAAACAAAAACACAATCACAATCACAATCACAATCACAATCACAATCACAATCACAATCACAATCACAATCACAATCACAATCACAATCACAATCAGAATCAGAATCACAATCACAATCATAATCACAATCACAATCACAAACACAATCACAATCACGATCACATTCAGAAAGACAAACACAATCATAATCACAATCACAATCACAATCACAAACACAAACACAAACACAAACACAAACCCAAACAGAATCACAAACAGAATCACAATCACAATCACAATCGCAATCACAATCACAAACTGAAACACAAACAGAAACACAAACACAATCACAATCACAATCACAATCCCAATCATAATCACAATCTCAATATCAAACAAAAACACAATCAACATCACAATCAACATAAAATCACAATCACAATGACAATCACAATCACAAATAGAAACAAAAACACAAACAAAAACACAAACATATTCACAATCACAAGAAAAAAGAAACACAAACAGAAACACAAACAGAAATACAAACACAAACACAATCACAATCACAATCACAAACACAAACACAAACAGAATCACAATCACAATCACAATCACAATCACAATCAGTATCACAATCACAATCATAATCACAATCACAATCACAATCACAAACACAAACACAAACACAAACACAAACACAAAAACAATCACAATCACAACCACAACCACAAACACATACACAATCACAATCACAATCACAATCACAATCACAATCATAATAAAAAATAGAAACAGAAACAGAAACACAATCACAGTCACAATAACAATCACAATCACAATCACAAACAGAAACACAAACAAAAACACAAACACAATCGCAATCACAAACACAATCAACATCACAATCAACATCAAATCACAATTAGAATGACAATCACAAACAAATACAGAAACACAAACACAAACGCATTCACAATCACAATAAAAAAGAAACACAAACAGAAATGCAAACCAAACACAATCGCAATCACAATCACAATCACAAACACAAACACAAACAGAATCACAATCACAATCACAATCACAATCACAATCACAATCACAATCACAATCACAATCACAATCACAATCACAAACACAAACACAAACACAAACACAAACACAAACACAAACACAAACACAAACACAATCACAATCACAATCACAAACACAAACACATACACAATCACATACACAATCATAATAAAAAATAGAAATAGAAACAGAAACAATATCACAATCACAGTCACAACCACAATCACAATCACAATCACATTCGCAATCAAAATCACAATCACAATCACAATCATAATCACAAACAGAAACACAAACAGAAACACAAACACAATCCCAATCACAAACACAATCACAAACACAAACACAAACACAAACACAACCACAAACACAATCAAAAACACAATCACAATCACAATCACAATCACAAACAAAAACACAATCACAATCAGAATCACAATCATAATCACAATGACAATGACAATCACAAACACAAACACAAACACAAACACAAACACAAACACAAACACAGACACAAACACAAACACAAACACAAACACAAACACAAACACAATCACAATCACAATCACAAACACAAACACAAACACAATCACAATCACAATCACAAACACAATCGAAATCACAATAACAATCACAAACACATTCACAATCACAATCACAATCACAATCATAATCACAATCACAATCACCAACACAAACACAATCAACATCACAATCAACATAAAATCACAATCACAATGACAATCACAATCACAAATAGAAACAGAAACACAAACACAAACACAAACATATTCACAATCACAATAAAAAAGAAACACAGACAGAAACACAAACAGAAATACAAACACAATCACAATCACAATCACAAACACAAACACAAACAGAATCACCAGCACAATCACAATCACAATCACAATCACAATCAGTATCACAATCACAATCATAATCACAATCACAATCACAATCACAAGCACACACACAAACACAAACACAAAAACAATCACAATCACAATCACAATCACAATCACAATCACAATCACCATCACAATCATAATAAAAAGCAGAAATAGAAATACAATCACAGTTTCAATCACAATCACAATCACAATCAGAATCACAATCACAATCAGAATCATAATCACAAACAGAAACACAAACAAAAAATCAAGCACAATCACAATCACAAACACAATCAACATCACAATCAACATCAAATCACAATCACAATGACAATCACAAACACAAACACAAACACAAACACATTCACAATCACAATAAAAAAGAAACACAAACAGAAACACAAACAGAAATGCAAACACAAACACAATCACAATCACAATCACAAACCCAAACACAAACAGAATCACAATCACAATCACAATCAGAATCACAATCACAAACACGAACACAAACAATCACAATCACAATCACAATCGCAATTACAAACACATACACAATCACAATCACAATCATAATAAAAAACAGAAATAGAAACAGGAACACAATCACAATCAAAGTCACAACCACAATAACAATCACAATCACAATCACATTCACAATCACAATCACAATCATAATCATAATCACAAACAGAAACACAAACACAATCCCTATCACAAACACAATCACAAACACAAACACAATCAGAAACACAATCACAAACACAATAAAAAACATAATACAAATGACAATCACAATCACAAACACAAACACAAACACAATCACAATCACAATCAGAATCACAATCATAATCACAATGACAATCAGAATCACAATCACAAACACAAACACAAACACAAACACAAACACAAACACAAACACAAACACAATCACTATCACAATCACAATCACAATCACAATCACAATCAATATGACAACGACAATGACAATGACAATCACAAACGGAAACACAAACACAATGACAATCACAATGACAATCACAATCAGAATCACAATGACAATGACAATCACAATCAGAATCACAATCACAGTCACAAACAGAAACACAAACACATTCAAACTCACAATCACAATCAAATCACAATCACAATCACAAACGAAAACACCAACGAAAACAAAAACACGATCACAATCATAATGACAATCACAATGACAATCACAATCACAATCACAATCACAATGACTGTCACAATCACAATAACAATCAAAATCACAATCACAATCACAGTCACAAACACAAACACAAACAATATCAACATCACAATCACAATCACAATGACAATGACAATCACAATCAAAAATAGAAACACAAACACAATCACAATCACAATCAAAATTACAATGACAATCACAAACAGAAACACAAACACAATCAAAATCGCAATCACAATCACAATCACAAACACAAACACAAACACAAACACAATCATAATCACAATCGCAATCAGAATCACAATCACAAACACAAACACAATCAGGATCACAATCACAATGACAATGACAATGACAATCTCAATCAAAATCAAAATCACAATCACAATCACAATCACAAGCACAAACACAATAAACATCACAATCACAATCACATTCACAATCACAAACAGGTACAGAAACATGAACATAAACACAATCACAATCACAATCAACAACACAAACACAAACACATTCAATTTCACAATCACAATCACAATCACAATCACAAACAGAAACACAAACATAAACACAAACAGAATCACAATCACAATCACAATCAGAATCACAAACACAAACACAAACACAAACACAAACACAAACACAAACACAAACACAATCACAATCACAATCACAATCACAAATAGAAACACAAACAGAAACACAAACACAATCACAATCACAATGACAAAGACAATCACAAACAGAAACACAAACACAATCAGAATCAGAATCACAATCACAATAACAAACACAAACACAAACAGAAACACAAACACAATCATAATCACAATCACAATCACAATCACAAACACAAAAACAAACACAATCAGGATCACAATGACAATGACAATGACAATGACAATCTCAATCAAAATCACAATCACAATCTCAATCACAATCACAATAAACATCACAATCACAATCACAATCACAATCAACAACACAAACAAAAACACAAACACATTCAATTTCACAATCACAATCACAATCACAATCACAATCACAAACACAATCACATTCACAATCACAACCACAATCACCAACAGAAACAGAAACATAAACACAATCACAATCACAATCACAATCACAATCAATATCACAATCGACAACACAAACACAAACACATTCATGATCACAATGACAATCACAATCACAATCACAATCAACAACACAAACCTAAACAAACACAAACACATTCACAATCACAATCACAATCACAATCACAAACACAATAACAATCACAATCACAATCACAATCACAATCACAATCACAATCACAATCACAATCACAAACACAATCACATTCACAAATATAATCACAATCACAATCATAATCACAATCACAAACACAAACACAAACACAATCACGATCCAAATCACAATCACAATCACAATGAAATTCACAATCACAATCACAAACGGAAACACAAATAGAAACACAAACACAATCACAATCACAATAACAATCACAAACACAAACACAAACACAATCACAATAACAAACACAAACACAAACACAAACACAATGACAATCACAATCACAATCACTATCACAATCACAATCATAATCACAAACACAAACACAAACACAATCACATTCACAATCATAATCACAATCACAATCATAATCACAATCACAAACACAAACACAAACACAAACACCATCACGATCAAAATCACAATCAAAATTACAATGACAATGACAATGACAATCACAAACGGAAACACAAACAGAAACACAAACACAATCACAATCACAATAACAATCACAAACACAAACACAATCACAATCACAATCACAATCACAATCACAATCACAATCACAATCACAATCACAATCACAATCACAATCATAATCACAATCACAATCATAATCACAATCACAAACACAAACACAAACACCATCACGATCAAAATCACAATGACAATGACAATGACAATCACAATCACAATCACAAACGGAAACACAAACAGAAACACAAACACAATCACAATCACAATCACAATAACAATCACAAACACAAATACAAACACAATCACAATCACAAACAGAAGCAGAAACACAATCACAATCACAATCAAAATCAACAACACAAACACAAACACAAACACATTCACAATCACAATCACAATCACAATCACAATCACAATCACAAACACAAACGCAAATACATACAGAAACACAAACACAAACACAAACACAATCACAATCACAATCACAATCAATATGACAATCACAATGACAATGACAATGACAATCACAATCACAAACAGAAACACAAACACACACAATCACAATGACAATGACAATCACAATCACAACCACCATCACAACCACAATCAGAAACAGAAACACAAAGAAAAACAAAAACAGAAACACAATGACAATCACAATGACAATCACAATCACAAACACAAATTCAAACACAAACACAATCACAATCACAATCAAAATCAATCTCACAAAAATAATCACAAAAACAAAAACAAACACAAACCCAATCACAATCACAATCACAATCACAAACACAAACACAAACATAAACACAATCACAATCGCAATCACCATCACGATCACAATCACAATAACAATCACAATCACAATCACAAACACAGACACAACCACAATCACAATCACAAACAGAAACACAAATAGAAACACAAACACAATCACGATCACGATCACGATCACAATCAGCATCACGATCACGATCGCGATCACGATCACGATCACGAACACAAACACAAACACAAAAACAAACGCAATCACAATCACAATCACAATCATAACCACAATCACAATCACAATCACAATCACAAACACAAACACAAACACAATCACAAACACAATCACAATCACAATCACAATCACAATCACAATCACAAACACAAACACAAACACAAACACAAACACAAACACAAACACAAACACAAACACAAACCTAAACACAAACACAATGACAATCGCAAACACAAGCACAATCACAAACACAATCACAATCACAATCAAAACCAAAATCACAATCACAATCACAATCACAAACACAGACACAAACACAAACACAAACACAAACACAAACCTAAACACAAACACAATCACAATCACAAACACAAGCACAATCACAAACACAATCACAATCACAATCACAATCAAAATCACAATCACAATCACAATCACAATCACAAACACAAACACAAACACAAACACAAACACAAACACAAACACAAACACAAACACAATCAGAATCACAATCACAATCACCATCACAATCACAATCACACTCACAATCACAATCACAAACACAAACACAAACACAAACACAAACCTAAACACAAACCTAAACACAAACCTAAACACAAACACAATGACAATCGCAAACACAAGCACAATCACAAACACAATCACAACCACAATCAAAATCAAAATCACAATGACAATCACAATCACAAACACAAACACAAACACAAACACAAACACAAACACAAACACAAACACAATCACAATCACAAACACAAACACAAACACAAACACAAATAGAAACGCCAACACAATCACAATCACAATCACAATCACAAATACAAACACAAACACCAACACAAGCACAAACACAATGACAATCACAATGACAATCACAATGAAAATAACAATGACAATCACAATGACAATCACATACAGAAAATGAAACACAAACACAAACACAATCACAATCACAATCACAATCCTAATCACAATCACAATCATAATCACAAACACAAACACAAACACAAACACAAACACAAACACAAACACAATCACAAACAAAAACACAATCACACTCACAATCACAATCACAAACACAAACACAATTACAAACACAATTACAAACACAAACACAATCAATATGACAATCACAATGACAATCACTATTACAATTGCAATCACAACCACCATCACAACCACAATCAGAAACAGAAACACAAAGAGAAACAAAAAAAGAAACACAATCACAATCACAATCACAAACAGAAACACAAACACAAACAGAAAATAAAACAGAAGCACAAACACAAACACAATCACAATCACAATCACAATCACATAACAATCACAAACACAAACACAAACACAAACACAAACACAATCACAATCACAATCACAATCACAATCACAATCACAATCATGAACACAACCACAAACAAAAGCACAATAACAATGACAATGACAATGACAACCATTATCACAATCATAATCACAATCACAAATAGAAGTACAAATAGAAACACACACAGAAACACAATCACAATCACAATCACAATCACAAAAACAAACACAACCACAAACACAAAAACAATCACAATCACAAACAAAAACACAAATAGAAACACAAACACAATCACAATCACAAACACAATCATAATCACAATCACGAACACAAACACAATCACAATCACAATCACAATCACAAACACAAACACAAACACAATGACAATCACAATCACAATCACAATCTGAATCACAAACAGAAAGACAAACAGAAACACAAACAAAATCACCATCACGATCACGATCACAATCACGATCACGATCACGAACACAAACACAAACACAAACACAAAAACAAACACAATCACAATCACAATCACAATCATAATCACAATCACAATCACAATCACAATCACAATCATAATCACAATCACAATCACAAACACAAACACAAACACAAACACAAACACAAACACAAACACAATCACAATCACAATCACAATCACTATCACAATCACAATCACAATCACAATCACAATCACAATCACAATCACAATCACAATCACATTCACAGTCACAAACACAAACACAATCAACATCACAAGCACAATCACAATCAGAATCAGAATCACAATCACAATCACAATCACAATCACAATCACAATCACAATCACAATCACAAACAGAAACACAAACACAATCACAATCACAATCAAAATGACAATGACAATCACAAACAGAAACACAAACACAATCAGAATCGCAATCACAATCACAATCACAAACACAAACACAAACACAAACACAAACACAAACACAATCATAATCACAAACACAAACACAATCAGGATGACAATCACAATCACAATGACAATGACAATCTCAATCAAAATCACAATCACAATCACAATCACAAGCACAAACACAATAAACATCACAATCACAATCACATTCACAATCACAAATAGAAACAGAAACATAAGCACAATCACAATCACAATCACAATCAACAACACAAACACAAACACATTCAATTTCACAATCACAATCACAAACACAATCACAATCACAATCACAATCACAAACAGAAACAGAAACACAATCACAATCACAGTCACAATCACAATCACAATCAATATCACAATCAACAACACAAACACATTCATAATCACAATCACAATCACAATCACAATCACAATCAGAATCAAAATCACAATCAACAACACAAACACAAACACATTCACAATCACAATCACAATCACAATCACAATCACAATCACAATCACAAACACAAACACAAACACAAACACAAACACAAACACAGTCACAATCACACTCACAATCACAAACACAATCACAATCATAATCACAAACAAAAACACAAACACAATCACATTCACAATCATAATCACAATCACAATCACAATCACAATCACAATCACAAACACAATCACGATCACAATCACAATCACAATCACAATCACAATCACAATCACAAACGGAAACAGAAACAGAAATAGAAACACAATCACAATCACAATCACAATCACAATCAAAATCACAATCAACAACACAAACACAAACACATTCACAATCACAATCACAATCACAATCACAATCACACAAATACAAACACAAACACAAACACAAACACAATCACAATCGCAATCACAATCAACAACACAAACACAAACACAAGCACAAATACAAACACGAACACAATCAGAATCAGAATCGCAATCATAATAACAATCATAATCATAAACAGAAACACAAACAGAATCAAAATCACAATCACAATCACAATCACAATCACAATCACAATCACAAACACAAACACAAACACAAACACAATCACAATCACAATCACAATCACAAATAGAAACACAAACAGAAACACAAACACAATAACAATCACAAACAAAAACAGAAACAGAAATAGAAACACAATCACAATCACAATCAACAACACAAACACAAACACATTCACAATCACAATCACAATCACAATCACACAAATACAAACACAAACACAAACACAATCACAATCGCAATCACAATCACAATCAACAACACAAACACAAACACAAACACAAATACAAACACGAACACAATCAGAATCAGAATCCCAATCATAATCACAATCATAATCACAAACAGAAACACAAACAGAATCAAAATCACAATCACAATCACAATCACAATCACAATCACAATCACAATCACAAACGGAAACAGAAACAGAAATAGAAACACAATCACAATCACAATCACAATCACAATCACAATCAAAATCAAAATCACAATCAACAACACAAACACAAACACATTCACAATCACAATCACAATCACAATCACAATCACACAAATACAAACACAAACACAAACACAAACACAATCACAATCGCAATCACAATCACAATCAACAACACAAACACAAACACAAACACAAATACAAACACGAACACAATCAGAATCAGAATCGCAATCATAATAACAATCATAATCACAAACAGAAACACAAACAGAATCAAAATCACAATCACAATCACAATCACAATCACAATCACAATCACAAACACAAACACAAACACAAACACAAACACAAACACAAACACAATCACAATCACAATCACAATCACAATCACAATCACAAATAGAAACACAAACAGAAACACAAACACAATAACAATCACAAACAAAAACAGAAACAGAAATAGAAACACAATCACAATCACAATCACAATCACAATCAACAACACAAACACAAACACATTCACAATCACAATCACAATCACAATCACACAAATACAAACACAAACACAAACACAATCACAATCGCAATCACAATCACAATCAACAACACAAACACAAACACAAACACAAATACAAACACGAACACAATCAGAATCAGAATCGCAATCATAATCACAATCATAATCACAAACAGAAACACAAACAGAATCAAAATCACAATCACAATCACAATCATAATCACAATCACAATCACAATCACAATCACAAATACAAACACAAACACAATCAGGATCACAATCACAATCACAATGACAATGACAATCTCAATCAAAATCACAATCAAAATCTCAATCACAATCAGAAACACAAACACAATCACAATCACAATCACAATCACAATCAACAACACAAACACAAACACAAACACAAATACAAACACGAACACAATCAGAATCAGAATCGCAATCATAATCACAATCATAATCACAAACAGAAACACAAACAGAATCAAAATCACAATCACAATCACAATCACAATCACAATCACAATCACAATCACAATCACAATCACAATCACAATAACAAGCACAAACACAAACCCAATCACAATCACAATCACAATCACAATCACAAATAGAAACACAAACAGAAACACAAACACAATCACAATCACAATGACACTGACAATCAAAAACAGAAACACAAACACAATCAGAATCACAATCACAATCATAATCAAAAACACAAACACAAACACAAACACAAACACAATCATAATCACAATCACAATCACAATCACAATCACAATCACAATCACAATCACAAATACAAACACAAACACAATCAGGATCACAATCACTATCACAATGACAATGACAATCTCAATCAAAATCACAATCAAAATCTCAATCACAATCAGAAACACAAACACAATCACAATCACAATCACAATCACAATCAACAACACAAACACAAACACATTCAATTTCACAATCACAATCACAATCACAATCACAATCACAAACACAATCAATTTCACAATCAAAATCACAAACAGAAGAAGAAACAGAAACACAATCAAAATCACAATCACAATCAATATCACAATCGACAACACAAACACAAAGACAAACACATTCATAATCACAATCACAATCACAATCACAATGAGCAACACAAACACATTCACATTCACAATTCACAATCACAATCACAATCACAATCACAATCACAATCACAATCACAAACACAAACACAAACACAATCACAATCACAATCATAATCACAATCACAATCACAATCACAATCATAATCACAAACACAAACACAAACACAATCACATTCAGAATCATAATCACAATCACAATCATAATCACAATCACAAACACAAACACAAACACAAACACCATCACGATCAAAATCACAATCACAATCACAATCAAAAACGGAAACACAAAGAGAAACACAAACACAATCACAATCACAATCACAATAACAATCACAAACACAAACACAATCACAAACACAAACACAATCACAATCACAAACACAAACACAAACACAAACACAATCACAATCACAATCACAATCACAATCACAATCACAATAACAATCACAATCACAATCACAATCAAAATCACAATCACAATCATAATCACAAACACAAACACAAACACAATCACATTCACAATCATAATCACAATCACAATCATAATCACAATCACAAACACAAACACAAACACAAACACCATCACGATCAAAATCACAATCACAATGACATTGACAATCACAATCACAATCACAAACGGAAACACAAACAGAAACAGAAACACAATCACAATCACAATCACATTAACAATCACAAACACAAACACAAACACAATCACAATCATAATCACAATCACAAACAGAAACAGAAACAGAAACGCAATCACAATCATAATCACAATCACAATCAACAATGCAAACACAAACACAAACACATTCACAATCACAATCATAATCACAATCACAAACAGAAACAGAAACAGAAACACAATCACAATCACAATCACAATCACAAACACAATCACAATCACAATCACAATCACAAACACAATTACAAACACAAACACAAACACAATCACAATGACAATCACAATCACAATCACAACCACCATCACAACCACAATCAGAAACAGAAACACAAAGAGAAACAAAAACAGAAACACAATGACAATCACAATGACAATCACAATGACAATCACAATGACAATGACAATCACAATCACAAACACAAACACAAACACAATCACAAACACAAACACAATCACAATCCCAATCAAAATCACAATCACAAAAATAATCACAAAAACAAAAACAAACACAAACCCAATCATAATCACAATCACAATCACAATCATAATCACAAACACAAACACAAACACAAACACAAACACAAACACAAACACAATCACAAACACAATCACAATCACAATCACAATCACAAACACAAACACAAACACAAACACAATCACAATCACAATCACACTCACTATCTCAATCACAAACACAAACACAAACCTAAACACAAACCTAAACACAAACATAATCACAATCACAAAGACAAGCACAATCACAAACACAATCATAATCACAATCACAATCAAAATCACAATCACACTCACAATCACAATCACAAACACAAACACAAACACAAACACAAATAGAAACACAAACACAAACACAATCAGAATCACAATCACAATCACACTGACAATCACAATCACAAACACAAACACAAACACAAACCTAAACACAAACCTAAACACAAACCTAAACACAAACACAATCACAATCGCAAACACAAGCACAATCCCAAACACAATCACAATCAAAATCAAAATCACAATCCCAATCACAATCACAAACACAGACACAAACACAAACACAAACACAAACACAATCACAATCACAAACACAAACACAAACACAAATAGAAACGCCAACACAATCACAATCACAAACACAATCACAATCACAATCACAATCACCAGCACAAACACAATCACAATCACAATCACAATCAGAAATACAAACACAAACACCAACACAAACACAAACACAACGACAATCACAATGACAATCACAATGAAAATCACAATGACAATCACAATCACAATCACATACAGAAAATGAAACACAAACACAAACACAATCACAATCACAGTCACTATCCTAATCACAATCACAATCACAATCAGAAACACAAACACAAACACAAACACAAACACAAACAAAAACACAATCACACTCACAATCACAATCACAAACACAAACACAATTACAAACACAAACACAATCACAATGACAATCACAATTACAATCGCAATCACAACCACCATCACAACCACAATCAGAAACAGAAACACAAAGACAAAACAAAAAAATAAACACAATCACAATCACAATCACAATCACAATCACAAACAGAAACACAAACACAAACAGAAAATAAAACAGAAGCACAAACACAAACACAATCACAATCACAATCACAATCACATAACAATCACAAACACAAACACAAACACAATCACAATCACAATCACAATCACAATCACAATCACAATCACAACCATAATCACAATCACAATCACAATCACAATCACAATCATAATCATTAACACAACCACAAACACAAACACAATGACAATGACAATGACAATGACAATCAATATCACAATCATAATCACAATCACAAATAGAAATACAAATAGAAACACAAACAGAAACACAATCACAATCACAATCACAAACACAAACACAAACACAAACACAAACACAAAAATAATCACAATCACAAACACAAACACAAATAGAAACACAAACACAATCACAATCACAATCACAAACACAAACACAATCACAATCACAATCACAATCACAAACACAAACACAAACACAAATACAAACACAAACACAATGACAATGACAATGACAATCACAATCAGAATCACAAACAGAAACACAAACACAATCACCATCACCATCACGATCACAATCACGATCACGATCACGATCATGAACACGAACACGAACACAAACACAAAAACAAACACAATCACAATCACAATCACAATCATAATCACAATCACAATCACAATCACAATAACAATCACAATCATAATCACAATCACAAACACAAACACAAACACAAACACAATCATAAACACAATCACAATGACAATGACAATGACAATGACAATCACAATGACAATCACAAACACAAACACAAACACAAACACAAACACAAACAGAAACACAAACACAAACACAAACACAAACACAAACACAATCACAATCACAATCACAATCACAAACACAAACACAAACACAAACACAAACACAATGACAATGACAATCACAATGACGATGACAATGACAATGACAATCACAATCACAATCTTAATCACAAACACAAACACAAACACAAACGTAAACACAATCACAATCACAAACACAAGCACAATCACAAACACAATCACAATCACAATCTCAATCACAATCACAATCACAATCACAAACACAATCACAATCACAAACACAAACACAAACACAAACACAAACACAAACACAAACACAAACACAAACACAAACACAAACACAAACACAAACACAAACACAAACACAATCACAATCACAATCACAATCACAATCACAAACACAGACATAATTACAAACACAAACACAAACACAATCACAATCACAAACACAAGCACAATCACAAACACAATCACAATCACAATCACAAGCACAAACACAAACACAAACACAAACACAAACTTAAACACAAACACAAACACAAACACAAACACAATCACAATCACAATCACAATCACAAACACAGACAGAATTTCAAACACAAACACAAACACAATCACAATGACACTCACAATCACAATGACAATCACAATCACAAACAACCCAATATTAAATCCCCCTAAATTTAGTAACACTAATAAGTGTAACAACCCAATGTATTATGTTATAAAAATATTCAGTTATAAAATATTAGATAATAAAGATATTATAAAAATATTTAGTTATACAAATATTAAATCATAAAGATATTATAAAAATATTAAGTTATAAAAATATTCAGTTATAATAATATTATATATTATAAAGATATCAGATCATAAAGATAATATAATATACTAGTTGGGTAGTTTGTTTTCACATACCTCCATTCTCTCTATTCTCTCTCCATTCTCTCTAAATTTTCTCTAAGGTTTAAATACTAAAAACCCTAACGGTTTCTAGATCCATAAGAAGCAATAGGAGGCTAACAGTATAAGGAGGAGTTCTACCGATCAGTTTTGAGAACAGGTAAGTCTAGGTCCGTTTATTCTTAAGAATTTTCTTTTGGAAAGTTTGTGGTCTTTGAAGATTTTTCTCAATAAATTCTCTTTATGGGGAGATGCTATCCAGAATTTTGAGATAAAAGAGAAGCTAAGGTTTGGGATTTGCAGTTTGTTTTCATCTGATCGAGGAACAAAGAAAATCCAGGTTAGGGAAGTTAATGTTCAAAAATATATAAATTGATATTAAGAAAATTAATGTTATATATATATATATAATTAGTATGTTTTGTATATTATTGTTGTATTGAGTGTAATGTGTGAAAAACCTTGTTTTTATATTGTTTATGATGTTTAAGTTGATATTTTGATGTTTGTTGACAATCAGTAAAATGGAAAATTTGTTTGAGGGGTAGAAAACGAAAGTTCCTTTCCACGGAGGGTTTTAGTCTCGATCATATTCTTGTTTATAAATTTAGATTATTATCTCTAAATAAAATTTGAGAAAAATTGATTGGTTATGTATGACCTATGATGTTTGTGTGTGGGGCCGAGTAGAGCCTGGGGTTGGTGCCCATAATCTACCGATATGTTTGTGTGTGGGGCCGAGTAGAGCCTGGGGTTGGTGCCCATAATCTACCGATATGTTTGTGTGTGGGGCCGAGTAGAGCCTGGGGTTGGTGCCCATAATCTACCGATATGTTTGTGTGTGGGCCGAGTAGAGCCTGGGGTTGGTGCCCATAATCTACCGATATGTTTGTGTTTGGGGCGAGTAGAGCCTGGGGTTGGTGCCCATAATCTACCGAATATGTTTGTGTGTGGGGCCGAGTAGAGCACGGGGTTGGTGCCCATAATCTACCGATATGTTTGTGTGTGGGCCGAGTAGAGCACTGGGGTTGGTGCCCATAATCTACCGATATGTTTGTGTGTGGGTCGAGTAGAGCCTGGGGTTGGTGCCCATAATCTACCGATATGTTTGTGTGTGGGCCGAGTAGAGCGTGGGGTTGGTGCCCATAATCTACCGATATGTTTGTGTGTGAGGCCGAGTAGAGCCTGGGGTTGGTGCCCATAATCTACCGATATGTTTGTGTGTGGGGCCGAGTAGAGCCTGGGGTTGGTGCCCATAATCTACCGATATGTTTGTGTGTGGGCCGAGTAGAGCCTGGGGTTGGTGCCCATAATCTACCGATATGTTTGTGTGTGGGGCCGAGTAAAGCCTGGGGTTGGTGCCCATAATCTACCGATATGTTTGTGTGGGGCCGAGTAGAGCCTGGGGTTGGTGCCCATAATCTACTTATGTGTGTTAATGAGAATGTTGTGAGTATGTGTATTACATGATAATATGATTTGTGTTGTCACTTTTCAATTATTAAAGATGCATTAAATTTTAAAGCATTTAAGTATGTTCTATGATGAATGTGCATGAGAATGATATGATGATGAATACTACATGATGTTATTATTTTGTGTTGTTATATTTTTGAATGATTAGCTTACCCTATAATTGCCGATTGTTTGGCTTGCGATGATCGTGTTTTGCTACACGGGAGCAGATATCGTCTTAATAGGTGAGCGGGATGCTTCGGAGTCCCAGGATTATATTGGAAGATGAAGTAGTAATTATACGCATATATTTATATATGTTTTTTATTTCTTATAATAGAATTTTGTACTGTACTAGTAGAGATTCCCTTTTGTATTGAATATAAATACAAATTATATATATAATGTGTTTTATTATCAGTTAAAATAAGTTACATTTACATACTAAATATGATAAAAGTAGCGATTTCTTGGATCGTTACAATAACAGTAATAATAATAAAAGTAATAGCAATAATAATAATAACAATAACAATAATAAGAAGAAGAATTATAATAATAATAATAATATCAATAATAAGAATAATAAGAATAATAATAATAATAACAATAAGAATAATAATAATAATAATAACAATAATAGTAACAATAAAAATAATAATAATAATAATAATAATAATAATAATAATAATAATAATAATAATAATAATAATAATAATAATAATAATAATAATAATAATAATAATAATAATAATAATAATAATAATAATAATAATAATAATAATAATAATAATAATAATAATAATAATAATAATAATAATAATAATAATAATAATAATAATAATAATAATAATAATAATAATAATAATAATAATAATAATAATAATAATAATAATAATAATAATAATAATAATAATAATAATAATAATAATAATAATAATAATAATAATAATAATAATAATAATAATAATAATAATAATAATAATAATAATAATAATAATAATAATAATAATAATAATAATAATAATAATAATAATAATAATAATAATAATAATAATAATAATAATAATAATAATAATAATAATAATAATAATAATAATAATAATAATAATAATAATAATAATAATAATAATAATAATAATAATAATAATAATAATAATAATAATAATAATAATAATAATAATAATAATAATAATAATAATAATAATAATAATAATAATAATAATAATAATAATAATAATAATAATAATAATAATAATAATAATAATAATAATAATAATAATAATAATAATAATAATAATAATAATAATAATAATAATAATAATAATAATAATAATAATAATAATAATAATAATAATAATAATAATAATAATAAGCTGTATGAACCAACTTGACATACTTGTGCTCTTCCTGCGTCATTCAAATTGCCCGCATATTCCTGAAAACCAGTTAAGCAAAAAGTCAGAAAATATGAAAAAATGCACGACATTTTCAGGATTATGCAGCGGAAAGAGGAAGCGTGCTGGACCTCCAATTTCTGGAAGGCGACAGACTCAGGTGCTCCGGTGATGACGATGAATTCTGCGTCGTCATCCGGCATGGCCATGGTTAAGTTTGTGTTTGTTCAGAGAATTTTGCAGAGAAGTGTGTAGTGTTATTCTGATATTTTCTCATGATTATTTTGCAGATTTTTTTCCAATGGTTTAGGAATCCGCTTCATATTCATATCAAAAACAGCAGAAACAAATCTTAATTACCTTTCTTTCAATTCCACTTCTTCATTAGCAGGATGACGCTAGATCATCAGCAACCTGCAAAAAATTATGACGCAAAACCTTGATCACACAGCCCTCACAGGCAAGAATCAAAACTTGTTAAAAACCTCTAAGGGTATAGAAGTGGACAGACATTCTAAAAGGAATATTCAAAAACCTCCAAGGGCAAGATCTCTTCTTTTAATAATAACCACTCATCTCGTATATGTTATGAAAAATACGATCGAGCTTACAAAATACACGCCTCTAATTGGTTTGGTTTTTCTTTCTATTGTCTCATCATGAACTCCAAGCTCTTCCTCTTCTACTAGTTTCTCACGTACTGCTTTCTCTTTCTTTGCCGTCTACATTCAACACAGCTAAAAGAATCAGAAAGATTGGAAAAGAAGAAAGTCAAATTGCACAAATATATTGATATTTAAAAACCTCAATGGACAATTCAATTGCACGAGCTATCCCCCACCAATTCGACCTCAATCGAAGAGCGAGCTCTGCTCGCCGGGTGTTCTCATCGAGAAGCGTAGATTCCAGTTCGAGAATCACAGGCTGCTGATTCACTCTCGCTTGCTTCGGACAAGGTTGAGGATTCACGTTCCTCTGCAGGATTGGCAGCAGGTTGACCTCGTGCGGGATCCTCCATTGAAAGGGGATACCCGCCTGAAACCACACAAAGAAGAAGCAAGACGGGTATTGGGTATAGACGGTCTCTCTTTTTTCTTCGTGATATTGACCACATTTCTGTTCCCTATTTGTATTTCAGTGGGTTGGTCTGGTATGAGAAGTTATGGGAAAGAGTATATTACAGCATTTCTAATTCGTGAATTTCTAATGATCGCCGTGTTCCTCATGCTGGATCCTCTACTATTCTATCTTCTTCCCGAAAGCGTACTAATCCCTATGTTGTGAGGAGCTGAGCATCTTCTATTCGTTGGGATAAAGCTTTTCCTCTGCAGGGCCCTTGTGCAGTAAACCCCTACGGGGGAAGAGGGGTAGTCTTGTGCCGTAAGCATAGCATTTCTGGTCGAACCCGCCCAACCCAACTAAGACGAACCGAATCGCTTTCTTCTTGTTGTGCATTAATTATAACCCAATCTTCAGATGAATCCTGAAACAGTGTTTTGTTGAAAGCAGAGTGAACTTTAGAAAGCATATAGAAATAAAATTAAAAGTAATATGGTAAGTTTCAATCTATGAGTATACATTGGAAACAGTTTGCTTCCATGGTGAAACTACTTCCCACCCATTTCCTGAGCCCTCTGCTTGAAGCCTTTCTTCCTTTATTTTATTCTTGTCCCATCCTGATTGATAATGCGGTTCAAATGCAGCAACTTTCGTTACCTCTTCCTGATGGAAAGTTGGTAGGGACTCACAAGTTTCAGGAAGCCAACCATGAATCCTGAAATAATTTTCATTGAAAGCAAAGTGAATTTTAGAAAACATGTAAAAATAGAAGTAACAAACAATATAGTAAGGTTCTTGCTATCAGCATGTATCAACTTTCACCCACGAAGAAGTCCATTCTCCGTTCTCCATTTTTGAGGCCTCTATCCCTGGTTGCATACTTGCAACATATTCTGGAGCAGCTACAAGATTTTTCCCTCCACCCGATAATCTAGCCACAGATTCTTAGAACATGTTTAGTACAATTTCAATTTCCAAGAAAATCATTGAGACTAAAGGAAATAAAGAAACTCTATGAACCACGTTGTCATACTTGTGCTCTTCAAGATAATGGGCATTCACAGCGTCATTCAAATTGCCCCCGTATTCCTGAAAACCAGTGAAACAAAAAGTCGGAAAATATGAAAAAAAACATGACATTTTAGGATTATGCAGAGGGAAGGGAAGACGAAGAGTGGTGGACCTCTAATTTCTGGACGGCGACAGAGTCCGATGCTCCGGTGATGTTGAAGAATTCCGATGCTCCGGTGATGTTGATGAATTCTGAGACGTCGTCCGGCATGGCAGAGAAGTGTTATTCTGATATTTTCTATGATTATGAGAATGATTTCGGGATTGCATGCCAGGCTTTGTGATGGGACCCAACATTTAACTGAATCCCAACCGTTAACGCTTTAACCTTTTCATGTCATGATAGTTTTTAGTAAGTTTTAAGGTTTGTTTGTAACTGTTTTGGGTTTTATTACACAAATTCATTAAATTTCAACAGTTTCATAAGTAGCATACAAACTGATTTCAACTGCTGGATCATTTCTTCCAAACAACACACTTTTTAAGCTTTTCAGAAGTTTAATTTATCTATCTGCATACATCGAGGTAAGTTTAATTGAAATTTTGCCATCGACCACTTAGCAATTTCTCAGTTTGAGCAAATTTTAACTTCTTTTTTTCCTCATGTGCCACTGGTGTGTATGCACACCAACCCACTTCTACTACTTTTATATTCTAGTATGTTTTAAACTACTAATGACAATAACTTTTATTATTATTCTTAGCGTTTACAACTAATTTCATGAAGTTTACTTATCATACAAAATAAAGTTTACTTTTCAATATTATTTTTTATTTATTTATATAAAATAATAAATAAAATAAATATGTGTTATTACTAATTTATGTTTAAACTTCACAGCCATTAGAAACTTGTCAGAGGATAGAACGAAATTTTTCTTTAACAAATAAAAAATTAAAAAAAATATAAAAACTTAAAATGAAAAAATATAGACAATTAAAATAAACATTAATAAAACTTAAACGCGAATAGTACTTATATTTGTAGTAACTCAACACTTATGTGTATCTATAAATCTATGCTCTCGAAATGATTATTCTTCGATAGATAACTTCACCTAATACCAATTGATTTTAGGTTGAAATCTAACATGATATTAAAATCATATAAATTTATCCTACTAAAATTGTTGAACTTATTGGATCACCCTGGATTAGACTATCCATAAATATATAGTCTCACACTCAATATGTCCAATCTTTAGCATAAGCAAGATCTGATAGAGATCCCATATTGATTAAAAATAAAATCAATTTAATGTATATAGAATCAATTTAATATATATAAGTGGATGCAAATCTCACCTTACAAATCGGATTTGTGACATTAAATTAAACTTAAAATTCACTTACAAATAATAATAAAATATTTAAATTTAAAGATGAGATAAAGCAAGATGCAAGCAAACCAATTAAAATATATAAAAAAAAATTCAACCATAATGTTTAAGACATGGTTGTCCATTAAATGACCTTCCTATACATAAACACATCATGAATGTTCCCAAAGTAATTAGTAGTATAAACAATTGTCATAATTGATTGTAATATATACCTATAATAACAGTTGTGGAGAAGTAAGATTAGTTTACCTCTTCTTTCTTCTTTCAATCCCTTAGTTTTAACTGAACAAATATAAACAAAAAAAGAAGACAAACCAACCAAGTCACAAATATTACATTTTCTTCTTTATCAATAGCCTGAAAAGGATGTTTGGGTCCAAATATACAAGGTACAAAACTAAAGATCAAGATGCTTAAAAGAAAATGAGTGAAACTAAATCAACTCCAGAAACAAAGCTTCGTTACTTTTGTTAAGACCTACTTCATTGAAGGTTGACGAGCAATCGTTAATGCTGTAAGCACGGCGAGGGTATGACTTCACCTGTTCAAAATTGAAACAAGGATAGCGGATCATATGGTGATTGAACATAATTAAACCATGGAAGGATCACATAAAATTGAGTGATATGAAAACCAACATATTTTGATATGGTCACGATGCCACATTAACATATTTTAAATATTATCAAATATACAAGTTAAATGCACTCCCCAAGTACTAATTAGACATACACTTTTGGAAGTTGAAACCAGCATAACTAATGACATGAGTCAGGAAACAGTCGTCATGAGATTCATCCTAAGTTGTTTAAAACATATATTCTATCAAGCATGTTGTGCTCGATAACCTTACGAAATAATGGTAATAAAATCATTGACGGAAACCAAACAACACCTTTAGTTACACCATTGACAGAAATCATGCCATTGTATAACAAGAAGTTTTGTTCAGGGATAGCAACTTTTTCTAAAAAAAATACACAACTAGCGTAATGAGCCAAATATTTATCGAGATAAACTTTTTTTAAGTCAAAATTTGATTTTCAAAACGTCAAATTCTAGTCTTCATTTTGCTGCGGCAACATTCAGAATTCAGTTTTAGAATAACTTCCTAGGTTTTTCTTTTTTTAACAAAAAGAAACAAGAAAAAAAAATATAAAGTTAAAAAATAATGAAATAATTAATTAAAGTAAATTAGTTTACAAAAAATGTTGATATTAGAAATTATCTTTTAGGACTTTTAATAAATAGTTAAATATAATTACTATTAAGATTTTTCTAACATATATTTTCTAAATACAATAAATTTATAAACTTATTTGGTAATAAAAATCGGACACTCAAGTACAAATTTAAATGAATGATTTAAGTGAACCAGTTTTCTGGTAGTGATGCGACAAAATAAAGGTTAGAATTCGATTGAAAAAAGAATTAGATCCGACTCCGATGCAGCAAATCAAAGGCTAAAGTTCGTGTTCCAAAAGACCGAACTCTGGCCTAAAAATATGTGTGTGCTACCTTAGTAAATATTTCACACATAAAAACTAAATGTAATTTTTTTGGAAAAAGTGCCATGTCAGAAAACATTTCAACAACATGAAGGTTGAATCAAGAAATCAAGTGGGTAGGGAAAGGGACACTCACAAATCTATAGGTTCCAGGCTTCTGTGCTCCACATACGTCTATGAACTCAAAGAGAAGCTACCGAAGGAAACAAAATGACAATTCGTTAGTCAAGTATGCATGCTTTCATAATAATGTAAAATAGCCATTTTACTCCCAATAATGTTTATCTCGGGCTTCGAAAAACTGTTTCATAAGCGCGCAATCATGAAGAAAATAAGAGAAAAATATAAAATACTTGTTTTATTTTTTAAAGGAAATAACTTACAAACTGAAATGAGAAATTATTTTCCTATATATTCTTGTGAGAGAACATCAATAATTTTGAAATAAACTTTAAAAAAAGTATATGTTAATTTAAATGCAGAAGAAGCTATCATTTTTTCAAGAGCAAATATCCTTGAATTTCTTGCACCCGGAGACATTGATACGAGGCCATCACTAAAATTAGCAGTGAGGCAACCAGATGCTATCAATTATATATTTCCAAAGACAAAAGTTGTAAAATAAATAAATGCCTTGGGCATTTGCAAGGCTTTTTCACCTTGAATTGTTTATCTTCATCATATATGCTTCTTCCTTTAATCTAGCGATCTCGTTGGCCATTTTAGCCCTCCTGTAACGAATTGTTTGTTCCGTGATAATTAGTAAATTTGTTCAAGTTTTCTCATCTTTTTAAACTCAAATCATATAGAGAAAACATAGCTGAGCAAATTTTGCATACAGATCGGAATAAAACAAATATAATTTAGAGCTTATCGAAATTATCAAATAAAAAGGCAGATATAAAAGAAAATTTGCCTTTCAGAAGTAAGGCTTCTCCGTATTATTCAAACTTAAGCTCATTAGATTAAGCAGTGTAACAACCTACTCCGTCTAAAGGTTTCAGATGAAAAATCAAAGCAAATGTAGAACATACTCTTCCATTTGACGCTCATGTGCTAAACGTACTTCATGCACTCGGACTGTGACTTCAAGTTCATGCTCAATTGCCTGCATCAAGGCCTTCAAATAGAAACTAATGTCAAGCAATTGGCCAAAAAAATGCCAAGACGCACCAAATAGCATGATGGAATTATGATATTAAAAATAACACATCCAACATCCCCACCGTACACAAATTAGACAAAAGGGTAGACTTTTTAGCAATATTGATATGATCTATAGGTCAAACATTGCTTTTTAAGAGAAAAATAATTTCGTCGTTGTGAATCACAAGCATAGTAATATAAGTACCTGAATTCCTGGACCATTCCCACCTACAGCACCTGTGTATAAAGAAAGAACTGCCAGTTATTATTAACAAGTTCACAGAATAGAGAAAGCTGTGTGGCACAGAAAATCTCTTCAGTCATACGTGAAGAAGTCTTTCGAGATTCCAAAAGTTCTTTTAGCCTTTTTGTAGCCAAGGATGCTTCTTCTGTCTTCCTTTGCAGTACCTGTAAAATGAACTCATGAATAATGAGAATAACGAGTATCCCAACAAGTTATTTGAAAATCTATTCACCATCTTTTGCCTCTGATTCAATGCTAACAGCTTATGCATCTCGTATTCGTTCCTCCTTCCTTCTTTTTTAAGCTGAAAATGGTAAAAAATATGTATTAGAAGATTCGACAATAACTTATCAATTTGTTTATATTAGGGAAAAGAAGTCATTCCTTATATGAAAAGGTCTCAAATAACCTATGTACCTAACAAAATATAAACAGAGACAGTACTGTATTATTGTTATCCAATGGAAAAGTAAATACTAAAAGCATATTTTTTCCCTCCATACAAATACAGAAGAATAGAATTGTTCTATTATGAATTTACCCGGAGAACTTCTTTCTCACGTGAAGCTTTCCATAACCTAAATTGTTCTGATTCCTGCTTAATCTTATGTTGCAATTGAACCTGCAGAAAATAAACTATTGGTAATGACTAAAAAGGAAAAGATAAACAAAGCAGAGATTTCTGCTTCAAACTGAGTATAAGTCCCATTAGCAGGTCATTGCACCTTTAACATAAAAATATATAAAAAATCTTGTGTTCTTGAATCTTTTTTTTCTTTAATCTTGTGTTCTTTAATCTTGTTTTTCTTTAATCTTGTGTTTTTGAATCTTGTTTTTCTTTAATTTTGTGTTCTTGAATCTTGTTTTTCTTGAATCTTTTCTTCTTGAATCTTGGTTTTCTTTAATCTTTTCTTCTTGAATCTTGGTTTTCTTTAATCTTTTCTTCTTGAATCTTGGTTTTCTTTAATCTTGTTTTCTTGAATTTTGGTTTTCTTTAATAACAATAATAATAATAAAAATAATAACAATAATAATAATAATAACAATAACAACAATAATAATAATAACAATAATAACAATAATAATAACAATAATAACAATAACAATAACAATAACAATAATAATAATAACAATAATAATAATAACAATAACAATAATAATAATAATAACAATAATAATAATAACAATAATAAAAACAATAATAATAATAACAATAATAATAATAACAATAATAATAATAACAGTAATAATAATAATAACAATAATAATAATCATAATAATAATAATAATAACAATAATGACAACAACAATAATAAAAATAACAATAATAAAAATAATAATAACAATATTAATAATAGCAATAACAATAATAATAATAATAATAATAACAATTGTTGATGATTTGAGATTTGATGATGTTTAAAAAGTTTTGATGATTGTTTTTACAATATGCTGGGTTTGTGATTAATGGTTCTTAATTGATTTAGCATTTCTAGAGATATTAGATTATCTGTATATGATTAGCTAATTGAAATATGATAATCTGTTGATTTTATTATTCATCAATTAGTCTGCTAATCATGTTGCTTTAGTCGACTATTTTCGTTAATGTACCAGGAATACAGGTTTAATGAAAATAGCTAACTGGTTTGCTTCTTCAGTCGACTGTTTTGTTCCAGACCCTCTTTATGCAGAAAAGTGCAAAACGCGGGTTTAAAGCTTTTAAAAGACCTTGACCCAAAGCTTCTCTTCGAGTCTATAAATACAACTCTAAAGGAAGTTTGTGAGTGCGAAAGAATTCAAGAGAATACACTCAAGAGTTGCAAACATTCAGAGCAAAGGAATCTACAGAATTTCATTTACTATTTTTACTGTTCAAGAAGAATATTTTCTTTCACTGTAACTTGTATTCTTTGATCTCGGGATAGAGATTTGTAGGTGGGTTTTAGAACCCTGTTGTCTGTGATTGGGGTGATCACAGTGACTCAGTGTGAGTCAGTGGGTTTAGAACTGTTCTATAGTGTTTAGAATAGGTTCTTTGAGTTTCTTGTAGTGTTCAAGAAAGATTTGTTTGTAAAGAATACATTTCTGATAGTGATTAGGATCTGTGGAGTTGCAGATCACCAACTGGATGTAGTTCTTGCACAAAGAACGAACCAGTATAATTCTTGGTGTTATCTTTTCTTATCCTTCATCATCTGTTATATTCTGCATTAAGAACTAACCTACTATTTTGCAATAATCAGTCGGCTAATTCTCAGTAAACTGCATCAGTAAATTTTCTGATACGAAAAAGTTTTCAATAAAGCTTTATATCAATTCAACTCCCCCTTCATGATATAATTCCGCATCTAACAATTGGTATCAGAGCAGGTTCTTGTAAGATACTCAAGAAAGATTCAAGATGGGTGACAAGCTTCCCTTTGCTGAAGGAGCATCTACCAACAGACCTCCACTCTTTGTAGGAGCGAATTATCCCTTCCGGAAAGCCGAATGAAGATCTTCTTCGAGTCCGTTGATAGAGGCGTGTGGGATGCAAGTGATTAATGGTCCTTTCATTCCAACTATGAAGGTCGAAGATGGAAACTTGATTGAAAAGCCATGGGATCAGTGGACCGATGCGTAAAATAAAAGGCCCGGCTTGACAAGAAGGCAAAAATATATTAACATCTGCTCTGAATCTTGATGAATTTTTTAGGGTTTCTCAATGCACAACAGCTAAAGAAATGTGGGATATTCTACAAGTTACCCGTGAAGGTACAACAGAAGTAAAAAGAGCAAGAAAGCACACCCTCATACAAGAGTATGCGATGTTTAGAATGCAACCAGGAGATACCATCCAAGACGTGCAGAAGCGCTTTACACACATAGTGAATCATCTGCTAGGTTTAGGAAAGAAGTTTGATGATGAAGAGCTCAACATAAAGGTTCTCAAATGCCTAAGTAGAAGCTGGCAGCCGAAAGTCACAGCAATCCTTGAAACAAAGGATTTGACTGTCATGAACACTGCAACTTTGTTTGGAAAATTGAGGGAACACGAGCTGGAGTTAAGCAGGCTTGATCAACTTGAAACTTCTGATAAACAGAACAAGAGTCTTGCACTAAAAGCCAAGGAATGCTTAAAGAGTGATGAAGAGAAAGAAGATGAAAGTACAGAATTTGCTATGCTGGTTAAAAAGTTTGGAAAGTTCTTAAAGAGGAAGAATTATCCAAAAGACAGAGTTCCAAGAAAATCGTAAGAGGTACACCGTGAAAATCTGATTTTAATTCCTCTAACTTCTCTTGCTTTAATTATGGGCGCCTAGGAAATCTCAAGGTAGATTGTCCTCTTTTGAATCAAAGAAAAGATAGAAGCCCGTAAAAGAATGAAAGAAGAGATAAAGACAAACGCAATCAGCACTTCAAGAAAGGAAAGAAAGCATATATGGCCTGGGATGACAGTGATTCCAGCAAATCATCAAATTCATATTCTAAATCTGAAAACCAAGCCAATTTGTGCCTTGTAGCTAATGAAGAAACATCTAGCCAAGTAAGTTCTTGTGATTCTGATATGAGTGAGAATTATGACACCTTGTTTGATGCATTCAAAGAATTACATGATGAAGCAAAGAAACTGGATTATCAAAATAATCGGCTAAAAGGACTGAATAACTGGCTAGAAAATAAGTTAGTGGAACTGGAAAACCAGAATAGCAGACTGAAAGATGAAAACAGTCAACTAAAAGACAATGTCCTGCAACTGAAAAACCAGATAAAATCTGATAAATCTGAGAATGAAAAAATCAAATCTGCAAAATGTGAAAACTGCTTTAATCTCCAAAAATAAAGTTGGTTATTTGATTAAAACATTGGCAAAATTTCAAATTGGTCATAATACACTTAATCAACTTCTACATTCTCAAATTGGTTTTTCAAATGGAAATGGTCTTGGTTATGGAAAGCCTACAAAACGTTATCATGCTGCTAAGAACAAATCTTATTCTAGTAACAGATTTAAAAAATGTTCTTATTGTTTGAAACATGGACATATATCTAGATTTTGCTATGTCAAGAATTTTGGGATTTCAAGAGGTGAATACTATTGGAAACCCAAAACATATGTTATTCCTAACTTCAAAGGACCGAACCTGTTTTGGGGACCTAAATTTGTAAATTAACTTTGTTTTGCAGATCTGTCATAGAGCAAAGAAAGCCTCATGGTATCTAGATAGTGGTTGCTCTAAACACATGACAGGTGACAAATCAAAGCTGATAAACTTCAAGGAATTTGAAGCTGGTTCAGTTACATTTGGAGACAACAGCAAGGGCAAAATCAAAGGATCTGGAGACATTGGAAACTGTTCTTCCTCACAAATAAAGGATGTACTCTTTGTTAAAGGATTGAAACACAATCTGTTAAGCATAAGTCAGCTATGTGACAAAGGTATGAAAGTCACTTTTGATGCAGAATTTTGTGTCATATACAATTGTAAAACTGCAGATATTGTGCACATTGGGAGAAGAATAAAAAATGTTTACATGCTGGACATTAACCCCTCAAATCTTAAGAACATCTGCTTGTTAACCAAAGAAGATGAAAGTTGGCTATGGCATAGAAGGTGTGGACACATCAACATGCAATTATTAAACAAGATCAGCTGCAAAAGTCTTGTAAGAGGGCTTCCAAATGTAAAATTTGTGAAGGACAAAGTATGTGCGGTTTGCCAAAAAGGAAAATAGTCCAGAAGCTCATTTGAGTCAAAGAATATCATTTCAACAAGGAGACCACTTGAGCTTTTGCATCTTGATTTGTTTGGTCCATCAAGAACTGTAAGTATTGGAAACAACTCATTTGTTCTTGTTATTGTTGATGATTTCTCAAGGTATACTTGGACACTATTTCTTTCTTCAAAAGATGAAACTTTCCATGCATTCAAAAAATTTGCTAAGATCATTTCAAACGAAAAAAATCTTAAAAAATTTTCTTTAAGAAGTGATCATGGAACTGAGTTTCAAAACATGCATTTTGAAACTTTTTGTTATAAATATGGCATTTCTCACAACTTTTCTGCACCTAGAACTCCACAACAAAATGGAGTTGTTGAAAGAAAGAATAGGACTCTTCAAGAATGTGCAAGGACAATGTTGAGTGAATCCAAGCTTCCAAAATACTTTTGGGCAGATGTAGTCTCTACAGCTTGTTATGTTCTTAATAGAGTATTGCTTAGACCAATACTTGATAAAACTCCATATGAACTTTTGAATGACAAAATTCCTAGTATTGCATATTTCAAAGTCTTTGGTTGCAGGAGCTTCATACTAAACAATGGAAAAGCATCATTAGGCAAATTTGATGAAAAAGCTGATGATGGTATTTTCTTAGGTTATTCCATAATAGCAAAGTCTATCGTGTTTTCAACAAAAAGAACTTAACTGTGGAAGAATCTATTCATGTTGTATTTGATGAGATCTTATGCCAAAAAGAGAGAAAAGGTATTTTACTTGTAGGTTCTGATGATGAGAAATCTGAGAAGTCAGAAAAGAATGAAGATTATGCAGAAAAATCTGCTGAAACTGACAGACAGGATGAACCAGTCGACTATAACTCTGGATCAGTCGACTACTCTGCAGCAGACAATGACTTATCTAAATCCTGGAGGACTAAAAAAGGATTGTCTCTGGATAACATCATTGGGAATGTTGAAAAGGGAGTAACAACTCGAAACTCTCTACATGAATTCTGTAATCACATGGCATTTGTCTCTCAAGTAGAACCTAGAAATATAAATGATGCATTACTTTATCATAATTGGATTACTGCTATGAATGAAGAGTTAAATCAGTTTGTTAGAAATAATGTTTGGCATCTAGTACCTAGGAACAATGAAATGAATGTTATAGGAACAAAGTGGGTTTTCAAAAACAAACTTGATGAAAATGGTATTATAACTAGGAACAAATCTAGACTAGTAGCCAAAGGATATAATCAGGAAGAAGGCATTGATTATGATGAAACATATGCACCAGTTGCTAGGTTAGAAGCCATTAGGTTGTTGCTTGCATTTGCATGTCTTAAAAGCTTCAAACTCTATCAAATGGATGTTAAAAGTGCTTTTCTAAATGGCTTTATAAATGAGGATGTGTATGTTGAACAGCCACCTGGCTTTGTTGATTCTAAGTTTCCAAATCATGTTTACAAACTCAAAAAGGCATTGTATAGTCTTAAACAAGCACCTAGGCAGTGGTATGAAAGACTCACAACTTTTCTTATATCACAATTAAAAGAGAAATTGTTGATGAAAATCTTTTCACCAAGAAAGTTGTTAATGATCTCATACTTGTGCAAATTTATGTTGATGATATCATTTTTGGATCATCTAATCCTTCTCTTTGCCAAGAGTTTGCAGAATCCATGCAAGGTGAATTTGAGATGTCTATGATGGGAGAGTTAAATTTCTTCCTAGGTTTGCAGGTTAAACAGATGCAAAATGGAACTTTTATAAATCAATCAAAGTACTGCAATGAACTATTGAAGAAGTTCAACATGGAAAGCTGCAAAGAAGCCAATACTCCAATGTCCTCAAGCTGTTATCTTGACATGGATGAATCTGGAAAATCAGTTGATGCAACTATGTATAGAGGTTTGATTGGTTCTTTGCTATACATCACTGCTAGCAAACCTGACATTATGTTTGTTGTATGTCTATGTGCAAGATTTCAAGCTAATCCAAAGGAATCACATCTCACAGCTGCTAAACGAATTTTGAAGTATCTCAAAGGAACTGTGAATGTTGGACTGTGGTATTCCACTGGTAATGAGTTAAATTTGGTTGGCTATACTGATTCTGATTTTGCAGGTTGTAAATTAGACAGGAAAAACACAAGTGGAACATGTCACTTGTTTGGAAACTGCTTAATTTCGTGGACTAGTAAGAAACAAGCATGTGTTGCACTTTCAACAGCAGAAGCTGAATATATAGCTGCTGGTAGCTGTACTGCATAGATTTTATGGTTAAAACAACAGCTAAGTGATTTCAATTTGCATCTTTCTGATATTCCAATCTTATGTGATAATACCAGTGCTATAAATTTAACTAAGAACCCCATTCAACACTCTAGAACTAAGCATATTGAAATAAGGCACCACTTTATAAGAGATCATATAGAAAAGAAAGATTGTAGGATTGAATTCATATCCACTAATGATCAATTAGCTGATATTTTCACTAAACCTCTTGGTCGTGATAGGTTTTTCAAACTTAGAAATGAATTGGGAATTCTAAACATCAATCATCTTTCTTAAATTTTCTTCTGCAGAGTTAAACAGTTTGTTAATTCTATGAAATAGCTGGCGTATTTCATTTAACTGATAATAATATTTTACTGCTGCATATTTCAGTGTGTTAATTTCTTGTAACAGTCGACTTATTTCACTTAACTGACAATAGTGCTTTACTGTTACTGAAAATAGTTTGCTTATTTTCATGAAATAACAGACTTATTTCATTAATTGTACCTACTGGTTGTTGTTTCTATCAGAACAGCCTATTAATTGCTTTGATTAGCTGACTAATTTCATTAACTACAATTAAATTCAATTGGGTCTTCATGAAATCAGCTTTAATCAAATCAATTCAAACCATATCTGAGCAATACGTCTATTGGGTGCACTGTCATTCAAAGGATGAACAGTTTTGGGTGCATGTGAATTCACTTTATTGGGTTTGCAGAACTGAGTTTCCATTTCTCAACATATTCTCTGCATTCTCTGAAACTGAACATCTGTGATGGATTAAAGATCTGTTCAAAATATTTGCTCATCAATATTTGTTTGACCATGCATACTTATCCCTCTATATAGTTCTAATATCTGTGCATATCAAATACTGTAACTGTTCTTCTCTATTTGCTGCATTTTCGCATACTGCTGCATCATCTCAGGTTCTCAGATTAAAATGTCAAACATTGAGTATTGCGTAGTTGAGAGTGATGATTCTGATGCCCCACTAGCTACGGCATTTCAAAGATTGAGGAGATCATCATGGAATCGAGCATCCACACAGGCTGCTGCACCTCAACCAGCCAGATCAAGCAGAAACAGAAGCTCAACTTCTAGGTCACAGGCACAACAAATTCAAATCCCAGAGTCAAATGTTGGACCTTCAGAAAGAAGATTTCCTAAGAGGTACAAGGTTCGAGTTAAGCTTCCTCAACCCGTGGCCCCTGCAGAAGATGAATCTAATGAAGAAACTGAGTCAGAAAATGAAGAACACACTGAGATTGTTGAAGTTGTGGAGCTTAGAATGCAAAGGAAACAGATCCTTACCCCGAAAATACTGAAATTCAGCTGGTTGGATAATGAGAATTTAACCTTTGTGAGAAATTCCCTTCAAGCACAGGGTCTACAACAGTTTGTAGAATTAGAAGGTAACTTCTATATAGACCTTGTTAAATTGTTTTATGCTAACATGAAGGTGGAGAACAATGTTCTGGTATCACAAATAAGAGGCAAAGAAGTCAGAATTGACAACACATTGTGGAGAAGGGTTGCTGGTCTGAAAAATGAGGGTATAAAAATCAGTAAGGGAAACACTGGAGCTGTACCAGACTTTAATAAGGAGGCTGTCTATAAGGCTTGTCTGCGCAACTGTGATGAAGTTGTCATCCTCAAATACAATGTTGGGAGGATGAAACGTGATGAAAGGCTTTTGGCTTTCTTTCTTGCTTGGCAGCTCATCCCCAGGGGGAGCAATCATGCTCAACTGATGGAGGAAGACCTTGCACTGATCCACTGCTTGAAAAATCGTATAAAGATCAATTGGATATATGTGATCAAGGGTCACATGTTCAAGGCTAAGAGACTCAGTGATCACAAGCTTCCGTATGCAATTCTGATTTCCAAGTTTCTGGATTACTTTAATTTCCCCACTGAAGGAGAGACCACCCGCATTGTCAATCACAAGCATTTGTTTGACAACTATTATCTCCGTAAGATGGGTCTAACAAAGATCAACAATGACTGGACTTATGAAGCTGGATCCTCCTCATCTGCACCAAGATCAACCTTTGATGCTAGCACTTCATCTGGAAATCAACAAGATTACACAGCCTATCAAATGGTTCCTTATTTAGCATCTCCAACATATCAGGGAGTACCCATGTCTGAATTTGAACGCATGTTAATATCTAGACTTAATGTTCTAACTTCCATGCAGCGCGACACACATGAGACAATGGTGGCCAGGTTTACTAACGTAGACTATGAGATAGATCTTATCCAACGTCAACTGGCTGAACTCCAAGTTACTGTGGATAGCTATGATGGCTCCAATACTCACAACTCTGCTGCCATGGAAGAGGATGATGATGATGATGAAGATGAGGATGATGAAGGAGAAGATGATGACTGATCTTATCTACTTCTAATTTTAATATTTTCAGTTTTAATATTTCTGCAGTTAAAACTATTTGGAACTGCAATATTTTCACACACTAATATTTTGCTTAATTCTGCACTTTAGAACATTTGAATATCTGTTATTTACTAATGTCAAAGGGGGAGATAATCTACCATCTCTCCTCATTGCGTTTTTTCAGTTTTTGCAGGTTGACATCATCAAATAGGGGGAGTTTGTTGATGATTTGAGATTTGATGATGTTTAAAAAGCTTTGATGATTGTTTTTAGAATATGTTGGGTTTGTGATTAATGGTTCTTAATTGATTTAGCATTTCTAGAGATATTAGATTATCTGTATATGATTAGCTAATTGAAATATGATAATCTGTTGATTTTATTATTCATCAATTAGTCTGCTAATCATGTTGCTTTAGTCGACTATTTTCATTAATGTACCAGGAATACAGGTTTAATGAAAATAGCTAACTGGTTTGCTTCTTCAGTCGACTGTTTTGTTCCAGACCCTCTTTATGCAGAAAAGTGCAAAACGCGGGTTTAAAGCTTTTAAAAGACCTTGACCCAAAGCTTCTCTTCGAGTCTATAAATACAACTCTAAAGGACGTTTGTGAGTGCGAAAGAATTCAAGAGAATACACTAAAGAGTTGCAAACATTCAAAGCAAAGGAATCTGCAGAATTTCATTTACTGTTTTTACTGTTTAAGAAGAATATTTTCTTTCACTGTATCTTGTATTCTTTGATCTCGGGATAGAGATTTGTAGGTGGGTTTTAGAACCCTGTTGTCTGTGATTGGGGTGATCACAGTGACTCAGTGTGAGTCAGTGGGTTTAGAACTGTTCTATAGTGTTTAGAATAGGTTCTTTGAGTTTCTTGTAGTGTTCAAGAAAGATTTGTTTGTAAAGAATACATTTCTGATAGTGATTAGGATCTGTGGAGTTGCAGATCACCAACTGGATGTAGTTCTTGCACAAAGAACGAACCAGTATAATTGTTGGTGTTATCTTTTCTTATCCTTCATCATCTGTTATATTCTGCATTAAGAACTAACCTACTATTTTGTAATAATCAGTCGGCTAATTCTCAGTAAACTGCATCAGTAAATTTTCTTATACGAAAAAGTTTTCAATAAAGTTTTATATCAATTCAACCCCCCCTTCTTGATATAATTCCGCATCTAACAACAATAATAAGAGATAAAAGTAATTTATAATTTGTAATTTGAGTGAAAATACTATAATGACAAACTAACTATTTATTATACTATTGTAACAAAACAAATGGTTCTAAATATGTTAAAAAGTAATTATCTATGAATTCAGTAAAAAAAGTATTAAATATAAACTCAATTTTTGTAATTTCGAAATTTATATTTTATTCTTGATCTGTACTTTTGTTTTACACAAAAAAAAACTCAATTTTTCGTAATTTGGAAATTCAAATTTTATTTTCGATCCATATTTTTGTTTTACACAAAAAACTAATTTTTTCGTGATTTTGAAATTTATATTTTATTCTCGATCCGTACTTTTGTTTTACAAAAAAAAATCAATTTTTCATAATTTGGAAATTTATATTTTATTTTCGATCCGTAATTTTGTTTTCCAACAAAAATCAATTTTTCATAATTTTGAAATTTATATTTTATTTTCGATCCGTACTTTTGTTTTACAAAAAAAACTCAATTTTTCATAATTTGGAAATTTAAATTTTATTTTGGATCCTTACTTTTGTTTTACAAAAAAAACTCAATTTTTCATAATTAGGAAATTCAAATATCATTTTCGATCCGTACTTTTGTTTTACAAAAAAAAATCAATTTTTCTTAATTTGGAAATTTATATTTTATTATTGATCCGTACTTTCGTTTTACACAAAAAAACACAATTGTTCGTAACTTCGAAATTCAAATTTTATTTTCGATACATAGTTTAGTTTTACACATAAAAACTCAATTTTCGTAATTTCGAAATTTATATTTTATTTTGGATCTGTATAATTTTTTTGTAAAAGAAAACTCAATTTTTCATAATTTAAAATTTATATTTTATTCTTGATCTGTACTTTTGTTTTACACAAAAAAAACTCAATTTTTCGTAATTTGGAAATTCAAATTTTATTTTCGATCGATCTTTTGTTTTACACAAAAAACTAATTTTTTCGTAATTTCGAAATTTATGTTTTATTCTCAATCCGTATTTTTTTTTTACAAAAAAAAATCAATTTTTCATAATTTTTGAAATTTATATTTTATTTTCGATCCGTACTTTTGTTTTACAAAAAAAACTCAATTTTTCATAATTTGAAATTTATATTTTATTTTCGATCCGTACTTTTGTTTTACATAAAAACACTCAATTTTTCATAATTTTGAAATTTATATTTTATTTTCGATCCCTACTTTTGTTTTACGAAAAAAAAACTCACTTTTTCATAATTTGGAAATTTAAATTTTATTTTGGATCCTTGCTTTTGTTTTACAGAAAAAAAAACTCAATTTTTCATAATTAGGAAATTCAAATTTCATTTTCGATTTGTACTTTTATTTTACAAAAAAAATCAATTTTTCTTAATTTTGAAATTTTTATTTTACTGTTGATCCGTAGTTTTGTTTTACACAAAAAAACACAATTATTTGTAACTTCGAAATTCAAATTTTATTTTCGATACATAGTTTTGTTTTACGCATAAAAACTCAATTTTCGTAATTTCGAAATTTATATTTTATTTTGGATCCATATTTTTTTTTGCAAAAAAAAACTCAATTTCTCATAATTTGGAATTTTATATTTTATTCTTCATCCGTAATTCTGTTTTACACAAAAAAAAACTCAATTTTTCGTAATTTGGAAATTCTAATTTTATTTTCGATCCATACTTTTGTTTTACACAAAAAACTAATTTTTTCCTAATTTCAAAATTTATATATTATTCTCGATCCTTACTTTTGTTTTAAAAAAAAATGAATTTTTCATAATTCAGAAATTTATATTTTATTTTCGATCCGTAATTTTGTTTTACAAAAAAATCAATTTTTCATAATTTTGAAATTTATATTTTATTTTCGATCCATACTTTTGTTTTACAAAAAAAAACTCAATTTTTCATAATTTGGAAATTTATATTTTATTCTCGATATGTACTTTTGTTTTACGCATAAAAACTCAACTTTCGTAATTTCGAAATTTATATTTTATTTTGGATCCGTACTTTTTGTTTTGCAAAAAATAAACTCAATTTTTCATAATTTGGAATTTAATATTTTATTCTTGTTCCGTACTTTTGTTTTCCACAAAAAAACTCAATTTTTCGTAATTTAAAAATGCAAATTTTATTTTCGATCCATACTTTTGTTTTACACAAAGAAACTCATTTTCTCGTAATTTCGAAATTTATATTTTATTCTCGTTCCATACTTTTGTTTTACAAAAAAAAATCAAATTTTCATAATTTGGAAATTTATATTTTATTTTCGATCTGTACTTTTGTTTTACAAAATAAAACTCAATTTTTCATAATTTAGAAATTCAAATTTTATTTTCGATCTTTACTTTTGTTTTACACAAAAAAACTCAGTTGGTCGTAATTTTGAAATTTCTATTTTATTCTCAGTCTGTACAATTGTTTTACAAATAAAATAAATTTTTCATAATTTGAAAATTTATATTTTATTTTCAATCCCTAGTTTTGTTTTACAAAAGAAAAACTCAAATTTTCATAATTTGAAATTTATATTTTATTTTCGATTTGTACTTTTGTTTTACATAAAAACACTCAATTTTTCGTAATTTTGAAATTTATATTTTATCTTCGATCCCTACTTTTCTTTTACAAAAAAAACTCAATTTTTCATAATTTGGAATTTTATTTTTTATTCTTAATCGGTACTTTTGTTTTACACAAAAAAGCTCAATTTTTGTAATTTGGAAATTCAAATTTTATTGTCGATCTGTACTTTTGTTTTACAAAAAAAAAAAAAAATTTTGGTAATTTCGAAATTTAAATTTTACTTTCGATCAATACTTTTGTTTTACAAAAAAAAATCAATTTTTTATAATTTGGAAATTATATTTTATTCTCGATCCGTACTTTTGTTTCACACAAATGAAATCAATTTTTCGTAATTTCGAAATTTATATTTTATTTTTGATTCGTACATTTTTTTACAAAAAAAGACACAATTTTTCATAATTTGGAAATTCAAATTTTATTTTCGACCCGTACTCTTGTTTTACACAAAAAATTTATATTGTATTCTCGATCCGTACTTTTGTTTTACAGAAAAATATTCAATTTTTTATAAGTTTGAAATTTATATTTTATTTTCAAGCCGTACTTTTGTTTTACAAAAAAAACAAATTTTTCGTATTTTGGAAATTATATTTTATTCTCGGTCCTTAGTTTTGTTTTACAAAAAAAAACTCAAATTTTTGTAATTTGGGAATTCAAATTTTCTTTTCAAACCGTACTTTTGTTTTACACAAAAAATACTATATTTTTCATAATTTTGAGTTTGTTTTTGTAAAACAAAAGTACGGATCGAGAATAAAATATAAATTTCCAAATTATGAAAAATTGGTTTTTTTTTATAAAACAAAAGTATGGATCGAAAACAAAATATAAATTTCCAAATTATGAAAAATTGAATTTTTTTCGTAAAACAAAATTACGGATCGAGAATAAAATTTAAATTTCGAAATTACGAAAAATTTAGTTTCTTTTGTGTAAAACAAAAGTACGGATCGAAAATAAAATTTAAATTTTGAAATTACAAAAAAATGAGTTTTTTTGTGTAAAACAAATGTACGAATCGAGAATAAAACATAATTTTCCAAATTATGAAAAATTGATTTTTTTTTGTAAAGTAAAAGAACGGATAGAAAATAAAATATAAATTTTCGAATTATGAAAAATTGATTTTTTTGATGTACAACAAAAGTACGGATCAAGAAGAAAATTTGAATTTTGAAATTACGAAAAATTTAGTTTCTTTTAAAACAAAAGTACGGATGGAGAATAAAATATAAATTTTCAAAGTATGAAACATTGTGTTTTTTTTTTGTAAAACAAAAGTACGGATCGAAAATACAATATAAATTTACAAATTATGAAAAAATGATTTTTTTTTGTAGAACAAAAGTACGGATCGAAACTAAAATTTAAATTTTCAAATTACGGAAAATTTATTTCTTTTGTGTAAAACAAAAGTATGGATCAAAAATTAAATTTGAATTTCCAAATTACGAAAAAATGAGTTTTTTTTTAAAACAAAAGTACGGATCGAGAATAAAATATAAATTTCCAAGTTATGAAAAATTGATTTTTTTTGTGTAAAACAAAAGTACAGATCGAAAACAAAATTTGAATTTCCAAATTATGAAAAATTGAGTTTTTTTGTAAAACAAAAGTACGGATCGAGAATAAAATATAAATTTCCAAATTATGAACAATTGATTTTTTTTTGTAAAACAAAAGTACGGATCGAGAATAAAATATAAATTTCCAAATTATACAAAATTGAATTTTTTTTGTAAAACCAAAGTATGGATCGAGAATAAAATATAAATCTCGAAATTACGAAAAATTGAGTTTTTTTTTGTGTAAAACAAAGGTACGGATCGAAAATAAAATTTGAATTTCCAAGTTATGAAAAATTGAGTTTTTTTTTTGTAAAACAAATGTACGGATCCAAAATAAAATATAAATTTTGAAATTACGAAAAATTGACTTTTTATGCGTAAAACAAAAGTAATATCGAGAATAAAATATAAAATTCAAAACTATGAAAAATTGAGTTTTTTTTTGTGTAAACGAAAAGTACGGATCGAAAACAAAATTTGAATTTCCAAATTACGAAAAATTGAGTTTTTTTTGTACAACAAAAGTACGGATCGAGAATAAAATATAAATTTCCAAATTATGAAAAATTCGTTTTTTTTATAAAACAAAAGTATCGATAAAATATAAAATATAAATTTCCAAATTATAAAAAATTGAATTTTTTTTGTAAAACCAAAGTACGGATCGAGAATAAAATTTAAATTTCGAAATTACGAAAAATGGAGTTTTTTTTTTTGTAAAACAAAAGTAAGGATCGAAAATAAAATTTGAATTTCCAAGCTATGAAAAATATAGTTTTTTTTTTTGTAAAACAAAAGTACTGATCCAAAATAAAATATACATTTCGAGTTTACGAAAAATTGAGTTTTAATGCGTAAAACAAAAGTAATATCGAGAATAAATTGTAAATTTCGAAACTACGAAAAATTGAGTTTTTTTTGTGTAACACAAAAGTACGGATCGAAACAAAATTTGAATTTCCAAATTAAGAAAAATTGAGTTTTTTTTTGTACAACAAAAGTACGGATCGAGAATAAAATATAAATTTCCAAATTATGAAAAATTCGTTTTTTTTATAAAACAAAAGTATCGATAAAATATAAAATATAAATTTCCAAATTATAAAAAATTGAATTTTTTTTGTAAAACCAAAGTACGGATCGAGAATAAAATTTAAATTTCGAAATTACGAAAAATGGAGTTTTTTTTTTTGTAAAACAAAAGTAAGGATCGAAAATAAAATTTGAATTTCCAAGCTATGAAAAATATAGTTTTTTTTTTTGTAAAACAAAAGTACTGATCCAAAATAAAATATACATTTCGAGTTTACGAAAAATTGAGTTTTAATGCGTAAAACAAAAGTAATATCGAGAATAAATTGTAAATTTCGAAACTACGAAAAATTGAGTTTTTTTTGTGTAACACAAAAGTACGGATCGAAACAAAATTTGAATTTCCAAATTAAGAAAAATTGAGTTTTTTTTTTTACAACAAAAGTACGGATCGAGAATAAAATATAAATTTCCAAATTATGAAAAATTCGTTTTTTTTATAAAACAAAAGTATCGATAAAAAATAAAATATAAATTTCCAAATTATAAAAAATTGAATTTTTTTTGTAAAACCAAAGTATGGATCGAGAATAAAATTTAAATTTTGAAATTACGAAAAATGGAGTTTTTTTTTTTGTAAAACAAAAGTAAGGATCGAAAATAAAATTTGAATTTCCAAGCTATGAAAAATATAGTTTTTTTTTTTGTAAAACAAAAGTACTGATCCAAAATAAAATATACATTTCGAGTTTACGAAAAATTGAGTTTTAATGCGTAAAACAAAAGTAATATCGAGAATAAATTGTAAATTTCGAAACTACGAAAAATTGAGTTTTTTTTGTGTAACACAAAAGTACGGATCGAAACAAAATTTGAATTTCCAAATTAAGAAAAATTGAGTTTTTTTTTGTACAACAAAAGTACGGATCGAGAATAAAATATAAATTTCCAAATTATGAAAAATTCGTTTTTTTTATAAAACAAAAGTATCGATAAAAAATAAAATATAAATTTCCAAATTATAAAAAATTGAATTTTTTTTGTAAAACCAAAGTACGGATCGAGAATAAAATTTAAATTTCGAAATTACGAAAAATTGAGTTTTTTTTGTGTAAAACAAAAGTAAGGATGGAAAATAAAATTTGAATTTCGAAGTTATGAAAAATATAGTTTTTTTTTTGTAAAACAAAAGTACTGATCCAAAATAAAATATAGATTTCGAGTTTACGAAAAATTGAGTTTTAATGCGTAAAACAAAAGTAATATCGAGAATAAATTATAAATTTCGAAACTACGAGAAATTGAGTTTTTTTTGTGTAACACAAAAGTACAGATCGAAACAAAATTTGAATTTCCAAATTACGAAAAATTGAGTTTTTTTTTGTACAACAAAAGTACGGATCGAGAATAAAATATAAATCTCGAAATTACAAAAAATTGAGTTTTTTTTTGTGTAAAACAAAAGTACGGAACGAAAATAAATTTTGAATTACCAAGTTACGAAAAATTGAGTTTTTTTTTGTAAAACAAATGTACGGATCCAAAATAAAATATAAATTTCGAAATTACGAAAAATTGAGTTTTTATGCGTAAAACAAAAGTATGTATCGAGAATAAAATATAAATTTCCGAATTACGAAAAATTGGGTTTTCTCTTAAACAAAAGTACGGATCGAAAATAAAATATAAATTTTCAAATTATGAAAAATTGATTTTTTTTGTAAAACAAAAGTACGGGTCGAGAATAAAATATAAATTTTAAAATTACGAAAAATTTAGTTTCTTTTGTGTAAAACAAAAGTACGGATCGAAAATAAAATTTAAATTTTGAAATTACAAAAAAATGAGTTTTTTTTGTAAAACAAATGTACGACTCGAGAATAAAACATAATTTTCCAAATTATGAAAAATTGATTTTTTTTGTAAAGTAAAAGAACGGATAGAAAATAAAATATAAATTTCCGAATTATGAAAAATTGATTTTTTTTATGTACAACAAAAGTACGGATCAAAAAGAAAATTTGAATTTTGAAATTACGAAAAGTTTAGTTTCTTTTAAAACAAAAAGTACGGATGGAGAATAAAATATAAATTTTCAAAGTATGAAACATTGTGTTTTTTTTTGTAAAACAAAAGTACAGATCGAAAATACAATATAAATTTACAAATTATGAAAAAATGATTTTTTTTAAAACAAAAGTACGGATCGAAAATAAAATTTACATTTTCAAATTACAAAAAATTGTTTTCTTTTGTGTAAAACAAAAGTACAGATCGAAAATTAAATTTGAATTTCCAAATTATGAAAAAATGAGTTTTTTTTTTGTAAAACAAAAGTACGGATCGAAAATAAAATATAACTTTCGACATTATGAAAAATTGATTTCTTTTGTGTAAAACAAAAGTACGGATGGAAAACAAAATTTGAATTTCCAAATTATGAAAAATTGAGTTTTTTTGTAAAACAAAAGTACGGATTGAGAATAAAATATAAATTTCCAAATTATGAAAAATTCGTTTTTTTTATAAAACAAAAGTATCGATCAAAAATAAAATATAAATTTCCAAATTATAAAAAATTGATATATTTTTTGTAAAACCAGAGTACGGATTAAGAATAAAATATAAATCTTGAAATTACGAAAAATTGAGTTTTTTTTACGTAAAACAAAAGTATGTATCGAGAATAAAATATAAATTTCCAAATTATGAAAAATTGAGTTTTTTTTCTCAAACAAAAGTACGGATCGAAAATAAAATTTAAATTTCAAACTTACGAAAAATTGATTTTTTTGTGTATAACAAAAATACGGATAGGAAATAAAATTTAAATTTTGAGGTTACAAAAAATAGAGTCTTTTTCGTGTAAAACAAAGGTACGGATCGAAAATAAAATTTGAATCTCCAAATTATGAAAAAATGAGTTTTTTTTGTGTAAAACAGAAGTACAGATCGAGAATAAAATATAAATTTCGAAACTACGAAAAATTGAGTTTTTTTGTGTACAACAAAAGTACGGATCGAAAATAAAATTTCAATTTCCAAAATATGAAAAGTTGTGTTTTTTTTGTAAAAAAAGTACAGATGGACAATAAAATATAAATTTCCAAATTATGAAAAAATGAACATTTTTTGTAAATTAAAAGTACGGATCGAAAAAAAAATTTAAATTTCGAAATCACGAAAACTTGAGTGTCTTTTTGTGTAAAACAAAAGTACGGATTAAAAAGAAAATTTGAATTTCGAAATTACGAAAAATTGAGTTTTTTTTTTGTAAAACAAAGGTACGAATCGAGAATAAAATATAAATTTCCAAATTATAAAAAATTAATATTTTTTGTAAAACAAAAATACGGATCGGGAATAAAATATAAATTTCCAAATTACAAAAAATTGAGTTTTCTTTGTAAAACAAAAGTACGGATCGAAAATAAAATTTGAATTTTCGAATTATGAAAAATTGAGTTTTTTTTATAAAAAAAAGTACGGATCGAAAATAAAATTTAAATTTCAAAATTACGAAAAATTCTGTTTTCTGTGTAAAACAAAAGTACAGATCGAAAATAAAATTTGAATTTCGAAGTTACGAAAAATTGAGTTTTTGTGTGAAAAACAAAAGTACGTATCGAGAATAAAATATAAATTTCCAAATTATGAAAAATTGAGTTTTTTTTGTAAAACAAAAGTACGGATCGAAAATAAAATTTAAATTTCCAATTTATGAAAAATTGATTTCTTTTGTGTTAAACAAAAGTACGGATCGAAAATAAAATTTGAATTTCCAAATTACGAAAAAATCAGTTTTTTTTTGTGTAAAACAAAAGTAATGGATACAAAAATAAATTTGAATTTCGAAATTATGAAAAATTGAGTTTTTTTTTGTAAAACAAAAGTACAGATCGAAAATAAAATATAAATTTCAAAATTACGAAAAATTGATTTTTTTTAAAAACAAAAGAACGGATAGAAAATAAAATATAAATTTCCAAATTATGAAAAATTGAGTTTTTTTTTTGTAAAACAAAAGTACGGATAAAAAATAAAATATAAATTTCCAACTTACGAAATAGATTTTTTTTGTAAAGAAAAAGTACGGATCGAAAATAAAATTTAAATTTTGAAATTACGAAAAATAGACTCTTTTTTGTGTAAAACTAAGGTACGGATCGAAAAAAAAATTTGAATTTCCAAATAATGAAAAAAAAACTGAGTTTTTTTTGTCTAAAACAGAAGTCCGGATCGAGAATAAAATATAAATTTCGAAACTACGAAAAATTGGGTTTTTTTGTGTACAAACAGAAGTACGGATTGAAAATAAAATTTGAATTTCCAAAATATGAAAAATAGTTTTTTTTTCAAAAAATAGTACGGATCGACAAGAAACTATAAATTTCCAAATTATGGAAAATTAATTTTTTTTTGTAAAACAAAAGTACAGAGCGAAAATAAAATTTAAATTTCGAAATTATGAAAAATTGAGTTTTTTTGTGTAAAACAAAAGTATGGATCGAAAATAAAATTTGAATTTCCAAATTACGAAAAATTGAGTTTTTTTTCGTAAAACAAAAGTACGTATCGAGAATAAAATATAACTTTTCAAATTGTGAAAATTGAGTTTTTTTACGTAAATCAAAAGTACGTATTGAGAATAAAACATAAATTTCCAAATTATGAAAAATTGGGTTTTTTTTGTAAAACAAAAGTACGGATCGAAAATAAAATTTAAATTTCCACTCTATGAAAAATTGATTTCTTTTGTATAAAAAAAGTACCGATGGAAATGAAAATTTGAATTTCCAAATTACGAAAAATTGAGTTTTTTTGTGTAAAACAAAAGTACGGATCGAAAAAAAAATTTGAAGTTCCAAATTATGAAAAATTGAGTTCTTGTTGTAAAAGAAAAGTACGGATCGAAAATAAAATATAAATTTCAAAATTATGAATTTTTTTTTGTAAAAGAAAAGTACGGATCGAAAATAAAGTATAAATTTCAAAATTGATTTTTTTTGTAAAAAAAAGTACTGATCGAAAATAAAATTTAAATTTCGAAATCATGAAAAATAGAGTTTTTTTTGCGTAAAACAAAAGTACTTGTCGAGAGTAAAATATAAATTTCAAAATTAAGAAAAATTGACTTTTTTTTGTAAAACAAAATTGCGGATCAAAAATAAAATATAAATTTCCAACTTATGAAAAATAGATTTTTTTTTGTAAAACAAAAGTAAGGATCGAAAAGAAAATTTAAATTTCGACATTACGAAGAATTGAGGTTTTTTGTGTAAAACAAAAGTACGGATCAAGAATAAAATATAAAATTCCAAATTGTGAAAAAATGAATTTTTTTTGTAAAACAAAAGTACGGATCGAAAATAAAATTTAAATTTCAAAATCACGACAAATGGAGTGTTTTTTTGTGTAAAACAAAAGTACGGATCGAAAAGAAAATTTGAATTTCCAAATTACGAAAAACTGAGTTTTTTTTAAAACAAAGGTACGAATCAACAATAAAATATATATTTCCAAATTATGAAAAATTGATCTTTTTTGTAAAACAAATGTATGGATCGAAAATAAAATATAAACTTCCAAATTATAGAAAATTCAATTTTTTTTGTAAAACAAAAATACGGATCAAGAATAAAAAATAAATTTCCAAATTATGAAAAATTGAGGTTTCTTTGTAAAACAAAAAGTACAAATTGAAAATAAAATTTGAATTTCTGAATTATGAAAAATTGAGTTTTTTTTGTAAAAAAAAAGAACGGATCGAAAATAAAATATAAATTTCGAAATTACGAAAAATTGATTTTTTTTCGAAAACAAAAGAACGGATCGAAAATAAAATTTAAATTTCGATGTTACAAAAAATTGAGTTTTTTTGTGGAAAATATTTTGGGTTTTTTTCTATAAAACAAAACTACGTATCAAAAATAAAATATAAGTTTCCAAATTTTGAAAAATTGATTTTTTTTTGTAAAAGAAAAGTACGGATCCAAAATAAAATTTAAGTTTCGAAATTATGAAAAATTGAGTTTTTTTTGTGTAAAACAAAAGTACGGATCGAAAATAAAATTTGAATTTTCAAATTACGAAAAATTGTGTTTTTTTGTGAAAACAAAAGTACGGATCCAAAGTAAAATTTGTATTTCCAAATTACGAAAAATTGAGTTGTTTTGTGTAAAACAAAAGTACAGATCAAGAATAAATTATAAAATTCCAAATTATGAAAAATTGAGTTTTCTTTTGTAAAACAAAAGTACGGATCCAAAATAAAATATAAATTTTGAAATTATGCAAAATTGTGTTTTTTTTGTAAATCAAAAGTATGGACCGAAAATAAAATATAAATTTCGAACTTACGAAAAATTGAGTTTTTTGTGTAAAACAAAAGTTCGGATCCAGATTAAAATACAAATATCCAAATTTTGAAAAATTGAGGTTTTTCTTGTAAAATAGAATTACGGATCGAAAATAAAATTTAAATTTCAAAATTACAAAAATTTGAGTTTTTTTTGTGTAAACCAAAAGTATGGATTGAAAATAAAAGTTGAATTTCCAAATTACGAAAAATTGTGTTTTTTTGTCTAAAACAAAAGTACGGATAGAAAATAAAATTTGAATATGCAAATGATGAAAAATTGAGTTTTTTTTGTGTAAAACAAAAGTACGGATAAAAATAAAATTTGAATTTCCAAATTACAAAACTTTTTAGGTTTTTTTCTGTAAAACAAAAGTACGTATCGAAAATAAAAAATAAATTTCCAAATTTTGAAAAATTGATTTTTTTTTGTAAAAGAAAAGTACGGATCCAAAATAAAATTTAAGTTTCGAAGTTACGAAAAATTGAGTTTTTTTTGTGTAAAATAAAAGTACGGATCAAAAACAAAATTTGAATTTTCAAATTACGAAAAATTGTGTTTTTTTGTGTAAAGAAAAAGTACGGATCGAAAGTAAAATTTGAATTTCTAAATTACGAAAAATTGAGTTGTTTTGTGTAAAACAAAAGTACAAATCAAGAATAAAATATAAAATTTCAAATTATGAAAAATTTAGTTTTCCTTTGTAAAACAAAAGTACGGATCCAAAATAAAATATAAATTTTGAAATTACGAAAAATTGAGTTTTTTTTTTGTCAATCAAAACTATGGACCGAAAATAAAATATAAATTTCAAAATTACGAAAAATTGAGTTTTTGTGTAAAACAAAAGTACGGATCCAGATTAAAATACAAATATCCAAATTATGAAAAATTGATTTTTTTTTTGTAAAATGGAATTACGGATCGAAAATAAAATTTAAATTTCAAAATTACGAAAAATTGAGCTTTTTTGTGTAAAACAAAAGTACGGATTGAAAATAAAAGTTGAATTTCCAAATTACGAAAAATTGTGTTTTTTTTGTCTAAAACAAAAGTACGAATCGAAAATAAAATTTCAATATCCAAATTACGAAAAATTGAGTTTTTTTTTGTGTAAAACAAAAGTACGGATCGAAAATAAAATTTGAATTTCCAAATTACGAAATTTTTTGGGTTTTTTTCTGTAAAACAAAACTACGTATCGAAAATAAAATATAAATTTCCAAATTTTGAAAAATTGATTTTTTTTTGTAAAAGAAAAGTATAGATCCAAAATAAAATTTAAGTTTCGAAATTACAAAAAATTGAGTTTTTTTTTGTAAAACAAAAGTACGGATCGAAAACAAAATTTGAATTTCAAAATTACAAAAAATTGTGTTTTTTTTGGTGAAACAAAAGTACGGATCGAAAATAAAATTTGAATTTTCAAATTATGAAAAATTGAGTTTTTTTTGTGTAAAACAAAAGTACAGATCACGAATAAAATATAAAATTCCAAATTATGAAAAATTGAGTTTTCTTTTGTAAAACAAAAGTATGGACCGAAAATAAAATATAAATTTCGAAATTACGGAAAATTGAGTTTTTTGTGTAAAACAAAAGTACAGATCCAGATTGAAATACAAATATCCAAATTATGAAGAATTGAGTTTTTTTTTTTGTAAAATGGAATTACGGATCGAAAATAAAATTTAAATTTGGAAATTAGGAAAAATTGAGCTTTTTTGTGTAAAACAAAAGTACGGATCGAAAATAGAAGTTGAATTTCCAAATTAAGAAAAATTGTGTTTTTTTGTCTAAAACAAAAGTACGGATCGAAAATAAAATTTGAATATCGAAATTACGAAAAATTAAGTTTTTTTTTGTGTAAAAAAAAGTACGGATCGAAAATAAAATTTGAATTTCCAAATTAGGAAAATTTTTGGGTTTTTTTTGTAAAACAAAAGTACGTATCGAAAATAAAATATAAATTTCCTAATTTTGGAAAATTGATTTTTTTTGTAAAACAAAAGTACGGATCCGAAATAAATTTTAAATTTCGAAATTACAAAAAATTGAGTTTTTTTTTGTAAATCAAAATTATGGACCGAAAATAAAATACAAATTTCGAAATTACGAAAAATTGAGTTTTTTGTGTAAAACAAAAGTATGTATCTAGATTAAAATACAAATATCCAAATTATGAAAAATTGAGCTTTTTTTTAAATAGATTTACGGATCAAAAATAAAATTTAAATTTCGAAATTACGAAAAATTGAGTTGTTTTATGTAAAACAAAAGTACGGATCGAAAATAAAATTTGAATTTCCAAATTACGAAAAATTGTTTTTTTTGTGTAAACCAAAAGTACGGATCGGAAATAAAATTTAGAATTTCGAATTACGAAAAATTGCGTTTTTTTTTGTGTAAAACAAAAGTACGGATCGAAAATAAAATTTTAATTTCCAAATTATGAAATATTGAGTTTTTTTTTTGTAAAACAGAAGTACGGATCGAAAATAAAATATAAATTTCAAAATTATGAAAAATTGAGTTTTCTTTTGTAAAACAAAAGTACGGATCCAAAATAAAATATAAATTTCGAAATTACGAAAAATTGAGTTTTTTTGTGTAAAACAAAAGTACGGGATCGAAAATAAAATTTGAATTTCAAAATTACTGAAAAATTGATTTTTTTTGTAAAACAAAAGTACGAATCGAAAATAAAATGTATATTTCCAAATTATGAAAAATCAATTTTTTTTTGTAAAACGAAAGTACGGATCGACAATAAAATATAAATTTCGAAATTACATAAGATTGAGTTTTTTTATGTAAAACAAAAGTACGGATTGAAAATAAAATTTGAATTTCCAAATTGTGAAAAATTGAATTTCTTTTTTGTAAAAAAATGTATGGATCGAAATTAAAATATAAATTTCCAAATTATGAAAAATCGAGTTGTTTTTTTTGTAAATCAAAAGTACGGACCGAAAATAAAATATAAATTTTGAAATTACGAAAAATTGAGTTTTTTGTGTAAATCAAAAGTACTGATCGAGATTAAAATATAAATATCCAAATTATGAAAAATTGAATTTTTTTTGTAAAACAGAATAACGAATCAAAAATAAAATATAAATTTCAAAATTATGAAAAATTGATTTTTTTTGTAAAACAAATGTGCAGATTGAAAATAAAATTGAAATTTCGAAATTACGAAAAATTGAGTTTTTTGGTGTAAAACAAAAGTACGGATTGAAAATGAAATTTGAATTTCCAAATTACGAAAAATTGTGTTTTTTTGTGTAAAACAAAAGTACGGATCGAAAATAAAATTTAGATTTTCAAATTACGAAAAATTGAGTTTTTTTGTGTGAAACAAAAGTACAGGTCGAAAATAAAATTTTAATTTCCAAATTATGAAAAATTGAGTTTTTTTTCTTCTGTAAAACAGAAATAAAATATAAATTTCAAAATTATGAAAAGTTGATTTTTTTTTGTAAAACAATAGTACGGATCGAAAATAAAATTTAAATTTTGAAATTACGAAAAATTGAGTTTTTTTATGTAAAACAAAAGTACGGATCGAAAATAAATTCTGAATTTCCAAATTACCTAAAATTGAGTTTTTTTGTGTAAAATAAAAGTACTGCATGATGACACTTTATTAGATGCATTTAAAGAAATGCACGATGAAGCCAGAAAACAGGATCATCAGATTAACAGACTAAAAGGATTAAATAGTTGGCTACGAAACAGAGTACTGGAACTGGAAAACCAGATTGAATCTGGAAAATCTAAAACTGATAACAAAATCAACCCTGCTAATTGTGAAAACTGCAAAAATCTTCAAGATAAAGTTGCTTATCTGATAAAAACCTTAGGAAAGTTTCAATTGGGACAAAATACTCTTGATCAACTATTAAACTCTCAAATAGGTTATTCAAACAGAACTGGTCTTGGGTATGGTAAATATGTCAAACATTTTCCAGCTGCTAAATATAAATCTTTCTCAAATAGCAAATTCAGAAAATGTTTTTATTGTATGAAAACTGGGCATACATCTAAATACTACTATATAAAAAAATTTGGCATTTCAAGAGGTGAATATTGATGGAAACCAAGATTATTTGCAATTCCTAACTCAAAAGGACCCAACTTGTTTTGGAGATGATAGCAAGGGTAAAATAAAAGGTTCTGGAGATATTGGAAGCTGCTCATCTTCACAAATAAAAGATGTTCTATTTGTTGAAGGATTGAAATACAATCTGCTGAGTATCAGTCAACTATGTGACAAAGGTATGAAGGTCACTTTTGATGCAGAATTTTGTGTCATATATAATTGTAAATCTACAGATATTGTGCACATTGGAAGAAGATCAAACAATGTATATATGTTGGACATTGAATCCTCAAATCTCAAGAATATATGCTTGTTGACCAAAGAGAATGAAGGTTGGCTTTGGCATAGAAGATGTGGACAAATTAACATGCACTTATTAAACATAATTTGCTACAAAAACCTTGTTAGAGGACTTCCAAATGTCAAATTCGTGAAAGACAAAGTCTGTGCATATTGTCAAAAGGGAAAGCAATCAAGGAACTCCTTTGAGTCAAAGAACATCATCTCAACAAGAAGACCACCTGAGCTATTACATCTTGATCTCTTTGGCCCATCAAGAACTGTAAGTCTTGGTAACAAGTCCTATGTTCTTGTCATTGTTGATGATTTTTCAAGATTCACTTGGACATTATTTCTATCTTCTAAAGATGAAACTTTCTATGCATTTAAGAAATTTGCCAAGATTATTTCAAATGCAAAAGATCTTAACATTGTTTCTTTGAGAAGTGATCATGGAACAAAATTTCAAAACATTCAATTTGAAAAGTTTTGCTCAAAACATGGCATATCTCACAATTTTTCTGCTCCTAGAACTCCACAACAAAATGGAGTTGTTGAAAGAAAGAATAGAACACTTCAAGAATGTGCTAGAACTATGTTAAGTGAATCTAAGCTTCCTAAGTATTTTTGGGCTGATGCAGTTTCCACAGCTTGCTGTGTGCTTAATAGAGTATTGATTAGACCAATTCTCAAAAAGACTCCTTATGAACTATTGAATGGTAAAACTCCTAGCATTGCATATTTTAAAGTTTTTGGTTGTAGGTGTTTCCTATTAAACAATGGAAAAGCATCTTTAGGTAAGTTTGATGAAAAAGCTGATGATGGTATATTCTTAGGATATTCTATGCATAGTAAAGCCTACCGTGTATTCAACAAAAAAAATTTGACTGTAGAAGAATCAATTCATGTTGTTTTTTATGAGTTCTTATGTCAAAAAGAGAGAGAAGGTATTTCTCTTGCAGGTACAGATGATGATATGTCTGAAAAATTAGAAAAGAGTAATGATTATGTAGAAAAATCTGGTGCTGCTGACAAACAAATTGAAAAAGTTAACTATAACTCTGGAACAGTTGACTATTCTGCAACAGACAATGTATTGTCTAAATCCTGAAGAACTCAAAAAGGACTATCACTGGACAACATCATAGGAAACGTTGAAAAGGGAGTTACAACTCGAAATTCCTTAAATGATTTCTGAAATCATATGGCTTTTGTGTCACAAATTGAACCTAAGAATATCAAAGATGCCTTGCTTGATGATAATTGGATTTCTGCTATGCATGATGAATTAAATCAGTTTATTAGAAATGATGTATGGTTTCTTGTACCTAGAAATAACAATATGAATGTTATAGGAACTAAATGGGTGTTTAGAAACAAGCTTGATGAGAATGGGATAATCACTAGGAACAAAGCTAGATTAGTTGCTAAAGGCTATAATCAAGAAGAAGCTAGCAGACCAGATATCATGTTTGTTGTATGCTTATGTGCAAGATTTCAAGCCAATCCAAAAGAATCACATTTCACTGCTGCAAAACAAATTCTCAAATATCTCAAAGGAACAGTAAATGTTAGACTATGGTACTCCACTGGTAATGAATTGAATTTAGTTGGATATACTGATTCTGATTTTGCAGGTTGCAAATTGGATAGAAAGAGCACAAGTGGAACATGCCATCTCTTTGGAAATTGCTTGATATCCTGGACCAGCAAGAAACAAGCATGTGTTGCATTATCAACAGCAGAAGCTGAATACATTGTTGCTGGAAGTTGCACTGCACAAATACTTTGGTTAAAACAACAGCTATGTGATTTTGATTTGAATTTATCTGATATTCCTATTCTCTGTGATAATACTAGTGCTATAAATCTAACAAAAAATTCCATTCAACACTCTAGAACAAAACATATTGAAATTAGGCATCATTTCATAAGAGATCATATTGAAAAGAAAGATTGCAGGATTGATTTCATTTCAACAAATGACCAACTAGCTGATATTTTCACTAAACCATTAGGTAGTGACAGGTTTTTCAAATTAAGAAATGAATTAGGAATCTTAAACATTAAGAATCTGTCTTAAATGTTCTACTGCTGCATAACATAGTTTGTTAATTTTTTTGAAATAGCTGACTTATTTCATTTAACTGACAAAAATGTTATACTGCTGCATAATATAGTTTGTTAATTCTTTTGAAATAGTTGACTTATTTCATTTAACTGGCAAAAATGTTATATTGCTGCATAATGTAGTTTGTTAATTTCCTTGAAATAACTGACTTATTTCATTTAATGAACTCACTGTTATAATTGTTGTCAGTTTAGTCTATTAATTTCTTTGACTAGTTGACTGATTTCATTTACTGCAACTGATTCAATTGGTTATTCAAACAAACCAGTTTAATTCTTCCAATTCCAACTGAACCAAATCTGTCTTATATCAAAATTCGTACTTGGGTCCACTGTTTTCAAAACTTAGACACTTATAGATACATGTGAGAGTGCTTTATTGGTTTTCCAAAACTGAACTTACATTTTTCAATATATTCTTTCTGCATTTTCTGACTATTAACATCTGTGATTAAGTGCATATCTATTCAAAATATTCTCACAGTTATTGTGCTTTTGATCAAGCTATTCAAACCTTCCCTATTAATTTTCTTCATCTGTATTAAACATACATTTTCTGTGCATCATACTTTCACTGCAATTGTTCACAAAAATGTCTTCTAATGACTATTTCTTGATTGAGAGTGATGATGATTCAGATGCACCTTTAGTGAATGTTGTTAAGAGACTAAGAAGATCATCAAGAACCAGAATGCAAACCCATGCTTCTAAGTCTCCAATTCGCAAAATTCAAACTCGCAACATAGGATCAACCTCTGCTTCTCCTGCACAAACCAACAAAAATCCTGCATCTGTTGTTGCACCTTCGAACCCAGCTATGGGACAACCTTCTAAGAGGTTCAAAGTTCGTGTAAGGATTCCTTCTCCTGTGCATGATGAAGGAAATCAATCTGAAGAAGAAACTGTTTCTGAAAATGAAGAAGAAGATGATACTGTTGAATCACTGGAGTTGAAAATGCAAAGAAAGTTGGTGCTGATACCCAAGATTCTCAAGTTCACTTGGCTAAATAATGAAAATTTGATATTTGTAAGGAATGCTCTTCAAACTCAAGGCTTGCAGCACTTTGTTGAGATGGAAGGTAATTTCTATAGTGACTTGATTAAGATATTCTATGCTAACTTGAAAGCAGAAAACAACATGTTGGTTTCTAAAATCAAAGGAAAAGAGATAAAGATTGACAACTCTCTATGGAGAAGACTGGCTGGTTTGAAGAATGAAGGTGTCAAAATTAGCAAAGGAAACACTTCTTCTGTGCCTAAGTTCAACAAAGATTCTGTGTTCAAGTCATGCATGAGAAATGCTAAAGAAGCTGTGCATAAGTACCAAGTTGGGAAGATCAAACGTGATGATAGACTTCTTGCCTTCATAATAGCTTGGCAGCTCACACCCAGTGAAGCAATCACGCACAGCTGATGGAAGAGGATCTGACTTTGATACATTGCATGAAGAACAATATAAAAGTCAACTGGATCTATGTCATCAAAGGGCATATGTTCAAGGCAAAGCGACTCAATGATCACAAACTTCCCTATGCAATCTTCATTTCCAAAGTTCTGGACCACTTTAATATTTCCACTGAAGGAGATACAACCAGGATTATCAATCACAAGCACATCTTTGACAACTATTACCTTCAAAAAATGGGGATGACAAAGATTGATGATGAATGGGTTTTTAAAGCTAGTTCATCCTCCTCTACACCCAGATCAACACATGCTGATAACTCCTCAAGGAATCCTCAAGATTACTCTACATATCAGATGGTTCCATACACAACTCCTCCTGCATACCAAGGAATCCCTTTATCTGAATTTGAAAGAATGCTTATTACACGTCTTAATGTTCTTGGTTCTATGCAACGTAACACTCATGAAACCATGGTTGCAAGGTTCACAAACATTGATTATGAAATTGAACTCATACAGCAACAACTTGCAGAGATTCAAGTTTCTGTTGAAAGCTTTGAAGGAACCTCATGAACTGCTGCTGCCATGGATGAGGATTCTTGTTAAATAAAGACTGCAGTGTAAAAACCAAGAGGGGGGGTGAATTGGATTTTAAATAAACCTTTTCTCTTTAAAACAAATTTCCAGATTTTTGAATTACTTTAAAAAACTAGGATGCGGATTTTCCTTGACCTTTGATTAGTGCAGTTTGAGTTGCAATTGTTAATATGATCCACAATAAAAAGAGATAGGGAAAGAGAAAGAACACAGAGATTTATACTGGTTCGGATTAAGCCAATCCTACGTCCAGTTCCCAATCACCACAGATGCGTGATGATCACCCCACTATCTTTAATTGAAATTACAAACACCAATTCATGCAATAACAAATAAAGATAAAGGAAAACACCTCCTTAGACACACTAAGGATGAAACACCTCCCCAGACACACTGAGGATGAAACACCTCCCCAGACACACTGAGGATGAAACCCACCTCTCTTGACACACAAGAGATGAACACACCTCCCTTAGAACAGATCCAAGGGATGAATTTTCTCGTTTGGAAAAACAGTAAAAAGAATACACCTAATAATAGTGCTGGATAGAAAGCTTAAGCACAAAGATCACCACTTCCAAAGACTTGATCAAACTTGAGAGAGCAAGAAAGCGGTTTTGAAAAGCTAAGGCGCAAGAACACTTTGAATATTTGTGTTTAATCAGATGTGTTGAACCTAAGACATTCTCTTTCATTTTATAATCTGAAAATGCTCCAAAGTTTCCATTCTTAGGTTGATTTAGCATTGATTTCACAAAAACGACTCATTTAATCGATTATCTAAAAAGCTTAATTAATTATATCATAGTTAAAAACTGGAAAACTTATTTCGCCTGATATAATCGATTAGATTAAGGCCATATAATCTATTATATTAACCCAGAATCAATATAATCGATTATCAAAAATACTTAATCGATTATTTAGTTCGTTAAACTCTTTTGATTCAAATTTTAAGTGAAATAATCAATTAGACTACGTATCATAATCGATTAAAAGCGTAGAAAAACGTTTTTGTGAGAAAACAACTTACTCTTTCCATCCATCACCCAAAACAGAACCTACTAAACTTGAACCTTCAGCTCTTGAGAAAATCTTCATCAATCTTTTCTCTTGAAAGCTTTAAACACTCTTTATGCCTTTCCTTTTCCATCTAGCAACCTTCCTTTGTGAGATGACACAAGTCTTTAATGTTGATTGGATCACTTTAAATCTTCATTATCAAAACTTTAAGACTTCATAAAAACTCTGGAGGACTTCATTAACACTTGGTCTTGAAATATGCTAACAATGCTGATGATGATGATGATGAAGATGATGATGAGGATGATGATGATGAGGGTGATAACGATGAGGATGATGATGATGAGGGTGATAACGATGAGGATGATGAAGATGAAGATTAATATCTGTTGTTTAAATTCCTTTCCATATTGTCATTTTTATGCTGCTGTTTCATGAACAATTTATGGGTCTGTAATATAATCTGCACCTATATTTTTGCTTTATTAAAACATTGCCTATTTGCTAATGTCAAAGGGGGAGATAATCTTCCATCTATTCTCTTTGATTTTAACAGGTTTTGCAGGTTGCCATCATCAAATAGGGGGAGTTTGTTGATAAATTTGATTTGATGATGTTGCTGGAACAATGATGATTAAATGATGTTTCTGCATTTTTGAATAGCTGTCAAATTATCTTTTAATAGTTAGCTAATTCTAATATATTAGTCTGCTATTTTTATTAATACAGAAAATATGCCAGGAATGTGTTTTTAATGAATTTAGCTAACTATTTTGTTGTTTAGCTAACTATTTTGTTCCAGACTTTCCAGTATGACAGAATAGAATATTAGCCTGTTGGAGTTTGTCTCTTTCTCTATATATACAAGTCTCATGGGAGATTCAAAGCACGAGAAAGAATTGAGAGAGAACAGAGAAAAGAGAATTACGAAAAAGCTTTTACTTTCTCACATTCTGATACGAGCATGAAGATGACAACTATAGTTTTAGGATTTCTAAATTTAATTTTTGATATTTTGTAAATTGGATTTAATTTTCTTTGTGGGCCTTTATTGGGATTTGTATTTTTGTTCTTTTTTCCAGTTTTTGGCCTAATTAGTTAATGGGCCTTGTCTTAGGTCCATTAGTATAAATAGGATTCTCATAACTGTTTGTACTCAGAATTCAGATTTTAAGGAGTTGAGACTTTGGCTCCGTGAATTCTCTCTGGGTTCTCGAGTAGAACTTTAGATTCTTATCTGTGAATTTTCGAATTCAGAGTGGCGAATCCTCACTGGACTTATCAGTCAGAAATGATTGTGGCGTCTTCTCCATCCCTAATCCCTTTTCGCATTTTCGATTTTTGATCTTTGGTTTGAGGGAAATTTGTCGAAACGATCCATTGATCCCATGTTTGGGCAGACTCGCGTCATTTGGTAATCAGAGCTTATTTTCGACATTTTGCATAGCATTTCCGCAACAATTTCCAGAAGTTTTCGTAAGGGTTTCACAAAGGAAATTTTTCTGCAACATGAGTTCTTACTGCAAAATCGATTTTTGTGCAATAGCTTGATGAATAATACTCTTGATCTTTGATTTAAAGCGCAATTACAGTACAACATTCAAGGATACTATATCGGCTGGAGAATTTCAGTGCTGATTTGATTTTTGAAACCATCTTTGTTCGATTCTGTGCTCTCCAAGTGGAGTAAGGTGTTGAGTTTGAATTTTGATTGAAGCGCAAAGGCAGGTTGGTTTGTTTGGGAACACCATGCTAAGCAAGCCTTCATCCGAATTGAATTGTTGAAGCAATTGAAGAACTCCACTGCTAGTGATGTCTCAGGATACATTGTTCGGTTGATTCAAGTGATTGACGAAATTGGCCAAAAGAATTTTGAAGTTGTGCGTGTAGTGATTTATGAAAACTAGCTTAAAAATCAAAATTTGTGCCGAGCAATTTGTTTGTCTAATGTCTGAAGAGGTGTTGGAAAATTGCTACGAGTTGAGATTGACTTTTGGCACGTTGCAGACCAACTATTTGTTAAAATTCCTTACAGTAGTTTTAGTTCAATCAATTGGGGAAATGAATCGGTATTCAAAAATTAGATGTTGCGGTTTGTTCGGTGCTTGTGATTGGATGAAGAGTGGTTATTAGTGCAACCAAAGCGCTCGATAATTTGCTCAGGCTGGTGTAGAGTTGGTTGTTTCGGTGATACTAAATTGGAGCCTGAGATTATTGGTGATTCACTGGCACACTCGATGGTTGCAGCTGCAGTCCAAGTGTTTGAGAAAATTACTTGTGTGGGAGATTCAAGCAGGTGCAATTGTTGGTGTCTATGGTGGTGCCTTGTGTTTTAGGTGGCTTATTTAATTCAATTGGTTTTACTTAACATGGTCAACCAAAGTTGGTGGTTTAGAATTTGTTCTTAATTTGGAGCATAACATTACTGAAATTAAAGCCACTGATGCCTTCATCGAAGAACAGTTGAGCGAGCTAGTTAGCAGTGATTTAAAGCAGGGATAATGAAGAAGGAAAATGGCAATATGTTTTGTGAATTGGAATGCACGTGGGTCCATTGGTGAATTCAATTGAATGATTCATGGATGAATGTGCCAAGTGGGACCCAATTGGTACATTTGATCCAATTTAGTGATTAACGTGAAATTGGAATGCAACACCAGTGAATTCAATTGGAAAAGAGTGTTTCAATGGTTGGTAGAGAATTGATGGCAATTGAAATTAGTGGAGCCCACATTTTCACTTTAGTTGCTACTTCCAATTTATTGCTCACGTGAGTTGATGGAGAGATAAGAAGACATGTGAGTGAAACATTTGATGATGCATGGAGAATTAAATGCATGTGGGACCCGCTAGTATTGATTTGATTTTTATGTTTTGTAATGTGAATTTTGGAAAAGTGTGGGCCCATGGCTTTGGAAGAAGAAAAAAATTGATGCATGTGAATGCATTTGGGAATCGCTGGTGAAGTTTTTAAGTTTGGAGAATAACATGAATTGAATGAATGTGGGACCATTGCACAGTAAAGAAAATCTTGCACTTTGGAATGCGGTGGGGTCCATGGTAGGCAAAGGATACGTGAATTGCATGCATATAACTTCTCTATGCTTAGAGCCATTGTAACCATGGAGCTAGCGAGAATAGAGTTTAATTGAGTGGAGATTCATTTCTGTGACGTTGTTGTAGTGAGTGATACTTTTGTTTGGCTCTTTTCTCAAACACTTGGGGTGCAGACTGGTAGAAGAGGGTTGGCTTTGAACGTGTTGTTTTGTCTTTGGTGTTGATATGGTACAAGTTCCAGTCCCATTCTGACTCACTAGTGCACATGCTGGTGCCAAATTCTGGTTCGAATCTTTTCCAATCATTCCTATTCTCTTGTGTCAATTTTTTTTTATTCCTAACTTTGATTTCAGTCATATGTCTATAAATTTCCTTTGAGTTTGTTTTCCTTGGATTCTTGTTTGTGAAACATAGTATTGGGAGTTGAATTGTTGGAAAATCTTAATTGTTTGAGATTGAATTTTAAGATTACACAATTAGGGGCTAAGTGTAGCATCGACGTTTAGAACATTCTTTTAAAATTTGAGTTTAAGTCTTGAGAAACTTAAAGAACAAAGAAAGCAAATTGCATAAGAGTGGGTGGATGCCTAACTAGCTTTCATTCATCTCAAGTGTGATAAGCCAAAAAAAAAAATGTTAAAGTACATATTCCATATTTCTCTTGAGACTTAGATTCAATTTTAATTGAGTTCTCTATTGGATGTCCAAATTAGTTCCATGCATTTAGGTAGTCTTGATTCATTTCTTACAACTGGACTTTTCTAATTGTTTAGCTTACTTTCTTTGTTTTACATTTCTAGTGGTAATTCTAAATACACTATTTAGATTACCCTTGTCTTCTAAAGTGTTTTTCTCTTTGTCACGTTCTTAGTTTTGTCACATCTTACTTTCCTTTGGTTTAGCTCATTTCTTGATTTTGTGCTTTCTAGTTTGTCGTTCTAAATTTCTTGGTTTTGTCATAGAGTTTTCTATTTTCTTGACCTCTTGAGTTCAATGTGGATTTGTTACATCTTTCACTTTGAATGTAAAATTATTGATAAGTTGACTGGAAGTTCTCCTTAAGAACTAAAGAGGAATTTGAGTGAAGAGAGTGAAAATAGTTTTTCAAGAGTGATACACGAGTGAATGAGTGCAAACACTTAGTGAGTGGTGAGGTCCATATTTTCTGTTAATTGTGTTAACCGTTTCTTTATGATTTTCTTGTTTTGTTTCTAACATTTACTTGCAGTCATGAGGTTGACTATAGAATATTTGAATTCAAGACTCATTCCAATAGTACAACAGTTGGAAAGAAAAGTTTATGAGCATAGAAGGTTAAAGAAGGCGGAGCGTAAATGTAACAACGCATCAAGTTCAAGGATCAAAACAGGTTCTATTAGATGCTCCAAATGTGAAGGCTATGGACATGTTTCTCTTGAATGTCCTAATTGGAAGTCAAAACCCATAAATGATCAAGATCTTAAAGACTATTACCGAGTGGTTGCGAGAGAGAGAAAAGAAAGCATTACAAAAATTAGAGAGGATAGAAAGAGAGCTTAGAGAAGAGAGAGAACAAATGAGGGGCTTATGGAAAAGGGAAAAGATTTGTAGAAAGTGAAAAGGATTTTATAAGAAGAGAGAAAGAGTTTGGGGACAAAGTGAAGGAAATTCTTAGGAAAAGAGAGGAGAAACTTGAAAAGCAAGAAAAAGAAAAGTTTGACCAAAAGATTAGAGAATTGAAGGAAAAGAGCGAGGAAGGAAGTAGAAAATTTGATGAGTTGTTAGAGAAGGCAAAAGAATAATAATAGAAAGAAAGGAGAAAGAAAAGGTAGAAAGAGAAGAGAAAGAAAAGAGAGCAAAGGAAGAAGAGACTAATGATAATATTTGTTCTTATTCGACTCTATAATTATTTGTGTGGATTCTCCTTTGCGAGGAAATTACTAGTTATGAGTTTTCAAGTGATTCATGCAGTATTAGAGAGAAGAACATATGGACTTCCACTACATCTTTGGAATTGATTGATGTGTATCATGAGCAAATTAAATGTCCTTGTGAATTGTCTGTTGCTTTTGATATGCATACTATTGTTTTAGGTGATGATGCCAAGTCCTTGAATGATGAGATGCATCCATATCTTGTGGACCTGAATGATGAGATGCATACATATCCTGTGGACTTGAATTATGAGATGCATACATATCTTTTCTCTATGTGTATGAATTATCAACAGGTTGATGATGAGATTAAGAATAGTCATGTTAGATCTTTAGTCTTGTTACGTGAACTGAAAAGGACATTAGATAACCTATATTTGGATTGGATTGATGTATTTGACATGCTTATGATTAGTCCTTTGATGTTTTTAATCTTTGATGTGTTTTATAGGTTGGTTTATGATCCTGGAGGAAGATATTTACTACACTTTGATAATAAGAGATTGGACTCTCATGAGCTCCACGTCTCCATTTAGATAGTTTTTCTCGTCTTTGTTTAGATGATGTTAAAATTGAGTTCTTTTAGTCTTATATTTGTAAGTTTTCTTGTAGGTACAAAGAGCTAAATTCGTGGACGAATTCTCTCCAACTCGGGGAGGATGATACGAGCATGAAGATGACAACTATAGTTTTAGGATTTCTAAATTTAATTTTTGATATTTTGTAATTTGGATTTAATTTTCTTTGTGGGCCTTTATTGGGATTTGTATTTTGTTCTTTTTTCCAGTTTTGGGCCTAATTAGTTAATGGGCCTTGTCTTAGGTCCATTAGTATAAATAGAATTCTCATAACTCTTTGTACTCAGAATTCAGATTTTAAGGAGTTGAGACTTTGACTCCATGAATTCTCTCTGGGTTCTCGAGTAGAACTTTAGATTCTTATCTGTGAATTTTCGAATTCAGAGTGGCGAATCCTCACTGGACTTATCAGTCAGAAATGATTGTGGCGTCTTCTCCATCCCTAATCCCTTTTCACATTTTCGATTTTTGATCTTTGGTTTGAGGGAAATTTGTCGGAACGATCCATTGATCCCATGTTTGGGCAGACTCGCGTAACATTCATATGCCTCATCTAAGTAAACTCATATCAAAAGAGTTAGTATTTGGTTTGCCAAAACTGATTTTTGAAAATAATAAAATATGTGCAGCTTGTCAAAAAGGGAAGCAAACTAAAAATTCTTTTAAATCTAAAAATGTTGTTTCCACTTCTAAACCTTTAGAATTATTGCACATGGATTTATTTGGTCCTTCTAGAACAAAAAGTTTTGGTGGCAATTATTATGCTCTTGTGATTGTTGATGATTACTCTAGATTTACTTGGACCCTTTTTCTTTCATGTAAAAGTGATGCTTTCAAAGAATTTAGAAAATTTGCCAAGGTTATTCAAAATGAAAAGGATTTGAAAATCAAGTTTTTAAGAAGTGATCATGGCGGTGAATTTCAAAACACATCTTTTGAAATTTTTTGTGAAGAACAAGGTATTTCTCATAATTTTTCAGCACCAAGAACACCACAACAAAATGGTGTAGTTGAAAGGAAAAATAGATCTTTAGAAGAACTTGCAAGAACTATGTTGAATGAAAGTAATCTACCTAAAATATTTTTGGGCTGATGCCGTAAGCACCACTTGTTATGTTTTAAATATAATTTTATTTTAAAATTAACACCATATGAGCTTTTCAAAGGAAGAAAACCAAATAATTTCTCATTTTTGAATTTTTGGATGCAAATGTTTTGTTTTGAATAATGGAAAAGATAGCCTTGGAAAATTTGATGATAAATCCGATGAAGCTACATTTTTAGGCTATTCCTTGAATAGTAAAGCATATAGATTTTTTAACAAAAGGACTTTAAATGTTGAAGAATCTATACATGTTGTCTTTGATGAATATCTAGACCTTGAGGAAACCCCTCTTGAGTAAAAAAGAATCTTTGTAGATGATGAAGGAGAATATCAACAAAGAACTCCTTTGGAAGAAGCTGTTGAAGAAATCAACTTGGATGATAGTCCTCCTCAAGATGAAAGTCTACCAAAAGAATGGAGACCACCAAAAGAAGTATCTTTGGACAATGTCATTGGAGATATCTCAACAGGTGTAAGAACAAGGAGGAACATGAATAATTTCAGCATGAATGTTGCTTTTGTTTCACAAATTGAACCAAAGACCGTGGAAGAAGCTTTGGCGGATGAACATTGGTGTATATCAATGCAAGAAGAGTTGAATCAGTTTGAAAGAAATCAGGTATGGGATTTAATTCTTAAAACTAAAAATATGCAGGTTATTGGCACCAGATGGGTTTTTAGAAATAAGCTTGATGAAGAAGGGAATATCGCCAAAAACAAAACTAGGCTGGTTGCAAAAGGTTATAGACAAGAAGAAGGAATAGACTATGATGAAACTTATGCACCCGTAGCAAGACTAGAGGCTATTCGTTTGTTGCTAGCATATGCTTCCATTATGGGATTCAAATTGTTTCAAATAGATGTAAAAAGTGTTTTCCTAAATGGATACATCAAGGAAGAAGTCTATGTGGAACAACCTCCAGGTTTTGAAGATTTCAAAAATCCAAACCATGTCTACAAGTTGAAGAAAGCCTTATATGGAATAAAACAAGCTCCAAGATCTTGGTATGAAAGGTTAAGTAATTTCTTACTTGATAATAGTTTTAGAAGAGATAAAGTTGATTCTACTCTTTTCATTAAGAAATCAAAGAAACATATTCTAATTGTTCAAGTATATTTTTATGATATCATATTTGGATCAACTAATGATGATCTTTGCCAAGAGTTTGCAAGAAATATGCAGGGAGAATTTGAAATGTCTATGATGGGAGAATTAAATTTCTTTCTTGGTTTGCAAATCAAAGAAATGAAGAAAGGCATTTTTATATGTCAAACAAAATATTGCAACGAAATCTTAAAGAAATTTGAGATGGAAAATTCAAAGGAAGATGCAACTCCCATGGCTACATCTTTTTATCTGGATCAAGACTTAAGTGGTAAGGCAGTAGATCAAACAAAGTATAGAGGTATGATCGGATCCTTGCTTTATCTTACTGCTAGTAGACTCGATATTATGCAAAGTGTGTGTGTTTGTGCTAGGTTTCAATCCAACCCTAGAGAATCACACCTAAAGGCTGTTAAAAGAATTCTTAAGTACCTTAGAGGAACAAAAACCTTTGGTTTATGGTACCCTTCAAGAGCCTCTCCTAGTATTATAGGTTTTTCTAACTCAGATTATGGTGGCTGTAGAATTGATAGGAAAAGTACTAGTGGAACATGTCATCTTTTAGGATGTTATTTAGTTTCATGGCATTCTAAGAAACAAGCTAGTGTTGCTCTTTCAACCATAGAGGTTGAGTATATAACAACAGGTAGTTGTTGTGCTCAAATCCTATGGATGAAATAGCAATTAGAAGACTTTGATATCTTTCTAGATCATATCCCTCTTAAGTGTGATAACACTAGTGCCATTAATTTGACTAGAAATCCTATCATGCATTCTAAAACCAAGCATATAGAAATTAGACATCATTTTATTAGAGATCATATAGCTAAAGGAGATTGTATAATAGAATATATAGACACAAAACATCAACTAGCGAATATCTTTACAAAACCCTTGCCTAGAGATAGATTTTATGAGCTTAGAAGAGATCTAGGTATTGTTGATGATATATGTTTATTGATAAGTTTTGATGTTAATCATGTGTTTTTATGAAAATTTGTGTTAATCACGTATATAATCGATTAGTTTTCGTGTTGTAATCGATTAAAAGCGTTGTTTGTGAAAATGTTTTCGTTCATAATCAATTAGCTCGTATCATAATCGATTAAAAGCGCTGAGGAGCAACAATTATGAGAATCAGATAATCGATTAAATTTCTGGTTTTTCATTTTCTGGAAAATTTTGCACTTAAATAATCGATTACGTTCATCACATAATCGATTAAATGCGACGTTCTGAGTTTTTCTGCACACTGTTTTTGAACGTTGGAGCTTTGAATCACATGTATTTTGATCCACAACGGCTATATTCCTTCCCCAACGGCTATATTGGCATTAATTAAATGGATTGGAGTCAGATTTCATGTTTATAAATACCAAGATTGAGAATCAAAGTGATACTTTCAGCTTCTCTCACTCTTGCTGTTTTTCTGTTTCTAATTCACTCTGTGTGCGAAAATTTTGTGCTATATCTGTGTTATTAGTCTTGTTTGTGCTTCCACTTTCTCTCTTCCATACAATGGCTGATCAAAGAAGAAGAAAGATGCCCTCAAGAAGAAAAGGCAAGGCACCTATGTCCTCCCAACAGCAGGAAGTTGAAGAAAGACAATCAAATCTTGCTGGGTGGATTTCAAATGAGGATCTGCAAATAGCATACATCAACCATTGGAAGGATAGGAAAATTCTAACTCCCAAATTTTTATCTTGTGACTTTTTCAGATCTCACGGTTTTTCTTTTCAGGAATTGTTAGTATCAAGTGGATTAAAGACTTTTGTAGAATTGGAAGGTCCTTATTATCCTGACTTGGTAAGAGTCTTCTATCTCAATCTAACCTCTCGCACAGGTAGTCCAAGCACAAAAGTAAAAGGAGTGTGTATCCACCTTGATGAAGACATATGGCACACAGTAGCTGGTTTGTCAACAGAAGGCGACATCAACATCACCTATGGCTTTAAAGGTTTCAATAAACTTGTTGAATTAAAGATTGCCTATATTATTTCCTTTGTGGACTAACATTTATGATGGACATATCCATACAATATTTTCTAAGTTTCTTTTTCAGGATATCAATCACAAGTCTTAAGTTTCTTTTTATCATCATCAAAAATGGGGAGATTGTTGACATATTTCAAGTATAAGTTTTGATGAAGTTTTCTCTCAATAATTCATGAAGATTAAAGTTTTGATGATGAAGATATAAAGTTTTAGTGCAACATTAAAGACTTGTTTTTATCTCACAAAGAAAGGTTTCTTCATGGAATAAAGGCAAGACATAAAGGCAAATAAATGCTTTCAAGAGAGAAGATTGTTGAAGATTTTCTCAAGAGTTGAAGTTTCAAGTTTAGAAGTTTCTGTTTTGGGTGATGGATAAAAGAGTAAGTCATAAATCCCATTCAAGACCATTTCAAACTTGAGAGCAAGTCGTTTTTTTGCAAAAACCTTTTATCACGACAAGTGACTCTATTTATATTATGTCGTATTTATAGTCAAGGCAAGATTTACTGTTGGACTCATCCTCCTTAGTTGAGAGAAATTGGTGGAAGACAACAAGGTTCTCACTTCATTACAATAGTAAAAGGAGATGGGAAGGTGGAGAGGCAAAAGCAAAGTTAAGATTGAAACAACAATAACAGGAGAGGATTGAAAAAGTGAAAATTCGTACTTTTCTATTAAATTATCAAATTAAAAATTTAAGGTGAGTGAACTTGTGTAGGAAGAATTAGAGTTGGGGATGGAGTAGTAGTTGAGGCCGGTGTAGGCAGAATTAGTGTTTAAGAGGGGTGTACATAGAAATAATATTTTAAGAGGGAATACAAATGGAGGTAGAATTTGAATTTACAAGAGAGATGTGTATAGAAGTAGTAGTAGTTATATTTATTAATATTATATATAATAATTAACAAAAATAATTATTAAAACCTATATAGAATATCTTAAAAATATACCAATAATAATATTTTATAATTTATATTTTATGAGACTTAAATTATATACATAATATAGTTAGTAAAATATATTTGAATATAATGTATTTTCAAGACTTATTATCATTACATTGAAAGTTTATTTCACATAAATTTAGTAGAGTAAGTGTGAGTTGGAGTCTCGCAATAAGTAGAAATAGTCAAGAACAACATAGAAAAAACAAAGACTCATAAATTTACTATCTCAAATTTTTTAGTAGAATGTTGACTTATGGCATCTTGTGTATATGATTGTTTATAAATTTTATGTCAAATATCATTGATTTCATTTATGAAAAGAATATAATAATCACATATTCGAAATTCAAGTAAAAAATTATATTTGATTCACATTCAATCAACTCCTACGAAAATTATGAATATGTTGACATTAATTGGATGATGTATTTTTTCATCAAAATACTCCTTATTCTTTAATTATAATAGGATGGTTAAGTTCACATAAAGTTAAGTTCACTTAATTTAGTTTCAAACTAAGGACAAATAGACAAGAATACGAAGAAAATTACTAATTAATTTATTATCTTAAAGATTTTAGTAGAATATGTTGTTATGATAATTTATATATGATTGTTTATAAGTTCTGTAACGAATTTCTTTTTTCAAGAAAATCCAAGAAAATCACATATTTAAAATTCAAGTAAAAAATTATATTCCATACACATTCTATCAAATTCTACAAAGATTATAAATTTATCATCATAAAAGTTGACATAGTTCTATCAAATTGCTTCTTATTTTTTTAATTATAGTCTAATGATTATTTTTTAATTACAAATTGACATAGATTTATTAGAATCAAGTGTCACTTAAGTAGAAATAGACAAGAACAACCTATGTGGACCAAAATACTTACAAAATTTACTACCTTGGAGATTTTAGTAGAATGTGGTGTTTTATATATGATTCTTTATAAGTTCTACATCAAATCTCTTTGATTTCTCCTCACAAAAGAACCCAATAAAATTACATCTTCAAAATTCAAGTAAAATGTTATACTTAATATGATATGCATTTTGTCAATCCTACAAAGATTATGAATTCATTGTCAATAAGATGACACAAACTGTGATGCATTTTTTTTATCAAAATACTCCTTATTCTTTAATTACGTTAGATGGCCATTTTATAATTACAACGTTCATATAGATTTTTTAGAGCCACATCGTATTAAGTAGAAATAGGCAAAAACAACATTTAAAATAAATACAAATAAATTTTTTGTCTTAAAGATTTTGGTAGAATGTAAATATTATGGTATCTTATATATGATTTTTTTAAGCTCCATACGAATTCTCTAAGATATATCCCCTAGAAATAATCCAATAAAATCGCATTGAATAGGCATTCAATCAAATACTACAAAAATTATGAATTCCTCATCATAAAAGTTGTCATGATGCATTTTTTCATCGAAATATTTGATATTCTTCCATTGCAGTTGCAAATTTCAGTTTGTAACCTTGTTGTGTATGCATGTACTAGACTCATAATCTGTTTGCTTTTTGTTCAATCAGTTTACATATTGCTCGAGTTTGTATGAGCACTGTGTGACTTCACGACGAACTATTCACATTGTGAACCTTGATCCTGCTGCTAAAAATTTTGACTATCATGTTGCAATGGGTAAATAACATGTGTTATTATGGGGTTATTTCTTTTGAGGGTTTGGATTTTTGTTATTCATGGAGCTTGACCTTTTTGGGCTGAGATGTTGGCAGATATTAGGGAACTCATTTCCCTGGATGATGTTATGGAGCAACTTGGATTGGGTCCTAATGGTGGTCTTGTTTACTGCATGGAGTATCCTTTTTTCTTATAAAATAATCCAGTTATCTTTTATATCGTTTCGAAAGGCTATTGTCTATTTTCTTGTACAATGTTCTCTGAAATAGTGATTCTTCGCTGTGTTTTCAGGTTGTCTTTAGTAGAGATTGTTTTTAACAGTACACTTTATCTCAATGGGTTTCACTATTTATCCATTTTCCCTTTATTTACCCATGTTAGCTATTTGCGTTTTAAAAATTTGTTGCCTTAATAATCATATTTAGGCACCTTGAAGATAACCTAGATGATTGGCTAACTAAGGAACTGGACAATTATTTAGATGATGATTACTTGGTTTTTGACTGCCCTGGTATTCAAATCTTTTCTCTACCTATTGTTACTTAGTTATATTTATATGTTTTAGTATCCAAAGTTTGATGTTTGAAGCTTTTGGAGAATATTGTGATTATGAGGAGATACTATTGTTATCATTATGAAATGCAATAACATGTATGGAAGGCCACCAAACCAGAATGGGTGATATACTGAACTACTTTAATTTGTTCTTTAAGAAAAGAAAGGTTGTATGATCAGTTTCTGTTATGTTGAAGTTTACATTAAAATTGTTTATAAATATTTTTGGTTGATTTGACCACTGGTGATAAATCAACTTTACTTTGTAATGTTTTGCAGGTCAGATAGAATTTTATTCGCACGTCCCCGTGCTTAAGAATTTTGTGGAACATTTGAAACGAAAAAATTTTAGTGTTTGTGTTGTTTACTTACTTGATTCACAGGTGTGGTTGTTTGCTGAAATCGTATTTTCTTTTAAGCTTTTGGCTTTCTTGTATTCCTTTAGACTTCCAGCTATTGTATATTTGTATTATTGTGTTGGTTGACTAATGATTTTATAATGATTCTAGTTCATGACAGATGTGACCAAATTTATAAGTGGATGCGTGGCATGCCTTTCTACGATTGTTCACTTGGACTACCTTATGTCAATATCATCTCAAAGATGGACCTTGTGACTAACAAAAAGATCTTGAAGAGTAATCACTCACTAAAATTTATTTCCCAAATTTGTTTTCATAATTTCATTCATTTAAATTCTAATATACTTTTGCTCTTAGTTTTTTGGATTCAGAGCCCACCTTTTTACTGTCTGAATTGAATCAACGAATGGGTCCTCAATATGCAAAGCTGAACAAAGCTTTGATTGAATTGGTGGGTCATCTATGATATTTAGAAAGTTATGCTATTTTACCCCTTTTCCAAATAATATTATAAATTATTAAACTATGTACATGTTGGTTTTCAGTGTTAAATCAATGATTAATGTGTTGGTGATATGTCATGTCATGTTATTTTTTCACTATTTGATAGCAATATAGACTTCCATCATATGGTTGCTGGGTTTTTAGAATGAAACTACTACCAATGAATATAATAGAACATAGATAACTATTTTATTAGAACTGTAATTGACTAAGTATAGTGAATTTTTGTAGACAGCAAGGTCTAATAAGCATTTGAGTTGGTACTTTTTTTTTTATAAAAAGAATACTTGGGTGATGTTAAGCAACATTATTGGAATGACGGTTCTTTCCAAAAATCTTATATTTTATCTGAGTGCAATTATGTTCATGAGGTTCAGACAGTCACCTGTTTTTTTAAAATGCATTTCCCAATTTGGCAATTTATTTCCAAACTTTGAGGCCAGTCTACTAAACTAACTCCATCTTGCTATGTTTCTAGTCATTGCATTTATTCATCACCTCCTCAAACTAAAAGTATATATGAAATTCTCATTTCCTCTAGGATAAGTCTCCTAAAATAATTAAGGGATTTGGTTCTGCTTAACCCATTCCCATATCTTTTCTTGGGACAGTCAGCCCTGATTGAACTATTTGTCAATTCACTCTGTTTTGATTCTACGAGTCTTTTATTTATTTCCTTTCTGAACAGGTGAATAATTATAGCAAGGTCAGTTTCATACCACTAGACTTAAGGAAGGAAAAAAAGGTATGCTTCTCCTCTTTGCTTATCCTAGCTACCTGTTCATTTCTTGAATAATCTTATATTAATATAGTTAGTATATAGCGAATATAATTTTGCTCGTTTCCTTCTTATCCTTAAAGTCCATTATAGTCTCACGGTTTTTGTTTCATTTGTTAAACCTATTTTGTTGGATTCTTCTGTCTAACCTATTTTTGTTTTATAGTTTGGATTCTTCTATCCATAGTATACAATATGTACTGGATCAAATTTACAACTGCATTCAGTATGGGAAGGATGTTGATGTGAAGGTTAGGGATTTTGATCACGAAGATGATGAGTAACCTACGTCCTTCCACAACACTGTCATATTATTTTCTGTTTTACTTCGACATGAGGGTGTATGGAGCTCACTCACATTGTTAATACATAGTGTCTCAAGAAATTGTTATAAATGTGAATTGGGAAAGTCAAATTTTTATACAATTTATCCTTCAATTGGAAAGAAAAATTGGCAATGTTGGTCATTCTCTTTTCTATTCCTGCATGTTTTGTCATTCTCTTTTCTATTCCTGCATGTTTTGTCATTCTCTTTTCTATTCCTGCATGTTTTGGCTGTAACATGAAATGTGTTTAGACCCCTTAAAACTCACAACATTAATAAACAAATATCAATTTAAAAAATACTACAAAAGAATCTCTATTGGATGTGAGCATTTAATCGGTTTTCTTGTTAATTTGTTTAAAATCTTTTATTAAAGAAGCTACATACGCATTATGTATTTTTTTATTATTTACATACATGTTTTACCTATTTTTATTATTTATATTCATGTTTTATAAAAAAAATTTGCATTAGTGATATAAATCATAATCAACATTTTAAATATAATCGTTCTTAAATTTAAAGTGCATGATATAATTATTTGTAGATATAAAGACATTTCTTCTATAAAAATTTGGAGATCTGTGTAACAAATTTATTTTACTCTATTTATAAAAGTTTTCACCATTTTTTTCTTTTTTTACTCACTCTAGAATGAAACATCTAAAATGTTAAAATATATATAAGGGAAAAATGTTTATAAACTTGAGTTAAAATATCGATGAAAGTTTATAAAAAAAAATTAAAACCAAACATTTATAAGAACAGGTATGTACAAATTGGAGAAAATACATTAATATATATATATATATATATTAAAAGTCATGATTAATGAATAAAATAAAGCCTTATGTTTTATATAAATATAAATATGAAAGTCGAAGAATAAATATTATTTTATACAATTATCATTTTTTGAAATTATATTTTTTTAATTTGGAAATTAAATAGTCACGCGAATTTAAATTTTATTATTAAATCCTTAAAACATTATACAAATTTTAAAATATAATATTAAAGATAAATCATATTTTTATTTCACAAAATACTATTGTAAATATATCTTTTTTATTTAAGTTATACAAAATAATCATATATATATATATATATATATATAAAGATTAAGATAAACAAGATCAAACATAAACCTTCGGTTTTCATGAAAAGGTGCAAAGTATTAAATGCTTATGTAAACTTAAAAAGCTAGAAGCTCACATCATTTCCAGACAACATATTTTTATTTGCTTACATGAAAACGAAGAAAACACTTAACATTATAGCATTTGAGCATTCATACTCTTCACAATATGTAAATGCATATATATATATTTATTAAGACAATAATATATATATACCTTTATTTTATATAATTTATTCAATATTTACTTTTTATTTTTCTTCTCTTATTATATTATATATTTTATAAATCCATAATTTTCTTTTTTTTAAGATGTGTATAAGATGTAGGTAGATTTTTTAGGTGTTCATATGAACCATTCTCCTATTTATTGATAAATTACGAGGAAGATAAGAAATTCTTTAACTTATTTAATCTTTCATTTTCTTTTTCTTATCTAGGTAGACCTACTCTTTTGCTCATTTCTTTATTGTGTTTTCTTGTTTGTTTTAGCTTTTAGTTGTAGGTGATAATACGGATTTTGGAAATTCGTATACATGTGCTTAGGCAAACATTATACCTTGTAAAAGAATTAGGCAGAATGGAGTAAAAATGATGTTGTGCCAAAAGTATTTATTATGGAAAAGCCTTTTATAAAGATGTTAAGTTGACTACGAGAGCATTTTGTTACTTTTATAATAGTGTTTATATAACTATGATTACTTCTTCCTCTCCATGCCTTTGAAAAAGAAAGGTTAACTTTAATGAGTGTTGTCCATCACAAATCCACCCATACAAATCCAACAATAGTTATAATTTTATTTGAGCCTTCCATATTTTGTACACACACCTTGGTATAATATTAATATTGAATATCTTTTCTGATTTATTTGAGTTCAAAATATCAAAAAGGATCTCATTGATCTCAACTAGTAAAGTCATAATAATCTTTTAAACATTTTAAAGGAAGATTTAAGATTCAATCACCTAAACATAACTTCCATAGAAGAATTTCCATTGTACTTACTAGACTCAAAACCCCCTACCTCCACAATAATAAAAATATAAAGGAACCACAAAAAGAAGATTTAATTTCCCATATAATCCAATGAAAATCTGTTACTTAAGTCATCATGATATACTTTCATATAATATGGTCATGGTTTTACCAAACATATATGATTAGCTTCTATATGCACTACATCATATAAGACCTCATTCTTATACTTTTCAATACAAAAAAGACAAGAACTTGCTTATTAACCACTATCTCCCCCTCTTTCACTTAGTCATTCTAAATTATATGGTTTTGTATGAGGTATCGTGGGTAAACTAAGTTTCTCTACTAGAGTTATTGGAGTAAAGTCCAACACATCCTTAGATTTTGATTATGTGCTTACACAACAAAGCATAAGTTATGAATCTTTGAAAAAAAAAATCCCGTCAAATGTAAGTGTTTTGTCTATCCAAAAAATGCTATAATATCCTCTAGTCTTTTGTTTCATCCAATAAGTGGTTTCTCAAACAAACAATAAGAATACATAGTCTTAAGCATACCTTATATAACTTGAAATATTATATGCTTATTTTGTGATGTTACAAAGAATTATTCGTCTCACATCTTTCAAGAAAATCTCACAAGTCAAGTCAAAACAAGATCTCTTAAAGTACGCAATCTAATTGTTCATGAGAACAACCATCCTAACATGTTTGTAAGTCAACCCTACAAGGACTATTTACCTCTTAGGGTCTAATGCTTTACTCCAATTATGGAAAAAGATCTTTGAACTAAGCTTGATAAGTTGTGTTAGTAATTATGATATTACTTGAAGAGGAGATAAACATTTAATGCTACATGAAAAACATTTATTGCATCTATATGTCTAATGTGAATACACAAAGATGAAGATTAAGATCACTCCTCAATCTTTCCAACAGGAAAAAAGGATTTCCATGGACTACTTTCTTTGATCCTCTATGCAAAGTTTTTCAAGTTCAAGAAAGGTTGATGACAACATTTAATATCAAAGCGTTGAATGAAAATCTTTCTTAATCTTTTTGTGCCCTATGCTTGTAAAGAGTATTATTTGTGATCATTGACAAACTAGGAGTGTTTATTCTCTATATCCATCTTAGGACTTTCTCTCTCCAGTAAGCTAACCTTGTGATCTTTTAGAATACACCATCTTTTGTAAACCAAAAGTATTTTAACCAGGAGTAGCTAGATTGTAAAACATACTCAAATTTTAGCCAATAGTGACTGATGTCCACAATGTGATTGTTTCTCCTCCTCCCCCGTCTTTTGAATTTGAGTGTGTCTTTTCTTGCTTAGCTGCTAGTGGCAATAGAATAGTGTGATTGATTGGAGAAATTGAGATGCTGCATTTTTTCCCCTCAGGAGTTTAATGTTAGAAACCATGTTGCTTCTTTGATACATCATTTCCTTGTCTTTTAGAGTCTAGCATGCCATCTTCAGCTACGTAAATTACATTAAAAATTCCAATTGAAATTTGTTTTACTCTTTTTAACACTTTGTTATTAGTATTTTATTATTGGTTGAGATTTTTTTAAACACAAAATTATGAGTCCTTAAATGCAAGGGAAAGTGTACATAGAGATGTTACATGACATCTATGTCCTCTAATTTTAAAATACTTCTATTATGTTATTTGCATCCTCTCCAGATTTTGAATAGATATTTATTTTTTATATTTTTATTGATAATATTCATCTTTTACTTTAAAAAGACGCTATTTATTCTCCTTATTTTATATAGTAATAAGAGGTGAAGTTTAAGTTTAATTTAATTTACAAAACTGGAATATCTAATATACTTCAGGTTAAGGATTACAGATCTTGTGTATAATATATACTTCATGTTAAGGATTAGAAATTTTAATAAGATTAGATATAATTTAATAGGTGATATAAAGTCATACAGATTTTGGAAAAATAATTCTGTAAGGTTAAGGTTTCTTTTATGCTACTAGGATAAAGAATTATGAAAATCCAATTGTAAAATGTAAAAGAATAAAGAAATTCTATAGACAAAACTTGAATGATTTAAATATTAAAATTATTATAAAACTTTATTCCTCACTAACTTATAATTTATCTTAACACTATAAAAGTTTATAATTTAATGAGAACACTATTCTAATATTAAGATAAAATAGCCATAAAATAGATTATTGCATATGTTTATTTTAAAATTAACGTGATGTTACATTTTTTTTGTGGTGCAACATGTTTTTCTCAAATCTGTCAAATATTAGTATTGCTTGATAGTTGGACTATTGTAATCAGAGTTTTGGCACATGGTAGGAATTCAACATGAGTTTCTGGATACATTGATTGTGTTTGCAATGTGAATGTTATTGAAGAACATCTTAGAAAGACACGTAATTTTTCCAAAATTTAATCATTCAGCTCTATAAAAGTATTGTTTAATTTTTGTATGTGAAGATTTTGAATTTTAACGTTCAAATATTTTGCTTCAATTTTAGGAAATATCTTATTATTAAATAAAATAAGATAGGTGATTGTTGTCTTATTAAAAAGATGTCAATGTCTATTTAATAGAAATATCATTTTATTAAAGACATAAGGGAGATATATGTCTATTTTAAACCAGAGAAAATGTAAATACCATTTAATATATTTTAAAAATGCGATTTTCGCCAAATAAAATGAGTAAATTCGTCAAATATTTATGGAATAAGGATATATTGATGATACTTCGTCAAATAAAAATAAAACTATATTGATAATATTTCTTCAAATTAAAACCAATTCTGTTTTTTTATACATACGATCCATTAGTTTTTTAAGACCTCACGTCAAACTAATTTAATTTAAATAATTTCTCTCTTCCGTGTTCACTGTGTACTCATCTTCTCTCCCCAATCTAGAAGATTCCACCATTCTAATTCAGTTGATAGAATGGGTGTTCATATTGATCGAATCTCTGATTTTTTTTCCGAAACGCGTGGAAAGGTTTCTTTGCAAATCAAAATCAGACAATCCAGTTTACAAGAAAATTCCAATGCTTATTCATGGACATAAAGCCATTGCAGAGTTTATGACAATTTTCTTTATCGATTAAGAATAAATTAAATTAAAAGACTGCTTAAACTCGATTATAAAGATATTAAAAACAGAAAGATTTGATACACCTAACATTTTTATTCAAGACTACCTAATAGGTAAGCAGTAAAATGGATCAAAAACCTAAAAACAAAAGAATCTTATTCTCAGGGTATGCAAGATGGCAACGCAGTTGGCATACACTTAGTATGCCATCCAACGGATGATTCTGTCTGCACCTCCAAATTTTCTTCATCTGCCTCCAACAAATTTTAAATTCTAACATTTTAAATTCTAACATTGTCTTTGTTATTGACTTTCAACTTTTACAATTTAAAAGTCACTTTTTGATTTTTAAATTTTATAATTTGAAAGTTATTTTTTGACTTTCGATTTCTACAACCCAAAAGTTAAAAGACGTGATTTTTGAGTTGTAGAAGTCGGAAACTAAAAAATAATTTTTGGGTTGTAAAAATCAAAAGTCACAATTGGAAGTCATATTTTGACTTCCGATTTCTACAACTCTAAAGTCATTTTCTGACTTCCGGTTTTTACAATTCGAAAGTCAACAAAAATTTAAAGATAATTTTGTTATTTTACTGTTATGTTTTCTTTGGATGCAGAACGAAATGTTTGGGATACAGATTAACCTCATCCAAGCAGATTCTTCATGCACCTCCATATATTTCTCCCTGCACCCCAAGTGCACATTGGAATTACCAAAATACTCTCCAACCCTAAATCATATGCACCCCTCTTCCTTCTCTTTTCGTTCCGCTTTCATTCTTTCCTTCCACATTCTCTTCTGGTTTCGGTATGCTTCCTCTCCATCTCCTTCTTCTTGCATTTCGTCCCTCTCCTCTTCCTTGTTGTTGCATTTGGTGGTGAGAAGCAAGCCCTTCTGACTGCACACTGGCGCCAGCACAGGTAAGTTGGTTCGTTTTGTGCTTTTCGCGTTTTTCCGGTTTGAGAGAATGACTTCCGGCGTGTACAGACAGGAAGTCAAATCGGATACGGAGTAGAAATTGGCTTTCGGTCTGTACAAGCCGGAAGCAAAAAAATTTCGAAGTGCTTTCGTTTTGTACAGACCGGATGTCATTCCCGCATCCGGAAATGACTTCCAATCTGTACAAGCCGGAAGCCAAAAAATTAGTTGACTTCTGGATTGTAGAAACCAGAAGTCAAAAAATGACTTCCAGGTTGTAGAAACCAGAAGTCAAAAAGTGACTTCCGGATTCTACAAACCGGAAGCCAAAAAGTGACTTCCAGATTCTAGAAACTGGAAGTCAATAATAAGTGCAATGTTGGAATTTTAATATTTTTGGGGGTGCAGGAAGAAAATTTGGGGGTGCAGGAAGAATCGCCCCTCATCCAACATATGTACGATCGGCCCATCCACCCTTTCAAGTCCATTAATCTTGTGTAGTGCCCTCCAAGAATGTTACACATAGGGCTAACCTCATGTCTAGGTGCAGTATAATCCTCCACTCTTTCTTCATCTTGTTGCAACTGCTCTTATTTTTATGGTCTTTATTAGCTTTAGAGTTTATGGTGATACTTTAATACACCGAAGACACATGGCGACACAATCCATTGCTGCCAAAAGACAACCATTAGAAGGCCTTAACTCGATTTTAGATTAAATTTTGGAGAAAACTTGATATTCTTAGTCTTAGAAGTGGCTTTGAATTGTAGAATCCTATGCAATCTAAAATCCAAAAATCAATTGTAAATACTTGTTTTTTCCAATACCCTAGGAGGGTTATGCACTTTGGTCATCCTCAATCATTAAATTGTCAATTTGGTTGTAGCATGGTGTTGTGAAACCACAGCAGAAAAATCTCCTCAACGTCGCCTAGAAAACGAAGGATCCTACAACGGAGTTTAGCTCCATGCTAATGCATTGCTAGATTGTTGATCACAAAATTTACAAATTGTAACGTTAACGATCCCAGTAGTATTCATTCTTAATGGAAAGAGGTAAGGGTTCTTTCGTGATTGGAAGATGAATTACTGTTGAGTCCAGGATATACTTGGTATCTACACTTTGAATCCAGCCTCGACTTGGTGTATCTGGCAAGTGATTTATTTGTAGGAGACTCTCTGACACTCAATTTAATAAGAGTATAATATATAGGGTTAAATATGTTTTTAGTCCTAGAACTATTTGTCAAAATTGTGTTTCGTCCCTGAAGTAAACTTTGGACCTATTTCGTCATCGTATTTTATAACTCGTGTAAACGATCCTTGATAATGTCTCAGAATTCATTTTTTATTTCTTTATTTTCCTTTTTCACAGTTTCTTACTTTATTATCATTTGTCTCCTAAGTTTCTTTTACTCTTTTTTCCTTTTCTTTTCTCTCATTTTTCTCTCTTTAAAAAGGTTTTTATTTGTCATCAAAGATCATTTACACAAATTTGTAAAATATAAGGATGAAATAAGTCCAAAGTTTGTCCTAGGAACGAAAAACAATTTTGACAAATACTTCAGGGACTAAAAACATATTTAACCCCAATATATAATAATATATAATAAGTAAATCAGTAATTTGCATAAAAAGTTTAATGAATTTTCCTATAATATTGATATGTATTTTTAGGCTTTTTTGGATCTTTGGATTAAACCTTTTTTAACCGAATTGGTTAGGTTGGTTACTAAATATGATAATATATAAATGATTTAAGGTATTAGTCCAACTGTAACCGAAACAATAACTACCGAACTGTTAAGATTTAATATAATAACATAATTTTGTTATTATACGTATCTTAGAAGATACAGGGGGAGTACATAAGTCCTCGAAGCTTGGAATCCAAATATGAGATTGCAAGTAAACCAATTTATGAGGATGAATGAGTTTGATGCTTTGATTAAGTTGTACTCAGTTGTTTCTTTGGGGGTGACTGTTATAACTCATAGAGTCAAGCTGGTTTGAATGTCGATGTTTGTTACCTTCTATCTGATCCGTATTGAAGGTCGATGTTTGTTGCCTGCTATCTAAGTTGTTTTGAAGGTCGATGTTTGTTATCTTCTATCTAAACTGTTTTGAAGGTTAATGTTTGTTGTCTTTTGCTTCGCCTCGATCTCTTAAGCATGTCACATCAAGCAAAATACATTTATGAGGAGCTTTTATGTAATGTTGGAATTTTGTTATGTCATGTCAAATAGGTGACAAATGCCTATTTGACACGTGGTTCTACACGTAGTTCTAGGTTAATTTTTCGCATTCCTGTTCAAGGACACTTTGAGTTCTTCCCTTTTTTTAGGAGTCTCCATTTCTATCATTTCGTTTATCCCATTTTTTTTTAAAGTTTGGCCTTGTTTCTTTTTCACCTTTCAGTCCTCACCGTATTCCTCAGAGCTTGTCTTCGTCTTCCTCTCACGTTCTTTGTTTCCTCCTCCAGTATAAGTATGTCTTCTTCCTCTTTTTTGCTTTTTTTGGGAAAAGATTTCCCTTTATGATGTGATCTCATTTCATGAAGAACATCAACCCATGCAAGGAGGAGTCACCACAAGAAAATAAGAAATGAAAATATGAAAGAAAAGCTTACAAAGAAATTTGAAGAAAAGGACGGAAGAAAAACTAGAGGAATGTACAAAAAATTGGAAGAAGACATTAGAAATATAAATAATTCTTGTAAATTCCTTGAAAATAAAAATAGTTTAGTCTCTTTTATGACTTTGTCACAAATAAACACAAGAGGAGGGGTGTTTGGACATAAGGATAGCAATTAGTGGGAAGGGCCTTGTTTGGGAAGCTTGGGAGCATCTCCAAACACGGCATAAACCATTCACCTTCCACCCATGTGCATACATTTTCGTTTTCCCCTCTATATAAGGGTGTAAGTCTCATTTGTAACATAACTTTGAAGATTAATTGAGAGCAAGAGCTATTTCTCTTTGAAGTTCAAGAGGTAAGCCTCATTTCTAGAATCTTATCTTGAGTTTTCCATAATTCAAGTGGTGATTGTCCTTTGCACTTATCTTTCTTTATGAAAGTAGCGTGTTCTTCATTCTCTTGTCTTCTCCATGTTTTCTCTTTTCATTTTCTTGAATGTTCTTCATAGTTGCACCTTCATTCTTCATTTTAATCATTTTTCCACTGATTAAAATGTTTGTTTTCACTTCCTATCGGTTCTATCTTGAATTTAATTGGTTGAATTGAATTGTTTTGCAATTTCTAAGTGTGGGCCGAATTTGAACCCTAACATTTGGGGAAAAATCTGATTTCATGTTCTTCCATGCAATTTTACATGTTATTTTGATTCCATATGCTTATACACATGTTTGATAGATCCTACATCACTTGTAATGCCTCCTAGGCATTCATCATTTGGTATCAAAGCTCTAAGGTTTCAAACATGATGTATTTGAGTCTAGAACATCAAGAACATGAATCTGGTTTTTTTTTCTGAAAATAAAAACTGCAACAAAAAAAAGAAAAGAAAATAGTTTATAAATCTATTTTTGTTTGGTTCAATAGTCATAAATTCTTGGTTAATCTTGATTAATGAATTGTTGTTAATTGATGCACATGAAGTGTTTGATAAAATGACATCCATTAGTCTTTGGTTGCCACTAGTTTGAGTCATCTTTTCTTATTTTTGAGTCATATGTTTGTTAAGTTTTCTTTAACATCAATTCTTGTATTACTTGATTAGTTTAGTTTCAATTTCTCTTTAAGATTTCTTGTGATTTGAATTGATCATTTTGACTCCAAACATTAGGGATTAAGTGTTCAAACTTTGTGAGATCAACTCTTGATGAATGTGTTTGGGCATTGAATACAAAAGCACAAATAAAAACCAAAAGAAACTTTAAGGCCAAATTGAAAAAATAAAATCTTGGCTGAATTGTTTGTTCTCTAAATACAAAAAGAAAATCAAGTTTCCTTGCCTAGATACATTGATTAATTGTTTGGTCATTGGTTTGGAAAATTAGTCCTATCATTTGTGGATGTTAGTGAACTTCTTTTCATTAGAAATCTTGATTAGAACTTGTTCTAAATGTATTGAGTAATCTTTTCCAAACTTTTTTTGGTGCTTTTCTTGTTTTAATTTGTTCCAAATTGTCACATGATAGTTACTCTTTTGTGTCCCTTTCTTGCTTTTACCCTTTCTAGTTTTTAGTCTTTAAAATTCCTATAAGTTTTGTCTTGAATTCTAAGTGCTTTGGCCAATCATTTCCTCTTTCACTTGAATAGATAACTAAGTGGATTTTTGAATTGAAGCATTATCTTGAGAACTTTTGAAGTGAATTGCTGCAAGTGAGAGAGCAATTTTTGAGTGATTTTGAGAGCCAAAACCAAGGGTTTCACAAGTTGAGATTCTTTTATGCTAACCAAATTTTCTTTGTTAGTTTTTGTATTTTGTGAATTTTTTTTGTGTAGGAATGTCTACCCAAGAAGAAACTCCTCCTTTGTCTCCAAGACATGCCCATTTATATGCAAGAGTTGAGGAACTTACAAGACAAGTAGCCCAAACTCAACTCAACTTGAAAGCATATGAAAGAAAAAGAAGAACTCCTCAAGTTGAAAGTGATGAATTAAATGAAGATCATTACCACCGTACACATAGAGCAAGAAGAGGAGGAAGGGATGTATATCAAGAAAGAGTTGTAAGAAATAATGTTAGATTTCCCAAATTTGTTAGTGATATTAATTCAGAATTGTATTTTGAATGGGAATCTCAAGTTGAACAAATTTTAAGTGTTTATACTTTTGAAAATCTTACACAAGTTAAACTCATTACTCTTGAATTTGAACAATATGCTTTAGTGTGGTGGAATCAAATAAAAAAAGAAGTTCTTAGTGGTAGGAGGTTAGCCATTACTTCATGGCATAATCTTCAAATGTGCATGAGAGATAAATTTGTTCCTTCTTATTATAAGAAAGAATTGTATCTTAAGCTTCAAAGGCTTGTACAAGGAACAAGAAGTGTTAAAGACTACTTCAAGGATTTGGAGTCTACCATGGCTAAGGCCGAAATTGAAGAAAGCTTGGAGGCTACAATGGCTAGATTTCTCAATGGTCTCCATAAAGAAATTCAAGATGTGATAGAATTACAAGAGTGTAACACATTGGAACAACTAGTGCATCAAGCCACTAAAGTGGAGAAACAAATTCAAAGGAGAGATAATCAAAGGAAGCTATATTCCAACAATGCACAAGGCTCTTGGAAAGACAAAGGTAAAATAATGTGGGATGATAATAGGAAACAATCTGAGAGCCAAGGTACGTCTTCCTATTCCAACTCCAATTTAAATGTTAGATCTACTGCTTCCAATCCTTCATCTTCTTCAAGATCAAGTTCCATTAAATGTTACAAATGTTTGGAGCATGGACACATTGCTTCCGAATGTCCTACCAAAAGGAAAATGGTCTTGAAAGGGGATAAAGAATTAAGTGAACAAGAAAATAAAGGTGCAAGTCATGAGCTTATTGTTTCGAGAGTTGAAAACTGTGAGCAAAAAGAAAGCAAATCTGCACATGAGAAGAAAATCAAAGAAGAGAAAGAAAGAAAAGAAAAAAAGGAGAAAGAAAGAAAAGAAAAAGAGGAGAAAGAAAGAAAAGAACAAAAGGAGGAAGAAAGAAAAGAAAAAGAGGAGAAAGAAAGAGAAGAAAAAGAAGAAAAGGAAAGGCTAGAAAAAATTAGAGAAGAGGAAGAGTCTCTTATAACACCCCCTTCACACATGATTGAGAATGAATCCTTAAAGGGGGATTGCACAACTTTGAACTCTTTTTCTCCTTCATTTCCTGATTCTAATTCTTCTTTAAAAAAAATTTACTAACTTGTCTCCTTTTGTTTTGTTGCCTAGTGAAGATTTGCATATTAAAGAATAATGGAAAAAACAATGGGGAGAGGAAGAGGAGATAATAGAAGTCAAAAGCACAAACATGGAAGAAAATGACTGTAGAAATGTTTCTAATTTTTTTGTATATGAATCTAAGGACTTGAATGTACATTCTACCATGTGTGCTAATCTTTATGGACAAATTGCATGCTTTTATTCTTGTAAATATTATTTGCATAGAAACTTCATCCTTCATAATTCAAATGAAAAAATTTTAAGTAAAAATAATAGAAGATTAGGAAAATCAAAGGATTTTGAAAAATATTTCATAACTTTGAGAATGCATTGGTTTGTATTTGATCCAGGAATACAAAAAGGTAAACAAGTATGTAAATACTATTAGTAGTTTTTCTTCTTGCAAAATAATACTTGTAATCTTTTCTTTGATAGGTACAGTAAATAATAGCAATAGTTTCAATATGAGTGACTTACCTTTGTGTGATGTAGGTACCCCAAAATTTGAGGACGAATTCTTTTCAAGAGGGGGAGAATGATGTGATCTCATTTCATGAAGAACCTCAACCCATGCAAGGAGGAGTCACCACAAGAAAATAAGAAAATGAAAATATGAAAGAAAAGCTTACAAAGAAATTTGAAGAAAAGGACGGAAGAAAAACTAAAGCAATGTACAAGAAATTGGAAGAAGACATTAGAAATATAAATAATTCTTGTAAATTCCTTGAAAATAAAAATAGTTTAGTCTCTTTTATGACTTTGTCACAAATAAACACAAGAGGAGGGGTGTTTGGACATAAGGATAGCAATTAGTGGGAAGGGCCTTGTTTGGGAAGCTTGGGAGCATCTCCAAACATGGCCTAAACCATTCACCTTCCACCCATGTGCATACATTTTCGTTTTCCCCTCTATATAAGGGTGTAAGTCTCATTTGTAACATAACTTTGAAGATTAATTGAGAGCAAGAGCTATTTCTCTTTGAAGTTTAAGGGGTAAGCCTCATTTCTAGAATCTTATCTTGAGTTTTCCATAATTCAAGTGGTGATTGTCCTTTGCACTTATCTTTAGGAAAGTGGCGTGTTCTTCATTCTCTTGTCTTCTCCATGTTTTCTCTTTTCATTTTCTTGAACATTCTTCATAGTTGCACCTTCATTCTTCATTTTAATCAATTTTTCACTGATTAAAATGCTTGTTTTCACTTCCTATGGGTTCTATCTTGAATTTAATCGGTTGAATTGAATTGTTTTGCAATTTCTAAGTGTGGGCCGAATTTGAACCCTAACATTTGAGGAAAAATCTAATTTCATGTTCTTCCATGTAATTTTACATGTTATTTTGATTCCATATGCTTATACACATGTTTGATAGATCCTAAATCACTTATAATACCTCCTAGGCATTCATCACTTTACCAGGAGAGAAATCGTTAGGATAGGAGAGGACATACTTAGATCATTTGGAATTCATTTAGATCAATCTAAGAACAAGATTGATCAAAACAACTTTGGTACGAACTTAGTGTTTCGTTTCACTGCATAACCTTGTCTTATTGCATTTGGAATTCATTTAGATCAATATAATAACAAGATTGATCAAAACAACTTTGGTAGGAACTTAGTGTTTGGTTTCACTCCATAACCTTGTCTTGTTGCATTTGGAATTCATTTAGATCAATCTAAGAACAAGATTGATCAAAACGACTTTGGCACAAACTTAGTGTTTTGTTGCACTCCATAACCTTGTCTTATTGCATTTGGACTTCATTTAGATCAATCTATGAACAAGATTCATTAAAACAACTATGGTTTAAAACTTAGTGTTTTGTTTCACTCCATAACCTTGTCTTGTTGCATATGGCATTCATTTAGATCAATCTAAGAACAAGATTGATCAAAACAACTTTGGCACAAACTTAGTGTTTTGTTGCACTCCATAACCTTGTCTTATTGCATTTGGACTTCATTTAGATCAATCTATGAACAAGATTCATTAAAACAACTATGGTTTAAAACTTAGTGTTTTGTTTCACTCCATAACCTTGTCTTGTTGCATATGGCATTCATTTAGATCAATCTAAGAACAAGATTGATCAAAACAACTTTGGTTAAGAACTTAGTGTTTGGTTTCACTCCATAACCTTGTCTTGTTGCATTTGGAATTCCATTAGATCAATCTAAGAACGAGATTGGTCAAAACAAGTTTGGTTAAAAACTTAGTGTTTCGTTTTACTCCATAACCTTGTCTTGTTGCATTTGGAATTCATATAGATCAATCTAAGAACAAGATTGATCAAAAAAACTTTGGTACAAACATAGTGTTTTGTTTCAATCCATAACCTTGTCTTGTTCCATTTTAAATTCATTTAGATCAATCTAAGAACAAGATTGGTCAAAACGACTTTGGTTAAGAACTTAGTGTTTGGTTTCACTCCATAACCTTGTCTTCTTGCATTTAGAATTCATTTATATCAATCTAAGAACAAGATTAATCAAAACAACTTCAGTACGAACTTAGTGTTTCGTTGCAATCCACAACCTTGTCTTGTTGCATTTGGAATTCATTTAGATCAATCTAAGAACAAGATTGATCAAAACAACTTTGGTTAAGAACTTAGTGTTTCGTTTCGCACCAAAACCTTGTCTTGTTGCTCCAAAACCTTGTCTTGTTGCATATGGAATTCTTTTAGATCAATCTAAGAACAAGATTGTTCAAAACGACTTTGGTGAAGAACTTAGTGTTTGGTTTCACTCCATAACCTTGTCTTGTTGCATTCGGGATTCCTTTACATCAATCTATAAAAAAGATTTATCAAACTAACTTTGGTTAAAAACATAGTGTTTGGTTTCACTTCTTAACCTTGTCTTGTTGCATATGGCATTCATTTAGATCAATCTGAGAACAAGATTGGTCAAAACGACTTTGGTTAAGAACTTAATGTTTGGTTTCACTCCATAACCTTGTCTTGTTGCATTTGGAAGTCATTTAGATCAATCTTAGAACAAGATTGATCAAAACAACTTTGGTAGGAACTTAGTGTTTGATTTCACTCCATAACCTTGTCTTGTTGCATTTGGAATTCCTTTAGATCAATCTATGAACAAGATTGCTCAAAACAACTTTGGTTAAAAACATAGTGTTTGGTTTCACTCCATAACCTTGATTCATTTGGAATTTCTTTAGACTAATCTAAGAAATAGATTGACCAAAACAACCTTGGTTAAGAGCTTAGTGTTTGATTCAACTCCGTCACCTTGTCTTGTTGCATTTGGAATTCATTTGGATCAATATAAGAACAACATTAATCAAAACAACTTTGGTAGGAACTTAGTGTTTGGTTTCACTCCATAACCTTGTGTTGTTGCATTTGGAATTCATTTAGATCAATCTAAGAAAAAGATTGATCAAAAAAACCTTTGTAGGAACTTAGTGTTTCATTTCACTCCATCACCTTGTCTTGTTGCATTTTGGAATTCATTTAGAACAATCTTACAACAAGATTCATCAAAATAACTTTGGTACGAAATTAGTGTCTCGTTTCACTCCATAACCTTGTCTTGTTGCATTCGGAATTCATTTAGATCAATTTAAGAAAAGGATTGATCGAAACAACTTTGGTACGAACTTAGTGTTTCATTACACTCTATAACCATGTCTTGTTCTATTTGGAATTCATTTAGATCAATCCAAGTACCAGATTGATCAAAAAAACTTTGGTTAAGAACTTAGTGTTTGGATCACTCCATAACTTTGTCTTGTTGCATTTGGAATTCATTTAGATCATTCTAAGAACAAGATTGATCAAAACACTTTTGGTAGGAACTTAGTGTCTGGCTTCACTGCATAACCTTGTCGTGTTGCATTTGGAATTCATTTAGATCAATCTAAGAACAAGCATGATCAAAAAAACTTTGGTGAGAACTTGATGTTTCATTTCACTCCATAACCTTGTCTTGTTGCATTTCGAATTCATTTAGATCAATCCAAGAAGAAGATTGATTAAAAAAACCTTTGGTTAAGAACTTAGTGTTTGGTTTCACTCCATAACCTTGTCTTGTTGGATCCGGAATTCATTCAGATCAATCTAAGAAAAGTGATGGATGCCTAGGAGGCATTACAAGTGATGTAGGATCTATCAAACATGTGTATAGGCATATGGAATCAAAATAACATGTAAAATTGCATGGAAGAACATGAAATCAGATTTTTCCCCAATTGTTAGGGTTCAAATTCGGCCCACACTTAAAAATTGCAAAACAATTCAATTCAACCGATTAAATTGAAGATAGTACCCATAGGAAGCCATAGAAGATGAAACCAATGAAATTAATTGGTTCAATTTACTTAGAAATGTGAAAAATTCAACCAGCCCCTTTGTTATGGGTTTCAATCGGTACAATTCAAGGAAAACAAGTTTTGAGATGTTTGAACCGATTAGAATCAAGATACATGTCATAGGAAGCCATAGGAAGTGAAAACAAGCATTTTAATCGGTGGAAAATGGATTAAAATGAAGATATATGGTGCAGCTATGAAGAACAAGTAAGAACAATCAAAGAGAAAACATGGAGAAGACAAGAGAATGAAGAACACGCCACTTTCATAAAGAAAGATAAGTGCAAAGGACAATTACCACTTGAATTATGGAAAACTCAAGATAAGATTCTAGAAATGAGGCTTACCTCTTGAACTTCAAAGAGAATTAGCTCTTGCTCTCAATTAATCTTCAAAGTTATGTTACAAATGAGACCCACACCCTTATATAGAAAGGGGAAAACGAAAATGCATGCACATGGGTGGAATTCTAAAAGGTTAGGCCATGTTTGGAAGATACTCCAAAGCTTCCCAAACAAGGCCCTTATTTTTTTTATACTATCCATGTGTCCAAACAAGTAGCCTCTTATTTATATTTCAAAGAAAGAAACTAAACTAACTCTATTTTTATTTACAAGGAAATTACAAGAGCTATTAATATTTTTATTCTCTTCTTCAAGCTTCTTATACATTCTCCTTGTTTTTCTTCCTTCCTTTTCTTCAAAATTCTTTGTAAACTTTTCTTTCATATTTTCCTTTTCTTATTTTGTTGTGGTGACTCCTCCTTGCATGGGTTGAGGTTTTTCATAAATTGAGATCACATCAAAAAGGATTGATAAAAACAACTTTGGTTGAGAACTTAGTGTTTGGTTTCCCACCATAACCTTTTCTTGTTGCATTTGGAATTCATTTAGATCAATCTAAGAACAAGATTGATCAAAACAACCTTGGTACGAACTTAGTGTTTCATTTCACACCATAACCTTGTCTTGTTGTATTGGGAACTCATTTAGATCAATCTAAGAACAAGATTCATCAAAACAACTTTAGTACAAACTTAGCGTTTCGTTTCACTCCATCACCTTGTCTTGTTGCGTTTGGAATTCATTTAGATCAGTCTAAGAACTTGATTGATCAAAACAACTTTGGTAGGAAGTTAGTGTCTGGTTTCACTCGATAACATTATCTTGTTGCATTTGGAATTCAATTAGATCAATCTAAGAACAAGATTGATCAAAACAACTTTGGTACGAACTTAGTGTTTCATTGCACTCCAAAACCATGTCTTGTTGCATTCGGAATTCATTCAGATAAATCTAAGTACCAAATTGATCAAAACAACTTTGGTTAAGAACTTAGTGTTCAGTTTCACTCCATAACCTCGTCTTGTTGCATTTGGAATTCATTTAGATCAATCAGAGAACAAGATTGATCAAAACACTTTTGGCAGGAACTTAATGTCTAGCTTCATTCCGTAACCTTGTCTTGTTGCATTTGGAATTCATTTAGATCAATCTAAGAACAAGCTTGATCAAAACAACTTTGGTAAGAACTTAATGTTTTGTTTCACTCCATAACCTTGTCTTGTTGTATTTCGAATTCATTTAGATAAATCTAAGAACAAGATTTATCAAAACAACTTTAGTACAAATTTAGTGTTTGGTTTCACTCCATAACCTTGTTTTCTTGCATTTGGAACTCATTTAGATACATCTAAGAACAAGACTGATCAAAACATCTTTGGTTAAGAACTTAGTGTTTCGTTTCACCCTATAACCTTGTCTTGTTGCATTTGGAATTCATTTAGATCTATCTAAGGAAAAGATTGATTAAAAAACCTTTGGTACAAACTTTTTGTTTCGTTGCACTCCATAACCATGTCATGTTGCATTTGGAATTCATTTAGATCAATCCAGGAAAGGGGTTTATAAAAAAACCTTTGGTTAAAAACTTAGTGTTTGGTTTCACCCATAACCTTGTCTTGTTCCATTTGGAATTCATTTAGATTAATCTAAGAGCAAGATTGATCAAAACATCTTTGGTTAAGAACCTAATGTTTGGTTTCACCCCATAACCTTGTCTTGTTGCATTCGGAATTCATTTAGATCAATCTAAGAACAAGATTGATCAAAACAACTTTGGCTAAGAACTTAGTGTTTGGTTTAGCTCTGTAACCTTGTCTTGTTGCATTTGGAATTCATTTAGATCAATCTAAAAACAAGATTAGTCAAAGAAACTTTGGTTAAGAACTTAGTGTTTGGTTTCACTCCATAACCTTGTCTTGTTGCTTTTGAAATTCATTTAGATCAATCTATGAACAAGATTAATCAAAACATCTTTGGTTAAGAACTTAGTGTTTGGTTTCACCCCATAACCTTGTCTTGTTGCATTTAGAATTCATTTCAATCAATCTAAGAACAAGATTGATCAAAACATCTTTGGATTAGAACTTAGTTTTTCCTTTCACCCCGTAACCTTATCTTTTGCCATTTGGAACTCATTTATATCATTTTAAGAACAAGATTGATCAAAGAAACTTTGGTTAAAAACTTAGTGTTTGGTTTCACTCCACAACCTTGTCTTCTTGCATTTGGAATTCACTTAGATCAATCTAAGAACAAGGTTGATCAAAACAACTTTTGTTAAGAACTTAGTGTTCGGTTTCACTTCATAACCTTGTCTTGTTGAATTTGGAATTCATTTAGATCAATATGAGAACAAGATTGATCAAAACAACTTTGGTTAAGAAATTAGTGTTTGGTTTCACTCCATAACCTTGTCTTGTTCTATTTGGAATTCACTTAGATCAATGTAAGAAAAAGATTGATCAAAAAACCTTTCGTACAAAATTAGTGTTTCGTTGCACTCCATAACCTTGTCTTGTTTCATTTGGAATTCATTTAGATCAATCCAGGAAAGGGATTGATCAAAAACACTTTGGTTAAGAACTTAGTGTTTGGTTTCACTCCATAACCTTATATTTTTGCATTTGGAATTCAATAAGATCAATCTAAGAACAAGATTGATGAAAACATCTTTGGTTAAGAACTTAATGTTTGGTTTCACCCCATCACCTTGTCTTGTTGCATTTGGAATTCATTTAGATCAATCCAAGAACAAGATTGATCAAAAAAACTTTGGTTAAGAACATAGTGTTTGCTTTCACGCAATAACCTTGTCTTGTTGCATTTGGAATTCCTTTAGATCAATCTAAGAACAAGATTAATCAAAAAATATTTGGTTAAGAACTTAGTGTTTGGTTTCACTCCGTAACCTTGTCTTCTTGCATTTGGAATTTATTTAGATCAATCTAACAACAAGATTGATCAAAACAACTTTGGTTAAGAACTTAGTGTTTGATTTCACTCTGTAACCTTGTCTTGCGTCATTCTGAATTCATTTAGATCAATCTAAGAACAAGATTTATCAAAACAACTTTGGTTGAGAACTTAATGTTTGGTTTCACTCCATAACCTTTTCTTCTTACATTTGGAATTCGTTTAGATCAATCTAAGAACAAGATTGATAAAAAAACTTTGGTTAAGAACTTAGTGTTCGGTTTCACTTCATAACCTTGTCTTGTTGAATTTGGAATTCATTTAGATCAATATGAGATCAAGATTGATCAAAACAACTTTGGTAGGAACTTAGTGTTTGGTTTCACTCCATAACCTTTTCTTATTGCATTTGGAATTTATTTAGATCAATTTAAGAACAGGATTCATCAAAACAACTTTGGTATGAACTTAGTGTTTAGTTTCACTCCATAACCTTGTCTTGCTACATTTGGAATTCATTTCGGTCAATCTAAGAACAAGATTGATCAAAAAAACTTTGGTTAAGAACTTAGTGTTTTGTTTCACTCCATAACCTTGTCTTATTGCATTTGGAATTCATTTAGATCAATTTAAGAACAAGATTCATCAAAACAACTTTGGTACAAACTTAGTGTTTCGTTTCACTCCATAACCTTGTCTTGCTGCATTTGGAATTCATTTGGATCAATTTAAGAACAAGATTGATCCAAAAAACTTTGGTTAAGAACTTAGTGTTTCGTTTCACTCCATAACCTTGTCTTATTGCATTTGGAATTCATTTAGATCAATCTAAGAACAAGATTGATAAAAAAAACTTTGGTTAAGAACTTAGTGTTTGGGTTCAGTCCACAACCTTGTCTTATTGCATTTGGAATTCATTTAGATCAATCTAAGAACAAGATTGATCAAAACAACTTTGGTACGAACTTAGTGTTTTGTTTCACTGCATAACTTTGTCTTGTTGCATTTGGAATTCATTTAGATCAATATAATAACAAGATTGATCAAAACAACTTTGGTAGGAACTTAGTGTTTGGTTTCACTCCATAACCTTGTCTTGTTGCATGTGGAATTCATTTAGATCATTCTAAGAACAAGAGTGATCAAAATAACTTTGGTTAAGAACTTAGTGTTTGCCTTCACTCCATAACCTTGTCTTATTGCATTTGGAATTCATTTAGATCAATCGAAGAACAAGATTTCTAATTACTCTTGTATGTTCTTTATGATGTGAATTGAAGAATAATATGTGTAATTTCTTAATTTGATAATATTTTTATTGTTTGACCCAATTCATTATTTTATGTGTGTTCTTGAAAGAGGGGTTTTCCTCTTTCATCCCTGTTTGATTCCTAGTTACTCTTGTAGGCTCTTTGTGATGTGAATTGAAGAATAATATGTATAATTTCTTAATTTGATGATGTTGTGATTGCTTTGGAGCACCTTAAGGATTCTTGTGATACCCTATGAAGGGGATGAGTTAAGGGTGATATAGTTTTAATGATGAATGAAGGATAATGTGTGTTAATTGAATATTATTATATTGTTTTATCCATTATTATGATAAGAGTTATGTATTTAGTGATTGTGATTGTGATTGTGATTGTGAACTTATGTGAAGGGAAATGTGTATGAGTGTATAAGAAGTCCTTGTACTTATGTGAACATGCATCATAACGTGAGATGGACTTATGTGAACATGCATCATAATGTGAGATCATTGTGTATCGCTATTGTGGTCAAGTGTGATATGTGATTGACGCCACATGCATCATAATGTGAGATCATAACGTGAGATCATTGTGTATCGCTATTGTGATCAAGTGTAATATGTGATTGACACCACATGCATTCCTCATCATAGTGTATATACGAGTACGATATGCATTGCATATGATGCAATTAAGATATGAATATGTTGAGCTTATGGATGATTCCTGTTGAAGTTAAATCAATTTGTTTCTTATTTTTGGATATGGTTAAGTATTGATTAATTGTTTGTTGTATAAAACTATCCTGGAGTCTCTATACACCGCAACCTGAGTGAGATATTTCTCACTCCCTTTGTTTCCTTGTCATGTTTTTCCTTTCGTATTGCAGGTGATCTCCACTTTGATGTTTATGATTTTAGTGGTGAAGCTTAGTGTTCATGGGATTTCTCTTATAGGATATGTGACACCAGGATAGGACTAGAAAATTAGAACTTTTGTTTATTTATTTTTAATTAAGACTTTAGTTGGTTTGTCTTACATAATGTAATGTTATCAGTGAATGTGAATCCTTTACCCTATGTACACTATTATTATAGATTTTATTCTCATGATATATGATGTTCAGTAAAGGGTGTCACAAAATGACCTATTGTTATTTAGGCTACTATTTTTTAAGCTTAGTCTGGCCTAAATCATAGGCCACTCAGGTCGGTCCATCGGATCAAACCCATTTTGACAACTGTAGTTTTAAGAATTCATATTTATGGAACTTACATTAACTCTTTGGTTTTATTTATAGAACCCACCTTCAAATATTATTTTTTTTATAAAGAAATCACCTAATCAATCCTCAGTGATGATGTTTATTACTTAAACACTATGTGCATGTTTAGTTAGGAAATTAAGTTGGATTCAACTTAATTAGAGTTGGAAAAACAATTCATAATAACTTTTATATTAACTAAAATTTGAGGTAAATTTTGCACAATATTGAGTGAAAATAAAAAGTGTATTTGAGTGTTCAAACAAAGATCCAAACACACCTTGTATATCAATTACAAACAAAATAAAGAAACGTGTACTAACCCTTAATGAGCAATACATTGAGTTATCTATCTTAGTCACAAGAAGCTCAATAAATATTTAGTGTAGATTTTAAACACTCAATATGTTTACAAAATATTTTAATATTGAATTTAATAAATTCAATAAATGTGAGACAAAATTCAAATTAATCATTTATATACTTAGTTGTCGGATGCAAGTTACAAGAAACTAACGTACATTTTGAGCATTCAATATATTCATCGAAGGTTATATATGTGAATATGGATGACAACATGATGGAAGAGGGACTAGTTTCATTTTCTCATCCTCATCTTTAAAGTAAAAATTCATCTTTATCCTTGTCTTCATATCTAATGAGTATGAAATTTTTTGTTTCATCCTCATTCCCATCAGATAATGGGTATACTTGTACCCCTCTTACTATTTTAAATATTAATTAAATATTTTTTACGTAAAAAAATCACAACAAAATAAACATGATATTATTAAAGATTTAATGTCAAAAGGATACATATTTTCCTTTTCAATGTTAAAAATCGATAAAGAAATTATAATTACATAAATCTTAAATCAAAGTATCAAATATCAATTGGAAAAAGGTCAAATAATTATAGAAAATGGTAAAAATGATCAAATGTGGCTTTAGAAATGCGTTGCGAAACTAAGAACCAAGAAAAATTTAATATAATACCTATTTTGGTAATTTAAAATGGGGAGAAGTATGAGGACAAGAACAAGTATGTGGATGAGGATGGATATGTACATTTTCATCCTTGTCCCCACACCTAATTTAAACATACCCAATTTAAAAAATCGGATATTACTCATATATATATTTAGTTAATGTGAGAATTTTTTATCAAAATTAGGATGAATTCGAATAATACCCACGAAATAAGTTTATTTATTATTTTTAAAAACAAGATATATGTATATATTTTAACAAGTGTTAATTAATCCATACAATAAGAAAAATTCAAAAAATAGTTAATGCAAACTTCAAATATCACAATGTGCTTAGCTGGAATAGGGTTTGAAAATTAATATAAGCACATATTTTTTATGCACTAAGTGTTAAATAGTCGTTTATACATTGAATTGTTTGTACAAGTTACGAGAAAATAAATAAATATGTTCAATAATTTTTTTAAGTGAATATATACAAACATACACATCTTAATACATTGAATGTTAACTAATTATAAAAAAAAATCAACCAATATCTAATACAAATTTCAAATATCTTACTATGTTTACAATTCGATTTGAAAGTTAAGATAAACACATTTTTTTACGAACTAAGTGTTAATTAGTCATACATACACTTCTGATTATATTCCTTCAAAATAATTAATTAAATTTGAATAAAAGTGTGAAAATAAAATTATTATAGCTTAAAATTATAATAATATTTTATTTTTAAAACAAACTTAAAAATATTTTTATACTTTATAAATTTATATAAATAATCTTTAATAATAACTAAAAACATTTTTAGGAAGAAGAAAATGAAAGAGAGAAAACAGATAAACAAAGTGACAACCTTAGAAGACAGAGTGAGAAGTTTTAGAGAAAAAAGATGAAAAAAAATTTCAACACATAATTCAAAATTATTTAAACTAATTTATAAAATATAAAAATAAAATATATTTAAAATTTTCTTTTAAAATAAAAAATAATTTTAATAAATAGTTTAAAGATTAAAAATATATTTAACTCTTAAAAAAATTAAGAGTTGATTATATTTTTTTATCATTCAAAGTTTCAACTTTTTAAGATTGAAGATAATTATTTATATAAAAACCTCTCTAATTTTAAGAAATTTATGTACGTGAAACTAACACTAAAATATATTATTTATTGATAAAAAAATCCAACTATTAAAGAAGATATTCTAGAATTTCTTTTTTAATTTTAAGAATTCATGTTATGGGTTCACATTAAAATATTACTTTTATTTATGAGAAACTCAAATAATAAATAATTCTATTAAATTATAAGAAATGGATGTTTGTAGGATTCACATTAAATTATCGCTTTCATTAATAGAGAATTCACTTAAACAATCTTTACTAGGGATGTCTTAGAGCTTCTTTATTTCAACTGTTATATATGGAATCATAAGGTTAAAACGAGTCTTATAAGACCTCCCTATTTGAGTATTTTAACATGTCATAAAATTTACAATCTAAATTTTTCTTTAAGACCATGAGTCATAAGACCACATTAAAATAATACTTTTATTTGTAAACATCTTCTATTTTAAATGTTTTTTTAGGTTGAATATAAGAATATGTTTCATGTAATAAGTGTTTATTGGTCAAACATTATGTATATGTTTGAATTTCAATTAAGAAATTAAGTTAACACAATATTCAAAGAAAACTGAAAGTATGGTGTTCCAACAAAAATTCAAATAAAAACACACGTTATATGTCATTACAAAAATAAAATAAAAAAATATATACTAAGCGTTAATAAGTTACACATCCACATACACTGAGTTATATATGTAAGTTACAACAAAAATCAATAAGTACCTACATTATATTTTGAGCACTTAATATGCTTAGGAAATATTTTATTAGTAAATTTATTATATTTATACATTTTAATACATTGAGTGTTACAATAAGATAAATTCAATAAATATTTTAATACAAAATTTAAAGATCAAGATATGTTTAGCTGGAATGTGATTTGAAAATTAAAATAAACACATTTCTTTAAGCAATAGGCGTTAATTAGTAATTTATATACTTAGTGTCTAATGTAAGTTACAAAAAGATCAATAAATGTATAATGTAGATTCTCAATGTCATTTGATTCAATTTTTAGTTAAAAATATATTTGAATTAAACATGAAAAATATATGTGATTCACTTTGATTCGATTTGAAAGAAAAAAATTCAAATCAAACCAAACCAATTTGTGTAATTCGGTTTGGATCGATTTATGTATTTTTTAATTTTTTATTTTTTATTAAGTATTTTCTCATTCTTTTCATCTTTTAAATTAAAATATAATAATATAATATAAAATATATTACTCAAAATCTAATAAATATATTGAATAATAACAATTACAAAGGTACATTTAAATCCATTTATCATCAGATAAGGAAAATATACAAATATATCCTATTAGAGATTTTTTTTAAGTATTTCACTTATACAACATTTATCTAGATCTATAAACTAATCAAAACTTATAAAACTTGATTGCTCTCATTTTGTTTAAGAGCTAACTTCTATCCAAGCTTTGGCTAGTCAATCCACTTTTTTGTGTATATGATCTTGTTGCAATTATATTTTATCCAATATTTGTTCACTCTTTGTCAAAATATTTCCCTCTTGCCTTACTTGTAAGCACTCTTACTCTAAAGATTTCTAGTATGTTAAAACTAATGACATTCATAGAGTAAAGCGATAGCGAACATGATGACAAAGTTAAGTGAGAGAGTAGATTTGATGACACCACCTTCAAAAAGAGTTGACAACGTTATTGACATTAAAGATAAATTAAGAAACTCACAGATCAAATTTGTGAAGCAGATGAAATAACTATATAAAGAGATTTAGATTAAAATTTATAATTTACTATTATTATTATTATTAATAGTATTTTCAGTATTATTATTATTATATTAATAATAAAGAGATTTAGATTAAAATTTATAATTTACTATTATTATTATTATTAATAGTATTTTCAGTATTATTATTATTATATTAATAATAAAAGAAATACGTTAAATGCATATTGCGGTTTGACTTGGTTTATATCAATTTTGAAATTTCAAACCGTTAATGGAACCATATAGTTTTTGAAAGAAAAAATTTAAATCAATCCAAAAACTTAACTATTTTTTATGATTCAACTTGGTGTGGAATATTATTTAAAAATTAATATAAGTACTTTTTAACTAAGCGTTAAATATTTATTTATACATTTAACTGTGTAGTGCAAATTACCAGAAATTCAATAAATATATGATGTTACGTTTAGTGAATATTTTATTAGTGAATTATATATATATATATATATATATGCACATTTTAATATAATAAACGTTGGTTAATTCTATATAAGAAAAATTTAATAAATATTTAATATAAATTTCAAATATATGATGAAATTTGATTATAAAAATTATTACAAATTAAAATGACATGTGCAATTTACGAAAAATTAAATAAATATCTAATAAAAAATTTGAATACTTTATATACTTAACAAATATTTATTTTTTAAGTACACATTTTGATAGTTTGAAATATTACTAATTAATCATACACTAAGAGAAAAATAACAAATGCAAATTTTAAAATCTCATTGTATTGGGCTTGAATTTGATTTATAAATAAATATAAGAAAAAAATTATACACTTAGTCATATATACATTGAATTATATAGTACACATTAAAAAAACTCAATAAATACTTAAACATAGATTTCAAGTACTCAATATTTTTAGCAAATATTTTATCAATGATTTAAATGCAAGTAGATGTTTTGATTGATTGTTAATTAATCATATACTAAAAAAAATCAATAAATAACTCATACAAATTCCTAAAATCTCAATATACTTAATTATAATTTTACTTGTAAGTGAACATAAGCACACTTTTTTTACATTAAAAGTTAATTAGTTATACATGAGTTCTTTGATGCAAGTTATGTTAAACCCAATAAATACCCAATGTAAATGTAATAATAACTTTTATTGTTAGAAATTTGGTTTGTGAACTTTTTAAAATAATTTCATAAATGTCACATTTTTTCAAAATTAATTTTTACTTTATTCTTTTATACAAGTCATTTTATTCCATATTAAACACACAACAAATATATAATTTAGATAGAGAATGAGTTGAAAACCTCATTAATATATTTTTCAAAATATTATGAACAAAGAATTAATAATTAATATAATTATTAATATGAGACTGTTTGAAAAAATGTTTTATTTGATTTTCTTGAGTAAAGTAAGGTCTCAGCTTTAGTAAAACACATGATTTCATCAAAGATTATCCACCTGATATCATTAAATAAATAAATAACTACAAGTGAGTTCATGTTAATTAGGACAAAAAGAATAGACTATTTTTTCAATAAAAAGATTAAGAAGAATATAATATATAATAAATAATTTAAAATCATTGTTACAATTTATTTTTATTCTTTAAACAAACTTTGATATTTTTTCTAAAAATAACTTTATAAGTTTTAATACCTTTATATATTTTTATTACTAAAATAAACTTATATTGGTTAAATTGATTTTATATAATATTTTATTTTTATCTACATAATATTCATTGTAATGAGTGGGACAATGAGTTAAATAAATATAACTTCTTTAAACTAAACAACTTCTAACTTAAAAAAAAAATTAAAAACTTTAGAAAATCTTAATTACCTTTTAGTATTATCATTATTTATTTTATTTAATTTGATTAGATTTAATCAAGATTCTCAATTAAAAAATGAATGGACCATGATTGATGAACACCTGTATTTTACCTCCTCTCGTGCCACACTTTTTTTAACATGAATCATCTTTAATTGACATATTTAATTTTTTTTAAATTAAAATTTCTAATAAAATTGGTGTTGATAAAAATTTGCTGTGTTTATCTATAATTTTCCAGAATGAATATACGATCACTTTTCACCTAATCGAACAATAAAATTGTTAACAAACAAATATTAACGTTTTTAATTTATATATAATGTAATTTCTAATTAACACAATGAAAATTTATAAAGCTAATAACGTCAATTTCACTTAAAAGGGTTACAATGTTATATTTTTAAAAATTGAAAAGTTTGATTAACAATTAAAAAGTGGAAATTTATAAAACTAATAATGTTCTCTTAGTGTATTATTTTATTATTACTTTTATTTTATATTCTACTTTCTCATTAAAAAGAAAATAAAGAACACTTCTAATGTGTACTCACTAATAAAAACTGATTTGCAAAAAGAGATAAACATGATATAAAAGATATTCATATTCACATTACTTCATAAAATTGAAACATCATCACATTACATAAAAAAAAAATACATTTTACATCAATTTTCCTTTTTCCTTCTATAGAAAAAGGCAACACAAGACAATGATATGTCAAGAAACAACAAATACAACCTCTCCACAAATTGTTGTCATACATATCCATAACATTTACATTTTGAATCTCACTCTCATAACTACAAATTAAGATATAAATTAAAGTAAATAGAAAGCAAGGTTTGGAAAAATATTATTTTGTAGATATTGTTGGATAATAATGGTAAAGGTTGGTGGTGAGAAAGCAAAGGGAGAAGTAGCACAAAACCCAATTGGTAAATTATGTTAAAACTATGACAATAATGTTTTAATATCCAACATGAGTGTCATGTTGGAGGTTTTTCTTTTGGGGTATATATAGTTATTATTAGTTATACAGAAGAAAACAAATCCAATCTCAAACCAACCAGGTGTTGGTTCTTCAAATGAATATGTTCTTCGTCCCCCACAATTTGTCAACCTATTCACTAATTATAATTATAAACCTCAAAGTAAAAATGAGGTTTTTTATATTACTCACACAACCTTAATAGAGGTATGTGAGTTTTGTTGTTGCATCTTTGTGGGGTTTTGAGTTTTGTTGTTGCATCTTTCAGACACGTGCATGCTTGCAAATGGGCTTCATTTTCACTCTTGGTCTGTTGCAAACTGTAACAAAGCCCAAACAGTGAGTGTTGCTCACGAAACTTCTCAATCTCTCTTCAAACATCTAGTACCTGATTAAACAAAATTATTATTCATTATTGGTTTGATTAAATAGATTTATAAATTATAAATATAATACCCAAATTAATTACTCTCAGATTTGATTAAATTGATTCTGGTTAGATTCCATTAGTTCACAAGTTTAATCCAAATTAATCGTTCAATTTTTACCTTTTGAGTTTTGAAAGTTGATCTGAATTGATAAACATCCCTGATTATATTCCTTTGAAAATGATTAATTAAATTTGAATAAAAGGGTGAAAATAAGATTATTATAGCTTAAAATTATAATAATATAACGCAACAAGAGAATTAGGTGTAAACAAATAGAGCATAGCAAAGCCATGACTCTTTTTGAATGACAAAATCTTTAGAAAATTTAAAGAAGGACAAATGAAATCAAATCAAAAACTGTTAGATCGGAAAAAAATTACTCTCTCGAATAATTATTAAAAAATAATAATGAAATTATTACTTAAAACAAGTTTAGCAGAAAATTGAGGGAACACTTTCAGCTAACTCATGAGTTTATCCTGAAAAAATATTTTACTAAAAAGATAAAAAAAAAAAAAGAAATAGAATAAAGAGAACAAGATCCAAATCTTAGATTGTTCTTTTGATAGAAAAAAAGTAGAATAGAGAAAAAAAATCAATAAAAGAAATCGATAAAAGAATTATAAAAAAACATGAATAAATAAACACATACCTTTCTCAATATAACAAGTATTCAAAGATAGTTTCACTCAATATTTTTTTTATCATCGATCTACTAATCACATCGATATTTTGAAGTTTGATACAATGATTCAGAGACACACCAGACCACCTTTTATACTAGTTTGTGGAGGAGATGTTTAGAAGCTGTCAGTGAAGGTTTTGCAAAGGAGTCAATAATAATTAACAACATTTAATATTTATTTGGTGAAACTAGTTGATGTAGTAATTTTTAATCGAAAAGCTATCTTTGTGTTAATAAAGTAATGGATAATTTATTAGAATATATGCGTTATAAAAGTTAAATATGTTTTTAGTATTTAAAGTATTTATTAAAATTGTGTTTTATTTTTTAGGTAAACTTTGAATTATTTTGTTTTTATAATTTATAAATTCATGTAAATAATTTGTTATAATGTGTCATAATTCACTTTTATTTTTTTATTTTCATTTTTTATAATTTTCTATTTCACTGTTATTTGTCTCTTAAGTTTTTTAAGTTTTTTTTCTTTCTCTTCCATCTCATTCTCCTCTCTTTAAGATGTTTTTATTTGTTCCAAATTTAATATATGGACGAAACATAATTTTGACAAATAGTCGAGAAATTAAAAATATATTTAACCCTATAGATAATATGGATCTTAATTATTTGTGACTCCTATTATGCAAGAGTACTTTGAAGACTCCCTATCTACTTTTCCTCCTATAAGACTCCTAGTATGATGACATGATAATAAAAATAAGACTAGAAGTCTTAAATAAGATCCTTGGTCATAGAATAAATATAATTTTTTTTCATTAAATACAATTATAATATGAAAGAATTGATAGATTGATACATAAATAATATATTATTAAATGAGGTCTTATAAGATTTTTGTATTATAAGAAAATTAAATATGAAGTTTTAAAAGTCATGTTGTAGGATAAGACTCACAAAAAGTAAATTAAGACCCCTTAACAATAAAGATGTTCTTAACTTCTAATTTAGGACATCTCTATTTCAAACGTCACAATTTGAGATCTTAATTTACTTTTTTGCAAGTTTCAATATCTAGCGTCAAATAAAATCTCAAATCTTATTTTTATTATCATCACATTTTATAAAAAATTTACAAGATTTAAATCTTGAACTTATGATTTATGCATAATTCCTATGATGAAAATATTTTTATAAGTTTCGAATTGATAAACCAATTTTTTTATCATAGAATTTTTTATAAATTATCTTATAAATAGTTGGTAAATTTAAAATAACATAAAAGATATATAAATAAAATTTATGTGTCTAAAAAAGTATATTATTATTAATTATAATTTTAATTTTTTTTAAAATAATTAATTTCTTATTAAACTTTTTATTACTTTTATTTACTTATTAAAAGTTGCATATGATTTTATTTGTTTATTTATATAAATTCAGATAATAAGTATTAATCAAATTTCATTTTATTTACTATTTACACATTTAAATTTATTTATTTCTTGGTTTAAATTATTGTAATATTGACAATTTCCTTTTTACAATTTTTATTAAGTGTAATTTTTACATCATATAATGTAATAAAATAGATGTTATTTTAATTTGTAATATTGAACTTTTTTTCAATTTGAACTACATAGAAAATTAGAAAGTAATAAAAAAAATACTAAAAATAGTAGAATAATATATTGTATCTATAATATTCAAATAAGTTGAATTAAGGATAATAAGGAAATGTATTAAAATATAAGATATAAGAATGGGAAAAAAAATTAAATAAGCTAGAAGCTAACTCAAATAACTTATAGCTCATAAGCTAAAACTTCACAAAATAAACTACTTTAAAGATAGTTACCAAACACTTTTATGTTGTCAAATTAACTTGTAAGCTTGTCAAGTAAGCTAATATTTAGCTTATTGATATTATCAAACACACTCTTAACTAGAATTTATATATAATATCACAAATAGAGTTTTTTATATTTTTTTATCATTAAAAATAATATTTTAATAGAAATTTCATAAATATGAGTTCCTCAAAATTGAATAAAATTATTTATATAATGAATCATCTTCATTTATAAGTAATTCATGTTTATAAATATGAAAATATTCTTTTTATTGATAAATTTATGTAAGAAATTCTTGCTCAAGCTACTCCAAATAACTCTTTAATTTTAAGAAATACATGTTCTGTATATTCATATAAAATATTGCTTTTATTAATGAAAAACTGGTGTAAACAACTCCAATAAAAGATGTTATAAGAAACTTTTTTCAATTTTAGGCAACTCATTTGTAGGACCTACATTGAAATATTACATTTATTGATAATAAACTCACCTAACCAACCCTCACTAATGATGCTTTAAGGAATTCTTTTCAATTTTAAGAATCTCATGTTTCTGATATCTACCTTAAAGTAATACTTTTAGTATTAAGGAACTCATATTAGTTGAACGTACATTAAAATATTATTTTCATTGATTAGAAAATTTTGTTAGAAACTCTCTTTTGACCAGAGTCATTTATAAGAATTGCTAAAAAGTAAAGAATTACTTGAATGTGGGTCGCACATGCATTGTTTAACTTGAAGACAATTGCTAATAGATGGAAGATATTTGCTTATATAAACCATTCTCTTCAATATATATACAACTCTTTTTAAATTTAAGCAACTTGTATGCATATTGAAATAATACTTTTTACTTCTAAGCATATATCATATGTGAGATGTTCTTCCTAAATTGAATATAAGTATAGAGGTTTCATGTACCAAGTGTTTATTTTTCAAACACTATGTGTGTTTAGATTTTAGTTAAAAAATTAAGTTGGATACAACTCAACTAGATTTGAAAAAAAAAACACGTAATATCTTTTGTGTCAACCAAAATTTGAGGTGAATTTTGCATAATATTGAATGAAAAAAGAAAGTGAATTTGAATCTTTCAACAAAAATCCAAACACACCATATATGTCAGTTACAAAAACAAGATGAACTAAGCGTTAACTAGTCATAGAGTTGTCTTTGTAAGTTAAAAAAAAACTCAATAAGTATTTAATAGTGAATTTTAAAATTTCAATAAACACTTTGAAAAATTTTCAAAGATCAAAATATGTTTAAGTTGAATTTGTTTTCAAGATTAATATAAGCACATTTTTTTATGTAATAAGTGTTATTTATTCATTTAGTTGTTTAGTGCAAGTAAAATGGTCAAAATGGGAGGCTCAGTCTAATCTAACCTAATCCTACGGGTCAAGTTAAATAAATCTAACAGTCCAGTTTGACTTATATTTTAATGTAGACTATAATTTTTTGTCTAGCCTAATCATATATTAGGCTCATGGACCAATGAATCATTTCTAGTCTAATTAAAAACTAAAAAGAATACAATCATGTCCATAAAATTATCATGATATATTATTGTTTAAAAGTCTAAAATTTAATATTTAACAACTACATGCATTACACAACAATATATAATGAAAAGCTTGGGTAAAATATTAATATCTTAATATTGCAAACTGAATAAAAAAAACTTAAAACACCATAAGAAAAGGTACAAAATATACACTACCTAAAACAAGAGAAACAAAAAACACTTTATCTAACCAATATGAACAACGCAACCTAGCGCCAAGTCCAAACTTATCTTTCTCTGCCACACCATCCAACCTTTATAAGTACTTGTACATTCCTTCCTTGCAATTTTGTTAAACAAAGTCCAAAATTAAAGCACCATTGTGAAAACATAGGGTAATTGATTTTGTCATCAGTCTTTTCTGACTTCCATATATGAAAATTAATACATTAAATAATTTCCTCTTCACACATTCCCTTTGCCTCCATGACACACTTATTTCTTACCTTCCACATACACATACACACACATCAAATAACTATTGTACGAAAGATATTTCTTGGTCTAATATTACTTGAAAAAATTCTTTTAATATCTTTCACATTCATAACACAACATATGTAATTAAAATAAGATAAAAATTAAGAACAAAAAATTTAACATAAAAGAACAAATGGGTCATCACATTAGCTTGCGGGCTAGGCTGGCCTTTGCCTATGTGGACCTCAAGCCAAATGGATCAGGATAAAAAAACTCTATTTTCTATTTAGGCCACAATTTTTGAAGTTTAGTTGACCTAAATCATAGATCAAGTGAGTCATCTTGTCAGACCAAACTTATTTTGACAATCGTAAGTACAAGTTACAAGATACTTAATAAATTCGTAATGTAGTTTTCAAGCACTCAATATGCTCATAAAAAAATTTATTAAATCGTATACATATGTACATATTTTAATACATTGAGTGTTAATTAATTATACAATAAGGTAAAGTTAATATATACCTAATACAAATTTTAAAGATCACAATTTGTTATACTTGAAACAATTTTATTAATGTCTTCCACATTTATAAAATAACATTTGTAATTAAAATAAAATAAAAGTCAAGAACAAAAAACTTAACAGAAAAGAAAAAATGGACAAGTCCATTAATCTAAAGGACAGTCTGGCCTTAGTCCATATGGGTCTCAAGCCAAATCATTCATGCTAAAAAAGTATATTTCTATTTACGCCACCATTTTTTAAGTCTGGTATGTCTTAAATAATAGGCCAAGTGGGCCGACTGGTCAGACTAGACCTATTTTGACAACCCTAAGTAAAAGTTACAATAAACTCAATAATTTCGTAAAGTAGTTTTTAATCATTCAATACACTCATCAAAGATTTTATCATTGAATCATATATATGTACGCATTTTAATACATTGAGTGAGTGTTAATTAATTATTCTATGGTAAATTTAATAAATACCTAATACAAATTTGAAAGATTGAAATACGCTAATATGCTTAGCTGGAATAGGATTTGAGAATTAATATAAGCATAATTTAACACACTAAGTATTAAATATTTATTTATGCATTGAGTTGTTTGTGTCAGTTGTGAGAAAATAAATAAATAGGTAACGTATATTTGAAGCACTTCATATATTCAATGAATATTTACATGAGCGTTAACTTAAAATAAGAATAATTCAAAAAATATATAATAAAAAATTTCAAATATCTCAGCATGCTTAGATGAAATTTGATTTGAAAGTTAAGATAAGCATAATTTTTCATGAACTAAGCGTCAATTAGCATAGTTTTTATGAACTAAGCGTCAATTAGCACAATTTTTTACGAACTAAGCGTCAATTAACCTCTTATACACTAAGATGATAGGTGTAATTTACAAGAAACTCAATAAAGCATCTTCAATTGAAGAGTTTCTTATTAATTTAGAAAGTGTGAAATGTGGATCATATAACTAAGTATTCATTCTCCAGAGTTGCTTAGAGAAACAACTATTTCAAACACTTCCATTAGAGATGTTCTAAATGTCAAATAAAAATTTCAAACACTTTATATGATTAACAAAGATTTATTTAGTGAATTAATATAAATACAATGTTATGCAACATCCCAAAAGCTACTACACTTGTCTAAAGTATATATATATATATATATATATATATATATATATATATATATATATATATATATTTCAAATTCTAATAAATTAATTCTATGAATTTACATACATGACTAAAATTTAAATAAAAATATATAATAAAAATTTGCTAATCCTACAACAACTATTATTTTAATATTAACATGGGTCACAAAGAATCATATCATCTTTAACCAATTCAATTTAATTATACTTCATAAAAAATTATAAACAACTCATTCTTTTTATAATTTTTTTGTTTAAATTTTATTATATCATAATAAATATTTTTGAGACATTTTTAATGAGATGTTCTGGGCCTCACATGAGTTGCTTAGAATTAAAAAAACTACTTATAAATAATTCATTTCAATTTATAAGCAACTTTTTTCAATTTTAACATCTCATGTTCGTGAAAGTCACATTAACATAATAATTTTATTTACTCCTATCTATCGTAGATGTTTTTCATAGATTGAATATAAGAATAAGTTTCATATACCAAGTGTTTATGGGTGAAACATTATATGTTTGAATTTCAATTAGGAAATTAAGTTGGTCAAATATTCAACCAAAACTAAAAGTGGATTTGTGTGTTCCAACAAATATCCAAATCCAAACACGCGTTATGTGTCGTTAAAAAAAATATATGCATTAAGCGTTATAGATACACTGAGTTGTCTATGCAAGTTACAAAAACACTCAATAAGTTTTCAAAGTGAATTTTGAGCACTCAATATGCTTATAAAACATTTTATCCGTGAATTTAATATATCTAGACATTTTAAATATTGAGTATTAAATACAATAAGATAAAATTAATAAATACCTTAATACAAATTTCAAAGATTGAAATATGTTTAGCTGGATTGGGATTAGATAATTAACATATGTAAACTTTTTTATGAAATAAAAGTTAATAAGTCATTTATATACTTAGTAATGCAAGTTAAAAAAACTCAATGAGTATTTAAGGTAAATTTAGGAATTCAATAAACACCTAATACTAATTTCAAAGATCAAAATATGCTTTTAGGGGAATATGACTTGAAAATTAATATAAGCATTTTTTTATCCACTAAATCTTAAATATTCATTTATGGGTTGAGTTGTCTAGTACATGTTTCTAGAAAATCAATAAATATGTAATGTTAAGTTGAGTGAAAATTTTATAAGTGAATTGAATATATTTATATATATTTTAATACATTAAACGTTAACCAATCACATAACAAGATAAATTCAACTAATATCTAATATAAATTTCAAATATATTAGATTGATTAGATGAAATTTGATTTGAATGTTATATAAGCAAATATTTTAATAAATTAAACGCTAATTAGTCTCTTATAAATTAAGATGACATGTGCAAGTTACAAGAAACTTGATAAATACCTAATGAAGATTTTAAACATTTAATATGTTTAGCAAAAACTTATTTAATAAAATAAATATACATACACATTTTGATAGCTTAGAACATTACAACTCATTCATTAAGAAAAAATAAATAAATATATCAAATACAAATTTCAAAAGTCTCAATATATTAAACTAAAAATTGATTTGTAAATAAATGTAAACAAATCTTTTTATGCACCAAGTGTTAGTTAGTCATACATATATTGTTTACGACAAGCTCAATAAATACCTAATATACATTTTAAACCCTCAACATGTTTAACAAATATTTGATTAGTGATTTAAATGTAAGTACATGTTTTAATAGATTAAGTGTTAATTAATTATACACTAAAAAAATCGATAAATACCTTGTACAAATTCTTAAAATCCCAATATATCTAGTTATAATTTTAATTGTTAGTGAACATAAGCACACCTTTTTTTTTACATTAAGAATTAATAAGCCATTCATATGATGAGTTCTTTGGTGTGAAACTCAATAAATTCCTAATAAAGATGTAAAAATTATTTTCGTTGTTAGAAATTTGGTTTATGACTTTTTTAACTTTAATAATTTGCAATTATAACTATCATTTCACACTTTTTAAAAATTTAATTTAATTTTATTCTTTTATATAAGAGTCATTTTATTCAGTATTAAACACACAATAAATATATCTCTTAGAGAATGTGTTGGGACCTCATTAATAGATTTTTCAAAGAATATCATAAAAACAACAACTTTGTTGACATGGCTAAATAATTGAACACGTACATAACCAATCATTCTCTGATCATCTTTACAATAATATATCTTCATATATACAATCTGAATCTCACTCTCATAACCAATTTCTAAATTAGGTTTTTCTCATGGGAGTAGCCACTATTAGTTTTATAGCAGAAAATAAATCCATTTTCAAACCAGGTGTTGGCTCTTCAAAAAAGAATTTATGTTCTTCGTCCCCCACAATTTGTGAACCTATTTATGTATTTATTTACAGAACCTTTTATAATATTCACACAACCTTAATTGAGGTATGTCAATACTGTTGTTCTGTCATTGTGGGGTATTGAGTTTTGTTGTTGCATCTCTGGGATTCCTTCATTGTAATTACAATCGTTTGATTCTGGAAATAAGATCTTGATCATTTGTTGTTGTACTGGAACAAAACCCACACAGAGAATGTTGCTTATGAAACTTCTGAATCTGTCTTCAAACATCTAGTACCTGGTTAAACAAAATTATTATTAAAATTATATTTTTTTTTTAAATCTGGAATGTTTTTGTTGCAACAATTTCTATTCATCTGCATGGTTTTGATAAAAATATTTATTATATAGTAATACTTTAATAACTTTCAATATTTATAATAAATTATAATTAAAACCATTTTTAATATGGCCAAATTGCCAAATTAATAACTTTTTTGAGAAAAATATTTATAATGTCGTAATTAATTTGATCAAGAATGAATTGATTTGGTTCTAATCTATTGGATCTTCTATTATATAATAATATAACCAAACAAGATAATTAGGTGTAAACAAATAGATTAGCAATGACTCTTTTTCAATGACAAAATCTTCAGAAAATTGAAAGAAGGACAATTGAAATCAAATCAAAATTATGTTAGATCGGAAAAAAATTACTATCATGAATAATTATTAAAAAAAATAGAGAAATTATTACTTAAAACAAGTTTAATGGAAAATTTGAGGGAACACTTGTAGGTAACTCATGAGTTTATCCTGAAAAATTATTTTACTAAAAAGAAAAAAAAAACAAATAGTATAAATAAAACAAGATCCTAATCTTAGATTATTCTTTTAATAGAAAAGATATATTCAAGAAAAAATCAATACAAGAAATCGACAAAAGAACTATAAAGAAGACACGAATAAATAAAACACATACCTTTCTTAATCAAACAAGCACTGAACTATAGTTTTATACAATTTTTTTTATGGTAGATCTGAGTACACTAACCATATCTATATTTTCAAGGTTTATGTTACAATGATTCACATACACACCACACCCCCTTTTATACTAGCTTTTGGAGAGATTTTTAGAAGTTCATTAATTGCTTAATGAAGGTTTCGAGAAAACAGACAATAGTATTTAATATTTATTTGATAAAACTAAGTGATAAAATTATTTTTAGTTGTCAACTCTATCTCTATTGAAATGATATTTTATTTTATTGTATGTTACATATTTTAAAAATTTTATTTATTTATTTTTTGGGTTAAATATGTTTTTAGTCCTTGAATTATTTGTCAAAATTGTGTTTTGTCTGTAAGACAAACTTTAGACTTATTTGATTTATAAACTCGTATAAATGATCCTTGATTATGTGTCAGAATTCATTTTTATTTCTTTATTTTCCTTCTTCATAATTTCCTATTTCACTATCATCCGTCTCTTAAACTTTTTTTACTTTTTTTTTTCTATTTTCTCTCCTTACAGTTGTTTTTATTTGTCATCGAAGATCATTTACACCTGTTTATAAAGTATAAGGACGAAATATGTTCAAAGTTTACTCCATGACGAAATACAATTTTGACAAATAGTTCAGGAACTAAAAATATATTTAACCCTTTATTTTTTAATGTAAGAATTTTATGAAATTTCGTTAAATGATATATTATTTACATATCAATTTAAAAAGTTTCTAACACAATAGTTACATTTAATGTAAAATAATATTTTTTTTTATTCTATAATGTAGGGTGAGATTTAAGACTTTGAGTCTTATTTCTATTATCATGATGAGTCATATAAAATTAATGTTTTAAACTTATGACTTAATTCTTGAACTTATAACTGTGTATACGAGTCCAACAATGGAGATGCTTTATGCTTCCGGAAGGAATTTTTAACATCTCATTTATAAAAAAAATTTCTACCCTCTTAATTAATAATTAATATATATTAAATACTTATTTCTATATAGAAAAAATATTATAAAAATCTTATGAGAAATATAGACAAAATTTTATCTTTATAAAAAAGTTATTTCATTTTATAATACATTTTAATTTTAATTAAATATATTTAGATGTACTTTTATAAATTGATATTATTTAGAATAATTAAATAAAAAGTTTAATATAACTTATTTTAATTATGTAAATTTTTATTTATTATTCATGTTTATATATTATTCATAATATTATTTTTTTTAATTCATTAAAAAATATTGTATGAGTTATAAAAAATAGATGTGCTTATAAATAATCTTCATTAAAACAAAAATTGTTAAAATATAATATAAATTGTTTATAAGTGATATCACATAGTATAATCCATTTAAAATTGATGAAAATTATTTATAAGTCACTTCTATTATAGATCTCTCTTATATAAATAAAATCGGTGTTTCTAAATAAAAACCTATTATTATGTAGTTATAGTTTTAGATTTTTTAAATAATTAAATTATTATTAAACGTTTTAGTACTTTTACTTATTTTTAAAAGTTATATATATATAATTTGAATTAATTATTTCATTTAAATAAATTCATTTAATCAGTATTAATCAGATTTAATTTTTAGAAATTTAAATTTATTTATTTCATATTTTAAACTATAGTTATGATGAATTTCTTTTACAATTTTTATTGAATGTAATTTTGACATAACATCATATAATAAAATATTTGTTACTTTAATTTATAATATTAAAATCTTTTTTAATTTGAACTACATAAAAAATTAAAAAATAACTCGAAATAATATTAGTACAATAATTAATTATGTCTATAAGATTGAAATAGATAGTAATAAATAAAATGAAATTAAAAATTATAAAGATAATAAAGACATATATTAAAATATAAAGTATAATAATAAAATAAAATAAGTTCCAAGCTAAGTAAAATAGCTTATAAGCTAAAAATTCCTACTTTGAGATATTTAATAAACACTTTTGTGTTTTCAAATAATTATTAAACACTTTTGTATTGTCAAAAAGCTGGTCTAATAAGTTAATATCTAACTTATTGGTATTATCATACACACTCTTAACTAAAATTCCTTTATAATATCACAAATAGAGTGTTTATATTTATTTTATCATTAAAAGTAATATTTTAATAGAGACTTTATAAATATGAGTTCTTCAAAATTGAATAAATTATTTATATAAAAAATCCTATTCACTTTTATGAAACTCATGGAACGCACATTAAATTATTGTTTTTATAAATTAGAAATTCATGTAAGAAATTCTAGATACCTTAAATAACTCTTAAATTTTAAGAAATAATTTGTGGGGTCCACTTTAAAATATTAATTTTCTTAATAAAAACTTATGTAAACAACTCGTATATAGGGATGACAATGTATGTGGACGTGTAGGTTCACAGGCCCACAACTTTACAAGATGAACCAAACTGCTTAGCCCGCAATTCTTATGTAAGTCGATCCGCTTCAACCTGATTTGCCATCCTTTTCCTATAAGAGATGCTATAAGAAAGTCTCTTCCATTTTAAACAACTCATGTTGTAGAACTTACATTGACATATTTGATAATTAATTCACATAATCAATCCTCATTATTGATGCTTAAGAAATTCTCTCATTAATGATGCCTTAAGAAATTCTCTTTAATTTTAAAAAACATATTAGTTGAATCTATATTAAAATATTTTTTTCATTGATAAGAAACTCTTGTTAGAAACTCTCTTTTATTAGAGCTGGTTATATGAATTGCTAAAAAATTAAATATTATTTTAACATGAATCATACATGCATTACTTAAATTGAAGACAATTGCTTATGGAAGATAGTTACTTATATAAATCATTCTCTTAAAATGTATAAACAACTCTTTTTAAATTCAAACAACTTTGTATGCGTATTGAAATAATACTTTTTATTTATAAGCATATTGTATTGGAGATGTTCTTCCTAAATTGAATATAAGTATAGAGGTTTCATGTATCAAGTGTTTATTTTTCAAACATTATGTGTGTGTTTAGATTTTAGTTGGGAAATTAAGTTGGGTACAACTCAACTAGAATTGGAAAAAATTCATAATAAATTTTATTTCAACTAAAATTTGAGGTGAATTTTCCACAATATTGAATGGAAACAGAAAGTGAATTTGAGTGTTCCAAAAAAAATCCAAATACACAATATATGTTGGTTAAAAAAAATATCTTCTAAGGCTTAACTTGTTATATATATACATCGAGTTGTCTTTGTAAGTTAAAAATAAATAAATATGTTTTTAATGTAAAGACTTTGAGCACCTAATATTCTTACTAAAGATGTTAATAGTGAATTTAATAAATTCAATAAATACCCGGTACAAATGTTAAAGATCAAAATACATTTAAGTGAAATTTGATTAAAAAATTAATATAAGAACATTTTCAATAAGTGTTATTTAGTCATTTATTCATTTAGTTGTCTAGTGCAACTAGAATAGGAAAAAACGAGTGGACCTAACATAGCCAAGAAATCTATCAGTCCATGGGTTAATGAGACATTTTTTGCCTAATTAAAAATTAAAAAGATATATACATGCCAAAAACTAAAACGAAAAGTGTGTGCAAAACTGTTTAGAACTCAATAAAGCAAATTGAATTTATAAAAATCTGAAAACACCATACAAAAAAAAGGGTACAATACCCTACCGAAAACAAGGGAAACAAAAAAAAACATTATTTCTAACCAATAAGAATAATAAAACCTAACGTTGAGTCCAAACTTATCTTTTTCTACCACACCATCCAACCTAACTTTTAATAAGTACTTATATCCTCTTTTCTTCCAAAATTAAAACACCATTGTAAAAACACAAGGCAATTGGTTTTGTCTTTGACCTTGTACCGCTCCCATATATAAAAATTAATATATTGAATAAGTTTTTTTTTGCACATATTTTTTATCTCCATGATACACTTATTTCTTACCCTCTACACACACACCAAATAACTATTGTCATAAGATATTTCTTGATCTAGTATTACTTGAAACAATTGTACTAATGTTTTCTATATTCATAATATAACATGTGTAATTAAAATAAAGTAAAAATTAAGAACAAAAGAATTAACATAAAAGAAAAAATGGATTAGTCTATTAGCTTACGATTCAGTTTAGCATTGACCTTGTGGGTCTCGGAGCAAATGGATCAGACTAAAAAAGTCTATTTCTATTTAGACCATCATTTTTTAAGTTTGACTAATCTAAATCATAAGTCATGGTGGTTGACCATTGGATCAGACCTATTTTGATAACTCTAAATGCAAGTTACAAGATACTTAATAAATTCGTAATGTATTTTTTGAGTACTCAATATGGTCATCAAAGATTTTATTAGTGAATGATATCCATATCTACATATTTTAATACGATAAATATTAATTAGTTAAACAATAAGATAAATTTAATAAATACCTTATACAAATTTCAATATTTTAATATGCTTAGTTGGAATAGGATTTAAAAATTAATATAAGCACATTTAAATATTAAATAGTTGTTTATACATTGAATTATTTGTGTAAGTTACGAGAAAATAAATAAATATGTAACTTATATTTCGAACATTTCATATATATTTAATAAATATTTTATTAGTGAATTAAATATATATGTGCACATTTTAATGAGCGTCAGCTAATCATACAATAAGAGTAGTTCAAAAATATATAATAAAAATTTCAAATATCTTAGTTTACTAATTTGATTTGAAACTTAAGATAAACACAATATTTTTATGAACTAACCATCAATTAGTCTCTTGTACACTAATATAATAGGTGTAATTTACAAGAAACTAATAAAAAAAAGTACTACACTTATCTAATATATATACATAAATTCTAAACAAATTAATTCCCTTTTGGTAGGGATTTACATACATGACTAAAATTTAAATCCATAAAATAAAAATTACCCTTCTCTTACAATTACAATAACTATTATTTTAATATTATTTTAACGTGGATATGTCATATCATCTTCAAGCAATTCAATTTAATTCTATTTCATAAAAAAATTATAAACAACTTAAAAAGCAACTTATTATTTTTATAACTTTTTATTTAAACTTATCATAATAAATATTTTGGAAGCATTTCTCAATGAAGATGTTTTGGATTCGCATGAGTTTTCTTAGAATGGAAGAAATTTGTTTATATAGATAATTCTCTTCAATTTATAACCAAATCCTTTTCAATTTTAGCAACTCATGTGTGAAAGCCACATTAAATATAAGAATAGGTTTCATGTACCGTGGGTTTATTAGTCAAACATTATCTGTATGTTTGAATTTCAGTTAGGAAATTAAGTTGGCAAAAATTTAACAAAAATTGAAAGTGAATTTATGTGTCCCAACAGAAGTCCAAATCCAAACACACGTTATATGCCATTAAAAAAAATAAAAATAAAATATGAACTAAGTTTTAATAAATTATACATAGAGTGAGTTGTCTAAACAAGTTACAAAAAGACTCCATAAGTTAACAAAGTGGATTTTGAACATGCTTGCAAAAGATTTTATTAGTGAATTTAATATATTTATGCATTTTAATATATTGAATGTTAGATAATCATACAATAAGATAAATTTAATAAATACCGTAATACAAAGTTCAAAGATTATGTTTAATTAGAATTAGATTCGATAGTTAACATGAACACACTTTTTTATGAAACAATAGTTAATTAGTCATTTATATACTTAGTTGTCTAGTGAAAGTTAAAAAAAAATCAATGAATGTATAATATATGTTGGAAGATTCTAAGGAGGAGAATGAGTTACAAACAAGTCACATAAGTATGTATGACACCACTTTTAATCCAAAACCTCAAGATAATGAGTTTGTAGGTCTTTTCACTTATATGGTTTCAACTTTCCCAATCTTACCCAATGTGTGAGACTCCAACTCATTGATATTCTAACAATCTCTCCCTCCAAGTGTGAGTTCATTCACATTGGTACACTCTCCCTTTTTAATTATGAGTACCTTCCTAGTTGGGATATCTCACCTCACTGGCAGCTCTAATCTAGGATCCCTAACCTATGATACTCCATCTCACTGATGATCCTATTTTGAGATACCTCACCTAGGTACTCAGTTCGAACCTGTACTTTGATACCACTTGTTGGGAGATGCTAAGGAGGACAATGAGTTACGAACAAGCCACATAAGTATCTGTGACACCACCTTTAACTCAAAACCTTAAGGCTATAAGTTTGTGGGTCTTTTTATTTATATGATGTTCAACTTTTCTAATTCTACTCAATGTAAGAGACTCCAACTTACACTTGTATCCTAACAATGTAAGTTTTCAACACTCGATAAATTCAACAACCTAATACTAATTTCAAAGAATAAAATATGCTATGGTGGAATATGATTTGAAACTTAATATAATCACTTTCTGTGCACTGAGCCTAAAATATTTATGTATGCTTTGAATTGACAAGTACAAGCTCAATAAATATGTAATGTTACATTGAATGAAGATTTTATAATTTAATTGAATATATATATATATATATACATTTTTAATATATTAAGCTTTAACTAATCATATAATAAGAGAAATTCAACAAATATCTAATACAAATTTAAAATATATTAAAATGCTTAGATGAAATTTGATTTGAACGTTAATATAAGCACATTGTTTTATAAACTAAACACTAATTAGTTTCTCATAATTTAAAGGTGATATGTGCAAGTTACGAACCATAAATATCTAATGAAGATTTTAAGTATTTGATATGATTAGCAAAATTTATTTAATAAAATAAATATATTTACACATTTTGATAGTTTAAAATATTAGTTAATCATATTTACATTGAATTGCATGACATCTGCATCGATGCACTTTACAAGAAACTCAATAAATATTTAATATAAATTTTAAACACTCGATATGTTTAACAAATATTTGACTAGTAATTTAAATTTAAGTAGTATTTTAGTTCATTGAGTGTTAATTAATTATACACTTAAAAAAATAAACAACTCATACAAATTCCTAAAATTCCAACATACTAGTTATAATTTTATTTGGAAGTGATTATAAGCACACTTTGTTTACATTGAAAACTAATAAGTCATGTATATAATAAGTTCTTTTCTGCAAGTTATGTAATTTGGTGTGAAACTCAATAAATAACAAATATAGATGTAAAAATTATTTTTATTGTTAGAAATTTGGTTTGTGTTTTTTAACTGTAATAATTTGTAATTATAAATATTATGTTACACTTTTTCAAAATTTAATTTAACTTTATTCTTTTATGTAAGAGTCATTTTATTCAGTATTAAACTCACAATAAATATATCCCTTACATACAGAATGAATTGAGATCTCATTCACACATGAATTAACAATTAATATATTTATTTATAAGTGGCTGCTTGTGTAACACCCCAATATTTTAAATTATAAAGATACCAGAATATAAACATATTATATTATAAAGATATTTTGTTATAAGGATATTAGATTGATAAAAATATTCAGTTATAAAGATATTCAGTTATAAAAATATTATATTATGAAGATATTTTGTTATAAGGATATTATATTGATAAAAATATTCAGTTATAAAGATATTCAGTTATAAAAATATTATATTATAAAAATATTATATTATAAAGATGTTCAGTTATAAAAATATTAGATTATAAAGATAATACGATATATAAAAACAAAAGACTGGTTGGGTAGTTTGTTTTCACATACCTCCATTCTCTCTATTCTCTTTCCATTCTCTATACATTTTCTCTAAGGTTTAAATACTGAAAACCCTAACGGTTTCTAGATCCACAATAAGCAATAGAAGGCTAACAGTATAAGAAGGAGTTATACCCGATTAGTTTTAAGAACGAAATTTTGAGATAAAAGAGAAGCTAAGGTTTGGGATTTGCAGTTTGTTTTCATCTGATCGAGGAACAAAGAAAATCCAGGTTAGGGAAGTTAATGTTCAAAAATATATAAATTGATATTAAGAAAATTAATGTTATATATATATAATTAGTATGCTTTGTATATTATTGTTGTATTGAGTGTAATGTGTGAAAAATCTTGTTTTTATATTGTTTATGATGTTTAAGTTGATGTTTGTTGATAATCAGTGGAATGGAAAATTTGTTTGAGGGGTAGAAAACGAAAGTTTCTTTTCCTGGAGGGTTTTGGTCTCGATCCTATTCTTGTTTATAAATTTAGATTATTATCTCTAAATAAAATTGAGAAAAATTGATTGGTTATGTATGACCTATGATGTTTTTGTGTGTGGGGCCGAGTAGAGCCTGGGGTTGGTGCCCATAATCTATCGATATGTTTGTGTGTGGGGTCGAGTAGAGCCTGGGGTTGGTGCCCATAATCTACCGATATGTTTGTGTTGGGCCGAGTAGAGCCTGGGATTGGTGTCCATAGTCTACCGATATGTTTGTGTGTGGGGCCGAGTAGAGCCTGGGGTTGGTGCCCATAATCTACCGATATGTTTGTGTGTGGGGCCGAGTAGAGCCTGGGGTTGGTGCCCATAATCTACCGATATGTTTGTGTTGGGCCGAGTAGAGCCTGGGGTTGGTTCCCATTATCTACCGATATGTTTGTGTGTGGGGCCGAGTAGAGCCTGGGGTTGGTGCCCATAATCTACCGATATGTTTGTGTGTGGGGGCCGAGTAGAGCTTGGGGTTGGTGCCCATAATCTACCGATATGTTTGTGTTGGGCCGAGTAGAGCCTGGGGTTGGTGCCCATAATCTACCGATATGTTTGTGTGTTGGGCCGAGTAGAGCTTGGGGTTGGTGCCCATAATCTACCGATATGTTTGTGTTGGGCCGAGTAGAGCCTGGGGTTGGTGCCCATAATCTACCGATATGTTTGTGTGTTGGGCCGAGTAGAGCCTGGGGTTGGTGCCCATAATCTACCGATATGTTTGTGTGTTGGGCCGAGTAGAGCCTGGGGTTGGTGCCCATAATCTACCGATATGTTTGTGTGTGGGGCCGAGTAGAGCCTGGGGTTGGTGCCCATAATGTACCAATATGTTTGTGTGTGGGGCCGAGTAGAGCCTGGGGTTGGTGCCCATAATGTACCGATATGTTTGTGTGTGGGGCCGAGTAGAGCCTGGGGTTGGTGCCCATAATCTACCGATATGTTTGTGTGTGGGGGCCGAGTAGAGTCTGGGGTTGGTGCCCATAATCTACCGATATGTTTGTGTTGGGCCGAGTAGAGCCTGGGGTTGGTGCCCATAATGTACCGATATGTTTGTGTTGGGCCGAGTAGAGCCTGGGGTTGGTGCCCATAATCTACCGATATGTTTGTATTGGGCCGAGTAGAGCCTGGGGTTGGTGCCCATAATCTACCGATATGTTTGTGTTGGGCCGAGTAGAGCCTGGGGTTGATGCCCATAATCTACCGATATGTTTGTGTGTGGGGCCGAGTAGAGCCTGGGGTTGGTGCCCATAATCTACCGATATGTTTGTGTGTGGGGCCGAGTAGAGCCTGGGGTTGGTGCCCATAATCTACCGATATGTTTGTGTGGGGCCGAGTAGAGCCTGGGGTTGGTGCCCATAATCTACTTATGTGTGTTAATGAGAATGTTGTGAGTATGTGTATTACATGATAATATGACTTGTGTTGTTACTTTTCAATTATTAAAGATGCATTAAATTTCAAAGCATTTAAGTATGTTCTATGATGAATGTGCATGAGAATGATATGATAATGAATACTACATGATGTTATTATTTTGTGTTGTTATATTTTTGAATGATTAGCTTACCCTATAATTGCCGATTGTTTGGCCTGCGATGATCGTGTTTTGCTACACGGGAGCAGATATTTTAATAGGTGAGCGAGATGCTTCAGAGTCCCAGGATTATAGTGAAAGATGAAGTAGTAGTTATACACATATATTTATATATGTTTTTATTTCTTATAATAGAATTTTGTACTAGTAGAGATTCCCTTTTGTATTGAATACAAATACAAATTTTAAATATAATGTGTTTTATTATCAGTTAATACAAGTTACATTTGCATACTAAGTATGATAAAAATAGCGATTTCTTGGGTCGTTACAGTTTGAAAAAAATGTTTCATTTGATTTCTTGAGTAAAGTAAGGTCTCAAATTCGAGTTTTGTGACTAAAAATAAAAGTGGTATTATTTCATTATAGATTATCAACCTGATATGACTAATTAAATAACTACAAGTAAGTTCATGCAAATTAGAATAAAAAATAATAGACTATTTTCTTAATAGAAAGATTAAGAAGACTCTAATATATAATAAAATAATTTAAAATATTAAATTTATTTTTATTCTTAAAACAAACTTTGATGCTTTTAAAATAAAAGTAGCTTTATAAGTTTTTAACTCTTTTTTTTTTATTACAATAAACTTATGTTGATCAAATTGATTTTATATAATATTTTATTTTTATTTATATAATATTCATTGTAATGAGTGGGAGAATGATTTGAATAAATTTAATTTTTTAAACTAAACAATTTCTAACTTAAAATAAATTTAAAATCCTCATAAATTCTTAATTACCTTTTAATTTCATTATTTATTTACTTTTATTTAACTTGATTAAATTTAATCAAGTTTCTCAATTAAAAGAATGTATATCATTCTTTATTAGAGTTTTCAAAATGGATAGTTTCATCTAGTTTAATATAATTTTATAGGTTAAATTAATAAAATTTTATCATTTAACTTGTTTTTTAAAATGAATTATAATTTTTTTTATGTATGGTCTATATGTTAATTAAACATTTTTAATTAAATTAAAAGAATTATAAATTTAAAAAAAAATTAATAACTAAATATATTATATAATAATATTATATATTTTAATTCAATATTATTTAAAATAATATTATTAATAAATTTGATATCTCTATATAACATGAATAATTAAAATAAAATAAAAATTATATAAAAAATTAATATAAAAGAAAATATAGATCAACCAAATAATTTATAGACCAACTAAACTTAACAGATTTCATAAAAAAATTAGACTAAAGAAAACTAATTTTTATTTTACGACAATTGTCAATAACGAATGTATTTTTCACATAATCAAACAATAAAACTGTTAACATTTTCAATTTATAGATAATGTAATTTCTAATTAAAACAATGAAAATTTATAAAAGTACTCATGTCAATTTCAATCAAAATAGTTACATTATTATATTTCTAAAAATTGAAAATTTTGATTAACCATTATAAAAGTGAAACATTATAAAACTAATAATGTTTTCTTAGTGTATTTTTTTGCTTTCATATTCTACTTTCTCATTATAAAAAAAATAAAGAACGCTTTTCTCATTAATAAAATTTGATTTACAAAAGAGATAAACATGATATAGGCAGATATTCACATTCACATTACTTCATAAAATTGAAACATCATCGCATTACATAAAAATAATACATTTACATCAATTTTCCTTTTTCTTTCTATAGAAAGAGGCAACACAAGACAATGATATGTCATGAAACAACACATACAACCTCTCCACAAATTTGTTGTCATACATATCCATAACATTACATTTTGAATCTCACTCTCATAACTACAAATTATGATATAAATTAAAGTAAATATAAACAAAGTTTCTAAAAAATGTTATTTTATAGATATTGTTAAATAATAATTGTAAAGGGCTAAAACAAATCCATTTTCAAACCAGGTGTTGGGTCTTCAATGAATTTATGTTCTTCGTCCCCCACAATTTGTGAATATACTTATAATTTTATATTCTTATATAAAATAATTTATCCCAAAAACCTCAAAATAAAAACCAGGTTAAACAATTATATAGAAAATAATTACATAATTATCTTCTATCTTATGTTTAATTCTGTTTATACTTGAGGTATATTACAGAACATTTTTATATTATTAACACAACCTTAACTTAGCTATGTCAATACTGTTGTTCTGTCATTCTGGGGGTATTGAGTTTTGTGGTTGCATCTTTGGGACTCCTTCATTGTAATTACAATCGTTTGATTCTGGAAGTGAGATCTTGATCGTTCATGGTTGTAAATGGGCTTCATTTTCACTCCTGGTCTGCTGCGCACTGGAACAAAACCCACACTGTGAATGTTGCTTATGAAACTTTTGAATCTGTCTTCAAACATCTAGTACCTGATTAAACAAAATTATTATTTATAATTAAATCTTTAAAAAATTTAGACTATTTGGCTAAAACAATCTCTATTCAGCTGCATAATTTTTATAAAAACTGTTTATTATAATATTTATAATATCATAATTAAGTCGATCAAGAATGAATTGATTTGGTTCTAATCTATTGGATCTTATATCATATAATAATATAACCAAACAAGATAATTAGGTGTAAGCAAATAGCTTAGCAATGACTCTTTTTCAATGACAAAATCTTTAGAGAATTGAAAGAAAGATAATTCAAATCAAATCAAAATTATGTTCGATCGGAAAAAAGTTACCATAAATAATTATTAAAAAAATAATAGAGAAATTATTACTTAAAGGAAGTTTAATGGAAAATTGAGGAAAGACATGAAGGTAATTCATCCTGAAAAATTATTTTATTGAAAAGATAAAAAAATAGTATAAATAAAACAAGATCCTAATCTTAGATTATTCTTTTAATAGAAAAGATATATTCAAGCAAAAAAAAATCAATAAAAGAAATCGACAAAAGAACTATAAAAAAGACATGAATAAATAAAAACATACCTTTCTTAATCTAACAAGCATTCTAGTTTCACACAAATATTTTATCGTAGATCTGAGTACACTAACCATATCTATATTTTCAAGGTTTATGTTACAATGATTCACATAGACACCACACCACCTTTTATACTAGTTTTTGGAGAGATTTTTGAAATCTCATTAATTGCTTAATGAAGGTTTCGAGAAACAGTCAATAATACTTAATAATATTTAATATTTATTTGAGAAAAGTAATTGATAAAATATTTTTTAGTTGATAATAAACTAACTGATAGTATATATGAAGTTTTGTTTTATTTTTTATTCTAGTATGTGATATATATTTTTTTCCAATGCAAGATTTTTATAAAATTTTGTTAAATTAAATGTTATTTATATATTAATCTAAACAATTTTTTGACACAAAATTTATATTTAGAATAAAATAATTATTTTTTATACTATAATTTAAAGTAATAAATAATTTTTGTTGTTATGTCATCATACTTAAATGTAAGAATTTTATAAGATTTAGATCTTTAACCATGTCCTATTGCAATGAAGATGATTTGGATATCTTTAAGATCTTAACATCGAGTCTTAATTTACATTTTGTGAATTTCACAATATCATATCATTTTTAAGATTTTATATTTTTTTTTCAAGTGCAAGAGTTTTAGAAGGACATCTCCATTGTCAGAGTCATAACAAGATGTTATAATTTATTTTTTGTGAGTTCTATCATGCAACATTATATTTAAGACCTCATATCTATTTTTTTTTCTAATATAAGGGTTGTATATAAGATCTCATTCAATAATATATTATTTACACTTCAATATACTAATTGTCACACCTTATAATTGTATTTAATGCAAATAAATAATTTTTATTTTAGAGTCTCCTAGGGTCTTATTTAAGACCATGGTTCTATGTTTATTGTCATGTCAATATTTCAATGCATGAGTTTCATAAGACTTATATCTTAAAGTTTATGGTTTTGAATGGATATGCTCTAAAACCTCATTGAATAATATATTATTAATCTTAAACCTACCAATTTTTTGACATAAGAGTTGCATTTAATGTCAACAAATAAATTTTTATTGTATGACTCACGGTTACAAAGGTCTTATAAAATCCAGATCTTAAACTTACCACCTTATGTATGACCCTTACAATGAAGATACTCAAAACTTTCAAGTTGATGAGCCAATTTTAGGAGAGTAAAATTTTTTTATAGATTGGTTGATAAATGTAAAATGATATAAAAGGATAATAACTATATAAGTTTTATTGTATAAACGAAATTTCTATTTCTAAACAAAAGTTATAATTTTAGATTTTTTAAATAATTAAGTTATTATTTAGTCACCATTATATAGAAATTAATTCATAATTTTTTAAGATCTTATAAAATAGTTTCTAATTTAGTCACTATAATGACTAATTATTTTGTCTCTAAATTAATTTATATTTAATGAATTTTTTGTAGTGAGTTTGGTTTCCCAAGTTTACGTTCTGAGAATCTTCTATACTCATATAGAAAACTAAACTTATACATAAAAGACTCTAATCAACAATCTAAACATGACTTCACACTCTTTGACTAACAAATATTCATATTTGCTCTAGAAACTACACATGCAACCACTACTATTCACACATGCAACCAAAAATCAAATCCAACTCAAGAAACATAGAGCAAAGAGAAATTTACTCTAAAACAAACTATGATTAGTCAGAATTGTTCTATTCTCCACCAGGATCTCTAAGGCAGACTTTGATCTACAGAAGATGGACAAATCTTTCAAAAACTTACAAAAAAGTCAAAGAAAAGTATTTTAGAGATATGGTAGTTTTTGCGAAATCAAGTTTGAATAACTATATCTTTTTTATTAGTAGGCTTTTGAACTTAAATAATGAAATATTCATACTTCATTTTAGTTAAACTACTTTTACTTTTAAATATATTTTCTGGGTCCTTACAATGTTTGTAGAAGTTTTATTAGTGAATCAAATACATATGTACATATTTTAATACATTGATTGTTAATTAATTATACAATAAAAGAAATTTAATAATTACCTAATACAAATTTGAGAAGATTGTAATATGCTTAGTTGGGATAGGAATTTAAAGTTAATATAAGCATATTTTTTATACTCTAACTATTAAATAGTCATTTATGTATTGAGTTGTTTGTGCAAGTTACGAGACGAAAATAAATAAATAAATAAATAAATAGGTAACGTATATTCCACGCACGTCATACCTTCAGTGAATATTTTATTAATGAATTAAATATACATGCACACATTTTAATACATTGAAAGTTGTTAGAATAATAGGGCAGGTAAAATAAATTAAGAGGGACGTCAATTTGTTCTTAATAAAAAATGAACCTTTTTCAATTTTAATTTTGTTAACCTAGAGTTTTACAAAAACCACAATATAAATTTAAGTTCTGCTTTAGAAATCAGAGTACAAAATATATAAGAGCAAAATATAAACTGAATGTAAAGAAAGTAGGGATAGAGAAAAATATACAAAATATTTACATTGATTCGGATCAAAGCAGATCCTACGTCTAGTGACTTATCACATCAACAGAGAGTGATTTCTACTAACTATCTTAATAAAGATTACACAAACTTACAGTGCAACAGAATGAGAAGATAGCAGGAAGATTAACAAGACACTCCTTTGTATAGAACAAAGGATTAGGGGTGACAAAGTGGGTTGGGCCCGGCGAGCCGGCCCATTAGCCCGCCAGCATATAGGCGGGGCGGGTTAGCATTTTAAACCCGCCAACCCGTATCGGTCCGGCTCGTCTAGCCCGCCAACCCGTCGAGCCACGAGGCGGGCGGGCGGGGCGGGCGGGCGAGGCGGGCCAACTCGTTGGCCCGCGAAAAAAATATAGCACCTCATTCACTCTCACTCGTTCTCTTTAAATTTGGGAAAGTAGTTATACCTAGGGTTCCTTCAACACCTCACTGATTGCAATTTCTTTTGTAATAAACATTATGTCTTTTAGCTTTCACTTTTTAAATATCATGTCACCATATACATCTTTAATATATTGTTGTAATTACAAAAATTCATTTAAATTGGACACAAACAAAATAGTTGCAAAGAAAAAAAAAGTCCAATTTAAAACCAAAGATCCAAAAATAAAATAAAAAACCCAAAACATAGATTTTTCAAAAAAATGAAAAACAAAAAATATAGGTGGGTCAGCCCGCCAGCCCGCCTTATGACCAGGTGGGTTAGAAATTTTGGCCCATATCACTGTGGCGGACTGGCCCGGCCTAGCCCGTTTTTGGCGGGCTCATGGTGGGGCGGGCCTAAACTAGCCGGGCTGGCCCGTTTTGCCACCCCTACAAAGGATGAAACAACACCTCTCTTGAACTCACAAGAAATGAAAAAAACACTTTCCTTGAACACCACAAGGAATGAAGACACCTCCTCTGAATAACCATAAAGGAAGAACACATCCTTTTAATAACCACAAGGGATGAACAATACCTCTTTTGAAAACCTCTAAAGATGAACACCTCCTTTGAATAACCTCAAAGGATGAAGCAAGATTGAACATTAGTAGTAGAGCAACTTTCACTTTGATATCTCTAGGTTATTTTGAAAGTTCTGACCCCTTATGTATTTATAGTCAAAGAGGGGCGCAAAGTTCTATAGAATATGAAAAGTTTTCGCAGAAATGTTTAGACTAATCAATTATTGCTTGGGATAATCAATTATTCCAGAGAGCAAATTGATTTCACAAAGCAACGCGTGATAATTGATTATTTTGAGAGATAATCAATTATTATATTTATGATAGTTCTATAGAATATGAAAAGTTTTCGCAGAAATGTTTAGACTAATCAATTATTGCTTGGGATAATCAATTATTCCAGAGAGCAAATTGATTTCACAAAGCAACGCGTGATAATTGATTATTTTGAGAGATAATCGATTATTATATTTATGATAATCGATTATTGCTCAAAATAATAGATTATTTTGACTCTAAATACTTTTTACGAAAAATAAAAAGTTTTTTCAAAGTTTAAGGGATAGTTGTGTGCATGCTATGATCTTCAATAAGATTCCTAACTATTACAATCGACCATATACACAAAATACAAGATTAAAACTTCCACAAGACTTCAAGACTCCAAGACTCCAAGACTCCAAGACTCCAAGACTTCAATCATGAATGTTCATCTTCTTCTTTTAGAGCCATCATCATCAAAATAATTATCCTTTAGATATTTCTAAAGATCCTTCTTCATCTTTAGATTAACAATTAGTTAGTCATACAATAAGAGTAATTAAAAAAATATATAATACAAATTTCAAATATCTTAGTCTGCTTAGATGGAATTTGATTTGAAAGTTAAGATAGCACAATTTTTTGATGAACTAAGCATCAATTAGCCTTTTATAAACTAAGATGACATATGTAAGTCATGAGAGCTCAACAAATACCTAATAAAGATTTCAAGCACTTTATATGTTTAGAAAATATTTATTTAGAAAACTGAATATAAATACACATATTTTGTATCACCTAAAAACGGCTACACTTGCCTAATATATATACATACATGTCTCAAATTCTAACCTGTCTTTTGCAGTCTTAAAGACAGAGATCTTGTAAAACTCATCAAGAGTTAGTGCAGAAGAAATTATATTTCTAGCTCTTACGTTTGTTTTCCTCTACAATCCAAGTAGAGAACTCCTTTGGTTCTTGACCATTCATAGGAACAAAAGGACCATTTACAACAACATCTCAAACTCCTCTATGAATAGACACCAAATAAATTTGCATCCTAACTTTTTAGAAAGGATAATTTTCTCCAACAAAAAGAGGAGGTCTGTTATAGAAGGCCTTATGCAAATGTTTGGTTTTGACCTACCATTTATGATTTGTTTTGAAATAACAATCAAAGAAGCAACTTTGATACCAATTGTTAGAATAACAGGACATGTAAAATAAACCAAGATGGGGTGAATTTGTTCTTAATAAAAAATGAACCTTTTTTTATTTTAATCTTGTTAAAATAGAGTTTAACAAAAATCCCAATATAAATTTAAGTTCTGCTTTATAGAAATTAGAGTACAAAATATATATAAGAGCAGAATATAAGCTAAATGTAAAAAGAATAATGATAAAGAAAAATACACAAAGTATTTATACTAGTTCGAATCAAAGCAGATCCTACGTCCAATGACTTATCACATCAGCAAAGAGTAATTTCTACTAACTATCTTAATAATAAAGTTTCCAAACTTACAGTGTAGAAGAATGAGAAAAATAGCAGGAAGATTAATAAGACACCTTCTTTGTACAAAACAAAGAATGAAACAACACCTCTCTTGAACACACAAGAGATGAAACAACACCTTCCTTAAACACCACAAGGAATGAAGACACCTCCTCTGAATAACCACAAAGGAAGAACACCTCCTTTGAATAACCACAAAGGATGAACAACACCTCTTTTGAAAACCTCAAAAGATCAACACCGCATTTGAATAACCACAAAGGATGAAGCAAGATTGAACACTAGTAGCAGAGCAAATTTCACTTTGATCTTTCTAGGTTACTTTGAAAGCTCTGATCCCTTATGTATTTATAGCCAAAGAGGGGTGCAAGGTTCCGTAGAATATGAAAGGTTTTCACAAAAACGTTCAAAATAATCGATTATTGCTTGGAATAATCGATTATTCTTGAGAGCAAATTGATTTAAAAAAGCAACACGAGATAATCGATTATTGCTTGAGATAATCGATTATTTTGACGTTAAATACTTTTTACAAAAAATAAAAGGTTTTTTCAAAGTTTAAGGGAGAGTTGTGTGCATTCTATCATCTTCAACAAGATTCCTAACTATTACAATCAACCATATACACAAAATACAAGATTAAAGCTTCCACAAGACTTCAAGACTCCAAGACTTCAATCATGAATGTCCATCTTCTTCTTTTAGAGCCATCATCATCAAAAGATTATCCTTTAGATATTTCTAAAGATCCTTCATCATCTTTAGATTAACAATTAGTTAGTCATACAATAAGAGTAATGAAAAGAATATATAATACAAATTTCAAATATCTTAGTTTTCTTAGATGGAATTTGATTTGAAAGTTAAGATAGGCACCATTTTTTGATGAACTAAGCTTCAATTAGCCTTTTATAAACTAAGATGACATATGTAAGTCATGAGAGCTCAACAAATACCTAATAAAGATTTCAAGCACTTTATGTGTTTAGAAAATATTTATTTAGAAAACTGAATATAAATACACATGTTTTGTACCACCCCAAAAATTGCTACACTTGCCTAGTCTGAAATTCTAAACAAATTAATTTCCTCCCTATAGAAGTTCACATACAATAACTAATTACTATCGAGTCTTTTCATCTGCCACCACATCTATTATCGTGTAAGGACACAATCACAAACATTATATCACACCATAAACCACACAATAAAAGGTAAGCTAGTGTTTTAAAATTTCACATACATGCACATATAAAAAAATATACAAATATTTTTGCAATTCATATAATCCATTCACTTCTAATTCATATATTATTAAGGATACATATTCAATTCATAAATTAAACATTTGTAGACACATAAATATAGACAAAATATGAATTTATATAGCAAAGGATATTTACCAAGGAATATCTATTGACACCTTTTATAAGACATGTATTAAATATACCTTATTAAAGACACACACATAACCTACAACAAGCCTCTCAAGTTCATGATCCCGATCTTGATCGGTTAAGGTAAGTTTAAAGTATGTCCATACCTAAACCTCAACATGTGTTCTGATTATACGATAAATTCTCCTTCAATTTCTCACCAGTTGATGTATTAGTCTATGTGACTTAAATCATCAATTAAGCAAGAGATATTCATAACACAGGTGCATACACTTAATACATCATGCTACTACTAGTATTCACATACCATCTCAGATTTGTGACTTCAACTATTTTAATGTCAAACATATACTTAATTCAAAATCACAAATTACAATATAAAAATAATTACTAATAAGTTTCAATTTACCATTCATTACTATAACAATATTCAAGTATAAAATGCTATAAAATATAATAATTTAGTGAAATATGAACAAATTTGTCTTTTAGAAACATTTCAAAACACATTATTTAAAGTCTAGATAACATTGTATTTGCTTAGCCATCATTTTTCCCATTCAGGAAATTAAATATATGTCTAAATTTGTTCAATCACAATTCTACTCGCCCAACGACCTTTTAGTCACCCACCCAATAAACAAAACTTTTCAGTTTTCACTTAATTGAATTTTGTCCACTGAACAAAATGGTCGCCCTACAATTAAACCTTTCAAGTTTTAAAGTAAATGAGTTTCACTTAGCAAACAAAATGGTCACCCATCAACTTTACATAAAACATATATGTAGAACCAAGTTATGCAGGAATTCACATGTTGTGCCAAAACCTACACTTCTAACTAGTTCTCATGCTTAAATTTATGTTAAAATATAACTATCTCATAATCCATCATGTTTCAGTTGAATCTATCATATATATCAAATTTCACAATCAAACAATACGGAGTCATTCTACATTTTACATTTTAACTACCAATGTATACATTTCCTATCACTTTCAATAATTTAACATCTTATTCGTACGATATATTAATAACTAGTAAGGTTTATTAGAAAAATTAAATATATTTCATACATAGAAGCACAATCACAACTCTCTAAAAAATTATCATTAAATATATTAAAATCAAAAACACTTTGAATCTTCTCTAACAAAACACATTTTTTTAACAAAACTTAAAACATTGTTATCAAGTCACGTTCAAATGTAGATCATCTACCTTAAGGTGCAATAAAAAAGTTTAATTAGAAAAAAGTTAATACAATTTTTTTAAATTATCAAATAAATTAAAGATATTTTAATAATTTAAAACAAATATATGTATGATGATATAAATAAGTATTGGAATTAATATGAAGATAGGATAAGATGAATATGTATATCCTCATCTCATCTTCATATCTAATTTAAAAAGTTGAATATTAAATATATTCATACTCATTTATATGAAATAAATCGAAATGTATTTGAGTAATACCCATAAAAATATGTTAATTTATCATCTTGTAAATAAGGTAAAGTCTCAAATTAATAAAAATAAAAATAGTTAAAAAGAGTAAGTTTCCTAAATATTACCAACCTATGGTTAAAAAACTTATAAATACTAGGTTGTTCACGCAAATTACGGGAAAAAAGAGAATAGTATTTTTTTATAAAAGATTATGGACACTATTATATATAATAAAATAGTTTAAAATCATTTTTACAATTTATTTTTACTGATAAAAATGCTTTGATATTTTTAAAATTAAAAAAAAATTATGAGTTTTAATACATTTATATGTTTCTTTATCATTAAAATAAAATTATGCTGAATAAATTGATTTTATATAATATTGTATTTATATCTATATATTATTGTTAATGAGTGGGAAATAAGTTAAATAAATTTAATTTGTTTTACTAAACAACTTCTATCTTAAAATAATTTTCAAAACTTAAAAAAAAGTTGAATTACCTTTCTAGTATTATTATTTATTTATTTTATTCAATTTTATTTCAATGTTAATAAAAGATTCAATTAAGTTTCTCAATTCAAAATATAAAAATGTGATCACGTTTCACCTAATTTACTAAAAATTGTTCATAAAACAACATTGATGGTTTAAATTTATATATAATGCAACCTTTAACTATTGATGTCAATTTCAATCGGTCACATGGTTATATTTGTAAAACTTGAGAGATTTAATTCAACACTAAAAGGGTGACATTGTTATGTTTTTAAAATTAAGAGACTTATTTGAATATTTTATTAAGATAGGAACAAATGGAATTAAATAAATAAATAAATAACAAGATAAAAATACAATTAAGTAAAAAAATATTAACTCAAATCTATAATAATTAAGGTCGTCACAAATTTAATAAAAAATTACGGACTAATTAAATCATAAAACATAAATACAACATACAAATTACACAAAATGCTAACATGTTAAAAAGTCTTGATCTTTGTAACTATCCAAGAAATCGTTACTATTATCATATTCAATGTGCAAATGTAACTTAGATTAACTGATGATAAAAATATATTATATATATGATTTGTATTCAATACATAAGAAAATCTCTACTAGGAAAAAATTCTATTATGAGATATAAAAATATATAAAAATATATGCATATAATTGCTACTTCATCTTCCAATCTAGTCCTGGGACTCAGAAGTATCCCTCTCACCTATTAAAATATCTGCTTCCGCGTAGTGAAACACGATCATCGCAGGTCAAACAATCGACAATTGTAGGGTAAACTAATAAATCAAAAACATAACAACACAAAATAATAGTACCATGTAATATCCATCATCACATCATTCTCATGCACATTTATCATAAAACATACTTAAATGCTCTGAAATCTAATGCATCTTTAATAATTCAAAAGTAACAACACAAATAATATTATCATGTAATACAAATAACCACAACATTCTCACACACATTCAAAATGTCCTAAAAAGAAAATATCTTCCGGAAGACACGACTATTATGCCCGAACTCAGAGACTAACACTTGTGGGTCGCATTGTGGTCGGCTACTGTATCGGCACAATAACACTCTAACCACCCTACCCACAGGGTAGGACTACTATCAACCTTACTCTAGCCCTGGCCTACCTCAATGTAGCCTCAGAGCAGGTCTCCAGCATTCCCCCATCGGCTCCTCACCACCTGGCATTTTAGTCTACGTGATTGGGACTACCAGTGGAACTTGGGATCTCATTGAATCCGCTCTAGCATAGCTCACCACACTAAAATGTAAGTTGTATCTCCCCGGGTACCAAACATCTCATCAACACATCATCAGTAGATTATAGGCACCAACCCTTGGCTCTACTCGGCCTCACACAAAGTTGTACCTCCCCAGGTACCAAATATCTCATAAACACATATCAGTAGATTATGGACACCAACCCTTGACTCTATTCGGCCTCACACAAAGTTGTACCTCCCCGGGTACCAAACATCTCATCAACACATATCAGTAGATTATGGGCACCAACCCTTGGCTCTACTCAGCCTCACACAAAAACATCATAGGTCATACATAACCACTCAAGTTTTCTCAATTTTATTTAGAGATAATAATCTAAATTTATAAGCAAGATTAGGATTGAGACCAAAACCCTCTAGAAAAAGAAACTTTCGTTTCTACCTCTCAAACAAGTTTTTCTATTCCATAGATTATCAACAAACATTCAAATACCAACTTAAACATCATAAGCAATACAAAAACAAGGTTTTTCACACATTACAATCAATATCACAATAATATACAAAACATACTAGTTATATATATTTATATCTTAATATTAGCTTTCTTAATATCAAGTTATATATTTTTTAACATTAACTTCCCTCACCTGGATTTTGTTTGTTCCTTGCTCAGATGGACAAATTTTAATCCTAATCCTTAGCTCATTTTTTATCTCAAAATCCTGGATAACATCTCCCCATAAAGAGACTTCATTGAGAAAAATCTTTCAAAAACCATAAACTTTTCCAAAAAAAAAAATTCTTACAAATAAATGGACCTAGACTTACCTGTTCACAAAACTGATTGGGCATAACTCCTCCTTACATTGTTAGGGTTTCAGTATCTAAACCTTAGGAAGAGTGTAGAGAGAATAGAGAGAATATAGAGAATAGAGATATGTGAAAACAAACTATCCAACTAGCCCTTTTTTAATATTGTATTATCTTTATAATTTGATATCTTTATAATATAATATCTTTATAATCTAATATATGTATAATCAAATATCTCTATAATTCAATATCTTTATAATCTAATACCTTTATAACTGAATGTTTTTATAACTAAATATCTTTATAACCTAATATCCTTATAACAAAATATTTTTATAATATAATATTTTTATATTTTAATATCTTTATAATCTAAAATATTGGAGTGTTACCATCTTTATCACCAATAATATTACAAAACATAACAAAATGGAAATGAATTTTCGTAAGTTTTTTTGTCTCCAAAGCTATGGAAACATTGTCAATAATATTATACAAGTATATGATAGGTGTTTTTAAATTAATAAAACAATAGTTGTCTAACTTAGATGCTTTTGGAATCTATCTAATCAAAGAAACCACTGACTTTATTTTTTATCAACTTTTAAAGAAGTTCCAATAAAAAAATATCATATAATTACGAATAAATAAATTGCTATATTTCAAAATATAGAAAATTGTTTTATTTTCCATGAAAGCACAATTTTTAGCATCTTTATAGAATTGACATATTTCACATATGAGAATTATAATTATTTTCTGAAGTATAAACATTAATTTAAAATTTACTTAATCTAATCGAAGATAGGTGAAAAGAGCTATTTATTTGAGGATAGTTTGTTTTGTTATTTTGTTTTTTTATATATAGTCTCTTTGTTAGGTTTCTTGTTTTTGTTTGACTCAAGGGTTTTTTCTTGGTGTGCTTTCATATTTTACTTTCCTATTATACCAAAAATAAATAACACTCTTATGAAGTGTCTTTTTAATAAATTAGATTTCAAAAAATAACATGATATAGTTCACATATTCATATTCACATTACTATTAAATTCAAACTTCATCACATCACACAAAAATAATACATTTTACATCAATTCAAGAGAGTATATTGTATATCATGTAAGAACATAAATCCTTTTAATAAATTTGTTGGTAAGTTAAAAATATGGACAAAAACCTATCAAGGGCTCTTCATATTCAAAATAAATAAATAAATAACTGAACACATACATATGCAATCATTTTCTCATCATCATCTTTTAAATAACATATCCATAACACTACAATTTGAATCTCACTCTCATAATGAGAAACTAAGATCTACCCTATGAATAGTAGATATTGTTACATAAGGGCTTCAAAGGTTGGGGTGGGAAAGGAAGTAGAACAAAGCACCACAATACTCAACATGTAGCACCCTCAGGTTGTAGAATTCAAAACAAACCCACTTTCATGAATTGGTTCTTCATCCCCATAATTTGTTAACCTTCTTGCTAATTGTAATAATATCATATTTCTTATAAATATAAATATAGTTTTAATTTTAAATTAATTATATATAATCTTTTGTAAATATATAAATATATATTTGTATATAATATATTTTATACTAAAACCCTCAAAGTAAAAATGAGGTTAAACGATTACATAGAAAATAATTACATAATTATCTTCTTTGTCATGTTTAACTCTATTTATACTTGAGGTATATTAGAGAGGTTTTTTATATTACTCACACAACCTTAAGTGAGGTATGTGAGTTTTCTTGTTGTATCTTTATGGTCTTTTGAGTCTTGTTGTTGCATCTTTGAGATAAGTGCTTCTTCGTGCACCTCCCAACTTTTTTTCTTGCATCCCCACAAAATTTATGAAATACTAAAATTGCCCCATGTAAATTCTTATTAGTTTTTATTTATCCATTTTTCATGTGAAAACATTTTTCAGTGGCTTTTTGGATTGTATAATCCAGTAACAACTTCTGGATTGCACACATAGAAGTGAGTTCGGTGTAAAATAACTTTCGAATTATAGAATCCAGAAATCATTTATATCGAAACAAAATTGTCTTTCCAACTGGAAGTCAAGTTTTTGAAAAATTATCTTCTGGATTGTAGAATCTGGAAGTCATTTGTAAAGAAAAAAAATTGTCTTATGAATTTTAGAATCTAGAAGTAAGGAAATTTAGAAAAATTTTGTCTTCCAAATTGTACAATCCAAAAATATTTTTTGAAAATTACCTTTTAGATTGTATAATCCAGAAGTTTATTTTGAATTCAGAATTAACTTCTGGATTCTACAATCCGAAAGATAATTTTTCAAAAATTTAATTTCTGGATTCTATAATCCGAAAATCATTTCTTACAATGGGAACTTTTGAAATTTTTGGAAGTACAGGAAGAAACATGGAGGTGGAAGAAGAAGCACCCCTTTTAGATACGTGCATGCTTGGAAATGGGCTTCATTTTCACTTCTTGTCTGTTGTAAACTGTAACAAAGCCCACACAATGAGTGTTGCTCACGAAACTTCTGAATCTGTCTTCAAACATTTAGTACCTGATAAAACAAAATTATTATTAAATTTCAGGTTTTAAAAAATGTAGACTATTTTTATATAACTATTTCTATTCAGCAGCATGATTTTGATAAAAATATTTATTATATATTAGTAATAGTTTAATATTTTTCAATGTTTACAATAAATTATAATTAATAACTTTTTTAATATGGTCAAATTGTCAAATTAATAACTTTTACATAAGAATTTTCAAGATTTATAATAAATTAAAATTAATATGATCAAGAAATAATTGTTTTGGTTCTAATCAATTGGATCTCGTATTTACATAACTGTATAAAATTTGTTTAGAGTAAACCTAACACTTAATTTTGTCGGAAATTTCACACATAATATTGTCATTAAAAAGGTGTGAATAACCTATTTCATTGTAATTGATTTATATAAACTAATAATAGCCAAAATTACAAAAAACATTACCATCAATATATTAAATGAAAAAGGTAAAAGCATAATAACATTATAAAAAAATGTTTATTATTGATTTAGTTAGAATTAAATGGAGTTGTAAATTATATATATAATATCCAAAATAATTACTCTCATATTTTATTGATTTGATTTTGGTTTAGATTTAATTAGTCTAAAAGTTTAATCCAAATCAATCGATTTAATTTGGATTTTTGAGCTGATAAGGTTGATTAATTTGATAAACACCCCTAATTATATCCCTTCTAAAATGAATAATTAAGGTTGAATAAGAATTAGTAAAATAAGATTATTAAAGCATTTGGTCACACGTAGTAAGAGTTATTTTAAAAAAAATTATAATTAAAATAAAATTATATATAATGAAATTTTTTATAGTCTTTTAAAAATTACTTCTCTAAGCAATTTTCAATCGTGAGTAGTTAATTATATGACTCATATTTCAGAATTAACCCTAAATCTTAAACTCATATTTTATACTTTCAAAATAAATAAACAATTTTCCTATTAAAAATATCTTTATAATTTTAAAATTATAATATCATAACATAGAAGGAAAGTTAGGTGTAAGAAAATAGAGCATAGGAATGACTATTTTTCAACAACAAAATCTTTAGAATATTGAAAAAAAGGACCATTAAATCAAATCAAAATTATGTTAGATAGGAAAAAAAGGTTACAATCATGAATAACTATTAAAAAATAATAATAGAGAAATTATTACTTAAAACAAATTCAATAGCAAATTGAGGAAGCATATATAACTAGCTCATGGATTTATCCTCTCTAAGAAGTTTGAATAAAAGATAGAAAACAAAGATATAAATATAACAAGATTCTAATCTTAGATTATTATTTTGAAAGAAAAAGTAGATTTGAGAAAAAAAAATCAATAAAAAAATTATAAAAGACACGAATAAATAAACACATATCTGTCTTAATGTAACAAGCATTCAAAGATAGTTTCACCCATCTTTTATAGTACTCTCACTTTTAAGAATTGACTACACTAACTACATCTACATTTTCAAGTGTATGTCACATTGTTTCAAAAAAGGCACCAAGTAACCTTTTATACTAGTTCTAATGAAGGTTTCAAAAACCAGTCAATAATACTTAGCTGGAATTCACTTCCAACATCCCATTAATACTTGTTTACATAGTTTTTTTCTCAATCAAACTAATATTTTAATATAAGTTTCATAACCATTGATTCTTTCTAGTTTAATAGTGTTCAACCTGTTACTTAATAAAAAATAGTTATGTCTATTAAAAAATCATATTGAAATTGATTTACTCACTATAATTTCTTATATTTCTGAAAAAAAATTCTATAAATTTATGGAAAATATATAGAAAAAATAATAAAAGAAAATTTTCTTACAAATTTTTATAATAAACTTATAAAAAATTCTCATAAAATATATAAAATTCTAATACTAATAATAAGAGTTTTTTTTTTTAAATTTTAGTAAGTACAAGAAACTGTACTAATGAGAAAGGACAATATTTAATTATAATAATTAATTATTTTTAAGTTGTCAAAATGTGAACTATAAATAAAAATTTATAAATGTATGATTGTTTAAGAATTATCTATTCAAACAAAACTTGCAAAAAGTTTAGTATGAATTTTAAAAAAATAATATGTTATGTTTAAAATAAAATAAAATTTAATTGTGCTGCTTTTAAAAGCAATAACTGAAGATGTTTTAAGCAATAAGATCTACATTAAAATATTATTTTTATTGATTAGAACTTGCTAGGAGTTCTATTCAATTTTAAGAAACTTATGATTGTGAGACCTACACTAATGTATTACTTTTATTGATAAACTTATGTAAGTATATGTGTTTAAGATACTTTCAATTAAGAATTTCTCCTTCAATTTCAAGGACCAGAAGTTAGGATGATATACATTAAATATTACTTTTATTGATAAGAAAATCATATAACACATTGACTCTAAGAAAGAAAATCATCTCTTCAATATTAAGAAATTCATGTTTATGAGTCCTATATTAAAATATTAATTTAATTGATAAAAAACTTATGTTATACCCTTCTCTAATGACAATTATTTATGGAAGTTGTTTAAAAATAAAAGCATTATTTAAATGTGGACCTAATACAGATGAGTTATTTAAAATTTTATAAATTGAAGCTAGTTGCTTATGTAAGAAATTCTTTTAAATATATAAGTAACTCTTTTTATATTTATGCAATTCATGTGTGAGACTCATATTAAAATAGAATATTTTATTTATTAAGATATCTCCAAAAATAAAGGTATAGATAATTGTTAAACAAATTATATTTAATTTTATTTTAATAAATAAATTTTAAATAACTCTTAAATAACTTGATATATAATATGAGAATATAAAATAACAAAATATAATTTTAAGTAACAATTATTTCAACAAATAAGTTCTTACAATTTAAGCAACTTCAAATGTTACATCAGAGTGTTAACAACTCCTATTATAGGTTCTCTTTAATATTAGTAGGTTAAACATTATGTGTGCATATTTAGATTTAACTTAAAAATTAAGTTAACTTAAACTCAACTAGAGTAAAAAAAAACTTATAATATTTTTTATGTTAACTCAAGTTTGAGGTGAATTTTTCTTGTAACTAAATCTCTAAAAAAGTATCAAACATATTGAAATCCAAACTGAAATCAATTATACACATAGAGCAAGATGTATGCACTGAGGCAATTATACACTTAGTTAATTGACTTTGGTTAAGAAAATCTCAATAAATGCTTAATGTGGACTTCAAAACACTTAACAATCCCACACAGATGATTTTATTAGAGATTTGAGTATATGAACAATAAGAGGAACTCAATAAATATCTAATATTCAGAATTCACAGTATGCTTAGTTGAAATATAATTTAAAAAATAATATAAACACAATTTTATGCACTAAGTGTTAAAAAGTAATTTATATATTTTGATTTTGTTTGGTACAAATTACAATAAACTCAATAAATATATAAAACATTATTTTAATACACTGAACATTAATTAATCATACAATAAGAGAAATTTAATTAATAGTTAATACAAATTTCAAATATACTAGTATGTTTAGATATAATTTGATTTAAAAATTAATATAAACACATTTTTAAAGCAATAAGTGTTAATTAGTCTTTAATAGTAATGATGTCAAACACTTTGTATGATTAAAAACTATTTATTTAATGAATTAAATATAAGTAGATACTTTGAAACAATATCTAATCAAATAGGAGAAATTCAATCAATATCTCATACAAATCAATCTCAAATATTTCAATATATTTAACTCAATTTGATTTTGTAAGTGAACATAAACATACTTTTTTAGACTAGAAGCTAACCAGTTTGTACATATTAATAAATAGCTAATGTAGATTTTAAGGGATATGCTAAAAAAATATTTAATTAGTAAATTGAACATAAATATACATTTTGGTACATTAAAAACTAATTAATATTAGAAAATGAATAAATACCTTATACAAAATTCAAATATCTAAAATAAACTTATAGTTGGAATTTGATTTGTATATAAACCTAAACATACTTTTTCTACACTAAGAGTTAATTAGTCATACATGCACTAAATTGTTTGTCACAAGATAGTAGAAACTCGATAAATATTTAATGTAGATTTCAAATATTTAATATGTTCAGCGAATATTTTATCGGGGAATTTGAATATAACTTTTTATACAATATTATGTGTTAACTTATCATACATTAACAGAAAATCAATTAAATACTTAATCAAAGTTTTAAAGATTTTAATATATTTAGTTGGAATTTGATTTTTAAATAAATAAAAGTACAATTTTTTAACTAAAATTTAGTTTTTCATATATATATATATATATATTGAGTTGTCTAATGAAAATTATAATATACTCAATAAATATCTAATGTAGATTTTGTAAAATCTTATTTATTTATATTATAGATATGATTTTAACTGATTTAAAATTTATAAAGTTACTCCGTGATTTAGGTTTTGTATTTACTATAAACAACGAAACTAGTTATTATATATCAAGTTATATATAAAAAATAATTTTTATCAATGGTTAAATTATAACTTTATTTAAATTGTTTGTCTCAAATTTTGTAAAAATGGAATAACAGTAAAAAAGTAATAAAATTATTTAAATTTTGGTATATTTGATAAAATTATTATGTTAATTTGATATATAAATACGATATAAATAATTTTAGATTAGTATTTTTATATACTGATTTATAAAAGAAATAACCCGATTGAAAGTTATCAATATAATAATAATAATAATTTATTTAAGTTAACCATTTCCCTATTCTTTTCCCAGAAAGTTTCAAATTAAAAAGTAAAAGTCTTGGGGGCACCCACTATATACAAACCCACCTTTTTTGGGCCATTTGGGCCAAGGAGCTACAGGCCCAATAGGAGCCTCTCCATTTCGAATCCAGGCAAGCAGTCATTTCTCTCTGAGACTGGGAACATCATCGATTTTAGAGACATTGGGGGAGAGTGAGATCGGAAGGGAAGATGTTTCTACGTGCAGTGGCGCGGCCGTTGATGGCGAAGGTGAAGGCCTCAACGGGGATCGTTGGGTTGGAGGTGGTGCCGAACGCGAGGGAGGTGCTGATCGGACTCTACAGCAAGACGCTGAAGGAGATCCAGAAGGTTCCAGAAGATGAGGGTTACCGCAAGGCGGTTGAGAGCTTCACGAATCACCGGCTGAGCGTGTGCAAAGAGGAGGAGGACTGGGAAGCCATCGAGAAACGGCTTGGTTGCGGCCAGGTCGAGGAACTCATCGAAGAGGCTCAGGATGAGCTCAAGCTCATTTCCTACATGATCGGTATTCTCCATTTTTCTTCCTTTTTCTTTTAATTTAATTTAAATATTAAATTTCTTATGAATTTCGTGTTGTGTGGTTTGGTGGAGGATCCTGTGTGGGTTGTGAAATCAGTTAATCTGGTTGTTGAGTAATCGGGATTCGGCTTTTGTATGTTAGTGTAGGTTTTAATTGGCAATTTCAACTTCGTTGTGATCCATGATATTGCATAGAATTGCTACCAAATGCGGCTTATGGGGTAGCAAATGTGTTCTTGCAAAGGATGAATTTTTTAGGTTTATTTAACACTTTGGTTCTATGAAGTGACCGCTGGCAGCTCGTCTAGGGTTACTATTGATTGTTGTGACAAATATATATCCTCCTTTACATGCAATATTCTAGCAAATACATTTTCAAAGCCAAGTGGTTGTTCTGCAACCACTTCCTCGTTCTAACTATGCTCAGTTCTGCAACCACAGTGTAAGAATAATTTGTTCTTGATTGCAAAGGATGAATATATTTGAAATAAGGATAAAAATCCTCTGGTTTCATATTGCACATTTGCAGTTTTGTTAGACACTGATTTCAATTTTCAATTGATTATGCTGTTTAAAGTGGATGTATTGTGTGGAACAAAGTTGCATGCACATTTCATCTCCTGTTTTACTTGTCCCATTATGATATATGCTAGGGTCATTATATCCTCTGTTTGCCTTTTACCTATTTATGCGAGTCTTCAGCATTTGTAGTATTGGTAAATGATAATTAACAACCAATCATTGTCATTCATTGTCTGTTGCATACGAAATATTTTATTGCCTATTTTACCTGGTCATGGTCGTAAACTATAACATTATTTAGTATACAACGCAGCTCGGTCAATATTGGTCTTGATGTTCCTGAATATAGTTCAGTTAAGATCTTGCACAAAAGAAATTCCTTAGTTTTTAAACATCTGAACTTATGGTCTGTAGCCTACCAACCTTGGTGGTAGCTAGTCTTGATTATTTTTTATTTTGTATGTCTTGGCATGACAACTTGGTTTGGAACATCTTAGGGGTAGTAATTTTAGTGCTATTTGTCCACATTTGTATACTGTATACATGAATGGGGATTTTACCTTGGTTGGGGTATTTTGAATTTTTCTAATCCAGGTTGAGTTTTGTTCACATTATGAATTTGGTAGTTGTTGGCTTTTCCTTTATCACAGATGGAGCCTAGTTCCCAAGTCATTTGTTATTTCTTGACAATAGTTTAAATTTTGACTCTTCCTTGCTTTAATGCAAATCTAAATTTTTTCAGCATCTCCAAATTTTTTCTGTTTGATATCGCTCTCACTACAGAACAAAATTAAGTTGCCGTTTTAAGTTTCATAATTTTTACTTTAAACCAGACATGGTACTAACATCTTTATTGAATAATAAAAAAAATATAATTCTTTTTGGTATCTTTTTGACAACATTATTTTCGCTGTTAATACAAATTTTTGAGAATAGGAACCAAGTAACATTTTTGTAAGCAAAAGTGAAAACAAAAATAAATATGTGCAGTTGCTCAAAACAAATGATCCTTTATTTATCTTGCTTTCTGCATTTGAACAAATATTTATAACTTAGTCCCTGTATGTATTGTGAATCTCAATTTTGTTCTTACATGTAGAAATTTATTAAATCAGTCTTATATGTAACCAACAATATGGATTTGGTCCCTGTCGTGCCATAGTTAACTCCCTTATGTATTCTAATTTTGTTATTATCATGTAATACATTCTTTATTTGGTCCCAATACATTTAATGAATTCTTAATCTAGTCTCTACATGCAAAGGATCAAATTAAGAATGTGTTAAGAACCAAATTAAGAATTCACTGCACGTATAAGAACCAAATTAATAATGTACTCCCTGTATAAGAACCAGATTAATAATGTACTGCATATATAATCATCAAAATAAGAATTCGTAAGGGTTTTAACAGTGACAGAGACTAAATTGTTAATGTTTAAACTTAAAAGGATCAATTTAATAAGTCTAATATAGATTAAATTATACGTATAACCTATCTGTAAAAGGCAATTGTTATATGCCTACCTCAGAATGTTTTTTCATCAATTGATTATAAATATCATTAACATATACTCAATGTATATTTTGGAGTGCAGAGTGGGATCCGTGGGGTGTTCCAGATGATTATGAATGTGAGGTGATTGAGAATGATGCACCAGTTCCTAAGCATGTTCCTCTCCACCGACCTCCTCCTCTCCCTACAGAATTTCACAAGACACTAGAGGCACTTTCGTCGCAATCAGGAAAAGATACTCCTGCTGCCAGCTCTAGTGAATCACCGTCAAAGGCATGATTTGGTTTCTCAATTTGACTATATTTTTCTTTTCGGCATTGAACTGTTGCAGTTTGCGTGAACTATTTTCAGACTTGAAGCAGCTTTTTTTGGGAGAAAACCTGGGCTTCTAAATAACTTGAATGGGATGGAATAACAAGTGTTTCTTGTTTTAATTTACAAGTAAATAATATTATGCATGGAAAGACTTAGTTCACAAATCCATAATCAATATTTTTAATTTGTGTCTATAGCGATATTAATAGTTATGCAGTTTACTTTGTTTCAAACTGAAATTTCAGGAATTATGTTTGGTCTATAAAAATTGTCCCATCTGAATGAGACACTACTTCAGGTTCCTAGTTTATGAATGACACACCTACCATTACATTATCTATGATAAGCTCAGGTATACATGTTCCATTTATAACATTCAAATGCCTAGTTAGAATATTAGCTTTTCAAAAATTTACTTAATCACACTTGAAAATGATAATAAGGAGTGATGTCAGGAGAATGTTAGGAATCCTGCATTCTATCCTCAACCTCTTTAATTTCAACATTCTAGTTTTGCTCTTAAAATAGTTCTTTTAGGGGTGGGAAGGGATAACGAAGTTGAGATTTTCCTTGGTTTTAAAACATCCCTAATTAGATTTAATTTTCCATTATAATTTTTGTTTGACATGCACTCGCTCATCCTTGGAAATATTTTTCTCTACTTTCGTTTTCTTTTTAGTTTTTGATTAATTATATGTATATAGTAAATACTTTAAGTTTAGAATGGTGATCATCACGCTATATGATATATATATATATATATATATATATATAATTTTTTTTTCTAATAAGTGATTAATGAAATTGAGTATGAGACACTCATATCTGAAATATATATAATTAAATAATATGTCAGACAGAAGTTTGGATTATAAGAAAAGTATGAGTAATTTATTAATAAAATGCATGATAATTTATGTTTATATTTCATAACAAGCACAACGCAAATAAAAAGTATAATTATCTTAATGACTATTATAATTTAATAAAAAGTAAAAACAAAAGTTTCCCAATTGACAAGGAAGATGTTTTTTTATCAGCACAGTAAGATAATATGAAGAAACCCTTGTCTTGTCGAAGCATTAACAGCTCAAATGTTGGAGTCATGCAAGAGGATGGGTCTTCGAGGGCCGGAAAATTTGAAGAAATATTGTAAAAGAATATTAGTTCTACAAAATGTGTACATGAAAAAAAATAAAATTCTTATTTACTAAAGAAATGTAGCTGATATAAATAAAATTTTGAAGTAATAATTAATTACAGAAAAAAACTAATGATAGATAACCATCTCGGAAGTTTACTACGAAAAAAACATCATGATTTTACTTATCCAAATTTTATAAAAGGTTGTCTAGTTTGATTAAAAAAAATTTAAATAAAAATTAAAGTAAAATAATTTATGAACATTTTAAAATTTTATCTACACCATCTACAAACTTAGAAAGCGAAGAAAATTTATAAATTTATAAGATATATAATATAATAGATGAAGAAAGATGAAAAAAAAGTGTCAAAGCATATGAAATGGAAGTATATATGTATTAAAATTAAGTACACTCAGCATTCAAAGGACCAAAAAGTCATAATCTTGATTACTTAACATCCTTTATTTATACATTTAATTGTTCTTGCGTGATAAATCTCGTGTCTTTTACTCAATAAGTTTAAAAGACAACTCATTGCATTGCTAAAATAGTATTAAACATCGAAATATATTTATATAAAATTTTAAATGAACTTAATTTTAAAAAAGCTACTTAATTTAATAAAGATCTTTCTTATTTTAAAAAAAATTATAGTCCAATATTTAATATAATCATTATCTATTAACTTTATTTTAACCAATAGAAATTATAGAATAAATAAAAAATATATGATAATATAGATATAATATAAGGAGAGCAAATAAATTATATAAGGAGTATAATATTATTACATGTTAAATTTTATTCATCTTAAAGTTGGTTACTTTATCATGAATATTATCACATAAATTATTAAAGAAGTTGAAATAAGCATATTACTAAGAACATTTAATAAAATTGAGCCAAATGTACCGATCCAAGAAATTGTTACTATTGTCATATTTAATATGCAAACATAACTTGTATTAATTGATAATAAAACACATTATGTAACGATCGAAGAAATCACTACTATTATGTGCATTAACTGATAATAAAAATATATTATATATATATGATTTGTATTAAATACATATAAAAATTCCTATTAGGACAAAATTCTTTTATAAGACACAAAAACATAAAAATATATGAACATAACTGCTACTTCATCTTCCAATCTAGTCTTGAGACTCAAAAGCATCTCTCTCACCTATTAAAATATCTGCTCCCGTGTAGTAAAACACGATCATCGCAGGCCAAACAATCGGTATAATTAAAAAATATAACAACACAAAATAATAATATCATGTAATATTCGTCATCACATCATTCTCATGCACATTTATTACATGTTTTGAAATTTAATGCATCTTTAATAATTCAAAAGTAACAACACAAATAATATTATCATGTAATACACATAACCACAACATTCTCATACACATTCAAAATGTTCTAAAAAGAAAACATCTTCCGGAAGACACAGCTACTATGCTCGAACTCAGAGACTAACACCTGTGGGTCACATTGTGGTCGGCTACTGTACCGGCACAATAACACTCTAACCACCCTACCCACAGGGTAGGACTACTGTCAACCCAACTCTGGCCCTGGCCTACCTCAATGTAGCCTCAAAGCAGGTCTTCAGCATCCCCCCATCGGCTCCTCACCACCTGGCATCTTAGTCTACGTGACTGGGACTACCAGTGGAACCTGGGATCTCATTGAATCCGCTCTAGCATAGCTCACCACCTAAAATGCAAGTTGTACCTCCCTGGGTACCAAACATCTCATTAACACACATAAGTAGATTATGGGCACCAACCCCAGGCTCTACTCGGCCTCACATAAAGTCGTACCTCCCCGGGTATCAACACATATCGGTAGATTATGGACACCAACCCCAGGCTCTACTCGGCCTCACATAAAGTTGTACCTCCCCAGGTATCAACACATATCGGTAGATTATGAGCACCAACCCCAGGCTCTACTCGGCCTCACATAAAGTTGTACCTCCCCGGGTACCAACACATATAGGTAGATTATGGACACCAACTAATGAGAAAACTGCTCGGCTAAGAGGTGAACGGATCGTTCTGACAAATTTCCCTCAAACCAAATATCAAAAATCGAAAATGCGGAAAGAGATTAGGGATGGAGAAGACGCCACAATCATTTCTGACTGATAAGTCCAGTGAGGATTCGCCACTCTGAATTCGAAAATTCACAGATAAGAATCTAAAGTTCTACTCGAGAACCAAGAGAGAATTCACGGAGCCAAAGTTTCAACTCCTTAAAATCTGAATTCTGAGTACAAAGAGTTATGAGAATCCTATTTATATTAATGGACCTAAGACAAGGCCCATTAACTAATTAGGCTCAAAATAGGAAAAAGAACAAAAATACAAAGCCCAACCAATAGAGGCCCACAAAGAAAATTAAATCCAAATTACGAAATATTAAAAATTAAAAATTAAATTTAGAAATCCTAAAACTACAGTTGTCATCTTCATGCTCGTATCACCAACCCCAAGCTCTACTGGGCCTCACATAAAGTTGTACCTCCTCGGGTATCAACACATATCGGTAGATTATGGGCACCAACCCCAGGCTCTACTGGGCCTCACATAAAGTTGTACCTCCCCAGGTATCAACATATATCGGTAGATTATGGGCACCAACCCCAGGCTCTACTCGGCCTCACACAAAAACATCATAGGTCATACATAACCAATCAATTTTTCTCAATTTTATTTAGAGATAATAATCTAAATTTATAAACAAGAATAGGATCGAGACCAAAACCCTCTAGGGAAAGAAACTTTCGTTTCTACCCCTCAAACAAATTTTCCATTCCATTGATTGTCAACAAACATCCAAATATCAACTTAAACATCATAAACAATACCAAAAACAAGGTTTTTCACATATTACACTCAATACACAATAATATACAAAACATACTAATTATATATATATATATATATATATATATATATATATATATATATATATATATAACATTAATTTTCTTAATATCGATTTATATATTTTTGAACATTAACTTCCCTAACCTGGATTTTTGTTTTCTTCCTTGTTCATATGGAAAAATTGCAAATCCTAATCCTTAGCTTATCTTTTATCTCAAAAACCTGGACAACATCTCCCCATAAAGAGAATTCATTGAGAAAATCTTCAAAAACCATAAACTTTCCAAAAGAAAATTCTTTAAGAATAAACGGACCTAGACTTACCTGTTCACAAAACTGATTGGGTAGGACTCCTCCTTACACCGTTAGCCTCCTATTGCTTCTTCTAGATCTAGAAACTGTTAGGGTTTCAGTATTTAAACCTTAGAGAGAGTGTAGAGAGAGTGGAGAGAATAGAGAGAATGGAGGTAGAGAGAATAGAGGTATGTGAAAACAAACTATCCAACTAGTCTTTTATTTTTATATATTGTATTATCTTTATAATCTAATATATGTATAATTAAATATCCCTATAGTCCAATATCTTTATAATCTAATATCTTTATAATTGAATATTTTTATAACATAATATCTTTATGATCTAATATCTTTATAACTAAATATCTTTATAATCTAATATTTTTATAACTGAACATCTTTATAATATAATATCTTTATGATATAATATTTTTATAACTAAATATCTTTATAATCTAATATTTTTATAATTGAACATCTTTATAATATAATATCTTTATGATATAATATTTTTATAACTAAATATCTTTATAATCTAATATTTTTATAACTGAACATCTTTATAATATAATATCTTTATGATATAATATTTTTATAACTAAATATCTTTATAATATAATATTTTTATAACTGAATATCTTTATAACTGATTATTTTTATTAATCTAATATCCTTATAACAAAATATCTTTATAATATAATATGTTTATATTCTAATATCTTTATAATCTAAAATATTGGAGTGTTACACATTATATATAAAATTTATATTTGTATTCAATACAAAAGGGAATCTCTACTAGTACAAAATTCTATTATAAGAAATTTTTTTATATATATATATATGTATATAACTACTACTTCATCTTCCAATATAATCCTGAGACTCCGAAGCATCCCTCTCACCTTTTAAGATATCTGCTCCCGTGTAGCAGAACACGATCATTGCAGGCCAAACAATCGACAATTGTAGGGTAAACTAGTAATTCAAAAATATAACAACACAAAATAATAACATCATGTAATACTCATCATCACATCATTCTCATGCACATTCATCATATAAGATACATAAATGTCCTAAAATCCAATACATCTTTAATAATTCAAAAGTAACAATACAAATAATATTATCATGTAATACACATAATCACAATATTCTCATGCACATTCAAAATGTCCTAAAAAGAAAACATCTTCCGGAAGATATGGCTACTATACCCGAACTTAGAGACTAACACCTATGGATCACATTGTGGTCGGCTACTGTACCGACACAATAACACTCTGACCACCCTACCCACAGGGTAGGACTACTGTCAACCCTATTCTAGCCCTGGTCTACCTCAATGTAGCCTCAAAGCAGGTCTCCAGCATCCCCCCCATCGGCTCCTCACCATCTGACATCTTAGTCTACGTGACCAGGACTACTAGTGGAACCTGGGATCTCATTGAATCTGCTCTAGCATAGCTCACCATACTAAAATGCAAGTTGTACCTTCCCAGGTACCAAACATCTCATCAACACACATCAATAGATTATGAGCACCAATCCTTGGCTCTACTCGGCCTCACACAAAGTTGTACCTCCCCGAGTACCAAACATCTCATCAACACATATCAGTAGATTATGGGAACCAACCCTTGGCTCTACTCGGCCTCACACAAAGTTGTACCTCCCCGGGTACCAAACATCTATCAATACATATCAGTATATTATGGGCATCGAACCTTGACTCTACTCGGCCTCACACAAAAACATCATAGGTCATACATAATCACTCAATTTTTCTCAATTTTATTTAGAGATAATAATCTAAATTTATAAGCAAGAATAGGATCGAGACAAAACCCTCTACGGAAAGAAACTTTCATTTCTACCCCTTAAACAAGTTTTTCCATCCCATAGATTATCAACAAACGTTCAAATATCAACTTAAACATCTTAAACAATACAAAAACAAGATTTTTAGCACATTACAATCAATATCACAATAATATACAAAACATACTAGTTATATATATATATATTAATATTAACTTTCTTAATATCAAGTTATATATTTTTGAACATTGACTTCCTAACATCAAGTTATATATTTTTGAACATTAGCTTCCCTAACTTGGATTTTGTTTGCTCCTTGCTCAGATGGAAAAATTGCAATCTTAATCCTTAGCTCATCTTTTATATCAAAATCCTGGATAACATCTCCCCATAAAGAGAATTTATTGAGAAAACTCTTCAAAAACCATAAAATTTTCAAAAGAAAATTCTTAAGATAAACAGACCTAGACTTACCCATTCACAAAATCGATCGACTAGAACTCCTCCTTACATCGTTAGCCTCCAATTGCTTCTTCTAGATCTAGAAACTGTTAGGGTTTCAATATCTAAACCTTAGAGAGAGTGTAGAAAGAATGGAGAGAATAAAGATAATATAGAGAATGGAGGTATAGAGAATGGAGGTAGAGAGAATAGAGGTATGTGAAAACAAACTACCCAACTAGCCTTTTTTTATATTGTATTATCTTTATAATTTGATATCTTTATAATATAATATATAATATCTTTATAATCTTATATATGTATAATCAAATATCTTTGTAATCTAATATCTTTATAAGTGGATATTTTTATAACATAATATCTTTATGATCTAACATCTTTATAACCAAAATCTTTATAATCTAATATTTTTATAACTGTATGTCTTTGTAATATAATATCTTTATGATATAATATTTTTATAATCTAAAATATTGGATTGTTACAAGCCAGACACTGTCGAGAAGCTTAGAACAAATTCAAATACCATACCTATGAAAAAATCATTGAAAAATATCTTCACAAGTTTGAGCATTTAATTCATTATCAATACACAATTCCTGAAGTGGTAGTCCACAAAGATCAATATTATCTTCAAAACTCGATAGCTGGAATTTCTCCACTTAAATTTCCAATGTTTGAAGGAATTTTCTCAATCAAATTGTTTCTTGATAAGTTCAATGAAATCAATCCAAATAAATTTTCTATTTCTACAGGAATTTCTCATGAGAAATGATTGCTTGAGAGATTAATGCATTTTAAAAGTGACAAACCTTTATTTATAAACATCTTTTTAACCTTTTCACATCAACAATGCATTCAAATCGTAGGACATGTTGGTTGCATTGCTCCTAGTTTTGAGAAAATACCAATGACCTTCAAAATCTATTGAAGATGTTATTTGAGCCATTGAAGTAAGATTTTTTGTGCATTTAGGAATTTTTTAGATAAGTTTTTTAGTGAGAGATCCAAGAGTTGAATGTTTCTTAGATAGCAAATCTTCAATGGTAAACTTCCAAAGAATTGATTCCTTCCCAAACTTAAAATTTGCAATTCTTTTTTTGTCCCAATCCAATCAGGGATAGATATCCAATCAGGGATAGATATCCTGATAATTTGTTTTCTGACATATCAAGCATTACCAACTTGATGCAATTTTTCAAGGTGAAAGAGATTCCTTCTACTAAATTGTTGTTTCTCAACAACAATGCTTGAAGATCAAGGAGCAATCCCATTGAAATGAGATTTTTTCCTGATAAATTATTGTGACTTAAATCTAAATAAACTAGTGAGTTTAATTGTTTCCAACAATTTGGAATATGTTCGGATAACTGATTATATGAAAGGTTTAAAGTGAAGAAAGGTTGAATTGTACCATTTCCACATAAAAATAATTAATTTTTTTTGATAAATCAAGAAGTGAAGAATTCCTTAGAAATAGAGGAATAGGACCTTTAAATTGATTTGATCTAAGGGACATGGAATTAGAATGATACTTTAGAAAAATTAAAATGATGGAGCATTTTAAACATGATTTATTATATAAAAATTTATATATACTTTAGAATAATATAAAAAACAATATCATAAAATCTATTTATCAGAAAAGTTCACAATTGTTTATAGAATATGAAATGATGAAGTTAATTGTTATGTGTAAAAGATTATAGTTATATGTAATAGATATGAAACATGTTTAATACCTGACATTGTTGTAAGTTTTTTGTCTAAAGATTTTCAAAAATGTCTTTGTACACCACATTTTTAGTCATCGTGGCTAAATTTCCTTCTTCATCTAGAATGAGGATTTTCAATCCTTTCTTGGACTTCACTCTAGAAATAGCCACGTATAATTGTCCATGTGTAAATACTGGATGCGGTAGATAAAGTCTCACTTTAGACGATGATTGTCCTTGACTCTTATTGATTGTCATTGTAAAGCACAAAGAGATGGGAAATTGTCTCCTTTGGAATTTGAAAGGAAGACTCGAGTCAGAAGGCATAAGATCCATTCTTGTTATAAAAATCTTATCACCAACATTCTTTCCTGTAATCACTGTTGCAGAAATAACATTCTTGCCTAGGCTGTTCACTTGCAATCTTGTTCCATTACACAAACTGTTTGTTTGGTCAAGATTTCTTAAAAGCATTACAGTTACACCAACTTTCAATCTAAGTGAATGATTGGGGATACTAGAACATTTTATATCATTTAAGAACTCAGATGTAAACCACTCACTTTGAATTTCTTGATCTTCATTAGATTTGCAAGGTGTGTCTGAACTTAAATAAGTTATTTCTTCACCAGGTATTTTAGAAAAAATAAAATCATTTACTTGTTCTAAACATTCACTAGTGGGAAAAAGTATTGCTCCAATATCAAAAAATCCAGGAGACATCATATTATGCATAAATTCAGGATAAACAAATGCAACCAATGATAGTAAAGGTGATGAAGTAGTTTGAATTAAAAGATCTTGTGGTATCTCAAGATTGCCTTCACCATTTTCATTTAAATCCATTTCTCCATCTCCAATTTGTAAGATCCAATCTGTAAATTCTTTGATATCTCTTACAGTATGCACACATTTTGTAGTATTCAATCTCATATTTTGGGTAAGTTTCAACGCTTTGGGTAAGAACATCATATCTTGAGCCTTTTTTTTACAACAGGCAATATTTTCCTAAAATCGCCTCCTAAAACAATGACTTTTCCACCAAAAGGTTTTGTGCTATTTTCCTCATTTTGAGCTCTCATTATATCTCTCAAAGTCCTGTCAAATGCTTCAAAGCAAAATCTATTCATCATGGGTGCTTCGTCCCATATAATCAATTTTGCTTCCATCAATAGCTTAGCACGAAGACTTCCTTGTGCTATGTTGCAAGTTGATTCTTCATTTATTACAAATGGGATACAAAACATGGAATGTGCTGTCTTTCCTCCAAGAAGTAACAAAGAAGCAATTCCACATATTAAGCACAATCATTCTCTTTGATCTAATAGTAGCTGACAATGTTCTCCACATAAATGTTTTTCCTGTTCCACCATAACGAGATAGGAAAAATAATCCTCCTACTTGTGAAATGACTACTGTCATGATCTCTTCATAAACATGTTGTTACTTATCAGTGAGCAACTACAGAAGTAATGAATGAAGTGTTGTCATCTCTTGTTCATTATAGTTCAATTCATCAATAACAAATCTATTTTGAAATAATAATGAATCTAAAAGATCTGGCTGAGGTAGGCAAATATAATCTTTTAAAGACCTACCATTTGACAACAATAACTTATTGACCTTTAGAAGGCACAAGTTTTGTAGCTCATCTTTTGTAATTTGTAAACCTACAAAACATAATTCATAATTTAATTTTATAATGATATAGTTAACTTAGAGTTATGAACAGATTTAATACCTGGTAAATTGAAGTCCTTTCTCTTCTGATATAAGATTTCATCTGACAACAATTTCCAAGTAGATTCCTAGACTACATCTGGTTTAGACATTGTATTCATGGTTAATGAGTATATAAATAACCTTCTTAGTTGATTTTCGGATGCAACATGGCTTGCTTCTTTGATTGCCTCAATAAATTCTTTATCGTCTGCAAGAAGTCCTAAAGCATAGCAAGCCTCTTGGTATGTTTTAGAAGTTATTCCATTAACCGTTTTGATACTATCATAATCAGTGCAACCTTTTTGAATTGTTAATAATATCCTCATGTAATACAATTTGTTGAGGCATCCAGACAAAATTACTTGGAGATTCAGAATAAGTCAATGTTTTTCCCTCATCATATATTGTATTAGCCTCAAACCAAGCTAAGAACATAATATTTAAATTTTGTTGGTTGCTCAAGATCACATCAATTTCTTCATCATCATCTTTAAACAAAACTGATTGTTCATTGGGGAGATGGAAATTTAATCTCTTAACTGCAGGCCATCTTTGGTGGATGTCAAAACAAAAAATTCTCCATACTGCCTCACATGGAGATAAGCACCTACAATCATAGTATTTCTTGATTTCATCAATAATAGTTGTTTCTGTAGAATTTCCAGAAGAAGGAATCTTCATTGTAGCTTTATCTGAACCTTTGTTAACATATTTAAAATGACACTTGATTGAATTGGACTTGTTGCAATATTTTGTATTGATATGAGCTTGATACCTCATCAAAAGAAGTGGACCGTAAGGAAAAACACTGTTGTTTCATAGTTCAACTCTATTCTTTTGCATAGTTAGACCATTATCATGACGTTTATAATGTGGATAACCATCTTCATCAATAGAAGTTGTAGATCTAAATTTTTTAGGATAAAATTTGGAGCATCTACCTTCTTTCGTGCAAGGTGACTTGAAATTAACAGCTCCACATGGTCCATGTATCATGTAAGTTGTAACAACTTTTGATAATTTTGGGTACAAATGTAGATGAGGTAATTCAGCGAAGATTACTTTATCTATATCTCTTGAATTTTGTAGTTTATTTTCTCCATCCAACCATAGCAATATATGCGCATGTGGTAGACCTTTTTTTTGGAATTCTAGTGTATACATGCCTGGAAAAAAAGTAAATCTCCTTAGACAAATTGGTAGCTTTATAATTTGATGTTGTTTAATATAAGTATTGAAATTTATTTACCTGCAGTAACTGTGCCAAAAAACCTTTTCTTTTTGAAATCTGTCATCATTTCATCAAGCTTCATTTTGAAAACTCTGCAAACAATATCAGGTCTATCTGAAGCTGTTAACCTTTTCGGCATGAGGAAATCACGAATTTCAGGCCAATTCACATTGCAGGTTATAGGTATAAACAAATTTGGATATCCAAATCTCTTGCAGATAGCCAAGCATCCTGAAAATTATTAAACATATACCTCATACCACCAGGAAAAGAAGCAGGTAGAACCACACATTTACTAATTGAAGACGGATTTGTCTCTTCTCTATTCACAACTTCTTGTAAGCCATTAAGAATATTAGATCGTATCAATTTCTGATTCGCTCTTATAAAAGACAATCTTTGAGCCTCAATCATAGTATAACAATTAACCACAAATTGTTGAAACAACCTGCGTGCATAAACTATATTACCAAACTCTAAAACTCTTTCTTGGATTTTGAAAGAAATGAACTCCCTTAAAGAAATCCTAATTCTCTTATGATTTTCATTGCCAATGTGAGAGTTTCTAATAGGAATGTCCTCTTGATAACCATCCTCTCCAAATGGAGACATCAACAAATATTGTAGTGGAATGAATGCAGTATGTGTTTCATGCAATCTTGTTAATTGGCCAGAATATATTTTTTACAATTATGTCTCTTCTTGCTTCCATGTTACCAATATCACCCACTATTAATGTTGCTACCTCATCTGATGTAGGTGTATTATACATTCTAGGATCTTTGAACCGATTTCTAAACAGTCTCAATATGAAATCTGATTTTGAATCATGATGTAACAAATCTTCGACTCATCTAAATGATTTAGCAAGAACATTGTGTTCATCAATAATCTCAGTAAAATCAGCAATCAAAGATTTATCAAATCCTACTTCTTCTACCTTCGTCCTACAGGAAAAAAAAGAAAAAAGTATTTAATCTTTATGAACAATTAAATCAACAAACATATATTCAAATTAATAACAATACTTACCCAAAGTGACTCAATCTATGAGACATATCATTCTTCGTATCATAAATATAAAGTTGTGCAAACTTTGGAGTTGATCCATTTTCTGGCAGCAAACTTCCAATGCGATGGTAATTTTGTCCATTAAGAATGAATTGAAGAGGGCCAGATCCATCATTGATTGAAGAATTAATCTTCCCACCAATGGAAGTGAAAGAGAACATGCTGTTATAAGTTCTAATGTCATCAAAGAAATGCTTGCTTCTATGATCTTCACCACTTAATAAAGCTGCTAACAATTTTGGTGATTTTTGTAACAAAGGCAGTTGTACCTTTCCCTTTTGACTACACATCGAGAAGTCAACTTCTTTTAATCTCTTTGATTTCTCGGCTCTTTCTTCATACCATAACTCTGCATGACAGTGTTGACATTGTATGCAAGGTTGTCCAATATCAACAGTTTCTATACCACAAAAAATAATATTCATAACCAATAATATGCAGACTGTGAAAGGCGGTGAGAGAAAAAGAACGCAGAGAGGAAAAGCGAGAATTCAAGAGGCATGAAAAATAAGAAGGTGCAGGGTTTAAGTGAGTGGGTGGTGTGGACATGTGTCAAGCCCAAAAACAACCACGTGTCAGCACTAGAAAGTGCCACTTGACTCTGCAATTGATATTTATGGTAAGAAGTTTTTGAATTTTTTTTATAACACTTAGATTGCTACACGTGTCAAATATTTCTATTTGTGCTCCTAAAAAATATTTAATTTATGGATATAAATATATAAATATATAAATTACCAATGGATGTACCGACGGATTGTTTTACCGACGGATTTACCAATAGATTTGATTTTCCATCATATTATACTGACGGAGTTTACCGACAAAATATTTTACCGAAGAATTTTATTTCGCACAATATGGCTTTAACTTTACCGACAGATGGTGATCCGTCAATAAATTATCGACGTAATTGAATCCTGTCGATAATGAAAAATTATGGACAAAATTTTTATTGGTAATTTGCAATTTTCTTATAGTGAATAAATTCATCATATGTTTATCAACAAATGTCTTTGTTGTGGATGAACACTTTAATGTATTTAGTTAATTGTTCAAGTTGCACGCGTAGCTGAAGAAGTTGAATCTTTTTTCACCAGTCTATCATTTGTTCAACATTAGCGTCACTTTTAATAAAATGAATTAAAAAAAAATTTAATTGTTTCTTTAAATGACATGAGAGAAATTTTCAAAAATTAAAAATATAAAAAAAGGCTAATGAATAATATTATATTTGTTAGATAGATAGTTAAGATTAATATTTAAAATTGTATAAATAATACAAATAAACTTGAAATATTTTTTTTAAATCTCTTAATAGTATGTAACGTAATTTGGAATTATTAAATTTATAAAATATTATGTAGATCATTTTGTGTATGATAAAGAGTGATATTTTAAGTGATTGAAATAAATAATAAAAGTTTATTAAACAATAAGAATTTGGTTGATATATTTTTATACTTAAATGTATCAATAATAAATTTGTGTAATAATATTTCGAAATAACTTAATTAAAAAATATATAAATTTATGTATTTAAAAGATTATTACTATTGATTGAAGATGCAATAAATATTTTATTGAATGACTGGAAACAAATTACAAGAGATGTAAATAACAAAAATATTATTGAAATTAAACCAATAAACACTCAGAAAATCTTGATCTTCTTGTTTATTGTTGGTTGATGTGTGTATTCACTTTGACGTTCCTGATAAATTCATCATATGTTCCAAGCGAATATCTTTGTTCTGGATGATTAATTTAATGTATTTAGTTGATTGTTTACCTTATACGCTTGGTTTAAGAAGTTGAAGCTTTTTTCATCAGTTTAAATCTATTTCACAAAGAATTCACCATGTGAATGTACCAAAGATTCAGACATCCACAAAGGTTAGTGTTATCATTATAATAATCAATCAAACCTTGTATTGTTGTTCATTAATATGATTTGTCAAATTTTTTTTATTAGGCCTCTCTGGAAAATACAACTGAAGAATCAGCTAAGAAAAAAGAGAAACCAAAATTTCAAGCTTTCACAGAAAAAAGTATTCGTCGATGAATTGATATTTGTTGGACTTTTATTGGCTTGGTTCTAGCAGGGTAGCTTCACAACTTAATTCAAATGTGTCAATATTCAATTCTATGATATGTTGAAATTACATGGACAATTGTATATGAGAATTTATAAATAATTTTCTTGTTTTAAATTATATAATTGTATTTTTTTAATATTAACATATGTTTTAAATCTCATACCACTTTCTTCAAAACAAAATCCAATTCACTCATTTAAAAAATAATAAATCTAATGGTGGTAAAAAGAGTTGATTGTTTATTGTTTTTTTCTCATTAAAAAGTCATTTCAATTAAATATAAAATTAAAAAATAAATTCAATTTTGGTTTAATTTATTAGTATAAAATTTAGATTAAACTAAATTAATACTTTAGTATTTGAATTGAATTGGTTTTTAAATTTTTAAAGAAACTATAAAATTATCAAATAAAAAATATATTACTATAATATTTTATATGATTATTAATTTCCTCATTTAATTTTTTTATCATATTTGTATACATAATTTTATTGCTAAAAATTATCATACAATTTTTTACATAGTAAAAAATTATATTTTGTGAATTTTTAGTATATATGTGTTATGCAATTTCTTTGCTTTTTGTAAATTATAAGTCTTTATATACTTGTGTATTTTTTTTTATAAATGTATTTTATAGAAATGTTCAACCTAAGACAAATATTTTGTTTTTCATAAGGGTGTGTTAGTAGAATGAAAAAAAAATCAAAGAGTGTATTTTTGTGAAAAAAATTCAAAAGGAATGATTGTGTGTATGTCAATTATTTAAATATTTTTTATTAGAATGAAAAAAAAAATAAAAGAGTGTATTTTTGTGAAAGAAATTCAAAAGAAACGATTGTTTGTATGTCAATTATTTTATTATTTTTTTTACAAGATCAAATTTTCAAACTTAATTATAGCACAGAACAAATATTTTCATATCTTTAAATTTATATATCCAATAAACAGAACTTATACTAACATACTTACAATCCTGAAATTTAACATGTGTAAATGTGTACGTGTGTATTAAATTTTAAAATTATTATTTTTATTATATTATTTTGGATTTGATTTATATTTGTATAACTGAATGATTTTATTTTATATTATATTCTTTACGTTCAAGGTTTTTAAAAATAGTCAGTCAGTCCGCTACTGTTAGGACTGAATAGCAAGATATGGGACTTGAGTTCCACATTGGAATTGCAAGATTCTAGTGTGGGGTTTATAAGGCCTTGGGTTCTCGGCTACAATAACTAGTTGTACGAGACTTAATTGCATTTGTCTTTATTATTTGGTAATATTAGGAAATCTGACTAAACCTTGCTTTATATATAACTTTTGTTTCATAGTTACATAAGTTTACAATTTTATTATGGATGGTAGGTAATCTATGATTATATGACTGTGTAAAGATTATACTGTGTTTTCTTAGTTTTATTTTCAATTAGTTATTGCTCAGGCAGCTAGCTAATTTGGAGAGCGAAGACAATGAGAAAGCTAGGTATTCTAGTTGAGAAAAGTAAGAAATTTCATGGAAAAGAATTAGCTCTTGGTTAAATATCTTATCATGAAAGTCATGTATTTATTTCTATGAAGAATGTTTACAAAAAATAAGCTGTTACAAGGACTCTTGAAGGGATATTTTAACCTAAGTTCCTTAAAGGGATACTTGTAAGTATAGTGGGTTTCCAGTTAATTTCAAAAAAACTGCTGGATTCTTTACAAAACGAAGATAAGAAATAATATAACAGAAAGACTAAATTCGGTGTTGGATGCTCTAGCATATGGAGCACATAGTCTTCCTGGTAAAAATCAATATTGAGGTTTATGCTGAGGAGACATTTTGTGAAATTATTGTTTGAAATGCACACTGCATTGTTAATGAAATGCAAGAGGTTGATTTGAGTATTATTTGTTTTGTCAATTAAAAATGGTTGTCTCGTGTTTTTATTTCAGGGCCTTGTTTATGATAGAAATGACATCTTATTTGAGTCAACTGGTCTTTATGGGAGGGTAATACTACTCATCTTTTCCTCCATTTCCTTTTTCTTTCTCTGTTTTTTCGTAAATGATTTTTTTAGTTAGGTTTTTGCCTCACTCTTCCTTTTTACATTTGCAGTGGAATAAGAAATTGTGTATTTTTTAATTGTTTGTAAATCTCTCACCAGCCATCATTTACCTCAATTTGATAAAAAAGTGGTTATATAATTTATGGGAGGGTTAATCTTGGTGCACTGCTGTATGTTGCTGCCTGTTGTGACCTGGTTGTCATGGTTTTCCACAAAATAAATAACTTCTTGCTGTTGGGTCAAGACTTGCACATCTGGTCCTACCCATACCCAACAATGATAGGAGACTTGTGTACTGGGACACACTCCACAATGATTGTAAGAGTTGGTTTGGAATGGATAATGTTGTTATAAAATTGAACATCTGTATTTGCTGTGTGTGCATGTTAGTTAGGTTAGTGAACTAGAGTAGAGTCTTTGTTGCTTTTTTTAACTTGCTCATCTGTCTTCGAGTTATGATAAAATGCTAAGGACTCTATATTCTGGATGTGTGCTCTAGTAAGTCTTTTTTTAGTTACTCATTCTCCTAGTAGAGTGTAGAGAGACATTTGATACTTCTCATTTATAAACCATTTGGAAATTCAGATCTCCTCTGTGGTCAAAAGACTCAAATCCTTTTTCTGGACCATCCTTGCTCTTAACAGGATTAACACTAATGACTTATTACTGATGCACAAACCTCTCAGTGGTTGTTGGTGTTCCCAGCATTACAACTCAGGATAATAGTAGTACAGTACAATTGCCATCTACTGGATAAGATCAATAAGTTTTTCAAGTTCTATTTATCCTAAAATTTATCATTATTAGTGTACTATTTTCGGTAAGAACAATTAGGTTTATTTTCTATTTACATTCTAATCTATGTTTTCCTAGACATACAACTAATATTGATTTTACTGTGAAATATTGCATTTTAACCTTTTAATTATTTTTTTTTTCAGTCATTTGTCCGCAAAGTTTCCCTTCACACTGGAAAGGTACATATTGCTCCATTTCTTGAAGTCTTCGATGTACTTGTTCTAATGCCTAGTTCATTTGGATTTCGAATTGCCCTTGATTTTTATAAATAATAACTGGTAGAAGAAAGGCTATGCAGTTGGTGCAATATGATACAAGTTCTTATGTGTGTCTACTAGTATTTTGGGTTGGTAGACATAGCTTCTTTGACAACACTCAAATATATATTAAGTATAGTTTTGTACATTATGAACAATTGTAGGAAAGCAAAACAGGTCAGTTGGTCATTGCTAGGCTGCTTGTTACTGTTGGCTTGTTCATGAAAATAACATTGATTCAGTAATGGAAATTCTTGGTGTTGTTCTAGATACAATTACCAGACTTTTCAATTTTGTTATTCTCTTTTTGGACACAATGTTACCTTCTTGAAATGATGCCTAATTTCAAAGAGTCCTTGAAGGAAATTTGGTAAAGGAATTCATTTTGGTTTTTTTTGTTGTTCTATTTTTTGTTTTTAATTTTTCTTATTACCTAGGTACTTCTTATGTGTTTGTAGAAGGTAATACGGGTTTCTTATTAGTTACATTTTTACATTATATATTTGTCGCTGTCCAAGCATCTATTGCTGCTGCTGCGACCACAATTTATGAATGTAGGTTCTATTCTGGATGGTGATGGCAGTTGCAAGAAATATTGCACTTGGTATACAAATGAAAAGAAGGATAAATACATACCTCTTGCTTTGGATGTGCATGCTATGTGGATAGGGTACACTTCTAGAGGTCAGAGGTACTAAATAAAGGAATACAAATATATGCATGAGTTGGCTTCAGAGTAGATGACTATAAGTGTACATCAAGGATTTAGAAACTATAGTGTGCTTGTGACATAAAACACAAAATTGTGGTGATAATTGATACTTTCCTTTCTGATGAACAAAGGATCTTTGGTGTATTAATCATGGTTGAAATATGTCATTGTTCATATCAATGTAGCATGCTCATTATATTTCATAAGTATTGGACACTATTGAAGTTATTGTAAATTTTGTAGACTTGTTATTTGTGCAGGTTGAGGATCTACAAAATATGGATAGTTCTTTGTTTGGTGAATGTTTAACTCTCCTAAATAATAGGTTTGAAAGGCAAATTATGTTGCATTTTACTTTCTTTTTAGTTGTGGTGATAAATTAACTAACTTTGGAGCTGATACTAGGCAGGATTTTGTTTGGTGCAACACAACACCGAGTATTATAGGTGCTGATATTTTTAGGAATCAAATTTAGATTCTCCTAGAGGAGAATTCCTTGAGTTTTGGTTAATGTCCCCTCATGGTTTGTTTTCATATATCTTTCTTTTCTCTTTTTTTTTCTTTTTATTTCAGAGCTAGCTGTATTATTATTGAACTTTGGTGTTTCAACTTTTGTTGAGACGCCATTGTTATCTGATACATGCCTATGAAGTTGCAGCCTCACACTAAAGACTTCTTAGAAATATCCAATCCAAAAATCATGTATAAATTTCTATCATATACAGTTTTTCAATAATATTTTACAAATATGATAATTGCACGTAAAATAATATTTTTAAATTTTTTTTATAGCATGGAGTTTTCATTGAGGGACTATTTTTGTTTAGCAACTAGTGACACTATAGTGATTGCTTATAACAATAAGCAATATTATATTGACATAGTTGAAACTAAACCTTCTCATGCAGTCAATATAATTGAGACAGACTGTGAAGTTGATTTTCTGAAACCTCTTGACTATACAGAACCTTTGAAACAGTTGTTGCCAACTAATTCATCTGATATGGGATGTAGTGAAGGTTGTGATTGTAATTTTGATTCTTTCTTATTATTATAATATTGTAGAATAGGCTTTTAATTATCTTTTACTTCTTTTATCAAATTCATTATATTTTGAGTTTAATTTTAATTTTGTGTTTCAGTTCATGATGATTCTGTCAAGTTCATTCCATGCAGTGGTACAGTAAGGCGTTTGGATGGAAAACCTTGTACACAATCAGTCTCGAAGGAAGAGACTGAAAATGAAACAAAAGATTTGAAGTTTAAATCTGCTTCACAAAGAATTCATGTGAATGTACCAAAGATTCAGATATCCATAAAGGTTAGTGTTATCATTATAGTAATCAGTCAAACCTTTTATTGTTGTTCATTAATATGATTTGTCAAATTTTTTTATCAGGCCTCTTTGAAAAATACAACTGAAGAATCAACTAAGAAAAAAGAGAAACCAAAATTTCAAGCTTTCATAGGAAAAAAGTATTTGTTGATGAATTAATATTTGTTGGACTTTTATTAGCTTGGTTCTAGCAGGGTAACTTCAGAGCTTAATTCAAATGTGTAAATTTTCAATTCTATAATATGTTGAAATTACAAGTACAATTGTATATGAAAATTTATGAATAATTTTCTTGTTTTAAATTATATAATTATATTTTTTAATATTAAATATCTCTTCTAAATATCATACCACTTTCTTCAAAATAAAATCCAATTCACTCATTTAAAAAATAATAAATCTAATGATGATAAAAAGAGTTGATTGTTTATTGTTTTTTTTTCATTAAAAAGTCATTTCAATTAAATATAAAATTAAAAAATAAATTCAATTTTGGTTTAATTTATTAGTATAAAATTTAGATTAAACTAAATTAATACTTTAGGATTTGAATTGAATTGATTTTTAAATTTTTTAAAGAAACTATAACATTATCAAATAAAAAATATATTACTATAACGGTTTATATCATTATTAATTTCCTCATTTAAATTTTTTATCATATTTGCATCCATAATTTTATTGCTAAAAATTATCATACAATTTTTTATATTTTTACAAATTTATCTTATTATTTATATTTTTTTAATCAAAATTACGTAATCTTTTATAGTCACGGTAGATAAATATTTTTCACTTATATTTTTTATATTTATGTAAAAACTATTTTTACTTATATTTTATATAATATTGAAATTGAAAATAATAATTTTATATTTGTATATATTATATGATAGATTATAAATGATATAGAAATAAATTTTCACAATGTGATATATTTTGGATAAAACTTGGATTACCATTGTTTAAACATTATAGACTTATGCTAACTCTTTTTTTATTATTTTATAGATTATTAATACGAGACTCTTAAACATGATAAATATTTGTTTTCATAGTACTTTTTTACATAGCGAAAAGTTATATTTTGTGAATTTTTAGTATAGATGTGTCATGCAATTTCTTTGGTTTTTGTAAATTATAAGTCTTTATATACTTGTGTATTTATTTGTCTTTATAAATGTGTTTTATAAAAATGTTCAATCGAAGAAAAATATTTTGTTTTTCATAAGGGTGTGTAACGACCCAAGAAATTGCTACTATTATCATACTTAGTATACAAACGTAACTTGTATTAACTGATAATGAAACACATTATATATAAAATTTGTATTTGTATTCAATACAAAAGGGAATCTCTACTAGTACAAAATTCTATTATAAGAAATAAAAACATATATAAATATACATCTTCCAATATAATCCTGGAACTCCGAAGCATCCCGCTCACCTATTAAGATATCTGCTCCCGTGTAGTAAAACACGATCATCGCAGGCCAAACAATCGACAATTGTAGGGTAAGCTAATCATCCAAAAATATAACAACACAAAATAATAACATCATGTAGTATTCATCATCACATCATTCTCATGCACATTCATCATATAACATACTTAAATGTCCTAAAATCCAATAAATCTTTAATAATTCAAAAGTAATAATACAAATAATATTATCATGTAATACACATACTCACAACATTATCATGCACATTCAACATGTTCTAAAAAGAAAACATCTTCCGGAAGACACGACTACTATGCCCAAACTCAGAGACTAACACCTGTGGGTCACATTGTGGTCGGCTACTGTATCGGCACAATAACACTCTGACCACCCTACGCACAGGGTAGGACTACTGTCAAACCCTACTCTGGCCCTGACCTACCTAAATGTAGCCTCAGAGCAGGTCTTCAGCATCCCCCCATCGGCTCCTCACACCTGGCATCTTAGTCTACGTGATCGGGAATACCAGTGGAACTTGGGATCTCATTGAATCCGCTCTAGCATAGCTCACCACCTAAAATGCAAGTTGTACCTCCCTAGATACCAAACATCTCATCAACACACATTGGTAGATTATGGGAACCAACCCCAGCTCTACTCGGCCTCACATAAAGTTGTACCTCCCCGGGTACCAAACATCTCATCAACACACATCGGTAGATTATGGGCACCAACCCCAGGCTCAACTCGGCCTCACATAAAGTTGTACCTCCCCGGGTACCAAACATCTCATAAACACATATCAGTAGATTATGGGCATTAACCCTTGGCTCTACTCGGGCTCACACAAAGTTGTACGTCCCCGGGTACGAAAACCCTATAGGGAAAGAAACTTTCGTTTCTACCCCTCAAACAAGTTTTCCATCCCATAGATTATCAATAAACATTCAAATGTCAACTTAAACATCATAAACAATACAAAAACAAGGTTTTTCACACATTACAATCAATATCACAATAATATGCAAAGCATACTAGTTATATATATATATATATATATTTTAACATTAACTTTCTTAATATTAAGTTACATATTTTTGAACATTAACTTCCCTAACCTGGATTTTCTTTGTTCCTCGATCAGATGAAAACAAACTGCAAATCCCAAACTTTAGCTTCTCTTTTATCTCAAAATCCTGGATAACATCTCCCCATAAAGAGAATTTATTGAGAAAAATCTTCAAAGACCATAAACTTTCCAAAAGAAAATTCTTAAGAATAAACGGACCAAGACTTACCCGTTCTCAAAACTGATCAGGTAGAACTCCTCCTTACACTGTTAGCCTCCTATTGCTTCTTGTGGATCGAGAAACCATTATGGTTTTCAGTATTTAAACCTTAGAGAAAGTGTAGAGAGGATGGAGAGAATAGAAAGAATGGAGGTATGTGAAAACAAACTACCCAACTAGTCTTTTGTTTTTATATACTGTATTATCTTTATAATATGATATCTTTATAATATAATATATAATATCTTTATAATCTAATATTTGTATAATCAAATATCTCTATAGTCCAATATCTTTATAATTTAATATCTTTATAATTTATCTTTATAACTCAATATTTTTATAACATAATATATTTATAATCTAATATTTTTATAACTGAATATTTTTATAAATCTTTATGATCTAATATTTTATAACTGAATATTTTTATAACGTAATATCTTTATGATCTAATATCTTTATAACTGAATATTTTTATAACATAATATCTTTACGATCTAATATCTTTATAACTAAATATCTTTATAATCTAATATTTTTATAACTAAATATCTTTATAATATAATATATTTATAATCTAATATTTTTATAACCAAATATCTTTATAATCTAATATTTTTATAATCTAAAATATTGGATTGTTATAGGGTGTGTTAGTAGCACTACTACAGAAGTAGGTATTAACGTCGCCAATCTACGTCGGTTTAAATCCAAACGACGTAGAATATTTGATTTGACCCTTCTACGTCGGTTATACTGTATAACCGACGTAGAATGTTTTAAAACCAACATTCTACGTCGGTTCTGCAACTAACCGACGTAGAATGTAAAATCTTGTACGTCGGTTCCGCAACAACCGACGTAGAATGTTTGGCGTTGCACTTATGACACGTAGAAAGGCCTTTAAAAACCTATTTTCCCCTTTCCTTCCTCACTTTTGTTATTTGTTGCGCTGCTCCCTCTGCGTTCTCCGTTCTCCACCGCGAGTTCTGTGACACCAACGTCGTTCCTCCACCAACGCCGTTCCTCCCCCTCACCATCGTCTTCCCCGGTGCCGTGAAGCTCGTGACGTCGCCGTCGCCGCTGCTGTCGTGAAGCTGATCGTGAAGCCGCACGAAGCTCGTGAAGCACGATTCGCCGTCGCCGCCGCTGGAAGTCTCCGTTGCCGTCGCTGTCGCTGTTGCCGCTGGAACAACTCCCCTTCCGCTCCCCTTCCGTCAGCCGTTTGCGCCACCACCGTCGCCGCTGCCGGGAACGCTACTGGCCAGGTGAGTTTTTTATTATTTTATTGTTTTTCGTTTTGTATATAGTGTTTGTAGATGATTGTTCTGATGATGGTCTGGTTGTGCCCATGGGACTTTATTTGATGTTGTTTATGTATAAAAATTTAGATTTAGTCAAATAACAGAGGAATTAGGACAAAAACCGTATGCAAAATGGTGCAATTAGGACAAAAGAAGCTGCAACTATGAAATTTGTAAGATGTAATGGCCTGATAATCCTCTGTTTGGTATGACACAACTCCACAAATTTTTTCAAAATTTTTTGACAAGTGCAAGTTAGTCACATAAATGGCCAAAATTTAGGAAAATAGGTAAAAAATAGTAAAATAATAAAAAAGTTATAGTAAATGGAGGATTTTTGAAATTTTTTTTGCCCAAATCCCCTTTGGGATTTGTCAACAGGTTCGTTGGGTCTTTTCCAAAAACTTTCATTTTTTACGCATCTCCATCCGAGGTCCGTAGCAAAAGTTATGATCGTTTGAAGTTTTTCTAGACCTAAATTTTGTATTTTCAAAACTATGATTATTTTGGGGGATGTGAGGCCTCTTTATTCAAGTACACATCAAAAGAACATAACACAACAAAAATTAGCAGAAAATTCAATGTCTAACTATTTTTTATGATTTTTTCAATATCGATTAGATCCATCCAATAATGTTGTTTTTACATCAATTCTTTCTTTTTTTAAATTGTTCTTCTAAGACAAAGCATATAGAAATTAGACATCATCGTTTCATTAGAGATCATATAGCTAAGGATTGCATTATAGAATACATAGATACAAAACATCAATTAGCTCATATCTTCACCAAACCTTTACCTAGAGAGTCTATCTTTGAAATTTAACTATTTGAAATGTATTATATATGAAATTGTGACTGGTTTGCTGGTTTATTTGATATGCAGGTACTAAAATTTAGGGAAAATGAGAAAATTAGAAACTACTTTGCAGTTAGTGTGGGACACGACTTACAACGTCGGTTATTACTAGAACCGACGTTGTAAGTTTGGGTGACACTTACAACGTCGGTTCTAGCCCTAACCGACGTTGTAAGTCTGTGATTTTCAACGTCGGTTCAATTTGAACCGACGTTGAAAATATTACTTTTAACGTCGCCTTGTTCAACATCGATTTTGGGGCCGTCGTAAAATGATCCCCAGAACCAACGTGGAAAGTGCTTTCTGTAGCAGTGTAGAATGAAAAAATAAATAAAAGAGTGTATTTTTGTGAAAAAAATTCAAAAGGAATGATTGTGTGTATGTCAATTATTTTATTATTTTTTTCTACAAGATCAAATTTTCAAATTTAATTATAGTATATAACAAATATTTTCATATCTTTAAATTTATATATCCAATAAATAGAACTTATATTAACGTACTTACAATCTTGAAAAAGGATAGCATGTTTGCCTATTGAGTTACAATAATATCAATTAACATGTGCAAATGTGTACTTGTGTATTAAATTTTAAAATATTTATTTTTATTATATTATTTTGGATTTGATTTATACTTGTATAACTGAATGATTTTATTTTATATTATATTTTTTATGTCAAGTTTAAATGTTTTTAATGTTATATTATATTTTTAACAGTAAAATTACAACATTGAAAAATATCATATTTACAATCTATATGCAGTTAAATATTGATTTCTTTATTTATACATAAATCCTTCAACAAATAATCCACCAATGAAAAAAAATAAAGTTTTGACTATAGTTGGATATATATGTATCATGTGTTCCATTTTTTGTAAAATAACATGGTAGATGAAAAACATTCATTGTAAACTGTTTTAACGTATTATTTCTTTATAATGATAGGTTTTGTTAAATTTTTTGTGTTATTGAAGGATTACAAACCTAATAACATGGATGAACAAGTTATTAATTTAAAAAAAAAAAATTCTTTCCCATTAACATTATTATAATACACTTATCAGTTGATTATTTTGGTTTCAAAAGTATACTTTTTCAATAAAAGAATTAAGAATAAAATATTTTTTTATTTTGATTATATTATATTTTTATTCTTCAAATTAAATCGTGAGTGAATTTTGTTTTCTTCTTTAAACTTGTAAAAATTATTTTAGTTACTTAAATTTGGAAACACAGTTTTTATATACATGAAATAAAGATAATTTTAGAAATTATTTTAATTTTTCAAATTTTAATAATGAGGAAAAACATTTTTTTTTCAAATTTGAAATACTAAAATAATTTGTTTTAATTTGGAATATATGAAAAATTGATTGGATCAATATTTTAAAAAATTGTCCTATTTAAATCAAAAGTGTATTTATAGATTTCACTCAATAAAAAACTACTAATTATTATATGGCGGAGACCAAAACAAAAAAAGAAAAAAACTAATTATTATATGGCTTTTGACATGTTAAGTAGAGCTTCGAAGTACAGTTTGAATATTTACCTATGTAAGAGTATGTAACAAAAAAGTATTTATTTTTTTTATAGGTTTTGTATGTTTTTTTAGTTACTCAAAATTAATAATAAGATTCTTTAAGCTTTTTTAAAAGTATCAAATTTTGAAACTGAATTTTCAATACTCTCCTAATATAGTATCCATGTCGAAATAAATATTTTTTAATAACAAAAAAACTAATCTAATTAGTTACTCGTTACTATCTCATGTTATATTATAACTATATAAAATTATTATTTTCAATTTAATTTTTGTTAAAAGAATTAAAAAAAAAAACTTTTATATTCAAAATTGTTATTTAACCATTTATCATAAATTTTAACTATATTAAAATAAAAAGATAACCATATTTTCTTTTATTTTAAATATTGACTAAAATACAAATCATTTAAAAATGAAATTACAAAAAAAATCTTGTTTCGATAAAAGAAAACATATTCATACCATAAATATTTTGTGGGAGAATTTCAAAATGATTATATTGTGTAAAAGAGTTAGATTTTTATATTTATGAAAATAATATTTTCACCTAGATTTTAAATAATATTGAAATTGGAAATGATAATTTTATATTTGTATATATTATATGATATATTAGTGATGATAGATTATTGATGATAGATTATACTTATATACAACTAATTAAATCTGTGAAATGTGTATATTATCCCTAGTTGCACTCGGATCCGGGTGGAGGACCTCACTTCAAAGTATGTGAAATGTGTGAGTGAAGTGTGTGAAGGAAGCAATTCTTAAACTACCCATTTTGCAAAAGAGACAACACATAATATAATAAAAGATTTTATATCCTAGGGTTCAAAAACAAAACAAATGTAAATACACATCATATATAAACAAAGTAATAATATAAAAAACAACAAAGAAAAGAGTGAGATCAATAAATTCAAAAATCTAAATAATTTGTCTAATTAATTATATTAGGCTTGACTCTCAAAGTAAGTATCCCAATGGAGTCGCTATCTGTCACAACCGAGATCGCGATGGGGTCGACGAAAAATACAAACAAAATGGAGTCGCCACCAATATTTATTAGGAAAAACATTGGAAAAATTATTAAAATAAAGATTGGTCTGCTAAACTAGATTTTTGAGTTCGGAAGTCGATTACGTGTAGGGAATATGTTAGCACCCTACAACGCCCATCATAAAGATGGTTACCTATAATTAATTAAGCATATTATCTATATTTTTTTAAAAATATTTATCTCACCCTAAAAATAAAAAAACTTTAATTTAAACAAAGGTTGATTAATAGTTTATCATTTAAAAACAATTATAATTGTTATTGTTATTATTGGATTAAATATAATGTAAAAAAAATATTATAATTTTATATATTTAGCTCGGCAGGAGTGAGATCCTGCTCCTATGTATCTCCAATTGCAATGGAGAATCAGAGTTACGTAGTTTTTGGATAAAAAACAAGGGTGATAATTTTAAAATTTTATTATTTTATAAATTCTAGAATATTTGAATTGTCACAACTCACATATGCCTAGGAGAATTGAGAGGGGTGTACACCCAAGCCATTTTGTTGAAATATTTTGTTATTCAATTATTATTATTATTATTATTATTAAAAGTAAATTTGGGTTAGAGCAAGACTTTTGAATTACATATTGTAACAATATGTACCCACAAGTCTTAAAATTAAAAGGATGTCGCATCCAATTAATTCATTCTCTATCTTCTATATATGTTAAAAAAATCTACCAAATATTTAAATTTTAAATTAAAATAAAACTAAAATTACATGTTTTTTCTACTAGATGAGAAATTATTTAATTCAATCAATTAATTATTTTTTTCATATTTATGCTTATATAAAAGAGTTTGTTTTTTCTTATATATTAAAAGGGAGTAGGACTTTAAAATAGACAAGTTATCACAACTTGCATTTTGGGTCCTAAAATTAAAAACATGTTACATCCAGTTAATTTATTCTCCACATATAAATCAATATAACTTAAGAAGTAATAAATTTATAAAAATGTTATTATTGAAAATGTTAACTTAATATAATTTTATTTGCAGCAATGAATTATTTTTGTCCATATTTATACTTATATAAAAGAGCTTATTTTTTCTTATATATTAAAAAGAGTAGGACTTTAAAATAGACAAGTTGTCACAACTTGCATTTTAAATCCTAAAATTAGAAGGATGTCACATTCGGTTAATTTATTCTCTACATATAAATCAATATAACTTAAGAAGCAATAAATTTATTAAAAATGTTAACTTAATATAATTTTATTTGCAACAATTAATTATTTTTTTGTCTATATTTATACTTATATAAAATAGTTTATTTTTTCTTATATATTAAAAAGATTAGGACTTTAAAATAGACAAATTGTCGCAACTTGCATTTTAAATCATAAAATTAGGAGGATGTCACATTTTGTTAATTTATTCTCCACAAATAAATTAATATAACTTAAGAAGCAATAAATTTATTAAAAATATTAACTTAATATAATTTTATTTGCAACAATTAATTATTTTTTTGTCCATATTTATACTTATATAAAAGAGCTTATTTTTTCTTATATATTAAAAAGACTAGGACTTTAAAATAGACAAGTTGTCACAACTTATTTTAAATCCTAAAATTAAAAGGATGTCACATCCTGTTAATTTATTCTCCACATATAAATCAATATAACCTAAGAAGCAATAAATTAATTAAAAAATGTTATTATTAAAAATGTTAACTTAATATAATTTTATTTGCCATGATAAAAAAATAAAAATAAAAATAAAACATTAAATCCTATCAAACCACAGTTTGCAAAATTAAAACAAAACTATATTCAAATTAATCTACAGAGGAGACATAACGTAAACACAGTACTACCAATTAATTAAAGTGTTAGAAATAACGACAATGTAAAAATCAAGAGAGGGGGTGAATTGGATTTTTGAAAACTTTTTCCCTTTTAAAATAATTTTCCAGATTTTAAATAATTCTTCTAAAAAACAAGATTAAGATTTTCCTTAACCTTTGATAAGAGCAGTTTGAGTAAGAATTGTTAAAATGATCCGCAGTAAAATAAAGAGATAGGGAAAGAGAGATAGAACACAGAGATTTATATTGGTTCGGATTTAGCCAATCCTACGTCCAGTTCCCAATCACCACAAACACGTGATAATCACCCCACTATCTTTAAATGTAATTACAAACACCAATCCAATGACAACATGTAAAAACAAATAAAGATAAACAACAACACCTCCTTAGACATACTAAGGATGATCCCCACCTCTCTTGACACACAAGAGATGAACACACCTCCCTTTAGAACAGATCCAAGGGATGAATTACATCAATCAGTAAACAGTAAAGAAAACACCTGATGAGTGCTGGATATGAAAGCTTAAGCACAATGCAATCACCACTTCCAAGAACTAAGTTCAACCTTGAGAGAGCAAGAAAACGGTTTTGAAAACTTTAGCGCAAGAACACTTTTAATTTCGTGTTTGATCAGATGTGTTTAACCTAAGACGTTGCCTTTCATTTTGTAATTTGAAATCAGCTCAAAGTTTCCATTCTTAGGTTGATTCAGCATTGAATTCACAAAAACGTCATATTTAATCGATTATATAAAAGGTGTAATCGATATATCAGAGTAAAACTGGAAAACATATTTTTCCTGATATAATCGATTAGATTAAGGCCATAATCGATTATATGAAACCCAGAAGCAATATAATCGATTCTCAAAAACACTTAATCAATTATTTTGTTCGTTAAACTCTTTTAATTCAAATTTTAAGTTAAATAATCGATTCTATTTCGATACCTAATCGATTAAAAGCGTAGAAAAGGGATTTTGTGAAAAAAATGACTTGCTCTCAAGTTTGAAATAGCCTTGAATGAGATTTATGACTTACTCTTTTTATCCATCACCCAAAACTGAAACTTCTAAACTTGAATCTTCAGCTCTTAAGAAAATTTTCAACAATCTTCTTCCTTGAAAGCATTTATTCTTCTTTATATCTTGCCTTTATTTCCATGAAGCAACCTTCCTTTGTGAGATAAAAACAAGTCTTTGAAGTTGTACTAAAACTTTATATCTTCATCATCAAAACTCCAATCTTCATGACTTATTGAGATAAAAACTTCATCAACACTTTCCGAGTAACCTTTTACTCATACTTGAAATATGTCAATAATCTCCCCCTTTTTGATGATGATAAAAAAAACTTAAAGACTTGTGATTGATATCCTGAAAAAGAAACTTAGAAAATATTGTATGGATATTTCCATCATAGATGTTAGTCCACAAAGGAAATAATATAGGCAATCTCATAGCATTTAATTTTTAATTTGAATTTGAATTTCAAATAATTAAATTTCAAGGAATTTAATGCACAGAAAAGAATTTAATGCATGGAAATATTTCTTTAAACTCCCCCTTAAACTTTTCTCTTAATGTTTAAGATATTCTTAGATATTCTAATCAATTATTTTGAAATACTTCCTTATGCTCCCCCTTAAACTTTAATTCTCTTCCTTAAATTCTACTCTTAATGCTTGAGATATTTTGGATATTTTCTAGACAATTATCAATCAACATATAATTTTTCTCCCCCTTTATTTTTAACATGATAAAAAAGGTTACACATCAAATGAGATTTAAACAGCAGAAGCAATTAATACACATAAAGACATGGAGAGAAAATAAAAACAGCAACTGAAAAAAGAGAATTGGAGCTAAGGAACAATTGAAATTTTAGCCTATTTGGTGTCTTCACTTTCCCCTTCTTCTTCTTCTTCAACATCTTCAGCTGGTTGTTTTCCTCTAGAAGAATCAGTGTTATCTTCTTCAGGAGATATATTTTCAATTTTCAGTTTTCTTTCCACACGATATACTCTTCTATTCAACCTTGAAAGTCTTGAGCAAAGATCATCATAGTGTGAAAGTTGGAGGTTCAGAATGTTGTCCATCCTTGAGTATATGTTAGCCTCCATGGAACCTGGTTGGGGTTGTTGTTGGTCATTGTCTTCATCTTCCTCCATTGGTGCCTTTTCTCCTCTTTGTCTATAAACATTACCTTGTTCAATGAGGCCCATATGGCGCAGAACACTTTTTCCTATTTTGGTTTTGCTTAGCAAAATTTGTTTTGTTTCCCCTGTGAGATCTACTCCTTTGTATTCTAAAATCTTAGAAATAAACACTGAGTAGGGTAAAGCAAAAGTAGATAATCTTGTAGCTTTAAACATATTATCAAGAATAATTGCTGGCCAATCTATGCTAACACCATTGAAAAAGCCATAGATCAATAAAATATCTTCTTTGGTTAGTTGAGCATGATTTGTGCCCCTAGCAGCAAGAATCCAAACAATAACATAATGAAGCATTCTTTTATTTAATTTAACATTACCAACTTTATATAGACTCTCTACTTGGAGGTTGGGATCTTTGCAGAATTTTCGGAATTCAGCAAGTTTCTTGAAACCTTCAAAACCATAGGTGATGTTGATGCCTCCTTCTGTTGATAATCCAGCTACTGTTTGTCATATGTCTTCATCAAGGTGAATACGTACTCCTTTTACCTTGGTGCTTGGACTACCTGTACGAGAGGTTAGATTAAGGTAGAAGACTCTTACCAAGTCAGGATAGTAAGGACCTTCCATCTCTACAAAAGTCTTTAATCCACTTGACACTAACATTTCCTAAAATGTAAAACCGTGAGATCTGAAAAAGTCACAAGATAGAAATTTAGGAGTTAGAATTTTCCTATATTTCCAGTGATTAATGTATGCCCTTTGCAGATCTTCGTGTGAAATCTATCCAGCAAGATTGGGTTGCCTTTCTTCATGTTCTTGTTGTTGGGAGGACATAGGTACCTTGCCTCTTCTTCTTGAGGGCATCTTTCTCCTTCTTTGATCAACCATTAGATGAAGGAAAGAAAGTAGAGGCACAAACAAGTCTAACAACACAAATATAGCAAAGAATTCGCGCACACAATGTGAATTAGAAGCAGAAAAACAACAAGAGTGAGAGAAGCTGAAAGTAGCACTTTGATTCTCAATCTTGGTATTTATAGACATGAAATCTGACTTCAATCCACTGAATTAATGCCAATATAGCAGTTAGGGAAGGAATATAGCCGTTGTAGGATGAAAAACACGTGATTCAAAGCTCCAACGTTCAAAAACAGTGTGCAGAAAAGACAGAACATCGCATTTAATCGATTATGGGATAAACGTAATCGATTATTTGCGTGTAAAATTTTCCAGAAAACAAAAACCCAGAAAAATATTCGATTATCTGTTTTACATAATCAATTAAATCACTCCTCAGCGCTTTTAATCGATTATGATACGAGCTAATCGATTATGAACGAAATTTTTTTCACAAACAGTGCTTTTAATCGATTACAATAGGAAAACTAATCAATGATCTATGTGATTAAAACAAGTTTTCATAAAAACACATGATTAACATAAAAAATTATCAATAAACACAAATTAATCAAAGGATTTATCATCAACAATACCTAGATCTCTTCTAAGCTCATAAAATCTATCTCTAGGCAAGGGTTTTGTAAAGATATCCGCTAGTTGATGTTTTGTGTCTATATATTCTATTATGCAATCTCCTTTAGCTATATGATCTCTAATAAAATGATGTCTAATTTCTATATGCTTGGTCTTAGAATGCATGATAGGATTTCTAGTCAAATTAATGGCACTAGTGTTATCACACTTAAGAGGGATATGATCTAGAAAGATATCAAAGTCTTCTAATTGTTGTTTCATCCATAGGATTTGAGCACAACAACTGCCTGTTGCTATACACTCAGCCTCTGTGGTTGAAAGAGCAACACTAGCTTGTTTCTTAGAATGCCATGAAACTAAAGAACATCCTAACAGATGACATGTTCCACTAGCACTTTTCCTGTCAACTGTACATCCACCATAATATGAGTCAGAAAAACCTATAATACTAGGAGAGGCTCCTGAAGGGTACCATAAACCAAAGGTTTTTGTTCCTCTAAGGTACTTAAGGATTCTTTTGACTGCCTTTAGGTGAGATTCTCTAGGGTTGGCTTGAAACCTAGCACAAACACACACACTTTGCATAATATCAGGTCTACTAGCAGTAAGATAAAGCAAGGATCCAATCATACCTCTATACTTTGTTTGATCTACTGTCTTACCATTAAAATCTTGATCTAGATAACAAGATGTAGCCATGGGAGTTACAGCTTCCTTGGAATTTTCCATCTCAAATTTCTTTAAGATCTCATAGCAATATTTTGTCTGACATATAAATATGCCTTTCCTCATTTGTTTGATTTGAAAACCAAGAAAGAAATTTAATTCTCCCATCATGGACATTTCAAATTCTCCCTGCATATTACTTGCAAACTCTTGGCAAAGATCATCATTAGTTGATCCGAATATGATATCATCAACATAAACTTGAACAATTAGAATATGTTTCTTTGATTTCTTAATGAAAAGAGTGGAATCAACTTTACCTCTTCTAAAATTATTATCAAGTAAGAAATTACTTAACCTTTCATACCAAGATCTTGGAGCTTGTTTTAGTCCATATAAGGCTTTCTTCAACTTGTAGACATGATTTGGATTTTTGAAATCTTCAAAACCTAGAGGTTGTTCCACATAGACTTCTTCCTTGATGTATCCATTTAGGAAAGCACTTTTTACATCCATTTGAAACAATTTGAATCCCATAATGGAAGCATATGCTAGAACCAAACCAATAGCCTCTAGTCTTGCTACGGGTGCATAAGTTTCATCATAGTCTATTCCTTCTTCTTGTCTATAACCTTTTGCAACCAGCCTAGCTTTGTTCTTGGTGATATTCCCTTCTTCATGAAGCTTATTTCTAAAAACCCATCTGGTGCCAATAACCTTCATATTGTTAGTTTTAGGAATTAAATCTCATACCTAATTTCTTTCAAATTGATTAAGCTCTTCTTGCATTGCTATACACCAATGATCATCCAGTAAAGCTTCTTCCACTGTCTTTGGTTCAATTTGTGAAGCAAAAGCAACATTCATGCAGAAATTATTCATGTTCCTCCTTGTTCTTACACCTGTTGAGATATCTCCAATGACATTGTGTTGATGATTTTGATTTGATGATGTTTGATGATGTTTGATGATGTTGCTGGAACTTTGATGATTAATTGATGATTATGCAGCTTTGTATAGATGTTAGATTATCTGTTATTAGTCAGCTAATTCTGATATAATAGTCTGCTGTTTTTATTAATTGTCAATTAGTCAACTAATTCTACTATATTAGTCAACTATTTTCATTAATATGTCAGGAATGTGGTTTTAACGAAAATAGCTATCTGTTTCACTGTTTAGTCGACTATTTTGTTCCAGGCTCCCAGTTTGCAGAAAACAGAATAGTGCCTGTTGAAGCACTTCTCTTTCTCTATAAATTGAAGCCTCGTGGGAGATTCAAATAACTGGAAAAAGAATAGCAAAAACAACTGAGAGAGAATATTGAAAGAATAGCCAAAGAACAGAGAAGAGAGGATCAAGAAAAGCTTGCTCACACATCTTTAAAAGTTTCAGTTTTAGGAAGGATCAAGAAGATAGTCTTGATCAACATTTTTCTGTATTGTTTTTGTTCTCTGTGTTGAGATTACTTTGTGGGGTTACGAAACCTATTTCTTGTGATTGGGGTGATCACTTCAAACTTGGTGTGAGTCTGGGATTAAGATCAGATTCTATAGGGTTTAGAATTTAATCTTTTTTGGTTTTTGTAGTCTTTAGAAGAGGGGTTCTTGCAAAAACTTGATAATTTTAGTGATTTGAGACCTGTTAGTGTTACAGATCGAAACTGGATGTAGCTCTTGAAAAAAAGTGAACCAGTATAAATTCTTGTGCTTTCTTTCTCATCTTTCATCATCTTTAATATCTGTCTGATAGAAATAATCGACTATTTCTCAGAAAACAGTCAACTATTTTGATCTGAACTGCATCAGAAAATTCTGAAACTTAACAGTTTTGAAATAAATTCATATATCAATTCTTCCCCCCCTTCTTGATATATTTCTGCGCCTAACAATTGGTATCAAGAGCAGGTACTTGAAAGATATTCAAGAAAGATCCAAGATGGCTGATAAGCTACCCTTTGCTGAAGGAGCATCTACCAACAGACCACCACTCTTTGTTGGAGCGAACTACCCCTTCTGGAAAGCAAGGATGAAGATTTTCTTTGAATCTGTAGATAGAGGCGTTTGGGATGTAGTGATCAATGGTCCATACATTCCAACATTGAAGGATGAAGATGGAACAATAATTGAGAAACCGTGGGAGACATGGACTGATGCAGAAAACAGAAAAGCTTAATTTGATAGTAAGGCCAAAAACATTCTAACCTCTGCTTTAAATCTTGATGAGTTTTTCAGGATTTCTCAATGTACAACTGCAAAAGAAATGTGGGATATTCTACAAGTCACCCATGAAGGTACATCAGAAGTTAAGAGAGCAATAAATCACACTCTCATTCAAGAATATGAATTGTTTAGGATGCAACCTGGAGAGAGCATCCAAGACGTGTAGAAACGCTTTACTCATATTGTGAACCATCTGCTGAGTCTGGGAAAGAAATTTGATGATGAAGAACTCAACATTAAGGTTCTAAAGTGCCTAAACAGAAGCTGGCAACCAAAGGTCACTGCTATCATTGAAACAAAGGACTTATCTATTATGAATACAGCTATATTATTTAGGAAATTGAGGGAACATGAACTGGAATTGAGTAGACTTGATCAGCTGGAAAATTCTAACAAGAAGAACAAGAGCCTTGCCTTGAAAGCCAAAGAATGTTTGAAGAGTGATGAAGAGGAAAACAAAAATGATAGTGCAGAATTTTCCATGCTTGTAAAGAAGTTTGGAAAGTTTCTAAAGAGGAAGAACAACTCAAGAGACAGATTTCAAGAACAACAGAAAAGGTACACAAGAAAATCTGATTTCAATTCCTCTAATTTCTCTTGTTTTAACTGTGGGCAGCTAGGACATGTCAAGATGGATTGTCCTCTCATGAATCAAAGAAAAGAAAGAAGCCTAGAAAGAAAAGAAAGAAAAGACAAAGAGAAACGAATTCCTCACTTCAAGAAAGGAAAGAAAGCATACATGGCTTCGGATGAAAGTGAATCTAGCAGGTTATCTACTTCAGATTTTGAATATAAAAATCAAGCAAATATATGCCTTGTTGAAAATGAAGAAACATCAAGCCAAGTGAGTATTTGTGAAACTGATCTTAGTGAGAATTATGACACCTTATTAGATGCATTCAAAGAACTGCATGACGAAGCAAGAAAACAGGATCATCAGATTAATCGACTAAAAGGACTAAATAGTTGGCTAGAAAACAAATTACTGGAACTAGAAAACCAGATTAGCAGACTAAAAGATGAAAACAGTCGACTAAAAAATAGAGTCCTGGAACTAGAAAACCAGATAGAATATGATAAGTCTGAATGTGATAAAATCAATTCTGCTAAGTGTAAAAACTGCGAAAATCTCCAAGATAAAGTTGCTTATTTGATAAAAACATTGGGAAAGTTTTAATTGGGACAAAATACACTTAATCAACTTCTAAACTCTCAAATTGGATACTCTAACAGAAATGGTCTTGGATATGGAAAGCCTGCAAAACATTATCCTGTTGCAAAGTATAAATCTTACACAAGTAACATATTTAAAAAGTGTTTTTATTGCTTGAAAACTGGGCATACATTTAGATATTGCTATATAAAAAATTTTGGCATTTCAAGAGGAGAATACTATTGGAAACCCAAATCATCTGCTATTCCTAACTCCAAAGGACCCAACCTGTTTTGGGGACCTATATATCTAAACTAAATTTGTTTTGCAGATCTGTCAAAGAGAGAAGAGAGCTTTATGGTATTTAGATAGTGGTTGCTCTAAACATATGACAGGTGACAAATCAAAGCTGATAAATTTAAAGGAATATGATGCTGGTTCTATTACATTTGGAGATGATAGAAAGGGTAAAATTAGAGGTTCTGGAGATGTTGGAAACTACTCTTCTTCACAGATAAAAGATGTTCTTTTTGTTGAAGGATTGAAACACAATCTAATGAGTATTCGTCAACTATGTGACAAAGGTATGAAGGTCACTTTTGATGCAGAATTTTGTGTTATATACAACTGTAAATCTGCAGATATTGTGCACATTGGAAGAAGAAGAAACAATGTATATATGCTAGACATTGAATCCTCAAATCTCAAGAATATATGCTTGTTGACCGAAGAAGATGAAGGTTGGCTTTGGCATAGAGGATGTGGACATGTTAACATGCAGTTATTAAATAAAATCAGTTGCAAAAGCCTAGTTAGAGGTCTTCCAAATGTCAAATTCGTGAAAGACAAAGTGTGTGCATATTGCCAAAAGGGAAAGCAATCAAGAAACTCATTTGAGTCAAAGAACATCATCTCAACAAGGAGACCGCTTGAGCTATTACATCTTGATCTCTTTGGTCCATCAAGAACTGTAAGTCTTGGTAACAATTCCTATGTTCTTGTCATTGTTGATGATTTTTCAAGATTCACTTGGACATTATTTCTATCTTCCAAAGATGAAACCTTCTATGCATTTAAGAAATTTGCAAAGATTATTTCAAATGAAAAAGATCTTAACATTGTTTCTTTGAGAAGTGATCATGGAACAGAATTTCAAAACATTCATTTTGAAAAGTTTTGCTCAAAACATGGCATATCTCACAATTTTTCTACTCCTAGAACTCCACAACAAAATGGAGTTGTTGAAAGAAAGAATAGAACACTTCAAGAATGTGCAAGAACCATGTTAAGTGAATCTAAGCTTCCTAAGTATTTTTGGGCGGATGCAATTTCCACAGCTTGCTATGTGCTTAATAGAGTATTGATAAGACCAATTCTTGATAAGACTCCTTATGAACTTTTAAGTGGAAGAACTCCTAGCTTTGCATACTTTAAAGTTTTTGGCTGCAGGTGTTTCATATTAAACAATGGAAAAACATCTTTAGGCAAATTTGATGAAAAAGCTGATGATGGTATATTCTTAGGTTATTCTATGCATAGCAAAGCCTATCGTGTTTTTAACAAAAGGAATTTGACTGTAGAAGAATCAATTCATGTTGTATTTGATGAGTTCTTATGTCAAAAAGAGAGAAAAGGTAATTCCCTTGCAGGTTTAGATTATGAAAAGTCTGAAAAATCAGAAAAGAATGAAGATTATGCAGAAAAATCTGCTGATGTTGACAGACGAACTGAAACAGTCGACTATTGTTGGACTTGAAGACTTGGTTTCAAGTGGATTTGATGTCTCCAACCACCTTTGATGATGAAGATGATGGTGCTTGAAGAATGAAGTTTGTGTCTTAGGATTAGAGAGTCTTAGGTTGTGTGGTAAGATGCATTTCAATTAATCTTGGACTTAATCTTGGGGTTTAAAATGATTTTAAATGTTTTAAAAGGTTTTAAATTGTTTTCAAAGGTTTAACTTTTTTTTAACTGATTAAAAATCCGATTTCAACCAGTTAAAATGTTCTTCATTTTTCAAGCTTTGTATTTGGGAAATTTTAGCTGACTGTTTTCGAAATTTAAACCAGTTAAAATTCTGGTATCTTTGTTCAGGAATTCCAGTTCTCTGGAATAGCTAGTTAAAACGGGTTTTCAACTGACTGATTTCGAGTTTCAGAAAAAGGGTGCTCTCTGGAAAATTGGTTTTAATGAAAACAACCGCTTAAAATGTGATTTCAAACGACTATTCTCGTCAGAATCAGTTTTAACAGCTTTGCTATAAATAACTCGAAATTCAAAGAACTGGGTGACGAATCATTTTTAGAAGAACCCACTGAGCAAGAACGTTTCCCTAACACTCTAAATCAATTTTCGAATCTCTCCAAGAAGTCCAAGATCCAATTGATTGCGAATTGAATCAAGATTTGCATGCTCTGTTTTTGCGTTCAGTTCTTGCTCTGTTTTTCGTTTCTGCACTCAATTTCCAGGTGAATTCAATCCAATTCTTTGTGTGTGAGTTAGCTGCGTGTTCGTCTCTTAATCAGGGTGATTAAGGGTTCTTGTAATAGGTTTTTACAAGTGTCTAGAGGTCTTGTAGGGTTCAAGACTAGGTGCAGCTTTCTGGCTTTCGTTTTTCATGTAGTGTTCATGTAAAAACTGATTTTTAGTGAATTGATTGGATTTGTGTGTTTAGGAAACTGGATAGCCTTTGTTGAAAGGTGAACCAATATAAATCTGCCGTGTTGTTCTTCTTCCCTTGATCTTTTACATTCGGCAATTGAATTGGATATATGATCAATTGATTAACAGCATTTCAAGAACCTATTAAAACTGGTTTTAATCCTCATTCCGCATCTGGTTTTTCATATTTGGGTTTTGAATTTTGAAAATCTTTGAGAGTTTAATTCACCCCCCCTCTTAAACTCAGCCATTTATTCCAACAATTGGTATCAGAGCTGGTTCTTGAAAAATATTCAAGTTTTCTGAAAAATTTCAAACATGGCTGAAGGAAAATTGCCTTTTGCAGAGGGTGCTTCTATAAACAGGCCACCAATGTTTTCTGGGGTAAACTATCCATTTTGGAAAGTTAGAATGAAAATTTTCATTGAATCAATTGATATAGGGATTTGGAATGCTATAGTCAATGGACCGTATATCCCTAAAGAAGAAAAACCATGGGAAAATTTAAATGCTGATGAACAAAAGAAAGTGCAATATGATTGTAAAGCAAAGAACATCATAACTTCTGCACTTAATCTTGATGAATTTTTTCGTGTTTCACAGTGTTCCAATGCTAAAGAAATGTGGGAAGTGTTGGAGGTTACTCATGAAGGAACAACTAATGTTAAAAGAGCTAGAAAGCATACTTTAATCCAAGAGTATGAGATGTTTAGAATGCTTCCAGGAGAAACTGTTTCAGATGTGCAAAAGAGGTTTACACACATTATAAACCATCTGATAGGCCTTGGAAAAGTGTTTGAGAAAAAGGAGCTGAACATCAAAGTGCTGAAATGTTTGGATAGAAGTTGGCAACCCAAAGTAACAACAATTTCTGAATCCAAGGACTTGTCAACAATGAGTGTTGCTGCACTTTTTGGAAAGCTAAGGGAACATGAGCTTAAGTTGGATAGACTTGCTGAACAAGAAGATAATGACAAGAAAAAGAAAGGGCTGGCCTTGAAGACTTTGGTTCACAAGGAGGAGAATAGTGAGGATGAAGGACATGGAGGAAGTGATGCAGAAAATCTGAACCTCTTAGTTAGAAAGTTCAACAAGTTCTTGAAATACAAGAACAAAGATTACAAGAACAAGAGGTATAATAAAAAATTTGATTTAGCTTCTTCTAACTTTACTTGTTTTGGTTGTGGAAAACAGGGACATATTAAGGCTGAATGTCCATACTCACAAAACAAAGAGAGGAATGGAGAAAAGAAGCATGAAAAATCATTCAAAACCAAGAAGGCTTACATAGCATGGGATGAGAATGATATCTCCTCTAGTGATTCTTCAAGTGATGATGAAAGGGCCAATCTTTTCCTTATGGCTGATTGTGATACAGCAAGTAGTGTAAGTTCCTCAACTACTCAAAATGGTCTTCCTTATGATCAGCTGCTGCAAAATTTTCTGGAATTGCATGAAGAGGCCAATAATGTTGCTTGTTCAAATAATAGGCTTAAAGGAATGAACAATTGGCTAGAGAACAAGGTGAAAGAGCTAGAAAAAGAGCTGGAAAATTCAAAAACTGATTTTGAAAATATGGAAATGATTTACAAAGCCTCAAATTGCAATGATGAACATGCTGAAAAAATCTGCACAAACTGCAGAATTTTAGAAAATCAAATTGAGTATGTGAATAAATCTCTAGCTAGATTCACCATGGGAAGAGCCAATTTGGATACTCTTTTAGGCTTTCAAAATTGTGTAACAAATAGAGCTGGACTTGGATTTAAAAATGGTTTTCAAAAGAAACAAAAGACTTATAGAAATTTCTTTTCATATAGAAAACCGTCCAGCACTTCATCTATTACATGCTTTTATTGTATTAACAAGGGACATACTTCAAAATCGTGCAAAATCAAAAAATTTGGTGTTCCTAGTGGTCAATATATTTGGAAGCCAAAATGTGGTAGAAAGGTAATTAACTTTGTTGGACCCAAATTGATGTGGGTACCAAATTCTCTCCATTGATTGTGTTTTGCAGGTGTTCTTGAAGGCCAAGGAATCATTGTGGTATCTAGACAGTGGTTGTTCAAGGCACATGTGTGGTGACAAAAGGAAGTTTGTCAAACTCACCTTGAAAAATGGAGGTTTTGTCACATATGGAGATAATAACAAAGGGAAAATCCTTGGAAGTGGTGATGTTGGTAACATTTCTTCAATCCTCATTAAAAATGTGTTATATGTTGAAGGTTTGAAGCATAATCTACTTAGTATTAGCCAGTTATGTGATAAAGGATTTAGAATCACTTTTGAAACAAATCATTGCAAGATCATTGAGAAAAATTCTGATAAAATTTGCATGTTAGGCAAGAGAATTGAGAACATTTATATGCTTGATCTAGATCATATGTGTGCAACTAATTTTACATGTCTCATGTCTAAGGAAGATAGTTCATGGCTTTGGCATAGGAGAGCTGCACATATTAACATGAATCATTTGGAAAAATTGGTTTCAAAAGAACTTGTTTTAGGGATACCAAAACTGAAATTTGAGAAAGGTAAAATCTGTCATGCATGTCAAAAGGGTAAACAAACCAAAGTTTCTTTTAATCTGAAAAATTATGTGTCTACAACAAAACCTTTGGAATTGCTGCATTTGGATTTGTTTGGTCCATCTAGAACAATGAGTATTGGTGGAAACTATTATGCTTTGGTTATTGTTGATGACTATTCTAGGTTTACTTGGACTTTATTTCTGAAAAATAAAAATGATGCATTTCATGCTTTTAAGAAACTTGCCAAGGTTTTACAAAATGAAAACAGCTGCAACATAAGTGCTCTTAGAAGTGATCATGGAGGGGAATTTGAAAATGAAAAGTTCAATCATTTTTGTGAAAAATATGGGATTAAACATAACTTTTCAGCACCTAGGACTCCTCAACAAAATGGTGTTGTTGAGAGGAAAAATAGATCACTTGAGGAACTAGCAAGGACAATGCTTAATGAATCAAACATCCCTAAATATTTTTGGGCGAATGCAGTAAATACTGCATGTTACATAATAAATAGGGTTTTGATAAGACCTATTTTGAAGAAAACCCCTTATGAATTGTACAAAGGAGAAAACCCAACATAGCACATCTTAGAGTGTTTGGTCTGCAAGTGTTTTGTTTTAAATAATGGCAAAGAAAAACTTGGCAAATTTGATGCTAAAGTCGATGATGCATTGTTTTTAGGCTATTCTTTACATAGCAAAGCATATAGGATCTTCAACAAGAGATTAGCTATCATTGAGGAATCAATACATGTTGTTTTTGATGAGACTAATGTACAAAATGAAGGTGCGAGTGAGTGGTGCAGGTGCGGTGAAGAGAACTTAATTGAAGGTGTATCAACTGGACATGTAGAAGCCGATAAAGCTCGCTGCAGGTGGAATTTTAGTCGGTGAAAATCGGAAAGAATCGATCGAAATCCTGGTACCAGAATTAAAGTCTGCAGAAAATGATCTACCTAAAGAATGGAGGGTGCCTCGCAATCTGTCCATTGAAAATGTGATAGGAGATGTTCAGAAAGGTGTTTCTACTAGAAGGTCTATGCATGATACATGTTTAACTGCTGCATTTGTTTCCCAAGTTGAGCCTAAATGTGTTGATGATGCATTATTAGATGAAAACTGGATTTTGGCAATGCAAGATGAACTGAACCAATTTAAAAGGAATGAGGTTTGGGAACTAGTCCCTTGCACACCTAATATGAATATAATTGGCACAAAGTGGGTGTTTAAAAATAAAATGAATGATCAAGGAGTAATAACTAGAAACAAGGCTAGGCTTGTAGCTAAAGGGTATAACCAAGGGGAAGGAATAAATTATGAGGAAACATATGCTCCTGGTTCTAGGTTAGAAGCTGTTAGGTTATTACTTGCTTTCTCATGCATGATTGGATTCAAACTTCATCAAATGGATGTGAAAAGTGCATTTTTGAATGGATATATAAATGAAGAAATTTATGTTTCACAACCATCTGGATTTGTTGATCACAAATTTCCTAACCATGTATATAAGCTCAAGAAGGCTCTTTATGGACTCAAGCAAGCTCCAAGACAATGGTATGAAAGGTTAAGTAACTTTCTTATCTCTCAAAACTTTGAAAGGGGCCAAGTTGATAAAACTTTGTTCATTAGAAAGTCTTTGGACAACATTATACTGGTACAAGTTTATGTGGATGATATAATCTTTGGATCCACTAATGAGAAGCTTTGTGAAGAATTTGTTGCAGCTATGCAGGGGGAGTTTGAGATGTCAATGATGGGTGATCTAAACTTCTTCTTAGGCTTACAAGTCAAGCAATTAGATCATGGAACATTCCTCAATAAGTCAAAATATTGCAAAGAGCTGTTGAAGAAATATGAGATGGACAGCTGCAAAGAATCAAGCACACCCATGGCTACCAACAGCTATCTTGATGCGGATGAAAGTGGTAAACCTTTTGATTCCACTAAGTATAGAGGTTTGATAGGTTCACTTTTATATCTAACTGCTAGTAGGCCAGACATAATGTTTAGTGTATGCATGTGTGCTAGGTTTCAATCTAATCCTAAAGAATCACATTTTGCAATTGCCAAAAGAATCTTGAAATATCTAAAAGGAACTATTAATGTTGGTTTGTGGTATCCTAAAGGTGCTTCTTTTAATCTAGTGGGCTATTCGGATGCAGACTTTGCTGGATGTAAACTTGATAGAAAAAGCACTAGTGGAACTTGTCATCTACTAGGAAGTAGTCTAGTATCATGGCATAACAAAAACAAGCTAGTGTGGCTTTGTCTATCATTGAAGCTGAGTATGTTGCAGCTGGGAGTCTGTTGTGCTCAAACTCTTTGGTTAAAACAACAGCTTTTTGATTATGGTTTGAAACTAGATCACATTCCTATTAGGTGTGACAATACAAGTGCTATCAACTTAACAAAAATCCTATTTTGCACTCTAGAACAAAACATATAGAAATAAGGCACCATTTCATTAGGGATCATGTTCAAAAAGGGGATTGTATAATTGAATTTGTTGATTCTAATAACCAACTTGCTGATATATTTACCAAACCACTCCCAAAAGATAGGTTTTTCCAATTAAGAAATGAGTTGGGTGTTCTTGATGTTTCAAATGTGATGTAATTCGTGTATGTGATTCATTTCTGCTGTTAGTCATGCTGTTTTGTGTGTTTGAATGTTTAAATCTGCATATTTCTTGATTAAGTGCAGTTAGATTTGCATATTGTATGTTATAAGTGAAATCTGCAATGATATTCAGAATTTTAGTTAGTTGTTTCGGGCTTTTAATCAGTTGTTTTGCCTAATTTGGGGCTGCAGTGGAAGTGCAGTGATATCTGTTTCTGTTTTAGCCAGTTAAATTGTCGAATTAGTCAATTAAATGCATTAAATCTGTATCAGGATATCTATTTTAATCAGCTGTTTCTCATAAATCAACTGACTGAAATTGCCTGACACCATGTAAAGTTTAAAATTTGAACGAATTTGCTGTTAAACTGCATTGATTCACATTCAATTGGTGCATTTAAGTTGATTAATTGAGAATTGTGCATCTGAACATGATAAATAAAGTTGGTTAAAAGAATCTTGACTGCTGTTTTGTCTTGTAGTGCTTTTGCTTTGCTTTTAGCTGGTTTCTCTCTCCAAATTCGAATTTCATTCAACCAACTGAATGCCCTGGTCAAGTCCTGTGCATACTGCATTTCTCTGTCCCATATATTCCAACTGAATGCATGTGATTGCTTGTTTGACTGAATAATGAATTAAGTTGTTTAAAATCTGAAAATCTGAACTGATAAATACATGTGTTGTGTATAGCTTCACTGTTATTCACCCTGCCTGTGCAAAATTCTGCATAAATACATTGCCTATACTCTATTTCTCTACACTTTCTCTTTTCTGCAATGGCTTCTTCAAGCAACCCAAGGAAGAAATCCAAAACTACTGGGAAATCTAAAGATAAGGAACCTGAAATTCCAGCAACTCATTCTTATAGACATGGGTCTATTGAAGCATGGTTCGATGGTGATGAAGAAAGGATTGAGAAGTTTCAATCCCATATCAGTAGGAAGACTGTAAATCCACCAAAAATTTTGAGCTTTCAGTGGCTAGAGGATGATGATTAAGTTGGATCTATAGAGAAATTGCTGTTGTTGTTCTTTATTTCTTTTACTGCTGCTGTGCCCTACCGATTCCAGTGGAAAATCTCCGTTTGCTGGTTTATTGTTTGCTTCTCTGCTATTCTTGAGATGCGATTCTTGGTTTTTGGCTGGATCACTCATCGAAAAGCTGTGTTTGCTGGTTTTTTGGATTGCTGTTGCTGTTGCTGGTGCACTTGCTGTTATTGAAAATGCTGTTAATACTGCTGCTGTATTTGCTGTTGTTTTGGAGTAAAACTGTTGCTGTTGCTGCATAATTGAAGCATTTGCTGTTTCTGAAGTGCTGTTTCTGGTGCATTGATTCTGTTGCTGATATGTTAATTTGGCTGCTGCTACACAGATTTTGCTGTTGCTGCTGTTGCTGTTTGCATTCATGTTTTTGCATTTCATTGCTGTTTGGTTGTGTGCTGTATGTGCTTATTTGTTGCTTTTTTTTTATTGGGTATAATGCCCATGTATGTTGAACAATCTTATTTTACTGCATATGCTATGTTATTTTTCTGGTGCTATTTGATGATTCCAAAGGGGGAGAAATTGTTGAATGCATTTGAAGGCACATGAAGCGCAAGCAAGTGAAAGGGGGAGAATCTGGTGAAAGGGGGAGAATCTGAATCTGCAACGCTGCTGCTGTGAAAGCGCTTCTGCTATACTGCTGCTATTTTTAATGCTATATTGTTTTACCACACTGTTCTGCTATTTCTGCTGCTGTATTTTGTTTTGTGCAGGACTCTTACATTCTTCAAAGACAATGAATGCATCAAGTGGTTGTCATCATCAAATAGGGGGAGTTTGTTGGACTTGAAGACTTGGTTTCAAGTGGATTTGATGTCTCCAACCACCTTTGATGATGAAGATGATGGTGCTTAAAGAATGAAGTTTGTGTCTTAGGATTAGAGAGTCTTAGGTTGTGTGGTAAGATGCATTTCAATTAATCTTGGACTTAATCTTGGGGTTTAAAATGATTTTAAATGTTTTAAAAGGTTTTAAATTGTTTTCAAAGGTTTAACTTTTTTTTAACTGATTAAAAATCTGATCTCAACTAGTTAAACTGTTCTTCGTTTTTCAAGCTTTGTATTTGGGAAATTTTAGCTGACTGTTTTCGAAATTTAAACTAGTTAAAATTCTGGTATCTTTGTTCAGGAATTCCAGTTCTCTAGAATAGCTAGTTAAAACGGGTTTTCAACTGACTGATTTCGAGTTTCAGAAAAAGGGTGCTCTCTGGAAAATTGGTTTTAATGAAAACAACCGGTTAAAATGCGATTTCAACCGACTATTCTCGTCAGAATCAGTTTTAACAACTTTGCTATAAATAACTCGAAATTCAAAGAACTGGGTGACGAATCATTTTTAGAAGAACCCACTGAGCAAGAACGTTTCCCTAACACTCTAAATCAATTTTCGAATCTCTCCAAGAAGTCCAAGATCCAATTGATTGCGAATTGAATCAAGATTTGCATGCTCTGTTTTTGCGTTCAGTTCTTGCTCTGTTTTTCGTTTCTGCACTCAATTTCCAGGTGAATTCAATCCAATTCTATGTGTGTGAGTTAGCTGCGTGTTCGTCTCTTAATCAGGGTGATTAAGGGTTCTTGTAATAGGGTTTTACAAGTGTCTAGAGGTCTTGTAGGGTTCAAGACTAGGTGCAGCTTTCTGGTTTTCGTTTTTCATGTAGTGTTCATGTAAAAACTGATTTTTAGTGAATTGATTGGATTTGTGTGTTTAGGAAACTGGATGTAGCCTTTGTTGAAAGGTGAACCAGTATAAATCTGTTGTGTTGTTCTTCTTCCCTTGATCTTTTACATTCGGCAATTGAATTTTGAATTGTAATTGAATTGGATATATGATCAATTGATTAACAACATTTCAAGAACCTATTAAAACTGGTTTTAATCTTCATTCCGCAACTGGTTTTTCATATTTGGGTTTTGAATTTCGAAAATCTTTGAGATTTTAATTCACCCCCCTTCTTAAACTCAGCCATTTATTCCAACAACTATAACTCTGGAGCAGTTGACTATTCTGCAATAGACAATGTTTTGTCTAAATCCTGGAGAACTAAAAAAGGACTGCCACTGGATAACATCATTGGAAACGTTGAAAAGGGAGTTACAACTCGAAATTCTTTAAATGATTTCTGCAATCATATGGCTTTTGTGTCTCAAATTGAACCTAAGAACATAAATGATGCTTTGCTTGATAACAACTGGATTTCTACTATGCATGATGAACTAAATCAGTTTGTCAGAAATGATGTTTGGTTTCTTGTACCTAGAAATAACAACATGAATGTTATAGGAACTAAATGGGTTTTTAGGAACAAGTTTGATGAAAATGGAGTAATTACTAGGAACAAAGCTAGATTAGTTGCTAAAGGCTATAATCAAGAAGAAGGTATTGATTTTGATTAAACCTATGCACCTGTAGCTAGATTAGAAGCTATTGGATTGTTACTTGCTTTTGCTTGTCTTAAAGGTTTCAAACTTTTTCAAATGGATGTCAAGAGTGCTTTTTTAAATGGCTTCATTAATGAAGATGTGTATGTTGAACAACCACCTGGTTTTGTTGATTTTAAACTTCCTAATCATGTATACAAACTGAAAAAGGCTTTGTATGGTCTCAAACAAGCACCTAGACAATGGTATGAAAGACTTACAACTTTCCTCATATCACAAGGCTTTAAAAGAGGAGTTATTGACAAAACTCTTTTTACTAAGAAAGTTGATAATGAACTCATATTAGTGCAGATTTATGTTGATGATATCATTTTTGGTTCATCTAATGAATCTCTATGCCAAGAATTTGCAGATTCTATGAAAGGTGAATTTGAGATGTCCATGATGGGAGGGAGAGTTAAATTTCTTCTTAGGATTGCAGGTTAAATAGCTGCATAATGGAACATTCATCAATCAAACAAAATACTGCAATGAGCTGTTGAAGAAGTTTAGTATGGAAAGCTGCAAAGAAGCCTCTACTCCTATGTCTTCAAATTGCTATCTTGACTTGGATGAAAAAGGAAAATCAGGTTGATGCAACTATGTACAAAGGATTGATTGGTTCCTTGCTGTACATAACAGCTAGCAGACCTGATATAATGTTTGTTGTGTGCCTATGTGCAAGATTTCAAGGCAATCCAAAGGAATCACATCTCACTGCAGCAAAACAAATTCTCAAATACCTCAAAGGAACAATGAATGTTGGGCTATGGTATTCCACTGGTGATGAACTGAATTTAGTTGGATATACTGATTCTGATTTTGCAGGTTGCAAATTGGATAGAAAGAGCACAAGTGGAACATGCCATCTCTTTGGGAATTGCTTGATATCATGGACCAGCAAGAAACAAGCTTGTGTAGCATTATCTACAGCAGAAGCTGAATACATTGCTGCTGGAAGTTGCACTGCACAAATTCTCTGGTTAAAACAACAACTATGTGATTTTGATTTATATCTTTCTGATATTCCTATACTTTGTGATAATACCAGTGCAATTAATCTAACTAAAAATCTCATTCAGCATTCTAGAACTAAACATATTGAAATTAGACACCATTTTATAAGAGATCACATTGAAAAGAAAGATTGTAGGATTGATTTCATTTCAACTAATTCTTTGAAATAGTCAACTTATTTCACTTAACTGACAAAAATGCTATACTACTGCATAAAATAGTCTATTAATTTCTATGAAATAACTTACTTATTTCATTAAATGTGCCCATTGCTATTATTTCTGTCAGAATAGTCTACTAATTTCTTTGACTAGTTGACTAATTTCATTTATTGCAATTGAATTCAATTGGGTATTCAAGCAAATTTGTTTAAATCTTTCAATTCCAACTAAACCTAATCTGTCAAAGGCTAAATTCATACTTGGGTCCACTGTTATTCAAAGCTAAAACAGTAATAGATGCATGTGAGAATGCTTTACTGGTTTTGCAAAACTAAACTTTCATTTCTCAACATATTCCTTCTGCATTTTCTAACCATGAACATCTGTGATTGAGTGCATATCTGTTCAAAACATTCACAATTAATATTTGTTTGACAAAGCTTCTCCATCCCTCTATATAAATCTGATTCTTCTGCATATTACATACCATTTCTGTGCATCATACAATTACTGCAATTTCTCATCAAAATGTCTACTAATGAGTACTTCCTAGTTGAAAGTGATGATGATTCAGATGCACCTCTAGCTAATGCATTTCAAAGATTGAGAAGGTCATCCAGAATTCGAATGCCAACACATACATCACAAACTCTAGTTAGACAAACTCAGAACAGAAATAGAGGATCTGCATCGGGTTCTCCTGCACAGCACACTAGGAATCCTGAAGCTGCTGCTGGATCTTCCAACCCAGCTGTGGGAAAATTTCCTGAGATATAAGGTTCGTGTGAAGATCCCTCCTCCTGTGCTTGCTGAAGAAACTGATTCAGAAGAAGAAAATGATTCTGAACGTGAAGAAGACAATGAAATCATTGAGTCTTTGGAGCTAAAAATGCAGAGAAAGTTGGTTCTCATACAAAAATTCTGAAGTTCAACTGGTTGAACAACGAAAATCTGATTTTTGTTAAGAATGCCCTTCAAACTCAAGGGCTGAGGCAGTTTGTGGAGATGGAAGGTAACTTTTACAGTGATTTAATTAAGCTTTTCTATGCTAACTTGAAAGCAGAGAACAATATGCTGGTCTCTTAAGTCAATCATAAAAAAACACTTAAAATGAATGAAAGTAAATAATGTATTCCTTTTATTAGTTAAAATTAAAAGAAGTTCTATAAATCATTATTTCATTATTAATATATATTATTATGAAAATTAAAAATATATATTATCTCACAATTAAAATTTACTTCTCAGTTATTGATGTGAAAATTATTTGATTATGAACATATATTATTATAAGATGAAAAAAATTAATTTAAAAAATCCAAAGAATTATTAGTCTTCAAAAAATTATTTTTCTAATTTGTTATTATTTTAAAAATTACACAATAATATTTACTATCAAATAATTTTGTTATATTTTTATATTAATTTTTCTGGTATATATATATATGTGTGTGTGTGTGTTGAAACAAGAGGCTCTAGAAAGGGAGTTGAATAGATCCTTAGATTCTTTTGCAAGAACACACTACACCGTCTACCGGATCATATGATAGACTAGACTGTCTCCCAATGAAAAAGTCAACACGAGATCTTTATACTAGTTCACCAAAAGCTCACGGGCTATGTCTAGTTCTCTCTTAAGAATTCTTCTTCAGAGGTTTCACTAATTAAACAAATGATTACAAGAAGTACTTAAACCACTCCTGGTTACAACGAATGAACAAACCACTCCTGGTTATACCAGTTTTAATCTCTCCCTAAGATTAAGACCTTAGCAGAAAAGAAAAGGAATGTCTCTTATAATAGACTAGAGTACAATTTAGCTCATTGGGTATCACTCATAGATATTACAGAAATTTTGGCTCATATCCACTTATAAGTACTAGAAGCTTTGCTGACAGACTTTGTTAATTCGAATGCTTTGATCGCCCTTGTTTTCTTCACCTTTCAATCTTCAAGTCTCCTTATAGCTTTCACAATTTCGAACGTTGCTTAAAGCTTTAATTTGCATTTCAATTCGTCCTTGATCTTTACTTTACAATGTCTTAGACGATATTTGATAAATTCTTGTTGCGTAACGAGATCTTTGTTCTTAGTGTCATTGGACACTTGATTAGGAAAGACTTTATGATTTCGAAACATGTTAGCCAATTCCTGAAAGGAAACAATTCAAATAAATACAAATAATATTGTCTATTTCCTTATTCGTTCGTTCTTTGTTTTGAACTTTGCTCATTAATTCCAAATACTTTCTTAATTCGTAATTGATTTAAATATGATTTTGTTTCAATGAACTCGTTATCAATTTTAAATATGAAATCCAAGTATGATTTGACTTGCTTATTTCAAATTAAATAAAGTTTACATTGGTAAACCATCTAATAGTCTTAAATGAGACCTACTAGGTGCCTTATACTGGTCAACTGCACAAAGAAACTTCTTAGATGATAATAGAATAGAAAATACATTCTTTTTGTTATCATCAAAACATCTGATACTAAAGAGTCTGGGATGCTAGACTATCTAATACGTCACAACACTATTAGATGATTTAGAGATGCTAGACTATCTAGGGGTACTCCAACAATATATACGTATATGTTATCTATGTTGGAATAAATGGCTGAGTTTAAGAGGGGGGGTGAATTAAACTCTCAAAGATTTTCAAAACCCAATGCCCCAATATGAAAAACCAGTTGCGGAATGAAGATTAAAACCAGTTTTAATAGATTCTTGAAATGCTTTTAATCAATTGATCATATATCCAATTCAATTACAATTTAAAATTCAATAGCCGAATGTAAAAGATTAAGGGAAGAAGAACAACACAACAAATTTATACCGGTTCACCTTTCAACAAAGGCTACATCCAGTTTCCTAAACACACAAATTCAATCAATTCACTAAAAACCAGTTTTTACATGAACACTACATGCAAAACGAAAACCAGAAAGCTGCACCTAGTCTTGAACCCTACAAGACCTCTAAACACCTGTAAAACCCTATTACAAGAGCCCTTAATCACCCTGATTAAGAGACGAACACGCAGCTAACTCACACACAAAGAATTGGATTGAATTCACCTAGAAATTGAGTGCAGAAATGAAAACAGAGCAAGAGCTTGAAAAAAAAACAGAGCATGCAAATCTTGATTCAATTCGCAATCAATTGGATCTTGGACTTCTTGGAGTGATTTGCAAATTGATTTAGAGTGTAAGAGAAACGTTCTTGCTCAGTGGGTTCTTCTAAAAATGATTCGTCACTTAGTTCTTTGAATTTCAAGTTATATATAGAAAGCTGTTAAAAGCGATTCGACGAGAATAGTCGGTTGAAATCGCATTTTAACAGGTTGTTTTCATTAAAACCAATTTTCCGGTGAGTACCCTTTTCTGAAACTTGAAATCGGTCGGTTGAAAACCCGTTTTAACTAGCTATTCAGAAAGCTGGAATTCTGAACAAAGCTACCGGGATTTTAAGCTGGTTTAAATTTCAAGCAGATCGGCTAAAATTTCCCAAATACAAAGCTTTGAAAAACGAAGAACAGTTTAACTAGTTGAAATCAGATTTTTAACTAGTTAAAAATTAGTTAAACCTTTGAAATCATTTTAAACCTTTTTAAAACATTTCAAATCATTTTAAACCCCAAGATTAAGTCCAAGATTAATTGAAATGCATCTTACCACACAACCTAAGACTCTCTAATCCTAAGACACAATCTCCATTCTTCAAGCACCATCATCTTCATCATCAAAGATGGTTGGAGACATCAAATCCACTTGAAACCAAGTCTTCAAGTCCAACAATCTATATATATATATATAAAAAAAATTATGTATAATATGAACTCTTTTCATATTCACTTTTCATATTTCTATTTATTTTTAATTATTTTAAACTTATATATAACTCCTATAATAGAAGATAAATATAAATTATACAATACAAATCCTAACTATTATTTATGTATTATTTATATTTTATATTTTGAATATAAAGATAATATTTTTATTACACAAAAAAATGTAAATATCTACTTTGTATACTTGAAGAAATAGCTTCGTGTTCCAAACAAAAATTATTATAATAAATATTTTTTATTTTTAAAGTATGTGTATAAAAATTATAAAATTAAAAGAAGTAAAATATATAAAATATAATAAGATTAAGAAAAATGGTGCATTAATGTGTCATTATCCTGTATATCAATAATGAAATAATTTTTTAAATCAAGAACTATAAATTTTAGTTGTGAATGATTAATTTTTAATTCTTATAACTAAAAAATTGTAATTATGAGTTAATATTTTTCAATTTCAATTAAAAAAATATTAATATTTAAGAAATTAAAATTATTGAAAGTGTAATAAAATAAGATTATATATAAATAAAATACTGATGTGTATATTTTAATTATTTATTAAAATTATATTGGTTGGACACATAAAAGTTATAAAAATATTACTTTAAATATGAGTAGGTAAAAGATAATGTTAGATGCGGAATTATATCAAGAACGGGGGGTTGAATTGATATAAAGCTTTATTGAAAACTTTTTCGTATCAGAAAATTTAATGGTGCAGTTTACTGAGAATTAGCCGACTGATTATTGCAAAATAGTAGGTTAGTTCTTAATGCAGAATATAACAGATGATGAAGGATAAGAAAAGATAACACCAAGAATTATACTGGTTCGTTCTTTGTGCAAGAACTACATCCAGTTGGTGATCTGCAACTCCACAGATCCTAATCACTATCAGAAATGTATTCTTTACAACAAATCTTTCTTAAACACTACAAGAAACTCAAAGAACCTATTCTAAACACTATAGAACTGTTCTAAACCCACTGACTCACTCTGAGTCACTGTGATCACCCCAATCACAGACAACAGGGTTCTAAAACCCTCTTACAAAATCTCTACCCTGAGATTAAAGAATACAAGATACAGTGAAAGAAAATATTCTTCTTGAAATGCAAATACAGTAAACGAAATTTCTGTAGATTCCTTTGCTCTAAACGTTTGCAGCTCTTGAGTGTATTCTCTTGAATCTTTTCACACCTTGGTTCATCCTTGAGAGTTGTATTTATAGACAAAGATCAGAGTTATGGGTCGTGCTCTTTTGAGAGATACAAATGCACGTTCTGCTGTTTTCTGCATAAGAGGGGCCTGGAACAAAATAGTCGACTAAAGACGCAAACCAGTTAGCTATTTTCATTAAACATGTATTCCTGGTACATTAATGAAAATAGTCGACTAAAGCAACAGGATTAGCAGACTAATTGACGAATAATAAAATCAACAGATTATCATATTTCAATTTAGCTAATCATATACAGATAATCTAACATCTCTAAAAATGTTAAATCAATTAAGAACCATTAATCACAAACTCATCATATTCTAAACACAATCATCAAAGCTTTTAAAACGTCATCAAATCTCAAATCATCAACAAACTCCCCCTATTTGATGATGTCAACCTGCAAAAGTTGTAAAAGCACAAAGAGAAGAGATGGTAGGTTATCTTCCCCTTTGACATTAGCAAATAGCAGATATATTCGAATGTTCTAAAGTGCAGATTTAAGCAGATTTAAGCAAAGTACAGTCCCAAATTGTTTTAACTGCTGAAATATAATACTGAAAATATTAAAAAAAGAATCATGCATCATCATCTTCATCCTCATCTTCCTCATCATCATCAGCATCATCTTCTTTCATGGCAGCAGAGTTGTGAGTATTGGAGCCATCATAGCTATCCACAGTAACTTGAAGTTCAGCCAGTTGATGTTGGATAAGATCTATCTCATAGTCTACGTTAGTGAACCTGGCCACCATTGTCTCATGTGTGTCACGCTGCATGGAAGTTAGAACATTAAGTCTAGAAATTAGCATACGCTCAAATTCAGACATGGGTACTCCCTGATATGTTGGAGGTGCTGAGTAAGGAACCATTTGATAGGTTGAGTAATCTTGCTGATTTCCAGATGAAGTGCCAGCATCAAAGGTTGATCTTAGTGAAGATGAGGAGGTTCAAGCTTCATAGGTCTAGTCATTGTTGATCTTTGTTAGACCCATCTTACAGAGGTAATAATTGTCAAACAAATGCTTGTGATTGACAATGCAGGTGGTTTCTCCTTCAGTGGGGAAATTGAAGTAATCCAGAAACTTGGAGATCAGGATTGCATACGGAAGCTTGTGATCACTGAGTCTCTTAGCCTTGAGCATGTGACCCTTGATCACATATATCCAATTGACCTTTATACGATTTTTCAAGCAGTGGATCAGAGCAAGATCTTCCTCCATCAGTTGTGCATGATTACTCCCCCTGGGGATGAGCTGCCAAGCAAGAAAGAAAGCCAAAAGCCTTTCATCACATTTCATCCTCCCAACATTATATTTGAGGATGACAGCTTCATCACAGTTGCACAGGCAAGCCTTGTATACAACCTCCTTGTTAAAATCTGGTACAGCTCCAGTGTTTCCGTTACTGATTTTTATACCCTCATTTTTCAGACCAGCAACCCTTCTCCACAATGTGTTGTCAATTCTGACTTCTCTGCCTCTTATTTGAGATACCAGAACATTGTTCTCCACCTTCATGTTAGCATAAAACAATTTAACAAGGTCTATATAGAAGTTACCTTCTAATTCTACAAACTGTTGTAGTCCCTGTGCTTGAAGGGAATTTCTCACAAAGGTCAAATTCTCATTATCCAGCCAGCTGAATTTCAGTATTTTCAGGGTAAGGATCTGCTTCCTCTGCATTCTAAGCTCCACAGCTTCAACAATCTCATTGTGTTCTTCATTTTCTGACTTAGTTTCTTCATTAGATTCATCTTCTGCAGGAGCCACGGGTTGAGGAAGTTTAACTCGAACCTTGTACCTCTTAGGAAACCTTTTTTCTAAAGGTCCAGCATTTGACTCTGGGATTTGAATTGGTTGTGCCTGTGACCCAGAAGTTGAGCTTCTGTTTCTGCTAGATCTGGCAGGTTGAGGTGCAGCAGCCTGTGAGGATGCTCGATTCCATGATGATCTCCTCAATCTTTGAAATGCCGTAGCTATTGGAGCATCTGAATCATCACTCTCAACTAGGCAATACTCATTGTTTGACATTTTAATCTGAGAACTTGAGATGATGCAGCAGTATGCAAAAATGCAGCAAATAGAGAAGAACAGTTGTAGTATGTGATATGCACAGATATTAAAACTATATAGAGAGATAAGTATGCATGGTCAAATGAATATTGATAAGCAAATATTTTGAACAGATCTTTACTCCATCACAGATGTTCAGTTTCAGAGAATGCAGAGAATATGTTGAGAAATGGAAACTCAGTTCTGCAAACCTAATAAAGTGACTTCACATGCACCTAAAATTGTTCATGCTTTGAATGATAGTGCACCCAATGGATGTATTGGTCAGATATGGTTTGAATTGATTTCATTAAAGCTGATTTCTTGAAGACCCAATTGAATTTAATTGCAGTTAAAGAAATTAGTCAACTAGTCAAAGCAATTAATAGGTTGTTCTGATAGAAACAAAAATCAGCAGGCACAATTAATGAAATATGTCTGTTATTTCATGAAAATAAGCAAACTATTTTATGTAACAGTAAAACATTATTGTCAGTTAAGTGAAATAAGTCGACTGTTACAAGAAATTAACACACTGAAATATGCAGCAGTAAAATATTATTATCAGTTAAATGAAATATGTTAGTTATTTCATAGAATTAACAAACTGTTTAACTCTGCAGAAGAAAATTTAAGAAAGATGATTGATGTTTAGGATTCCCAATTCATTTCTAAGTTTGAAAAACCTGTCACGACCAAGAGGTTTAGTGAAAATATCAGCTAATTGATCATTAGTGGATATGAATTCAATCCTACAATCTTTCTTTTCTATATGATCTCTTATAAAGTGGTGCCTTATTTCAATATGCTTAGTTCTAGAGTGCTGAATGGGATTCTTAGTTAGATTAATAGCACTGGTATTATCACACAAGATAGGAATATCAGAAAGATGCAAATTGAAATCACTTAGCTGTTGTTTTAACCATAGAATTTGTGTAGTACAGCTACCAGCAGCTATATATTCAGCTTCTGCTGTTGAAAGTGCAACACATGCTTGTTTCTTACTAGTCCATGAAATCAAGCAGTTTCCAAACAAGTGGCATGTTCCACTAGTGCTTTTCCTGTCTAATTTGTAACCTAGAAAATCAGAATCAGTATAGCCAACTAAATTTAATTCATTACCAGTGGAATACCACAGCCCAACATTCACAGTTCTTTTGAGATACTTCAGAATTCGTTTTGCAGCTGTGAGATGTGATTCCTTTGGATTAGCTTGAAATCTTGCACATAGACATACAACAAACATAATGTCAGGTCTGCTAGCAGTGATGTATAGCAAAGAACCAATCAAACCTCTATACATAGTTGCATCAATTGATTTTCCTGATTCATCCAAGTCAAGATAACAACTTGAGGACATTGGAGTAGATGCATCTTTGCAGCTTTCCATGTTGAACTTCTTCAATAGTTCATTGCAGTACTTTGATTGATTTATGAAAGTTCTATTTTGCATCTATGTAACCTGCAAACCTAGGAAGAAATTCAATTCTCCCATCATTGACATCTCAAATTCACCTTGCATGGATTCTGCAAACTCTTGACAAAGAGAGGAATTAGATGATCAAAAAATGATGTCATCAACATAAATTTGCACAAGTATGAGATCATTAACAACTTTCTTGGTGAAAAGAGTTTTATCCACAACTCCTCTTTTAAAACCTTGTGATATGAGGAAAGTTGTAAGTCTTTCATACCACTGCCTAGGTGCCTGTTTAAGACCATACAATGCCTTTTTAAGTTTGTAAAAATGATTAGGAAACTTAGAATCAACAAAGCGAGGTGGCTGTTCAACATACACATCCTCATTTATAAAGCCATTTAGAAAAGCACTTTTAACATCCATTTGATAGAGTTTGAAGCTTTTAAGACATGCAAATGCAAGCAACAACCTAATGGCTTCTAACCTAGCAACTGGTGCATAAGTTTCATCATAATCAATGCCTTCTTCCTGATTATATCCTTTGGCTACTAGTCTAGCTTTGTTTCTAGTTATAATACCATTTTCATCAAGTTTGTTTTCGAAAACCCACTTTGTTCCTATAACATTCATTTCATTATTCCTAGGTACTAGATGCCAAACATTATTTCTAACAAACTGATTCAACTCTTCATTCATAGCAGTTATCCAATTATGATCAAGCAATGCATCATGAATATTTTTTGGTTCTATTCGTGAAACAAATGCCATGTGATTACAGAATTCATGTAGAGAGTTTCGAGTTGTTACTCCCTTTTCAACATTCCCAATGATGTTATCCAAAGACAATCCTTTTTGAATCCTCCAGGATTTAGATGAGGCATTGTCTACTGCAGAGTAGTCGACTGATCCAGAGTTATAGTCGACTGGTTCATCCTGTCTATCAGCTTCAGTAGATTTTTCTGCAAAATCTTCATTCTTTTATGATTTCTGAGACTTTTCATCATCTGAACCTGCAAGGGAATTACCTTTTCTCTCTTTTTGGCATAAGTATTCATCAAATACAACATGAATAGATTCTTCCACAGTTAAGTTCTTTTTGTTGAAAACACGATAGGCTTTGCTATTCATGGAATAACCTAAGAAAATACCATCATCAGCTTTTTCATCAAACTTGCCTAATGATGCTTTTCCATTGTTTAGTATGAAGCACCTGCAACCAAAGACTTTGAAATATGCAATACTAGGAATTTTATCATTCAAAAGCTCATATGGATTTTTATCAAGTATTGGTCTAAGCAAAACTCTATTAAGTACATAACAAGCTGTAGAGACTGCATCTGCCCAAAAGTATTTTGGAAGCTTGGATTCACTCAACATTGTCCTTGCACATTCTTGAAGAGTCCTGTTCTTTCTTTCAACAACTCCATTTTGTTGTGGAGTTCTAGGTGATGAAAAGTTGTGAGATATGCCATATTTAGAACAAAACTTTTCAAAATGCATGTTTTGAAACTCAGTTCCATGATCACTTCTTAAGGAAACAATGTTAAGATCTTTTTCGTTTGAAATGATCTTAGCAAATTTTTTGAAAGCATGGAATGTCTCATCTTTTGAAGAAAGAAATAGTGTCCAAGTATACCTTGAGAAATCATCAACAATAACAAGAACATATGAGTTGTTTCCAATACTTACAGTTCTTGATGGACCAAACAAATCAAGATGCAAAAGCTCAAGTGGTCTCCTTGTTGAAATGATATTCTTTGACTTAAAAGAGTTTTTGGACTGCTTTCCTTTTTGGAAAAATGCACATACTTTTTCCTTCACGTATTTCACATTTGGAAGGCCTCTAACAAGACTTTTGCAGCTGATCTTGTTTAATAATTTCATGTTGATGTGACCACATCTTCTATGCCAAAGCCAACATTCATCTTCTTTGGTCAACAAGCAGATGTTCTTGAGATTTGAGGACTCAATGTCCAGCATGTATACATTGTTTATTCTTCTTCCAATGTGCACAATATCTGCAGTTTTACAGTTGTATATGACACAAAATTCTACATCAAAAGTCACTTTCATACCTTTGTCACAAAGCTGACTTATGCTTAGCAGATTATGTTTCAATCCTTCAACAAATAGTACATCCTTTATTTGTGAGGAAGAACAGTTTCCAATATCTCCAGATCCTTTGATTTTGCCCTTGCTATTGTCTCCAAATGTAATAGAACCAGCTTCATATGCTTTGAAGTTTATCAACTTTGATTTATCACATGTCATGTGTTTAGAGCAACCACTATCTAGATACCATGAAGTTTTCTTTGCTCTATGATAGATCTGCAAAATAAAGTTAATTTACAAATTTAGGTCCCCAAAACAGGTTGGGTCCTTTGAAGTTAGGAGCAGCATATGATTTGGGTTTCCAATAGAATTCACCTCTTGAAATCTCAAAATTCTTGACATAGCAAAATCTAGATATATGTCCATGTTTCAAACAATAAGAACATTTTTTAAATTTGTTACTAGGATAAGATTTGTACTTAGCAGCATGATAGTGTTTTGTAGACTTTCTATAACGAAGACCATTTCCATTTGAAAATCCAATTTGAGAATGTAGAAGTTGATTAAGTGTATTATGACCAATTTGAAACTTTGCCAAAGTTTTAATCAGATAACCAACTTTATTTTGAAGATTAATACAGTTTTCACACTTTGCAGAATTGATTTTATCATTCTCAGATTTATCAGATTCTATCTGGTTTTTTAGTTGCAGGACATTGTCTTTTAGTTGACTGTTTTCATCTTTCAGTCTGCTATTCTGGTTTTCCAGTTCCAGTAACTTATTTTCTAGCCAGTTATTCAGTCCTTTAAGCTGATTATTTTGATAATCCAGTTTCTTTACTTCATTATGTAATTCTCTGAATGCATCAAACAAGGTGTCATAATTCTCACTCATATCAGAATCACAAGAACTTACTTGGCTAGATGTTTCTTCATTAGCTACAAGGCACAAATTGGCTTGGTTTTCAGATTCAGAATCTGAATTTGATGATTTCTTTGGAATCACTTGTCATCCCGAGGCCATATAAGCTTTCTTGCCTTTCTTGAAGTGCTTGATTGCGTTTGTCTTTATCTCTTCTTTCATTCTTTTTTGGGCTTCTATCTTTTCTTTGATTCAAAAGAGGACAATCTATCTTGACATTTCCTGTCTGCCCACAATTAAAGCAAGAGAAATTAGAGGAATTAAAATCAGATTTTCTGGTGTACCTCTTCTGATTTTCTTGGAATCTGTCTTTTGAGTTATTCTTCCTCTTTAGGAATTTTCCAAATCTCTTAACCAGCATAGCAGATTTTCTGTTTATCTGAATTTTCAAGTTGATCAAGCCTGCTTAACTCCAGCTCGTGTTCCCTGAGTTTTCCAAACAAAGTTGCAGTGTTCATGACAGTCAAATCCTTTGTTTCAAGGATTGTTGTGACTTTCAGCTGCCAGCTCCTACTTAAGCATTTGAGAACCTTTATGTTGAACTCTTCATCATCAAACTTCTTTCCTAAACCCAGCAGATGATTCACTATGTGTGTAAAGCGCTTCTGCACGTCTTGGATGGTCTCTCCAAGTTGCATTTGAAACATCTCATACTCTTGTATAAGGGTGTGCTTTCTTTCTCTTTTTACCTCTTTTGTACCTTCATGGGTAACTTGTAGATTATCCCACATTTCTTTAGCTGTTGTGCATTGAGAAACCTTGAAAAATTCATCAAGATTTAGAGCAGATGTTAATATTTTTTTTGCCTTACTATCAAACTGGGCCTTCTTGTTCTCAGTATCAGTCCACTGGTCCCATGGTTTTTTAATCAATTCTCCATTTTCAGTCTTCATAGTTGGAATGAAAGGACCATTAATCACTGCATCCCACACGCCTCTATCAACACACTCGAAGAAGATCTTCATTCTGGCTTTCTAGAAGGGATAATTTGCTCCTACAAAGAGTGGAGGTCTGTTGGTAGATGCACCTTCAGCAAAGGGAAGCTTGTCACCCATCTTGAATCTTTCTTGAGTACCTTACAAGAACCTGCTCTTGATACCAATTGTTAGATGCAGAATTATATCAAGAAGGGGGGGTTGAATTGAAATAAAGCTTTATTGGAAACTTTTTCGTATCAGAAAATTTAATGGTGCAGTTTACTGAGAATTAGCCGACTGATTATTGCAAAGTAGTAGGTTAGTTCTTAATGCAGAATATAACAGATGATGAAGGATAAGAAAAGATAACACCAAGAATTATACTGGTTCATTCTTTGTACAAGAACTACATCCAGTTGGTGATCTGCAACTCCGCAGATCCTAATCACTATCAGAAATGTATTCTTTACAACAAATCTTTCTTGAACACTACAAGAAACTCAAAGAACCTATTCTAAACACTATAGAACAGTTCTAAACCCACTGACTCACTCTGAGTCACTGTGATCACCTCAATAACAGACAACAGGGTTCTAAAACCCTCTTACAAAATCTCTACCCTGAGATTAAAGAATTCATGATACAGTGAAAGAAAATATTCTTCTTGAAATGCAAATATAGTAAACGAAATTTCTGCAGATTCCTTTGCTTTGAACGTTTGCAGCTCTTGAGTGTATTCTCTTGAATCTTTTCGCGTCTTGATTCATCCTTGAGAGTTGTATTTATAGACAAAGACCAGAGCTATGGGTCGTGCTCTTTTGAGAGATACAAATGCATGTTCTGCTATTTTCTGCATAAGAGGGGTCTGGAACAAAATAGTCGACTGAAGACGCAAACCAGTTAGCTATTTTCATTAAACCTGTATTCTTGGTACATTAATGAAAATAGTCGACTAAAGCAACAGGATTAGCAGACTAATTGATGAATAATAAAATCAACAGATTATCATATTTCAATTTAGCTAATCATATACACATAATCTAACATCTCTAGAAATGTTAAATCAATTAAGAACCATTAATCACAAACCCAGCATATTTTAAATGTTGGACTTGAAGACTTGGTTTCAAGTGGATTTGATGTCTCCAACCACCTTTAATGATAAAGATGTTGGTGCTTGAAGAATGAAGATTTTGTCTTAGGATTAGAGAGTCTTAGGTTGGGTGGTAAGATGCATTTCAATCTATCTTGGTCTTAGTCTTGGAGGTTAAAATGTTTTGAAATGTTTTAAAAAGGTTTTAAAATGATTTCAAAGGTTTAACTGATTTTTAACTGGTTAAAAATCTGATTTCAACTAGTTAATCTGTTCTTCGTTTTTCAAAGCTTTGTATTTGGGAAATTTCAGTGATTGTTTTGAAATTTAAACCGGTTAAAATCCTGGTAGCTTTGTTTCGAAATTCAGGTTTTACGGAATAGCTAGTTAAAGCGAGATTTCAAGTCGATCGATTTCTAGTTCCGAGAAAAGGGTGCTCAACTGGAAAATGGGTTTTAATGAAAACAACCAGGCTAAAACGCGATTTCAACAGACTATTTCTGCAGAATTAGTTTTAACAGTTTTCTATATATATCTTGAAATCCAAAGAACTAAGAAAAAAAACATTTTCTAAAGAACCCATTGGGCAAGAACGTTCCTATTACACTCTAAAACATTTTGTTAATCACTCCAAGACGATCAAGATTCAATTGAGTGCGAATCAAATCAAGAAGTGCATGCTCTGTTTTTCGTTCTTCTTTGGTGCTCTGTTTTTCGTTTACGCATTGAAGAACTCCAGGTTTATTCAATCTTTTTGTGTGTGTTGGTTAGGCTGCGTGTTCGTATCTTAATCGGGGTGATTAAGAGATCTTGTAATAGGGTTTTACAGGTGTTTAGAAGTCTTGTAGGGTTCAAGACTTGGTGCAGCTTTCTGGTTTCGGTTTTGCATGTAGTGTTCATGTAAAAACTGGTTTTTAGTGAATTGATTGAATTTGTTGGTTTAGGAAACTGGATGTAGCCTTTGTTGAAAGGTGAACCAGTATAAATCTGCTGTGTTGTTCTTCTTCCCTTTAACTCTTTCCATTCGGTAATTGAAGTTTGAATTGAAATTGAATTTGGTATATGATCAATTGATTAAGAGCATTTCAAGAACCTATAAAAACTGGTTTAAATCTTCAATTCGAATCTGGTTTTTCATAATTGGGGATTGGGTTTGGAAAATCTTTGAAAGTTTAATTCACCCCCCCTCTTAAACTCAGCCATTTATTCCAACACTAAACACAATCATCAAAGCTTTTAAAACATCATCAAATCTCAAATCATCAACAGATAAAAAATATAAATATATAAATAAAATATTCACATAAATATTTTAATATTGATGGGACTATCAGATATTCTCCTCGGTTGTCAGATATTCATAGGAGGTTTCACGACCTTCATGCATTTTCCCTTTAAACTGAGTTTATGAATGTGGTTCTTGCTTTAGAGGTTGCTGATCTCAGAGGATGAACCAACCTTTGGATTGAAACTAACTCAATCCTTACTATTAAAGTTTCTCTAATCATAACATAGTGCCATGTAAGAAATAAGTGGTTGAAAAGCTTGCAGACATATGCAAGACATGTGCAAGAATGTGATTACATACTTGTTGAATGATTTGAGATTTGATGATGTTTGTTAACTTGTTAATTGTGTTTAATTCTGTGCTGGATGCGTGGTTAATGTTTGTTTAAATGTTTTTAAGATTGTTCGAGATGATAGATTAATCATATGAATAATGATAAACTGTTGTTTTTGTTATTCATCAGTTAGTCTACTAATTCTTCTTGTCTAGTCGACTATTTTCATTAAATGTACCAGGTATACGGGTTTAATGAAAATAACACACTTGATCTGTGTCTTGATCGACTATTACATTCTTGGCACCAACCTTATGCGATGAACGCACAAAGCAGCGGCCTTAGGACTTTCAAAAGGTGAAGACCCATTGCATATCAGTTGGCCTATAAATATAACCTTCGCGGACGCATCAAGTAGAAAAAGATTTGAGAAGAAAAACTCTCGAGAAGCTACAACTTTTCACGAGCAAGAAGATCATCGCATAGAGTTTTCATTTTCAGCTGTTCGTCAAGAATTTTCTTTCTATCACTGTACTATTGTATTCTTTGATCTCGGGTTAGAGATTGTAAGTGGGTTTTAGAACCCTGTGACTGTGATTGGGGTGATCACAGAGACTCTGGTTGAGTCTGTGGGTGGTTGTCTATTCTATAGTGTTTAGGATAGATTCTTTTGTTTTCTTGTAGAGTTCAAGAAAGGCTTTTTGTGTAAAGAATACAATCTTTAATAGTGATTAGGATCTGCGGGTTGTGGATCATAGGCTGGACGTAGTTCTTTTACAAAGAAACGAACCGAGTATAAACTTTGGTGTCATATTCTCTCTTCTCTCATCATCTGATATACTGTGCAGTAAGAACTAGCCTACTATTTCACATTTATCAATCGACTAATTTTACGTGAAATGAACCGATAGATTTTCTTTTATGAAAAGTTTCTATACAAGCTGCATATCAATTCAACCCCCTTCTTGATATTATTCCACTGCTAACAATTGGTATCTAGAGCTGGTTCTTGTAAGGTACTCAAGATTAAATCAAGATGGGAGACAAACTACCGTTTACTGAAGGTGCTTCTACCAACAGACCCCCTCTCTTCGTAGGAGCAAATTATCCGTTCTGGAAGGCCAGAATGAAGATCTTTTTCGAGTTTGTTGACAGAGGTGTGTGGGATGCTGTAGTTAATGGCCCATATATCCCTACTGTGAAAGGTGAAGATGGGCAGCTGATTGAAAAACCATGGGAGCAGTGGACAGATTCAGAGAATAAGAAGGCATAGTATGACAGTAAGGCAAAGAATATTTTAACTTCTGCTCTTAACCTTGATGGATTTTTCAGGGTTTCACAATGCACCACAGCCAAAGAAATGTGGGACATCCTTCAAGTCACACACGAAGGTACAACTGAAGTGAAAAGGGCAAGAAAACATACTCTCATACAAGAGTATGAGATGTTTCGAATGCAGCCTGGTGAGACAATTCAAGACGTGCAAAAGCGATTCACGCACATAGTGAATCATTTGCTGGGCTTAGGGAAGAAGTTTGATGATGAAGAGCTCAATATAAAGGTCCTTAAATGCTTGAGTAGGAGTTGGCAGCCAAAAGTTACAGCTATCCTGGAAACAAAGGATTTAACAGTCATGAGCACTGCAACCCTGTTTGGGAAACTCAGAGAACATGAGTTGGAGCTGAGTAGGCTGGATCAAATCGAAAATTCAGAAAAACAGAGCAAGAGCTTAGCACTAAAAGCCAAGGAGTCCATTAAGAGTGATGAAGAGAAAGATGATGACATTACTGATTTTGCAATGCTGGTCAAGAAGTTTGGTAAATTCCTTAAAAGGAAAGACAGTTCAAAGGACAGATTTCAAGAAAAACAGAGGAGGTATACCAGAAAACCAGATTTTAATTCCTCTAACTTTTCATGTTTTAATTGTGGACAGCTAGGACATCTCAAGGCAGATTGTCCTCTTTTAAATCAAAGAAAAGAAAGAAGTCCAGAAAAGAATGAGAGAAAAGACAAACGAAATCAGTATCTCAAGAAAGGGAAGAAAGCTTATATGGCCTGGGATGACAGTGATTCCAGCAAATCATCAAGTTCAGATTCTGAATATAGAAATCAAGCCAATATGTGCCTTGTAGCTAATGAAGAATCAGCTAGCCAAGTAAGTTCATGTGATTCTGATATGAGTGAGAATTATGATACTTTGTTTGATGCATTTAGAGAATTGCATAATGAAGCAAAGAAGCTGGACTATTAGAATAATCGGCTAAAAGGTCCGAATAAGCGGCTAGAAAATAAAGTCTTTGGAGCTGGAAGATCATAATAGCGGTGAAAGATGATAATAGTCAACTAAAAGACAATGTCCTGCAATTGAAAAACTAGATCGAGTTTGATAAATCTGAGAATGATAAAGCTGAATCTGCAAAGTGTGAAAATTGTATTAATCTTCAAAATAAAGTTGGTTATTTGATTAAAACTTTAGCAAAGTTTCAAATAGGTCATAATACTCTTAATCAACTTCTTCATTCACAAATCGGTTTTCAAATGGAAATGGTCTTGGCTATGGAAAACATTATCATCTCTGCAAAGAACAAATCTTATCCGAGAGCAGATTTAAAACATGTTCTTATTGTTTGAAACATGGTCATATATCTAGATTTTGCTATGTCAAGAATTTTGGGATTTCAAGAGGTGAATTTTATTGGAAACCCAAAATACATGTTGTTCCTAACTTGAAAGGACCCAAATGGTTTTGGGGACCTAAATTTGTCAATTAAACCTTGTTTTGCAGATCTGTCATGGAGCAAAAAGAACTTTATGGTACCTGGACAGTGGATGCTCCAAACATATGACAGGTGATAAATCAAAATTGATGAACTACAAGGAATGTGAAGCTGGTGCTGTAACTTTCGGTGATAACAGCAAAGGCAAAATCAAAGGTTTTGGAGATATTGGCAACTGTACTTCCTCACAGATTAGAAATGTGTTATATGTTGAAGGACTAAAACACAATCTACTAAGCATAAGTCAGTTATGTGACAAAGGTATGAAAGTCACTTTTGATGCAGAATTTTGTGTCATATTCAATTGTAAAACTGCAGATATAGTGCACATTGGGAGAAGGGTAAACAATGTCTACATGTTGGACATCAACTCCTCAAATCACAAGAATATCTGCTTGTTAACTAAAGAAGATGATAGCTGGCTATGGCATAGAAGGTGTGGTCATGTCAACATGCAGTTGTTGAATAAGATAAGCTGCAAAAGTCTTGTTAGAGGGCTTCCAAATGTGAAATTTGTGAAGGACAAAGTCTGTGAATATTGCCAAAAAGGAAAGCAGTCCAAAAGTTCATTTGAATCAAAGAATATCATATCAACTAGGAGACCTCTTGAACTGTTGCACCTTGATCTGTTCGGCCCTTCAAGAACAGTAAGTATTGGAAACAACTCTTATGTTCTTGTGATAGTTGATGATTTCTCAAGGTATACTTGGACACTTTTTCTTTCCTCAAAAGATGAAAATTTTCATGCTTTCAAAAGATTTGCTAAGATCATTTCTAATGAAAAGGATCTTAAAATTGTATCTTTAAGAAGTGATCATGGAACTGAGTTTCAGAATATGCATTTTGAAAAGTTTTGTTATAAATATGGCATATCTCACAATTTTTCTGCACCTAGAACTCCACAGCAAAATGGAGTTGTTGAAAGAAAGAACAGGACTCTCCAAGAATGTGCAAGGACTATGTTGAGTGAGTCAAAGCTACCAAAGTACTTTTGGGCAGATGCAGTCTCTACAACCTGCTATGTACTCAATAGAGTTTTTGCTTAGACCTATACTAGATAAAACACCTTATGAGCTCTTGAATGATAAAATACCTAGTATTGCATATTTTAAAGTCTTTGGATGCAGGTGCTTCATTCTCAACAATGGGAAAGCTTCATTAGGTAAATTTGATGAGAAAGCTGATGATGGCATTTTTCTTGGTTATTCATTGACTAGCAAAGCATACCGTGTCTTTAACAAAAAGAATTTAACTGTTGAAGAGTCTATCCATGTTGTTTTTTTATGAGATTTTATGCCAAAAAGAGAGAAAAGGTAACTCTCTTGCAGGTTCTGATAATGAGAAGCCTGAGGAATCCGAAAAGAATGAAGATGTTGCAGAAAAATCTGCAGAAGCTGACATACATGATTGATCGGTGTCGTACTCGGTCAAATAAAAAACAATTAAATGTAGTACTAGAAGAAGTGACTCCTAGGTCGTCTCTCTCAAGGACCAATTTTCCTTGTCAAAAGATTAAATCATGCAATAGGGGTTTTGAGCGATACATGATTAATTAAAATAAAGCGGATAAATAACAAATTAATTTCGAGTAATTAAAATAGGCAAGACTCTTGAACACAATGCATCTCGACATCCTTGGCTCATAGCAGATTATCGATCCGTTTAATCCTTGTTCAGTCTAGATTAACCAACTAAGCGAAAGTTAACCCAAGACTTCCCTACACGAATTAAGCAAGCGTGAACCTTGTAAGGTCTCCTCAGAGGATTAAGCATCCTCGGAATAGAGACTTCACAATGGAGAATCAAGCGTACGAAACCATAAAACGCACAAAAACCTCAATCGGTGCGTGCGGTATGCCCAAGAGCCCTACCACGGGGTTTTAGTCTTCCATAAATTCAGAAAGCGTAAGCGTAAAATAGAAAGCGTAAAATAGAAAGCGTAAAGCGTAAAGCGAAATTAAAAGCGAAAGCGAAGTTGGAAGCGAAAAGCGAAATTGAAAGCGAAAGCGGAATTGATAAGCGAAATTGATAAGCGAAATTGATAAGCGAAATTGAAATAGAAAGCGGGAAGCTGGAGCAGTGAGCCAAAGCGTAAACCCTAAAAAATATCTGCTGCTGCTGCCGTCACAAGGCAAAGCGTAAAAGAAACCCTAATTCCTACTCATTGTTGCCAGTCTTTCTCAGTCTTGTATCGTGTATGCGTGTGTATCTCGCTCCGCTCTCCTCAGCTGCCCTATTTATAGCTGCATTGCATAGGCACGAAACCCTAGATCCATTGGGCCCAAAATCCATGAAACAATTACGGTCCAAGTTATGGCGTGGCGGCTCCTCTTGAAGTCCATGAATTAATTCCAAGCCCAAAATAATTTTAAACTGCCCTGAAAAAAAAAAAAAAATTGGAATAATTAAACTTAAAAATCCAAATTAATTAAAATATGAATTTTTGTTCCAAATATAGCCCTAATAGAAATTAGTACAAAATATAAACAATTAAGCACAAATTAGAGATGAAAACAAGTACAGAAAGGTAAGAAAATAAGGGAAAATAATGACTCATCAAATACCCCCACACTTATCCTTTTGCACTCCTGGGCAAAATCAAAATTTTAAAGCAAGGAACAACTCCAAAGATATCAAAGAGAGCGACGCAATAGGAAGAAACGAAACAAGAAGACACACAAGAAAACAAAGCAGTTTACACACTCCTAAATGAATCCTGGGAAAAGAAAGGGAGTAAACTACATCCAACACACAAAGAATCAGAGAAACTAAACACTTATGGAAATCATCCAAACAAGTCAAAACATGGTAAGACAATCAATCAGCATCAAGAGGTGAATTAAAAGCAACAAAATCTCACAAGATGCACTATATCACTGTATCTCTCAAGCGTTTAGGTAACTGTATACTCTCAAAGCACTCATGAAAAACAAGCAGCAGATAGACTTGGCAAGCCTCTAAAATCAACACCTAATAAACATGCACATAAGGATCATAAGGTCTTTCCAGGGGTTGTAATGTGGCCAAGGACGAGGGTAGAGGATAAAACATAGGATAAGTAGCTACGAACCAGAGGAACTAGAGGAGCAATGGGGAATAAGTGAGAAATAAGCATAAGAGCAAACCCAAAAACTTCTAATAAACCTCTAACACCATTCTTTTTCCTTTGCCTCAAACAAAACTACTTTTTCTTCTTTTCTTTTCTCTCTTTTTTTTTTTTTTTTTTTTTTTTTGCAATGAATAAACAATATATCATCGAACGTTGAGATATGTACAGCAGAAAGAACCAACTAGCCAGAATAAAATAACCAATGAGACACCCCCACACTTATTCAAGAACTTATTCCCAAAACGATTCCAAAGCTCCAAAAATTCCCTAAGGTTAAGGTAATCATAGGTTTTTCACATAAGGCTTGTAATGAGCTTCAAACAAAGAAGGGAATGCGAGGCTCAACGAGGGTTAACAAAGGAATTAATTCGGGGTAAGCTTAATTGGCCAGGGGCTTATGAGAACAAATGCCTTAATCATATCCAAACATGCATGTGAACCAAGAAGTATCAAACAGAGTCAAGACAAGGCAACTGTGCAAGCAATCAAGAGGCATAACACACAAGACAGAAAGAAAAAATAGTGGCCCAAATCCTCGCACATGGTATAATTTATGTCACAATTAAATCAGCCTCTCAAGCCTCATAATCATCGTTCCAAGCAGAGAAAAGTAAGAATTTCAATCCATACAGTATCAAGTAACTCGTATCCAAGAGTGAAGTAAGAGCCTACAACCTAAACAAAACCCAAAAATCAAAAGGAAATATGCGAAACTGTAAACATGACAAAGACTTAAACTAACAAAAATAAACAACAAGAAAAACGTAAACAAAGAACAGTCTCCCCCCCACACTTAAACTACACATTGTCCCAATGTGGCACAAACAGAAGATCAGAGAAATCAGAACAATCAATAGATCTGGACAAGTGCAATAAAAAGTAAAGAGGGAGAAGGAAAAAGAAAACTCCCTTAGTCATGGTGGGAGATAAGCAGGGTCAAGCAGAGATATCTCCTCTCCATACTATTAAAGCCCTCATAAAAATACTGTAACAAGAGCTGTTCGGAAATCTGATGGTGGGGACAGCTTGCACATAATTTTTTAAATCTCTCCCAAAACTCGTACAAGGTCTCTCCACTCATCCGTCGGATCCCGAAATATCTTTTCCGATCGTTGTTGTCCTAGAAGCGAGGAAGAATTTATTCGAGAACGCTCTCTTAAGGTCGTCCCAACTAGTGATGGATCTGGGCGCAAGGCAGTACAACCAGTCTTTGGCAGCACCTTCCAGAGAGTGTGGAAATGCCTTCAAAAAGATGTGATCTTGTAAAACATCTTGCGGCTTCATGGAAGAACAGACTATATGGAACTCCTTCGGATGTTTGTGCGGACATTCCCTGCAAGACCAGTGAAACACAGGCGACAAATGTATTAATCCGGTCTTTAGAACATATGAATCGTCCTCAGGATACTGAATGCACAAGCTTTCGTAAGTGAAATCAGGTGCCGCCTGACTCCTAAGAGTCCTCTCACGAGGTGGAGGTTGAGCCATAATATTCTCGGTGTGAAAGTCGGCGGGATCGGGATCGAATCGAAATTAGAATCGGAATCGGCGAGCACGGAATTAAAATTCGCGGATACTGAGAGGAGAATGCTCGGAACTACTTAAACTAATTGTATGTAATGATATAGAATCTAAAGACAAATTCCTAGAATGCCTAACTAATCTATGAAAGGTCCTATCTATTTCGAGGATTAAAGGGTTGTAAGCTATCTGGGTTTGTTCTAGTCATGCACTACCATGCAATTCGGGATCGTCATGCTGTAGTTCACCCTCTCGACAATTTAATAATGGTAAGCTGTTAACAAGTGCACCGGGCAGGTTCCCGGGAAAGAGAGGTGGGTCACAAATGGAACCGCTTAAGTACCAAGTCTTTCCTAGCTCGAACCTTTCTAGACATGCACTCGTCAAGCAATTCACACATAAACAAACAGAGGAGGGGTAAATCTGGAACTATACTCAAACGAAGTCCAAATAATCTGAAATTTTGTGAGTAACACCCTAAAATCATGAAAAGACAGTACGCAAAAATTGAAAGCAGAACTCAAAGGATAGCTAACCAGGACCAGAGAGTATGAAAAATAAGGGCAATAAAACTTCAAAAATAAAAATAAAATAGTAAACGGTCTTTTTTGGGAGATTTACTCAGCCCAATCTGCTTTGCGAATTGGCCATCACGTAGATCTCATTTTTCTACCCCAAATGCATATATAATACGTCTAATTCGATAACCAGAGGCAAAAGTTATGGTCGTTTGAAGTTTTCGAAAAAAAAAACAGTTTTCGGTTATCAAAAATCGGAACCACTATATGTGCTTCTGGTATTTTTCAAATAAAATATGGATTAAAATAAATGTGCACACAAAAATTCAAATGAAAATAACAAGTCTAGCTATTAAAACGAAAATTGGAAAAAAAATCGGGTTACTCAATTCTGGTTTGGGCTTAAACCTGCAGCTCCTCAATTCCAAATTCCCTTGTTTCTTTTGCTACACCTGCAATGCAACACTTAACAACACCACAAAAAAAAAAAAAACTACGAAACAATTAGATAATAAAAAACGTTGCTGCAAAAAAAAAAATTACGAATTTCAGCAAAACACAACACGCAGCAACACAAAACGCAAAAACATAACCTTTGGACAGAAACGTTGGTCCCCGGCAACGGAGGTAAGAAAATAAGGGAAAATAATGACTCATCAATGATGAACAAGTCGACTATAATCCTGAATCAGTTGACTATCCTGCGACAGAAAATGCATTACCCAAATCCTGGAAAACGCATAAAGGATTATCTCTGGACAACATTATTGGGAATGTTGAGAAGGGAGTGACTACTCGTAACTCTTTAAATGAATTCTGCAATCATATGGCCTTTGTTTCTCAAATAAAACCAAAGAATATTAATGATGCATTGCTTGACCATAACTGGATAACTGCTATGAATGAAGAACTGAATCAGTTTGTTAGGAATGATGTATGGAAACTAGTTCCTAGGAATAATACAATGAATGTGATAGGAACTAAATGGGTTTTCAAAAATAAGCTAGATGAAAATGGTATTATTACTAGAAACAAAGCTAGACTTGTAGCAAAAGGGTATAATCAGGAAGAGGGCATTGACTATGATGAGACTTATGCACCTGTTGCTAGATTAGAAGCTATTAGGTTATTGCTTGCATTCGCATGTCTTAATTGCTTTAAACTCTATCAAATGGATGTCAAAAGTGCTTTTCTTAATGGTTTTATAAATGAGGATGTATATGTTGAACAACCACCTGGTTTTATTGACTCTAAGCTTCCTAACCATGTCTACAAACTCAAAAAGGCTTTGTATGGTCTTAAGCAGGCACCAAGACAGTGGTATGAGAGACTCACAACCTTTCTCATATCACAAGGCTTTAAAAGAGGAGCTGTGGATAAAACTCTCTTTACCAAGAAAGTTGTAAATGATCTTATGATTGTACAAATTTATGTTGATGACATAATTTTTGGTTCATCTAATCCCTCTTTGTGCTAAGAGTTTGCAGAATCTATGCAAAGCGAGTTTGAAATGTCAATGATGGGAGAATTGAATTTCTTCCTAGGATTGCGAGATCAAACAAATGGAAAAGGAACCTTCATCAGTCAAGCCAAATACTGCAATGAATTGCTGAAAAAGTTCAATATGGAAAGCTGTAAAGAAGCAAATACACCAATGTCATCAAGCTGTTATCTAGATATTGATGAATCTGGAAAATCTGTAGATGCAACCATGTATAGAGGGCTGATTGGATCTTTGCTTTACATCACGGCTAGCGAGACTGATATCATGTTTGCAGTTTGTCTTTGTGCAGATTCCAAGCAAATCCAAAGAGTCACATTTCACAGCTGCCAAACGTATCTTAAAATACCTCAAAGGAACTGTGAATGTGGGATTATGGTACTCAACTGGTAATGAGTTAAATCTTGTTGGATATCTCGACTACGATTTTGCGGGTTGCAAATTAGACGAGAAAAAGCACCGAGTGGAACATGTCATTTTTTTGGTAATTGCCTAATTTCATAGACAAGCAAGAAACAAGCATGTGTTGCACTCTCAACAGCTGAAGCCAAGTACATTGCAGTTGGTAGTTGTACAACACAAATTCTATGGTTGAAGCAACGACTAAGTGATTTCAATCTACATCTTTCGATATACCAATCTTGTGTGATAATACCGAGTGCAATCAACTTAACTAAAAATCCTATACAGACATTCTAGAACCAAGCACATTGAAATAAGACATCATTTTATAAGAGATCACATTGAAAAGAAGGATTGTAGGATTGAATTCATTTCTACAAATGATCGGCTAGGCGATATATTCACTAAGCCACTTAGTCGTGAAAGATTTTTCAAACTAAGAAATGAATTGGGTATCCTGAATATCAATCATATCTCTTAAAAATTTCCTCTGCTGAGTTGATTAGTTTGTTAATTGTATGAAATAGTGTGCTTATTTCATTAAGCGACAATGTTATCTTCTTGTTGCAGATTTCGAGTGTGTTAATTTCTTGAAGCATGATCGATTTATTTCATTAAAGCGACGACAAGGCATTACTTTATTACGAAAATAACACTGCTTATTTTCTTGAAATAACAGATTCATTTCATTAATTGCTTGTGCAGATGTTGTTTGAATATGAACAAACCCATTAATTGCATTGACTAGCTGATTAATTTCTGTAACCACAACTTAATTCAAATTGCAGTTCCAAGAAATCAGTGATTAATCAAATCAAATTTAAGCCATTTCTGTACAATCTCTACATTTTGTGCATAGTTATTCAAAGTTTGAATAGTAATAGGTGGATGTGTATACGCTTTATTGGGTTTCAGTTTTGTTTTTCCATTTTTCAAAGTATTCTCTGCATTCTTCTGAAATCTGAACACCTGTGGTTGAGTCCAAATCTACTCAAAATATTTTGACCATTTATTCACTACTGAACATGCATACGTCTCTCCTATATAGTCTATATATTTTGGATTTTTTAACAAACTAAACTTGCATTCTTCATACTCTATATATCTGCATAATCTCTATCAGTTCATCTTTTTCTGTCCAGTTTGAAATGACAAACAATGATGATTCAGACGCCCCTATTGGAAACTTGTTTCAAAGATTAAGAAGATCAATGAGGAACAAAACATCCTCACGCTCAACAGCTGCTTCATCAGGTAGAAGAAACAAGGGATCTACATCCGGGACTCAAACAGATCCTATTGAGATTCCTGAGCAAACAGTTGAACCTTCGGAAAGGAGGTTTCCAAAAAGGTATAAAGTGAGAGTGAGACTCCCTCAATAGATGAATCCTCCACCATCTCCTTCTCCTCCTACAGAAGAAGCCAATGAGGAGACTGAGTCAGATGAAGCTGATGAAGAAGAAAACACTAAAGTCGTTGTTTCTGTAGAACAAAGGATGATGATGAAACAAATTCTAACTCCAAAGATCTTGAAATTTAGCTGGTTGGAGACGGAAAATCTAAATTTTGTGCGAAACTCTCTTCATGCACAGAATCTTCGACAGTTTGTAGAGCTTGAAGGTAACTTTTATGTTGACCTTGTTAAGATTTTCTATACTAACTTGAAAGTCGAAAATGGTGTTCTTGTGTCCAACGTAAAAGGCAGGGAGATTCGCATTAATAATATCATATGGAGGGGTATTGCTGGACTGAGGAATAATGGATTAAAAATCAATAAAGGCAACACAAGTTCATTGCTAAACTTCAACAAAGAAGCTGTTTACAAAGATTGCCTACGTCATTGTGATGAGGCCATGATTCTCAAGTACAATGTTGGCCGAATGAAGAGGGACGAAAGGCTGCTGGCTTTCTTTCTCGCATGGCAGCTCATACCCAGGGGGAGCAATCATGCTCAGCTTATGGAGGAGGATCTAGCTCTACTGCACTGCTTAAAAAATCAGATTATTGTGAACTGGGTCTATGTGATTAAAGGTCATATGTTTAAAGCAAAAAGGTTGAATGATCACAAACTTCCTTATGTCATTCTGATATCCAGATTCCTTGACTACTTCAATGTTCCAACTGATGGAGAAAATACGAAAATTGTCAATCACAAACATATGTTTGACAATTACTATCTGCGAAAGATGGGACTATCCAAAGTAAATGGAGATTGGATCCATGAAGCTGGCACTTCTTCTGGACAAGGAGGAACTTTTGATGCAGGGACCTCATCAGCACACGAGACAGATTATACATCATACCAGATGATTCCCTATTGTGCACCACCTTCATATCAGGGAGTCCCTATGTCCGAATTTGAAAGAATGCTTTTATCTCATCTTAATGATCTAACATCTATGCAGCATAATACGCATGAGACAATGGTGGCTCGGTTCACTAATATAGATGAAGAGATCGATTTAATTCAACGCCAACTTGCTGAGTTGCAAGTCACTGCTGAAAGATTTGTTGGCTCACATACCAACACCACTACTACAGCAATGGAGGTGGATGATAATGATGTAGAAGATGAAGATGATAACGAGGATGATGAATGATCCTATCTGTTATTATTTTATGCTTTCATAATTTTATTTCAGCTTTAAGAATAGTCTTGGGTCTGTAATAACTTTCACAAACTATTTTCTGCTTAAATCTGCACTTATTTGAACACTATAACTGCTTAACCTGCTATTTGCGAATGTCAAAGGGGGAGATAATCTACCATCTCTTCTTTTTGTGTTTGTTTTGTTTTGCAGGTTGACATCATCAAATAGGGGGAGTTTGTTGAATGATTTGAGATTTGATGATGTTTGTTAACTTGTTAATTGTGTTTAATTCTGTGCTGGATGCGTGGTTAATGTTTGTTTAAATGTTTTCAAGACTGTTGTTTTTGTTATTCATCAGTTAGTCTACTAATTCTTCTTGTCTAGTCGACTATTTTCATTAAATGTACCAGGTATACAGGTTTAATGAAAATAACACACTGGTCTGTGTCTTCAGTCGACTATTCTGTTCTTGGCACCAACCTTATGCAGTAAACGCACAAAATGCGGCCTTAGGACTTTCAAAAGGTGAAGACCCATTGCATATCAGTTGGCCTATAAATATAACCTTCGCAGACGCATCAAGTAGAAAAAGATTTGAGAAGAAAAACTCTCAAGAAGCTACAACTTTTCACGAGCAAGAAGATCACTGCATAGAGTTTTCATTTTCACTGTTCTGTCAAGAATTTTCTTTCTATCACTGTACTGCTGTATTCTTTGATCTCGGGTTAGAGATTGTAAGTGGGTTTTAGAACCCTGTGACTGTGATTGGGGTGATCACAAAGACTCTGGTTAAGTCTGTGGGTGGTTGTCTATTCTATAGTGTTTAGGATAGATTCTTTTGTTTTCTTGTAGAGTTCAAGAAAGGCTTTTTGTGTAAAGAATACAATCTTTAATAGTGATTAGGATCTGCGGGTTGCGGATCATAGACTGGACGTAGTTCTTTTACAAAGAACGAACCAGTATAAATTTTGGTGTCATATTCTCTCTTCTCTCATCATCTGATATACTGTGCAGTAAGAACTAACCTACTATTTCACATTTATCAGTCGACTAATTTTCTGTGAAATGAACCAGTAGATTTTCTTTTACGAAAAAGTTTCTATACAAGCTGCATATCAATTCAATCCCCCCTTCTTGATATTATTCCGCTGCTAACAATACTTTACACATATTTAAAGAATGCATGTTGGTGGAGCTATACTAGACTCAATTAGAGGTTCACATATAAGGGAAATAATGACTATGTCAGAAATAGGTGTAGAGGTAGAAATGTTGGTTTTAAAATAGAGAGAGGACTCAATGAAAGTGACATCTGCAAAGATAAAATAACGATTAAGAGATGGAGAGAAACATTTATACCCTTTTTGTGACCTAGTGAAACCTAAAAAGACACATTTATGAGACTTAGCGGAAAGTTTGTCTATATTAGGTCCTAAGTTATGAACAAAACATGTTGACCCAAAAACTTTAGGAGACAAAGAGTGGAGAGGTTCATGCGGAAACAAAATTGAATGAGGAATTTTATTTTCTAAAACAGAGGAAGACATGCGATTAATTAGATAACAAACACTTAGAACAACACCCCCCCAAAAAACGTTGAGGAACATTTCCATGTATTAACATTGTTCGAGTTGTTTCAATGAGATGTCTATTCGTGCGCTCAGCCACCCCATTTTGTTGAGGTGTATAAGCACACAAAGTTTGGTGAAGAATTCCATTAGACGCCAGAAAATTATGAAAAGAATGAGAAAGATACTCGCGGTCATTATCACTACATAAAATGCGAATAGACACACCAAATTAAGTCTTTATTTCATTAAAATTTTTTGAAAGATAGAAAATAACTCTGAACGATTTTTCATCAAAAATAACCAAGTACACCTTGAGTAATCATCAATGAAAGTGACAAAATATTGAAATCCTAGATTAGACTGGACACGACTAGGTCCCCAAATGTCAGAGTGAACTAAAGCAAATGGAGAAGAAGCACGTTGTGAGACACTAACTGAAAAAGAACTACAATTGTGTTTGCCTAATTGACATGACTTGCAGGAAAAAGTAGACAACTTGGACAGACTGGGAACGAGCTGCTACATCTTGGCAAGGCTAGGATGACCTAATTGAGCATGAAGGAGAGAAGAAGACTCCGTAACCGAACCAACATGGGCAGTTGTCCGTAGATGATAGACCATAGGACTCACATCTGGTGCCAATTGTCTGTCCAGAACTCCGGTCCTATAAACAAACGAAATCTTTAGTAAAGGAGATAGTGCAATCAAGAGAATGAGTGAGGTGACTAAGGGATAATAAATTACAAGGAGAACCAGGGACATAAAGGACATTATCAATAAATAGTGAAGAAAGAAGTTGAATGGTACCAATGCCATGGGAAGAGGCTTTAAAGCAATCAACCATAGTGATAGAGGGCAAATAACCCGAAGTAGATAGGGATGTAAAGAAGGATTTATTACTAGTGATGTGGTCTGTGGCGCCAGAGTCTAGAACCCAAGGACTAAGAGAGTTGGATTGAGTTAGGCCAGCAAAGGAAGTACCTGAATATACAACAGAAGCAGTGGAACTTGAGCCTTGACAATCCCCATACCATTTTAGAAACTCAGTTCAGATAGCAGGTGTAGCCGAGTTATCAGATGGTGGAGGTCCCAAAACAGACGGTGGTAAAGGGCTCATAGTAGTTGGTGATGGAGAGGCAGCATGAGTAATCGCAACAGATTTTGGAGGGCGACCATGTAAGGCATAGCATTTTTCTTTGACATGACCATACCTATGATAGTGATCACACTGAGGTCGCCCTTTTCCTTATTTTGGAGGATGATTGTGGTTATCATTGTGAGAAACAAGGGTAGAAGATTCATCAAATTTACCTATAATAGGTGTTTCAGTTATAGGCTTACCCGTCACACATAAGAGGGTGGAAGATGTGGTTGTCAGGCACAATTGGATATCCCAAAATTTGATCTCGAACATGTGAATAGTCAGCAAGAAGGCCATGTAAAGCCAGTAACATAAAAAACTTTGACCGTTGCTCAATTTCTTCGGCAGGAGTAGAGGTAGGGGGTAATAACTCATTGAAATTGTGAAAGAGAAAATGAATTTTACCCAGATATTGCATCATGGTCCCATCAAGGTGTGTTTGACTAGCGAGTGTAAACATATTATGACAATCACCATAGAGACGTTGAGTGTCATTTGTGTACAATAGTTTGGCCTGATTCCAAACCTCAGAGCAATACTTATACGTACGGAATATTTGCTTTAACGAGGAATCAATGGTAGGATTTAATGACTATGCATAACTGAGCATCAATCTTCGTCCACCGAGAACCCTCTTTTTCAGCAACATTATTCACGATCTTAATGAGATGATCTTCGTAACCTGACTCTCAAGCCAAAGTTGGATATCAGATGCCCACGTCTCATAATTATTACCATCTAATTTGTCAATAGGAAAATGCACATTGACATAATTACTATAAATGGACAGAAGAGGCATTAGAGCAAATGAGGTCATGAGGGAAAGAGGAAGTTGCTGGAGGAGAGAGAAAGCTGTTGGAGGAGAGAGAAACCCTAAAAATAGAGAAAAAAAAATCAAACGAACTCCGATAAAAAATATGAGCACAGATCCAGAACGGGGATGACCTGTAGACAGAGCGTGGGGGTGCGTGCAACCTCCGACAAAGAGTAAAGGGAAAGGATTCTGAAAATTAGAGAAAAGGGATTTCCGAAAAAAAATTTAGCACTGATGAACAGTGGGTTCACCAAAGAGACAGGGATTCAACCTTGCTTTAGATACCATATTAAGAAGTGGACTTTAAGCCTATCTCAATCTCATAAAATCAGCTTGTAAAATGAGGTTTGCACCTACTTGTATACATTAAATTAACTTCATCTCTAGTCGATGTGGGATCTCCAATAATAACATAGTGCCATGTAAGAAATAATTGGTTGAAAAGCTTGCAGACATGTGCAAGAATGTGATTACATACTACATATTTAAAGAATGCATATGTTGAGAATCTTGTCCCAATTATACTTGGTTTGACTCTTTGGCTTAAATGCCATATAGATCTTTTTTAGAAATAGATTGAATCTTTTTAAATTCTACTTCTCTTGATCTCTTATACTCTTTTGTGTGCATGAGTCATAGCTCATATCTCCCAAGTTGTTTCATTTTTTTAATGCACGTAGAATCTTTTGAGCCCAATTTTTATTAAAAAAACAAAAATATGAAATGAGTAATTTCTATCCAAAATTACTCAGATCTCTTAATTTTTTTAATGCTCAGATCTCTTACGTATATTTAATATTGGTAAAAACTACTAACACTAATACCTACATTTACTTAATATATATAAGATTTTAAAATAATATATTTAAATAATGTAAATTTAATAATATTATTAAATAATATAAATTTTTTAATAACTAATTTATTAGGTAAAACTTATATTTATTTTAAAAATTTATATAATTAATATTTATTATTATCAATATTTTTAATTTATATAAAATAAAGGATAAATATTTCAAAGGAAAATAAAAAAAATAAGAATCAATTTTTTAAAAATATTTGTTGTGTATAATTTTAAATATAAGAATTAATTTCTCCGTGTATCTCTCGGTTGTTATGTCTTTGCATTTTCACATATTCTCTCGCTCTTTTTTTAAATGTTTTTTCTTAATCTATGAAACATTTTCTTTTTCAAATTTCGCCTGTTGCTTGTGAGGCTCGATAGTTCGCTCTCATCTCGTTTCCGTTTGGCGATTTTCAGCAGGTTGGGTTTTCATTTTATTTCTTGCTTAGTTTTATTTGGTTTCCGTTTCACGTTTCCTTGTGTAAATACATTATTTGTGTTTATTTTTTGTTGCAAATAAACCCCTAGCATTTTCTCCCATGCCATTGAGTTAGGTCAACATCCATGTCTGGTAACATCCTCCTCCGAATCAATCACAAGTCTGGTAACAGAGGATGAGGAAGGAATATTGAAAAAATTGAAGAGCAGCAAGGTGTTTGAGCAAGGAGAAGGTACAATCGTGCTGAGGAAGATTACGAGGAGCAAAGAGTAGGCTAGGGTCTTGCTCTGCACGCCGCCGGTGCTGTTGGCGCTTCGCGCTGTCTCTGTCTTCATTCTATAGGTACTGTTCAAAACCACTGTAACTTCGTAAATTGGAGATGTGGATCTGTTAAGTTTTATGCAGGTATGTTTAATTGAGAGTGATGCTTAAAATATATTTTGGAATTGGGATATTTACAATGAATGAGACTGTATTCATGAATTCTAAACTCTTAATTCAGGACTTCCCTTAAAAATGGAGAGCTAGTTAATTAAATATGGTAAAGGGATATAGTTGTTACTTTAGTTTGTGTCAAACTAAAGCCATCTGAGAAAGATACAGAGGTAGAACATTAGTGTCCAAGTATTCAACCCATTCTCCATCCTTTTCTTTTGAATTTTTCTTTGCTTCTTGGGAACTGGGTTTTTGATCCAACTGGTGACAATTCCTCTCACTTTCTGGTTTGTGGTTTCTGATCCAACTAGTGCCAATTCCTCTCAGTTTAGAATCAAGTCATAAGTCAAATCGTGTTCTGTTTAAAATTATCTTCCTTACCAACCCTAGAGTTATGGTCCTTCAGGGAAAGTGAAACAATGAAATATTATAAGAACTGTAATGATTGAAGGCTTTTATTATATTATTTTGGGAAAGGTTGGGTAGGGAAAACGATAGAACATGTTGCTTCATGGTTTTATCGCAAAATGATTAATATCAATGAATGATGGTTGGTGTGAGTTGAATCAACATATAACATACCGAAACTTCCTCATTCTTTCAGTTATACAAGTGTTTATACAATTTTAGTAGTTATTTATATAAATTTTTAGATGTGTGTTTGAAATCACTTTAGATGAACTTAATGCAATCTGTTTTTAGCAAAGGAATGTTATGCTAAAAGTTTTCTAACAATAACTTTTTTAAACTTAAATATTTAAATGATTTTAAATAGTAGAAAATAATTTCTTGAAAAAATAAATCGTAGTATATCTTAAATTTAAAGAGTACAAAATAACTTGTAAATATTGAAAGGATAGGATAAAATAGAAAGAGAATTTATAAACATACAACTTATTAAAAATATTAAAAAAAGAATTAAATTGTTCATCTTATAGGTTATATATTAGTAGACATTTTCTCTATTTGAGTTTTAGTTTTTTTTAATATTTGAGACTTGATATGCATTGATAAACATTTTATTGATTTGATTAGGAGTTTTTTTACTATATTTAAAAGTAAGAGTCATATATATCACTGATATTTTGCTTATTTGACTGATAATCAGTTGCACTCGAAATTCAAGTAGTATATTAGTAGACATTTAATTGACTTTACTCTTAATCTTTATCTAAGGTCATTAATAAGAATGAAAATAGAAAAACTTCAATAGAACTAATGGAATCCAGAAAATGCTTTTATAATTTTTTCTCATATTGAACTATTGACCATATAAATTAGTATTTGTTTATTCAAATTAAACAATAATAAAAACAAAAAAATTAGATAATAAGAGAAATTATGAATTATGAATCCGTTAATTAAGAAAAATTAATTATATCTTTAAGATAAATAATAAATAGAAGGCTCTGATTGAAAGAGAATAGAAAGACCAAAACTAAATGTTCTCATTTAATAGGTTTTGTAAATTGTAGTAATAAATGTTGAGTCAAATATTCCTGTGAGAAAGGAGAGAGAAAGAATAATGCATCAAATACATAACCCGGTTATTGATTGCGTTAATATCTATGATGACTTAATACGAGCATTGTTAGAATACACGTTGATATCTGTTTTTATATTCAGAATATTATTACAATAATGAGTTTCCGAATGTATGGTCTAAGATCTCTTATCTGGTTCCTATTATAGCCTAGGATCTCTATTGTAATAGTTGTATATAACCACGATTATGTTCATGAAATTATCACGCAATTACATTCTTTCATAACTATTGCATTTAGAAATTTAAATACAATACTATTAATGCAGTCTCTAGTTATTTTGATTCATGATTATTTTTATTATTATAAATATTATTATTATTATACTTTTGGTTAAAATGTGGGAAATTGGTAATGATGGGTACAACTCATGATTGACGAAACCATTAAGGATCATCCATGTAATATGGTTTTTGTCTACAATACATTAAAAGATGTATAGTTGTTTGTTATGAATGCGGCAAATTAGAAGACAAGAATGCAAGGTTTCTAGCTATTTATAACTAATTAAAGAGTCAATTTAAACTACACAAAATCAAGTATAGTTGTGCTTCCACATGATCATTTGTTGTTGTTGGATATAAGTTGTGAATTCTAGAAAATTACATTTAATTTAGCATGTTTATAGGTTAAAAATTTTTATCTTTATACTCTTTATATTTCTATAATATTAATTTTTATATGTTCTTTTTTCAATTTATTGTATTTAATGGATAAAAGTTGGATATGTGAGTATTCTCAAGCTAATGAGAAGTATATTAGACAAGTTATGAATTTTCTTGATTTTGCATTTGCAAAGTCATCTAAAGATGGGAAAATTTTATGTCTTTGCACAAAATGTGTCAACCGTGATTGGCGCTCTCGGATGGATGTTTATGAGCATGTAGTCACCATGGATTCTTGAAAGGATACACTAATTGGATTTTTCATGGTGAAAAACTTGGCTTTTCTAGTTCTGGAAGTGTAGATCAAGTAGAAGGAGGTTTTGAGCATGACATAGATACATTAGTTCATGATGCTTTTGGAATGCATACAACTAATGAAGGGGAAAATATAGATACAGATGCGGAGGTTGAGAATCCTGAAGAGGTTTATTTGGATAAGTTTTATCAATTGTTAAAAGAAGTTGGACAAGAACTTTATCTTGGGTGTAAGAAATTCACAAAGTTATCTTTCCTTGTTCATCTCTATCATTTTGAAATGTCTAAATGGCTGGAGCGATAAAAGTCTCTCAATGTTACTAGAGTTGTTAAAGGATGCATTACCTGAAGGTAATACTTTGCCTGAGTCCAACATAACTGATATGCTTGAACTAATAAAGGTATTTTTTAAAAGATAAATAACATTTACTTAATTTTTACTTTTTACAATAGCACTTACAAATTATATTTTATGATTAATTTTCATGATAGACTAAGTTCCACTTTGTTCCAATACTTTCTGAGCAAACCAAGAGAATATTAAAGTGATAACGGTTCATTTTAATATTTAGCACATAAGGTGTTTGATGGAATGTCAATTAGAAGGAAAGCCTCAAGGAAGATTCCCACTGGAAACGAAGATAATCCCGGAGGTTATCTAAGTGTGAAGGTTCACTTCACAAGGAGCTCAAGAGGAGAAGAGAATGACAAAATATAAAAACCAGCCAACACAATTTAAGACAAGGCTTGAATCATAAAGACATAAGAGTAAATGACATGAAAGTAAAGTGCTAGAAATTAAAGAGCATGAAAGTAAAGAACATGAAACAATAATGGAGGAAGAGATTGAGAGAAAGGGAGGGAGGGGAATGGAGTGCTACACGCCACTTGGGGGATGGTCCAACCCAAGATGAGTGGTGTTAGCCGCCACTTGAGCCAAGGCTCAAGATAAGACTCCAAGAGGGGGAAGAACACCCAAGAACACAACACAAGCTCTAGGCTATGCAAGAATGCTCTCTATTTCATTAATGTTCAACCCTTTTACAAGAATGAGAGGCCTCCTTATATAGAGTTAGGGTGGGGACTTAGAGGGAATTAAATTGGAAAAGATTCCTAAGCATATTCCACTCTTGGTGGCCAAGACTCACACATTCTAGAAGGTAGGGCACAAAAAACGGGTGGCCAATGATTGGGATGATGAGAGGACGTTTTCCAAGGGTTCTAGAAGGTCAAGATTGACTTCTTCACCCCCCCTTGGATGTCACAAACTTGGGCCTCAAGCCCAAGAGCTCCTTTGCTTCAAACAAGGCTCTACTTGTAGAAAAAAGGGTGTCAAAAGCAATCCTGCAAAACCCAAAAAAAAACATGAGTTTAGAAAATATTTAATAACTAATAGAAATGCTAAAAAGGCTAAATAAAAGGGGAGAGGAGGAAGTGTCTCTTCTCATCATGCTTCTAGTAATCCTCCTTGGACACTCCTCTTCTTTATTTGTGGTCAGGACTCATCATCCTCCCCTTCTTGGAGAGAATTCGATCACGAATTTGCAAAACCTGCATCAAAAGGAGTAAGATCACCAACATTAAAAGTGCTACTAACATTATAATCTGAAGGTAAATCTAACTCATATGCATTATTGTTGATCTTGCGCACAACTTGGAAAGGTCCATCACCTCTAGGGTTAAGTTTGGACTTCCTTTGATTAGGGAACCTTTCCTTCCTCAAGTGAAGCCATACCCAATCCCCTGGTTGGAAGATGACTTCCTTCCTTCCCTTGTTGGCACTTTGTTGGTATTGACCAACCTTCCTCTCTATCCTAGCCTTGACTTGAGAATGGAAGTCTTGGATCATTTTTGACCTTTCTAACCTATCTTGGCTAGTCTAAGCCTCATGAGTTGGGAGAGGGAGGAGGTCAAGAGGAGTTAAGGGGTTGAACCCATAAACAACCTCAAAAGGAGAGTGAGAAGTGGTGGAGTGAACCACCCTATTGTATGCAAACTCTACATGAGGAAGAAGATCTTCCCACTCCCTAGGTTTCTTGGAGATCATGCATCTCAAGAGTTGAGACAAAGTTCTATTGACCACCTCAGTTTGACCATCAGTTTGGGGGTGGCAAGTGGTAGAAAAGAGGAGTTTAGTGCCAATTTTCCCCCATAAGGTCCTCCAAAAGTGGCTTAAGAACTTTGTATCTTTATCAGATACAATGGTCCTAGGCAACCCATGCAGCCTAACAACTTCCTTAAAGAAGAGATTTGCAACTAAGCATGCATCATCATCTTTGTGGCATGGAATAAAATGAGCCATTTTTGAAAAATGGTCCACTACCACAAAGATAGAATCCTTTCCCTTCTTTGTCCTTGGAAGCCCAAGCACAAAATCCATGGATATGTTTATCCAAGGCAAAGTAGGGATATGCAAAGGAGTATAGAGTCCATAGGATTGGGCTCTAGACTTGGCCTTCTTGCATGTGATGCAATTCTCACAATGTTTCTCTACATGCTTTCTCATGTGTGGCCAAAAGAAATGTTCATTCAAAATGTCTAGAGTCTTAGAAGCCCCAAAATGTCCCATTAAACCTCTCTCATGAGACTCTTTCACTAGTGATGCTCTTAAGGACCCGTTGGGTATGCAAAGCCTTCTACCCTTGAAAAGATAATCTTGGTGTAGGTAGAAGTCTTTGTAACCCCCTTTGAAGCATTCACTGTAGACTATAGAGAAGTCATCATCATGAGGATACAATTCCTTAATGTGATCAAAACTAAGAAATTTAATTTCAAGAAGAGTGAGCAAAGTGTGGCGCCTAGATAAGGCATCCGCCACTATGTTACTCTTCCCTTTCTTATGTTTGATCACATAAGGGAATTGTTCTATGAATTCTACCCACCTAGCATGTCTCTTGCTAAGCTTGCTTTGGCCTTTCAAATATTTAAGGGACTCATGATCACTATGGATCACAAATTCCTTTGGAAGAAGATAATGTTGCCAAGTTTGCAAAGCTCTCACAAGGACATACAACTCCTCGTCATAGGTGGAGTAGTTGAGATGACTACCCTTAAGCTTCTCACTAAAGTAGGATATGGGGTGGCTTCTTGAAGTAAGACAGCCACAACACCTACATTAGAGGCATCACACTCAACCTCAAATGACTTGGTGAAGTTGGGTAGTGCTAAAAGTGGTGCATTGATCAACTTTTCTTTCGAACTAGCAAAAGCCTTTGCTTGATCAATGCCCCATTTGAAGCCCACATACTTCTTCACTATTTCACTTAAGGGGGCAGCTATGGTGCTAAAGTCTTTTACAAACCTCCTATAGAAACTAGCCAACCCATGAAACCTCCTCACCTCACTCACATTCCTAGGAGTTGGCCAATCCCTAATAGCCGCCACTTTTTCTTCATCTACTTGAACTCCATTGGAGCTCACCACAAACCCTAGAAAGACTACATGATCCATGCCAAAAATGCACTTCTCTCTATTAGCATACAAAGTCTCCTTCCTAAGGGTCTCAAGCACCCTTCTCACATGATGCATGTGATCTTCTATAGACAAACTATATATTAAAATATCATCAAAATAAACCACAACAAACTTGCCTATAAAGGGCCTAAGCACATGATGCATTAGCTGCATGAAGGTACTTGGTGCATTAGTTAGCCCAAAGGGCATGACCATCCACTCATATAATCCAAGCTTTGTCTTGAAGGTGGTTTTCCATTCATATCCTTCTTTGATTCTTATTTGATTATAACCACTCTTCAAGTCAATCTTAGAAAATATGGTGGCACCATGTAGCTCATCTAGCAAGTCATCAAGTCTTAGGATAGGGTGCCTATACTTGATGGTTATGTTGTTTATAGCCCTACAATCTATGCACATGCGCCAACTCCCATCCTTTTTGGGGACAAGAATCACTGGCATAGAACATGGACTCATGCTATTTTGCACCCACCCTTTATCCATTAATTCCTCTACTTGCTTTTGAATCTCCTTAGATTCCTCAAGGTTAGTTCTATAGGTTGGCCTATTAGGCAATGGTGACCCCGGAATGAAATCAATTTGGTGTTCAATTCCTCTTAGAGGTGGTAACCCCTTAGGAGGCTCTTGAAAAACATCTTTGAAGTCATCCAAGACTAATTCCAATCCCCTAGAACAACTTGAGGGTTAATAAAAAGATGGAGATGACCCTAAGGTAGGGTAAGCTACATACATGGGTTTATTGACAAGCATTACCTTCTTAACTCCCTTGTGAGAGATCATGATGCCCTTCTTTTTGGCTTCCTTGCTTTCTTTTTCTTTTTCCTTTTTTTCTTCTTTTCTCTTTTTTTTCATTTTCTTTTGGTCCTCACTAACTTCTTGAGGGGAGAAGGGTGCTAATGTGATCTTCTTACCATGGAAGCTAAAAGAAAATTTGTTGGTAAGGCCATCATGGAAGGTTTGTTTATCAAATTGTCATGGCCTACCTAGAAGAATGTGGGTTGCTTCCATAGGTACAACATCACAAAGTACCTCATCCACATAAGTCCCTATGGAGAAGTTAACAAGGACTTGTTTATTTATCTCAATCTCACCATCCTCACTAAGCCATAAGAGCTTGTAGGGCTTGGCATGAGGAATGGTAGGTAAACTAAGTTTGTCTACCACCCTTGTGCTAGCCACATTGACACAACTTCCTCCATCGATGATGAGTGAGCAAAGGTTGTTGTTAATGAGGCACCTGGTGTGGAAAATATTTTCTCTTTGGGAGTTATCAAGTTCCTTTTGAACTTGTCCCAACATGCGCCTCACTATCAACAAATCTCCTTCATAAGGCTTAACCTCTTCATCACTAAAGGAAGAGTGGGAGGAGTTCTCTCTTGAAGGGGAACGGGGAGAGGAAGGTTCACTCTCAACCTCACCATTTTCCCTCAAGGTCATGGTTCTTTTAGTGGGGCAATTTGAAGCAATGTGCCTATACCCTAAGCATTTAAAACATTTGATTGAACTTGACCTTTGGGAATTGGAGGGGTTGGGAGTGCCCCTAGCCGGATGGCTCCTAGAAGTGGACTCTTGGTGAGACTTGGAAGGCTTACTATCATGCTCTTCTTTGTTCCTATCCTTCCAGGAAGAGCTACAATAGTCATTGTTTGAGTGACCCCTCCTTGCACTATCTTTTCTTTTGAGTTGAGATTCAATTTTTAGTGCAAGGTGTAAAATATTTTCAATGGAGGTGTACTCATACAATTCTAGTAAGTCTTGGATGTCTCTCCTCAAGCCACTAACAAACCTAATTACCTTGGTCTCATTAGTTTCATCATGCAAACCAGCCTTAAGCAACAAAGACTCCAAAAATTTAAAGTAATCATCCACACATAAATTTCCTTGTTGAAGCCGTTGGAGCTTCAAAAGGAGCTCCCTCCTATAGAAGGAAGGAACAAATCTAGCGCACATCAAATGTTTAGTGTCCATCCAAGAGGCCGCGGGTGGCCCTTGGTAATTATCCATACAAACTTTATGCCACCATGTCATGGCATAACCCTCAAATTCTACCACTATTACATCAACTTGTTCTTGTCCCTCAAGAGGGTTCACATTCATTAATTGCTCTACTTTTACTTCCCACTCCAAGTAGACATCCGGATTGTTGTCTCCATAGAATTTGGGAATTTTGATGTTGTGGTTGGGCTTCCTTTGAGGGGTGTTGCGCCTAGCCCTCCTTCTTCCATAGTAGCCCCAATCTTCTTCTTCCTTTCCATTGTAGCTAGGTGGGGAATGAGCCTGCCTTCTCTCCCTTTTGGCTTTCTCTTGCTTAAGTCTTTCCATGGTCTCTCTCAAGTGTCTTTCACTTTCTTTTCTTGAGATTTCCATCTCCCTTAGCAACTCCATGAGAGGCAATTCATTTTGGGACTTGAGTTGGGCCTCCAAGGTGATGCTCTTCTTTTTGGCTCCCTCGGGTGAGATAGGAGAAGATGTGGAAGACATGATTCCTACAATCAAAAATAAAATAACCAAAAACAACTAGACAAAGGCCAAAAAAAAAGATTTAATGGTTAGAAAGGAAACAAAAAAAAATATAACTCTCAAAGTGTTTGGCTAACTTCCCAAAGATTGATGGTATGTTTCACTCAACTCTCTTGCGTATCAAGAGTGTTCCAACCCTTAATGGTGAACTTTTAATCTTGAGTGGACTCAAATGAAGGATGTTCGGCCACCACACTCAAGAAACAAGAAAGAAAACTTTAAAGACAATACTTATAGAATTTCCTAAAGACAAAGCAAGAAAAGTTCAAAACGAGAAAGAGGCACACTAAGGAAAATACAATCAACTTAAAAAGAGATTATAAAAGAGAAAAGCTGGAAAGAAAACTCAATGGAAACACTTAGAACATGCAGAAAAAATTTCCAGCAAACCACACATATAAAGAAGATTAGGATCCTACAAATGATGGTACTAATTTGTCATACTCATCCTTAAGCATACAACCATGCAGTTAAATTCTAGAATCATGCACTTGGTCACTTTTTCTTGCAATTTTCTTTTCAAAACAACATATATAGATCATGACCTTCATGATTTTTTTAGCTCTTCTCAATGTTCTTAATTGATTCTAGACTTAACATACACAATTGCAATGGTTGTAGATGATTATGAAGCACTTAGTTTCTATGTTTAGGTTCAACCAATCAATTCAAGTTACATGCAATTTTAGCTAAACATTTTATCAAACATGTTCAAGTATTGGAAGCAAGGATAAGAAAACTCAAAGGGAAAAATTATATGACATGTGACTCAAGAAAAGGGAAAGCAACACAAAAAGAGTCTAAACTTGACTCAAGCATATGATCAAACATGTAGCTCTCATGCAATTTTCAGTCCAAAAATAATGTTCCATGGCCCTTACTTATGCACATACTCATCATACTTCATGAAAGGTCACTTGGCATGCATTTAGGCAATTTAAAACAAAAATTCCAGTAGCCAAAAGCTCAAAACAACAACAAGCAACATAACCCAAAATAGGTGGCCAAGACTCACACTCTTGGTGGGGACTTAGAGGGAATTACATTGGAAAAGATTCCTAGGCATATTCCACTCTTGGTGGCCAAGACTCACACATTCTAGAAGGTAGGGCACAAAAAACGGGTGGCCAATGATTGGGATGATGAGAGGACGTTTTCCAAGGGTTCTAGAAGGTCAAGATTGACTTCTTCACCCCCCTTGGATGTCCCAAACTTGGGCCTCAAGCCCAAGTGCTCCTTTGCTCCAAACAAGGCTCTACTTCTAGAAAAAAGGGTGTCAAGCAATCCTGCAAAACCCAAAAAAAAACATGAGTTTAGAAAATATTTAACAACTAATAGAAATGCTAAAAAGGCTAAATAAAAGGGGAGAGGAGGAAGTGTCCCTTCTCATCATGCTTCTAGTAATCCTCCTTGGACACTCCTCTTCTTTATTTGTGGTTAGGGGCTCATCATAAAGGATAACATGTGTAATAAGTGGAGACAATTCAAACATGATTTGAAGTCAAAGATATATGATGCAAGTAAGACTGAGGAGGAAATGATTGCAAACCTCCCAGATGAAAGAGTGAATCCTTCTCAATACCGTGATTTAGTGCATTATTGGTGTTCCAAAAAAGTACAGGTGCATGTATATAATGTCATTAACATATTACCTAAAATAACATCTGTTTACCATTTGTTTCTTTACTTTCCTTAAACTTGGTTATAGGACATAAGTAGCATGAACAAAAGAAGTCATTCTAAATTTGAGGATTTACATTATATGGGTACCAAGAATCTTCCTAGACTTATTCATGAGGTAATTTTGTTATTTGAATAATATTTCTTATTATATTACTTAGATGATTAAATCTCATAAATATTACATAGTAGAAATATCCATACTAAGACTTCTTTACTTATATTAGAAAAAAAAGGAAAAGGGAACACAACCCTCACGAGCTCAAATTTATATTGATACTCGAACTCAAAAAGATGGGAGTATTGTGACGGAAAAGGCAACTCATATAATTGTAAGGACTTGTCTTATCAAGTATAATATAAAATGTTGATTGTAATTGATTAAGCTTGGAATTGATGCATTAAATAATTTTTTATTTTATTTAAAATGGATTCATGTAGGATGAATTAAAGAAGCACATGGTACAAGCAGAAAGTTTAGGAGATTATCAAACCACCACTCATGAGTATACAAATTGAAAGGATGATATCTATTCAAAAGTTAAGGGGCCCGAAAAAAGAGGATATGTGCGTTGTCTTGGGAAACTTCCACCAACTAAAGATTCAAATACTTCATCTCAAGGTTCTATAGGAGAAAAGAGAATTCAAAAATTAGAGGAGGTACTTGGAAATCTTTTATCTTTTCTTCAAGCACGATTTTCAGGGGATCAAGAGGTAAAAACTCTAACAATTACATTTGATCACTTATAAAAAAATTTAACATTCATACGATATTTATAAGGATTTATTTTTTTATGTAGATACCTAATGTTGGAAGTGATCAAAATGATTCTAATGGTAATGTTCAAACAACTACAAGTGGAAATAGTTAAGTTACATTAATCATGATTTGAAAATTAATTTAAAGTCATAATTATTTCCTTAGTTGTCTCTAACACTACTACAGAATAACCAATTAACGCCGGCAGTCTACGTCGGTTAAAACACAAACGACGTAGAAGGTTTGAATTGACCATTCTACGTCGGTTAAAACATACAACCAACGTAGAATATTTTGTATTGAACATTCCACGTCGGTTCTGCAAATAACCGACGTGGAATGGCAAAACTACTACGTCAGTTGACGTCTTAACCGACGTAGAACGTTTGGCGTTGCACTTATGACGTCGATTATATTATAACCATCGTAGAAAGCTCATTTCTTTCATTTTTATTTGCATTCTCTCTGAAGGAAACCCTTCTCTTACTGGCCTTCTCCCTCTTCGCTCTCCGCCATGGACATCTCTTTGCGATTCACAGTGCTCTTCGTAATCTTGATCCTCGCAATGCTCTGCAACCCGAGGGTGACCGCCTTTGAAGGACTGGAAGCAAGCTTCACACCTTCCACAACGGCAACTACACCGTCGACTCCACAAGAACTCCAAGAACAATCGTTCTTCTCTCACACAACACTCCTCCCTCCGATCTTGTCCCATCTCGGCTTCCTTCCACGAGCTAGCCACGGCGGCTCCTTCACTCTCTGACTCCGCGGCCAACGCTGCCTCTGCCTGGACCAGTCCTTCTACGATCTTCGCTCCATCAGATGCCTCCCTCTACACCTGCTTCTCTTGCTCTTTCTCTAACCTCCTTCGTGAGCACTTCCTGGTCTCTTCACAATTGATTATATGCAGAGACTTGCTTTTGGTACCAAGATCGAGACCTTGAGTCCAGGCCGTTGCATCACCGTCACCTCTGATTCGGTCAATAGAAAGACCGGCACAACTGCTAGTGCTAAGGTCTTTCTCGAAAGGGGGGAGATCACATTTTTAATGTCGGTTCAATTTAAACCGACGTTGAAAATATTACTTTTAACGTCTCCTTATTCAACGTCGATTTTGGGGCCGTCGTGAAATTATCCCCAGAACCGACATGGATTGTGCTTCGTGTAGCAGTGTAAACTCAAAATATTATTGTGATTTCAGATACACTATGAATGATGTGGATTTTGCATGCTTATGGACATATGAACATTATTGCTAAGAAAACAATGTGTTTAATAGTGATAATAGTTGAACATTTACTTTTAGTATTTCTAACATAAGAAAGATGATGAGTATGTATTGACTCTTACGGTACATAAAATGATTTTTTTAGGATTTGTGTTTGATATATCACTATTTTTATAGATGTTTTTTGTATTTGTTATTTATCAATTCGGTATTTGATTTAAAGCTAAAATTGTGGACTCTTGATTGATGGTTATAATGACATTATCTTAATAATATTAACACACTCTAATTGTAAGTATATGGTAACAAGTTTATTCCCACAATTGAAAAAAGTGTAGGTATATGTTGACAAATTTATTCTCACAATTGAGAAAAATGTAGGTATATGTTAACAAATTTATACCTACAATTGAAAAAATTATAGGTATAAACTATAGTGACACACCATATATGTTGTTAAATCTCATTCAAAATTTACACTAATATTGTGTGTAGGTATATGTATAACAATCTTATACCCACATATATTACATTTATAGAAACACTTCTTTATTTCATACTTTTAGACCTGATTAGTCTTTAGATTTTCTTGGTTCATACCTTTAGACTGCATCCACCCTAATCTTATCATTTAGGATTTTCTTAATCTCGTCGCCCAAACTTCTATGGCTTAACCATATGTTTAGGGATGTAAATGGTTTAAGTCCCCAATCAAACAACCTATTTCGTAGCACTAAAGTATAATGGTCATACACACTTCTTTCTAATGCATATTGTTTACTACTTAGCTATTTCCTTAACCACTCATCAGATACTAAAAATCTATCTAGCTAGCTCATTAGAGACTCATCTAGCCAAGTGAAAGAGCGCCCCATCATTGGTATATATAAAATTTTTATATTTTTAATGAAATTTTTGAAGCCTAGAACCTCCCTGCAATTATCTTTTACCCATTCTTTTTTCCCTATTTCTAAGTGTGTTGAAATCACTCAAAACACTTGTGGTATTGATCATTGTTGTTTGTTTCACATTATTGATATCCTCCCATAATTTTCCTTTTTCATTAAATTCACAAGGAGAATATACATTATCTATAGCTATCATGATGTTATTTTTAATATGTTTATCAATAGTTATTACTAACCCTTTTCCCGAATCACTTTTTCGCAATTAAACCACACTTTATGCCATATACTTAACACTCCGACAACCCAATTATCAGCTTGGTTATAAGTCAATTCAATTTGATTTTGCCCTTAGATATTATAACATTACTCACTGTTGATGAAATTCAATTTGGTTTCCTCAGGATCGCCCAAAGCCTTTATATTAATCTTAATTATCATTATTGTTTAACTTTTTTAGTCCCTCCTTACTCTGAACAAGCTTCTCACGGTCCTTTGTTCCAAACTCTGTAATTGTTCAATTATATCACCCTCAACCCCTTTTTAATTAAAATTGTATACATTCCTCAATTTTTACAAAAATAAAATAATACATAGAATAAAAGCTAGGTTTCAATACTCTTATCTTATAGTAGGCAATCAAATAGTAATTAACCTTAAACCAACTATATCAACAATAGATATGAACTTTTATTATCCCCTAAGCCAAAAGCCAAAACTCAAAAATATGGTAGGCATTAATAAGCAAGAACACCAGTTAACAACACCAAATGCAAACTGCTATTGACCCCTTTGTCTCCATCTATATTCCTTTACTTCTTTGAACACTTATTTTTTCGTCATGCCAAACTTACTTCAAATTTTTTCTACCCCTTTGTTCTTCTGCTATAATTTCCTATGGAAGTCTTATACACCAACCTTGTAATGGAATGTAAGTATTAAGAATTTGTCACCCATAAAAATACAAAATGATCATGAGAACACGATAAAGAGAAAAGAAATCGTTCTTTTTCTCTTTTTATTTCTATACAGTCAAGAGAATATGTTTATAAAAAAGTATTTGTATCAAATAAAATAGAAATGAAATTTTTGAGATTTTGAAAGTGCACACTATTGACATTCTATAAGTGACCATTAAAGAGTTGTAACTGATATTAATTTTAAGTTACCTTGGCTAAGATCACTCAAGCTGAATCCAAGGGACTACAAAAGTTTAACTTCAAAATATTTGTTTTGAATGATTGAGGATGAAGAGGTTTAGTGAACAAGTTTGTAGCTTGACAGGAAGAAGAAATAGATAGTAAGTGAATGAGACCATCTTGAAGTTTCTCTCTAATTAAATGATAATCAACTTCAATATATTTTGTATGCTCATGAAATGTAGGATTTTTAGCTACGTGTATAGTTTCTCTGTTACCACAAAAAGTTGTAAAAAGAGTAGGAATCAAGAGATTCAAGTCACTACATAAATAATACAACCATTTGAGTTCACTGGTGAGTGAAGCTAATGCTCTATACTCAACTTTAGAAGATGATTTAGAGACATTCTTTTGTTTCTTTTACTGCCAAGAAATCAAAGCATCCCGAAAAATACAATACGTTGTGATAGAATGCCTACCATTAGGACAATAGGCCCAATCAAGATCTGAAAAAGCACAAATGCTATCATTATTTTGTGAACAAAAAAATAAGCTAATTTCTAAAAGCTCCTTCAAAAATCTGATAACACGATGGACTTGCATGTAAGGTTTCCTTAGTTTAGAAACATATTTGACTCAATTGTTGAATAACTAAACAAATGTTTAGATGAGTATTAGTTAAATAAAGCAAATGTCCTACAAGTCTTCTATACTTAGAAGGGTTGTGACACCCTCTACCCCACATCGTATATCATGAGAATAAAAGTAGCACATTCCACAAAGTCTGAAATAATCTCATAATTAATAAAATCTATAATACTAGTATACACAGGGTAAAGGATTCACATAATAACACGTACAAAAGCAAAATTACATAGTGTAATATAAACCAATTAAAGTCTTAATTAAAATTAAATAAAAATAAGGTCCTAATTTCCTAGTCTTATCCTGATGTTACATATCCTATCACAGTAATCCCATGAAAACTAAGTTTCACCAGCATCAAATTAAGGGGAAACTTGCAATACTAAAGGGAGAACAAGACAAAAAAAATAATGGGAGAGAGAAATATTGCACTCTGATTGTGGTGTGAAGACACTGCAAGATAGTCTCACACACATCAAACAATTAATCATATTTAAGCACATTCAAACATGCGAAACAAATTAATTTAACCTCCACAATAATTATCCATAAGTTCAACTTATCCATATCACAATCACACCATATACAAAGCATGTCGTACCTATAGACACATTAGGATGATGAATGCATGTGGCATCAATCACATATCTGTTAGAAATAAACGACAGTGTAATTCACCGCCATGATCACTTCTTAAAAACTTGATTTTCAAATCCTTTTCATTTTGAATAACCTTGGCAAATTTTCTAAATTCTTTGAAAGCATCACTTTTAGATGAAAGAAAAAGAGTCCAAGTAAATCTAGAGTAATCATCAACAATCACAAGAGCATAATAATTGCCACCAAAACTTTTTGTTCTAGAGGGACCAAATAAATCCGTGTGCAATAATTCTAAAGGTTTAGAAGTGGAAACAATATTTTTAGATTTAAAAGAATTTTTAGTTTGCTTCCCTTTTTGACAAGCTGCACATAGTTTGTTCTTTTCAAAAATCAGTTTTGGCAAACCAATTACTAACTCTTTTTATATGAGTTTACTTAGATGAGGCATATGAATGTGAGTAGCTCTTCTATGCCATAACCATGGATCCTCTTCTTTAGCAACTAAACAAGATAAATTGCTAGATGTAGATGCACAATCAATATCAATTAAATAAATATTATTATGTCTCTTACCAATGAGGGCGATTTCATTTGAGTCTTTGTGATGAATTTTGCAAAGATCACTATCAAAAGTTACCTTTAAACCTTTATCACAAAGTTGACTGATGCTTAGCAAATTGTGCTTCAACCCATCAACAAGAAGAACATCATGAATCTTTAGAGATTCTCCAATAACTCCACTACCAATGATCTTTCCCTTGTTGTTGTCTCCATAGGTTACAAAACCTTGCTCTTTCTTTTTGAAGCTTTTGAATTTGCTTTTATCACCCGTCATGTGTCTTGAACAACCACTATCAAGATACCACAATGACTTCCTAGACTTGGGACCAACCTGCATCATAAGCAAAAATATTTAGGTCCCCTAAAGTTACTTATTAGGGTCCTCATGGGTTACAAACAGTTTTTCCTTTGGGAACCCATTTGTATTTCCCATTAGGAACACTAAAACGCTTAATATTACATTTATTAACTGAATGACCTTTATGCATACAATAAAAACATGTAGGAACATTTGTTTTTCTTGAGAAATATGCATTTTTGTAAACTTTCTTTCTAAGAACATTTGGTTTATTAAAGAAATTTATATTTTCAAAAACCTTATTTGGGTTAGACGTTTCTCCTTTTACAAAAACAGTTTTGGTAGGTTTATGATTATATTTGAAATTATAACCAAGTCATGCTTTTTCATATAAACCCTTTTGCACATTTAAAACATTATTTCAATTTTTATTTCCCATAGTGATTTTTGAAAGAGATGTTTCAAGATAAGATACTTTATTAGCATGAACATTACAATTTTCACAAACAGGAATTTTTGTTTTGCATTTGCAAGGAATTTTTGCTTTTTCTAAATCCTCTTTCAAAACCTTTTTCTCTTCTTCCAAATCACCAATTTTCTTTTCAAGAATCTTATAGTCATTTTTTAATTTATTATGAAAAGAAGTAAGTTTTTCAGATTTTTCACATAAATCAAGAAACTCTTCAAGAAATTCATCATGATTGTTTGGAAGACCAAAATCACTTACCTTGATACATGTGGATTCAGCATCATCATCCGCCATGAGACAAATGTTTTCTTCTTCTTCCGAGTCACTTGCACTTTCAGAAGAACTCACTTCATTATCTTCCCAAGCAATGTACGCCTTCTTTTTCTTCTTGTCAAAAGGCTTTTTGTATTTCTTTGCTTTTTCTTCATCTTTCTTGATGTTGGGGCAATCCGACTTCAAGTGTCCCCTTTTTCCACAACCATAGCATTTAAAGTTATCAAGAGAATTTAAATTTTTCAGCTTTCTTACCTTTCTTGAAATTCCCTTCGTTTTTGTTCTTGATAAACTTCTTGTATTTCTTAACAAACAGGTTGATGTCACTGAATTCAAGGTTATCATCTGAATCACTACTCTCATCCTTGTAGGATTCGGCTTTAAGAGCAACACCTTTCCTCTTGACGTCTTCTTCTTCTCCTTTGAAGCGTCCAAGCTCAATTTCGTGTTCTCTAAGCTTACCAAAGAGAGTTGTCATATTTATGCTTGTGAGATTCTTGGATTCCGTGATAGTTGTCACCTTGGGTTGCCATGTCCTATCTAACAATTTTAAAATTTTCACATTTAATTCCTCAGTGTTAAATTTCTTACTTAACGCCTTGAGGTGATTTACAATGTGAGTAAATCTTTTCTGAACATCATAGATGGTTTCCCCTTTGCTCATACGGAACATCTCATATTCTTGAATCAAGGTGTTCTTCCTTGATCTTTTGACATCCTTTGTTCATTTATGTGTGACTTCAAGAATGTCCCACATCTCCTTTGTTGTAGTGCAATCAGACAACCTGTAAAACTCATCAACAGTTAAGGCAGATGATATCATATTGCATGCCCTTATGTCGCATTGATACTCATTGTACTCATCCTTTGTCCAACTTGCTCTCACTTTGGGTACATGCACTTCATTAACAACAGTCATAGGAATATATGGACCATTTACAATTGCATCCCAAACTCCTTGATCATTAGACCTAAGGAAAATCTCCATCCTCTTTTTCCAAAAAGGATAGTTTTCACCAGTAAAGAGTGGTGGTCTATGAATAGATGCACCTTTAGCAAAAGATTGATTTTTCCCTGCCATAAGGATCTTGATTTTGAGTAACTTTCAAAAACCAGCTCTGATACCAATTGTTAGAAATAAACGACAGTGTAAAAATCAAGAGGGGGGGTGAATTGGATTTTTAATAAACTTTTTCTCTTTAAAATAAGTTTCCAGATTTTAAATAAATATTTTAAAACCAGGATGCGGATTATCCTTAACCTTAGATAAGCACAGTTTGAATTGCAATTGTTAATATGATCCACAATAAAAAGAGATAGGGAAAGAGAAAGAACACAAAGATTTATACTAGTTCGGATTAGGTCAATCCTACGTCCAGTTTCCAACCACCATAAATGCGTGATGATCACCCCACTATCTTTAATTGAAATTACAAACACCAATTCATGCAATAACAAATAAAGATAAAGGAAACACCTCCTTAGACACACTAAGGATGAAACACCTCCTCAGACACACTGAGGATAATTCCCACCTCTCTTGACACACAAGAGATGAACACACATCCCTTTAGAACAGATCCAAGGGATGAATATAACCCGTTCAGAAAAATAGTAAAAGAAAACACCTGATTGAGTGTTGAATGAAAGCTTAAGCACAAAGATCACCACTTCCAAAGACTTTGATCAACCTTGAGAGAGCAAGAAAGCGGTTTTGAAAAACTATGGCGCAAGAACACTTTGAATATTGTGTTTAATCAGATGTGTTGAACCTAAGACATTCTCTTTCATTTTATAATTCAAAAATGCATCAAAGTTTCCATTCTTAGGTTGATTTAGCATTGAATTCACAAAAACGACTTATTTAATCGATTATCTAAAAAGCTTAATCGATTATATCAGAGTTAAAAAACTGGAAAACTCATTTTGCCTGATATAATCGATTAGATTAAGGCCATAATCGATTATATTAACCCAGAACCAATATAATCGATTATCAAAAACACTTAATCGATTATTTTATTCGTTAAACAATTTTGATTCAAATTTTAAGTAAAATAATCGATTAGACTACGTATCATAATTGATTAAAAGCGTAGAAAAATGTTTTTACGAGAAAACTACTTGCTCTCAAGTTTCAAATGATCTTGAATGGGATTTACGACTTACTCTTTTCATCCATCACCCAAAATAGAAACCTCTAAACTTGAAACTCCAGCTCTTGAGAAAATCTTCATCAATTTTCTCTCTTGAAAGCTTTAAACACTCTTTATGCCTTGCCTTTTTCATCAAGCAACCTTCCTTTGTGAGATGACACAAGTCTTTAATGTTGTTTAGAGAACTTTAAATCTTCATCATCAAAACTTTGATTCTTCATGAAATATTGAGAGGACTTCATCAACACTTGTTCTTGAAATATGTTAACAATATCTAACTTGATCGCCAAAGCGATACACAATGATCTCACTTTATGATCTCACATTATGACCTCACATTATAATGCATATTCACATAAGTGCAATGACATCTTATGTTAAATAAAGACGGCAGTGTAAAAACCAAGAGGGGGGGGTGAATTGGGTTTTTAAAGAAATTTTCTCTTTCAAATAAATTTTCAGGTTTTGAAAAACTTTTCCAAAACTTGGATGTGAATGTTTTCAATCCTTTGATTAACGCTTTTGGGATTAGCAATTGTAATAATGATCCACAAATAAAAGATAAAGAGAAAGAGAAAGAACACAGAGATTTATACTGGTTCGGATTAAGCCAATCCTACATCCAGTTCCCAACCACCACAAATCCGTGATGATTTTCCCCACTATCTTTAATTGAAATTACAAACACCAATTCATGCAATAACAAATAAAGATAAACGGAAACACCTCCTCGGACACACTAAGGATGAAACACCTCCCAGCACACATGCGAGGATGAAACCCACCTCTCTTGACACACAAGAGATGAAACACCTCCCTTAGAACAGATCCAAGGGATGAATTTTCCCTTTACGAAAAGCAGTAAAAGAATACACCGAAAAGTGCTTGGATAGAAAGCTTAAGCACACCGATCACCACTTCCAAAGACTTGATCAAAGCGAAGAGAAGCGAGAAGCGGCTTTGAAAAAGCTAAGGCGCAGAAACACTTTGAATATTTTGTGTATGTTCAGATGTGTTAAACCTAAGACATTCTCTTTCATTTTATAATTCGAAAATGCTCCAAAGTTTCCATTCTTAGGTTGATTTAGAATTAATTTCGCAAAAACGACTCATTTAATCGATTATATTAAAAGCTTAATCGATTATATCATGTTTAAAAACTGGAAAACAAATATCGTCTAATTTAATAGATTAGATTAAGGCCATAATCGATTATATTAACCCAGAATCAATATAATCGATTATCAAAGACACTTAATCGATTATTTTGCTCGTTAAACAAATTTAATTCAAATTTTAAGTTAAATAATCGATTATCTATGTATGGTAATCGATTAAAAGCGTAGAAAAACGTTTTTGCGAGAAAACACCTTGCTCTCTTGTTTGGGAAGGTCTTGAATGGGATTTATGACTTACTCTTTTTATCCAACACCCAAAACAGAACCTTCTTCCTTTGATCCTTCAGCTCTTGAGAAAATCTTCATCAATCTTCTCTCTTGAAAGCTTTGAATGCTCTTTATGCCTTTCCTTTCTTATCAAGCAACCTTCCTTTGTGAGATGGCACAAGTCTTTAAAGTTGATTGAAACTTCCTAAAAACTTCATCATCAAAGCTGTAGGTCTCCATAAAACTCCGGACTTGAAAAATGCCAACAATCTCCCCTTTTTGATGATGATAAAAAGAAACCTAGAGACTTGTGATAATATCCTGAAAATCTTGAAAATAATGTATGGATATCTCCATCATAAATATTAGTCCACAAAGGAAATAAAATAGGCGAGTCATATAGCATTTAAGTTTCAATTTGAATTTTGAAAAAGAGATTTCAAGGAATTAATGAGTGGAAATTATTTCTAAAAGCTCCCCTTAAACTATGCTCTTAATTGTTTAAGCTATATTAAGGCACTTATTTGAATTATTTCCTAAAGTTCCCTTGAAATTAATTTTCTTAAAAGCTATATTAACTAGACAGATTTTCAATCAAGACAAAATATTTTCTCCCCCTTTATTTTTATCATTTTCAAAAAGATTACATTTTCAGAGATAATTACAGCAGAAGCAAATTAATACACAGAAAATAATAGAGAGAAACAAGAAAATACAGCAGCTGGAAAATAATGAAGAACAAGCTAAGGAAAAGTGAACTTGTAGCTTATTCAGTTTCTTCACTATCTTCTTCATCTTCCTCAACATGGGCTGGCTGTTTGCCTCTTGAGGATGTTGTATTATCTTCTTCAGGAGATATTTCTTCAATTTCCATCTTTCTTTCAACTCTATACATCCTTCTATTAAGCCTTGAGAGTTGATGAGAAAGGCCTTGAAATTCCTTGGAGTGAAGATTCATCATAGAATCCATTCTTGATATGAGAAGCTCCTCCACGATCTGGTTGAGGTTGAAACTGAGGTGGAGGTTGAGGTTGGTCTTCATCATCTTCTTCCATGGCAGCGGCTCCTTCTTCTCTTTGGGTAAACACTGTTGCCTTGTTCTATGAGGCCCATATGCCTTAGAACATTTTTACCAATCTTGCTATTGCTTAGCAAAATCTGTTTATTCTCCCCTTCAAGATCAACACCTTTGTATTCTAGAATCTTAGAAACAAACACAGCATAGGGTAATGCAAAAGAGGAAAGCCTAATGGCTTTAAACATATTATCAAGGATAATTGAGGGCCAATCTATGCTCACATTATTAAGGAATCCATACATTAGAAGAATGTCTTCCTTAGTAAGTTGGGCATGATTAGTGCCTCTTGCAACTAAAATCCAAACAATAACATAATGCAGCATTCTTTCATTTAACTTTACATTACCAACTTTATACAAGTTCTCAACTTGTAGGTTAGGATCCTTGCAGAATTTTCTGAATTCTACCAACTTGTTGAAGTCCTCAAAGCCATATGTGATGTTTATGCCTTGAGTTGAGAGACCAGCTACATTGTTCCACAAATCTTCATCAAAGAAGATCCTTACACCTTTCACTTTGGTGCTTGGACTTGCAGTTCTTGATGTCAAGTTCATGTAGAACACTCTAACCAAATCTGGGTAGAATGCCCCTTCCATCTCCACAAATTGTTGTAGTCCACTTCCTACTAAAAATTCCTGAAATTGAAAACCATGAGATCTAAAAAATTCACAAGACAAGAATTTAGGGGTAAGAATTTTTCTATCCTTCCACTTGTTAACAAAGCCAATTTGCGAGATCTTCATCCGAAATCCAACCGGCTAGAGTTGGAGGTCTCCTTTCTTGAGAAGTCATTGGCTCCTTGCCCTTTCTCCTTGATGGCATCTTCCTTCTTCTTTGATCAGCCATTTCGGTGATATAAAAGACAAGAGAAATTGCACAACAAGATAATGGAATAACGAGAGACAGCCTGAGAGAATTAAAATTCGCACAAGACTGACAAATAACGGCAGAAGCGACAAGAGTGAGAGAGAGAGTGAGTGAGTCACTTTGATTCTCAAACCAGCTATTTATAGAATGAAATCCGGGTCATAAATCATTGATTTAATGAAAATATATCCGTTGGGAACGAATATAGCCGTTTAAAAAAGACAAAACACGTGAAAACATGGCCAGCGTTCGAAAATCAGATTTGCGAGAAAAACACGAGCGGTGCATTTAATCGATTATATTCTCATTTAATCGATTATTTGCCTTCAAAAATTTTCCAGAAAGCGAAAACCCAGAAATTTAATCGATTATGTGCATTCCTTAATCGATTAAATTGCTCTCAGCGATTTGATCGATTATGTCATAAGCGTAATCGATTATATTCTAAAACATTTTCACAAACACCGCGTTTAATCGATTAACACACGAAACTTAATCGATTAAATACGTAAATTGTCGTAAAACGCTGAAATAACATTAAAATCAACAACAACACTTACCTGGAACCTTTTTAAGCTCATAAAATCTTACTTGAGATAAAAGATTGGTAAATATGCCAACTCGTTGATGTTTTTGCTTCCTTTCATAAACTTGATCACTTGTTGTTTCAACACGGAAGAGGCCTTTTGAAATTGGAACCAGCACTGCAATATAAACAAGAAAAATCCTGGTCCCCTAAAATTACTTATCGGGGTCCTCACGGGTTAGAAACAGATTTTCCTTTGGGAACCCATTTATATTTCCCATTAGGAACACTAAAGCGTTTAATATTGCATCTATTAACCGAATGACCTTTATGCATACAGTAAAAACATGTAGGAACATTTGTTTTCCTTGAAACATATGCATTTTTATAAAACTTCTTTGTAGGCACGTTTTGTTTAAAGGAATTAGAATTTTCAAAAACCTTATTTGAATTAGACGATTCTCCTTTCACAAAAACAGTTTTAGTAGGTTTATGATTATACACGAAATTATAACCAAGACACCTTTTCATATAAACCTTTTTGCACTTTCAAAACATTGTTTAAATTATTATTGCCCATCGTGATTTTTGAAAGAGATGTTTCAAGATAAGAAACTTTATTTGCAAGATCATTACAGTTTTCGCAAATAGGAATTTTGGTTTTGCATTTGCAAGGGATTTTCATTTGTTTCCAAATCATCTTTCAAAACCTTGTTTTCTTCTTCCAAATCAATAATTTTCTTTTCAAGAATCTTATAATCATTTTTCAATTTATTGTAAACCGAAGAAAGCTTTTCAGATTTTTTACAAAGGCTAAGAAATTCTTCAAGCAATTCATCATAATCATTAGGGAGATCGGAATCGCTTACCTCACTTGCACGTGGATTCCACATCATCATCCGCCATGAGACAAATGTTTGCTTCTTCTTCGATTCACTTGAACCTTCGGAAGAACTCACTTCATTAGTCGTCCCAAGCAATATATGCTCTCTTCTTCTTTTGAAGAACTTCTTACTTTTCTTTTCCCTTTCTTCGAGGTTTCTTGGAATTCGGACAATCGCTCTCATGTGCCCCTTTTGCCACAACCATAACATTTATAATTATTGTTAGAATTTGAACTTTCAAATTTCTTACCTTTCTTATGGTTGCTTTTCTTCTTGATGAACTTCTTGTATTTCTTTACAAATTTATCAAGATCATTGTCTTCTGAATCATTAGTATCACTACTCTCCTCTTTGTCGGATTCCGCTTTAAGAGCAATGCCTTTTCTCTTGACGTCTTCTTCTTCTCCTTTAAAACGTCCAAGTTCCATTTCATGTTCTCTGAGTTTCCCGAAGAGAGTTGTCATGTTCATGTTTGACAGATTCTTTGATTACGTGATGGCGAGTCACTTTAGGTTGCCAAGTCCTGTCCAAAGATTTCAAAATTTTGACATTTAATTCTTGATGTCGAATTTCTTACCTAATGCCTTGAGATGATTTACGATGTGAGTAAATCTCTTTTATCACGTCGCATATTGTTTCTCCTTTGCTCATACGGAACATTTCATATTCCTGAATCAAGGTGTTCTTCCTTGATCGTTTCACTTCTTCCGTTCCTTCATGTGTGACTTCTAGAGTGTCCCACATCTCCTTTGCAGTTGGGCAATCCGATAACCTGTAAAACTCATCAATGGTTAAGGCAGATGCTATCATGTTACACGCTCTTATGTCGCATTGATTCTGGTTGTATTCGTCCTTGCTCCAATTTGCTTTCTTCTTAGGTACCTGCGCTTCTTCAACAACAACCATAGGAATAAAAGGACCATTTACAACAGCATCCCAAACGCCTTGATCATTAGACCTTAGAAAAATTTCCATCCTCTTTTTCCAAAAAGTATAGTTTTCACCTGTAAAAAGTGGTGGTCTATGAATAGATGCACCTTCAGCAAAAGTTTGATTTTTGTCTGCCATAAGGATCTTGTTTTTGAATAACTTTCAAAAAACCAGCTCTGATACCAATTGTTAAATAAAGACGACAGTGTAAAAACCAAGAGGGGGGGTGAATTGGGTTTTTAAAGAAATTTTCTCTTTCAAATAAATTTTCAGGTTTTGAAAAACTTTTCCAAAACTTGGATGTGAATGTTTTCAATCCTTTGATTAACGCTTTTGGGATTAGCAATTGTAATAATGATCCACAAATAAAAGATAAAGAGAAAGAGAAAGAACACAGAGATTTATACTGGTTCGGATTAAGCCAATCCTACATCCAGTTCCCAACCACCACAAATCCGTGATGATTTTCCCCACTATCTTTAATTGAAATTACAAACACCAATTCATGCAATAACAAATAAAGATAAGCGGAAACACCTCCTCGGACACACTAAGGATGAAACACCTCCCGGACACACGAGGATGAAACCCACCTCTCTTGACACATAAGAGATGAAACACCTCCCTTAGAACAGATCCAAGGGATGAATTTTCCCTTTACAGAAAACAGTAAAAGAATACACCTGAAAAGTGCTGGATAGAAAGCTTAAGCACACTGATCACCACTTCCAAAGACTTGATCAAACTGAAGAGAGCAAGAAAGCGTCTTTGAAAAAGCTAAGGCGCAGAAACACTTTGAATATTTTGTGTATGTTCAGATGTGTTAAACCTAAGACATTCTCTTTCATTTTATAATTCGAGAATGCTCCAAAGTTTCCATTCTTAGGTTGATTTAGAATTAATTTCGCAAAAGCGACTCATTTAATCGATTATATTAAAAGCTTAATCGATTATATCATGTTTAAAAGCTGGAAAACAAATATCGTCTGATTTAATCGATTAGATTAAGGCCATAATCGATTATATTAACCCAGAATCAATATAATCGATTATCAAAGACACTTAATCGATTATTTTGCTCGTTAAACAAATTTAATTCAAATTTTAAGTTAAATAATCGATTATCTACGTATGGTAATCGATTAAAAGCGTAGAAAAATGTTTTTGCGAGAAAACACCTTGCTCTCTTGTTTGGGAAGGTCTTGAATGGGATTTATGACTTACTCTTTTTATCCAACACCCAAAACAGAACCTTCTTCCTTTGATCCTTCAGCTCTTGAGAAAATCTTCATCAATCTTCTCTCTTGAAAGCTTTGAATGCTCTTTATGCCTTTCCTTTCTTATCAAGCAACCTTCATTTGTGAGATGGCACAAGTCTTTAAAGTTGATTGAAACTTCCTAAAAACTTCATCATCAAAACTGTAGGTCTCCATAAAACTCTGGACTTGAAAAATGCCAACATCTTATACACTTATACATTTTTTTCCTTCATCTTTGTTCACCTTTACGGTCACAATCACTTAACACATGGCTTTTATCATAATTAATGGATAAATTAATATAATAATATCCAATTAATACATATTATCATTCATTCATCATTAAAATTATATCACAATTCACAATTCCCTTCTGAGGGTATTACAAGAACATCTAGGGTTCTCTAAAGCAATCAGAATATTATTAAATTAAGAAATCATACATATTATTCTTCAATTCACATCATAAAAAGCATACAAGAGTAATTAGGAATCGAACATATATGAAAGAGGAAAATCCCTCTTTCAAGAACACACCTAAAATAAGAAATTAGGGTTAAACAATAAAAATATTATCAATTTAAGAAATTACACATATTATTCTTCAATTCACATCTTAAAAAGCATATAAGATGAAAGAGGAAAACCCCTCTTTCATAAACATACCCAAAACAAGGAATGTGTGAACTAAATATCTCCCTACTCAAACCTCGTATCAACGATCCAGTCGTTCAGAATTGAAAACCAGATGCGGCCAACCACCTATTAAATTTTCAGCTTGATCCAACTTTGAACAAATCTGGAACAGTAGTTTTATCGTAGTAGCCTTGTAAAAAAACGAGAATGACTTTCTCTCATCCTCTCTCTCAAAGTACTGGTGTTTCTCAATGATTTAAAACTTCAATATTTATTTAAATAAGACATCATATTCTAAAATTAATTATTTTTTAATTATAAAATGAATATTATATATTAAAATTCAATGGTAAATATTAAAGTAATAGAAAAAATGTATATTAATTAAATTAAAAATCCTGAAATATTTAATGAATCTCACAAAAAAAAGTGAGGTGTTACAAGGGTTATCCAACAATTCTCATTTATCACTATACCATGTACAAGATGAATCCATAAGAAATTATGCAGGCTTGCAAGCTAACATGTCACTATTAGAGAGACAATACTTTCTTTGATTAAGTATCATATCCTTAGTTGAAAGACAAAGCTCCAATCCTAAATAAAAGCAAAAAGGACCATGTTCGTTGATCCCAAAATTAGTATTAAAACGATTCTTGACAGCATTCAAGTATGTCACATTGTTTTCTGTGTGTATCATATCATCAACATATACGAGAATGATAAGCAAAAACGAACATAGTGAGCAAAACTCAAAAGTTTGGAATTTCATTCTCTAGCTTGCTTCAAACCACAAAAAGACTTTTGCAATTTGCATGATTAAGATGTAAACCTAGTAATGGAATCATATTAAAAGGAGAAAGTCATGCTAATGACTTTCAAATTTGTGATTGTGATGTTATGAACTCTGCTTTGACTTCTACAAAAACGTTGAGTTATGTTGCCACTTTCCCGTCAATGACAACAAGCAAGGAACAGTGATGTATGTGCTTTTTTTGGAGAGACTTTTAAGTGAGTAAACATCAAACAACCTTACATTATTTCGGGAAGATATATGCAAAAAATTTCATACAGGAGACTTTCCGAGAAGATATGCAAATTTTATGTAAGAACACAAAAGGGGTGTGGGAAGGAGAAGGAAGTAACAATCTTCTATCTTTGATCAAGGGACAGGGGAATAAAGAAGCGGACAAGAAACTGATAAGGTAGATGAAACAACATGGTGATAAAGGATGGATTGGCTGAGAGATTGGAGGGAGGAGTTTGCAACCAATGTTGAGAAACATGGAACAATCATTTGCGTCCTGATATTAAGTTTGGTCAATTAATCTTAGAGTGGTGATGTTAGCATATTTAAAGACCAATTGTTGATGAAGTCCTCTAGATATTTCATGAAGATTTAAAGTTTTGGTGATGAAGATTTAAAGTGTTATAATCAACATTAAAGACTTGTGTCATCTCACAAAGGAAGGTTGCTAGATGGAAAAGGAAAGGCATAAAGAGTAATTAAAGCTTTCAAGAGAGAAGATTGATGAAGATTTTCTCATGAGCTGAAGTTTCAAGTTTAGAAGGTTCTGTTTTGGGTGATGGATGAAAAGAGTAAGTCATAAATCCCATTCAAGACCTTTCCAAACCTGAGAGCAAGTTGTTTTCTCACAAAAACGTTTTTCTACGCTTTTAATCGATTATGATACATAGTCTAATCGATTATTTCACTTAAAATTTGAATCAAAATAGTTTAACGAACTAAATAATCGATTAAGTATTTTGATAATTAATTATATTGATTCTGGGTTAATATAATCGATTATGGCCTTAATCTAATCGATTATATCAGGCAAAATGAGTTTTCCAGTTTTTAACTCTAATATAATCGATTAAGCTTTTTAGATAATCGATTAAATAAGTCATTTTTGTGAATTCAATGCTAAATCAACCTAAGAATGGAAACTTTGATGTATTTTTGAATTATAAAATGAAAGAGAATGTCTTAGGTTCAACACATCTGAAAACAACACAATATTCAAAGTGCTCTTGCGCCTTAGTTTTTCAAAACCGCTTTCTTGCTCTCTCAAGGTTGATCAAAGTCTTTGGAAGCGGTGATCTTTGTGCTTAATCTTTCTATCCAGCACTATATCAGGTGTATTCTTTTTACTATTTTTCTAAACGGGAAAATTCATCCCTTGGATCTGTTCTAAGGGAGGTGTGTTCATCTCTTGTGTGTCAAGAGAGGTGGGAATCATCCTCAGTGTGTCTGAGGAGGTGTTTCATCCTTAGTGTGTCTAAGGAGGTGTTTCCTTTACCTTTATTTGTTATTGCATGAATTGGTTTTTGTAATTTCAATTAAAGATGGTGGGGTGATCATCACGTGTTGTGGTGATTGGGAACTGGACGTAGGATTGGCTTAATCCGAAACAGTATAATTCTCTGTGTTCTTTCTCTTTCCCTATCTCTTTTTATTGTGGATCATATTAACAATTGCAATCCAAACTGCGCTAATCTAAGGTTAAGGATAATCCGCATCCTGGTTTTAAAACTTTTCTTTAAAATCTGGAAAATTATTTTAAAGGGAAAAAGTTGCTTAAAAATCCAATTCATCCCCCCGTCTTGGTTTTTACACTGCCGTCTATATTTAACCGGTGATACATATACACCACTCTTTTTCAAACCACATATTTATACTTTTCTTTCTATTACAACAAAAGTGTGAAATAAAATTTAAGAAAATAAACTATAAAAAAAGTGTCATTATAACATAGATATGGTGTATATATGTATTATTTTTGCATAGTTACATTCTAAGAATAAGGTTAGTTAGTTGTATGAGAATGAATCTTGTTAACCTTAAATTATATAAGGTTGGTGTTAAAAAAATATCATATTAAGAATTTGTCAACCATGAAAAATATAAAATAATAATGAGAAAATAAAAAAATTGTTTTTTTTCTTTTATTATTTCTAAAAGAGAGTGGATTTATATACAAGTGTTTATATTAAATAAAACAAAAATTTAAATTTTTGAGATTATGAAAGTGCATAATATTGCATACAGTTAATATTCTGTAAATAACTCATGAAAAATTATACTAATATTAATTTTAAGTTGTGTTGAGGAATAGTAATGTTGAGCTTGAACTTCATTTAAAGTCCAACTTTAATTAGTGAGACACAATGCAAGACAATAAGCTCATGATGAAATGTTGATAGTGATATGCAATGCACCTTTTACACCAAAACCAATAGAAGAATTTTATAAACTGCAATGTAATATCAAAATCAAAAGCTTCCTCTCCCTAGTAAATCCATGTGATACTTTACCACATAATACTTCATTCTAATTTTCCTTATGTAATATTTATAAACTTAAAACTAAAATGAAATGTTTATTATAACAATTTGTATAACAGTTTATAAAACTTTTTTTTCTATATTTATCTTGTTCATGTTTATTATATATTATGATAGAAAAAAAAGGTAAATATAAAAATAAGTTGTATTAATTAATGTACGTGTATAATGTTTGTTTTGTATTTGTGATTTACTATAAACTTATGTATTTCATTAGGTTTTAAAATTACATAACTTTTTCCTTGAAAAAAGTTAAATATTAAAAATAGTTAAATAATGTTTTCCTTAAAAATAAGGTTTTACTTAAAAATAACTTTTTCCTTAAGAAAGTTATATAGGAAGAAACCTAACTTTTTAAAAGTTAAGAAATATAAATTAATTTTAACTTCTAAAAAACAATAAATCTTATGTTTACCTTCTTTCTTTATTATAATTTTATTTAAAAAATTATTTAAACTATTCAAAAGTAATTAAGAGCTAAGAAGCTGAAACACTACAAGCTAACTCCATATCTTGGATGCATATCAATCAAACTTCTTTTTTAACCACAACATAATCAAATTAAGAGCAGTCATATATTTATAGAAAATTATATAATTTTTTTATTTTATTCAATACTTATAATCTTTTATCTTTTCATTTATTTCTTAAAGATACAATTTATTACTTTTGTAATGTCAAATTAGAATCAACAATACAAAGTGTTACACTTTTATTCATCTTACTTTTTTATTTAGAGGTGCATTTCACATGTAACTCTTCGGTTAGCAAAACAATTTTTCTTTCAATCATTTGAAAGTATTATTTTCTTTTATTTAATAAACTTTTTAGTTCTAATTTTTTTAGATTTTTTAATATGTTTTTATTATTATTTTTTTTCAATAATTTTAATTTTAATTAAAATCAACTAATATAGTGTCTTTTGTGTTAAATTTATGTGAATGACAGTTTAAAAAGTCGTTAAATTTATATAGGTTTAACTTTGTGCTTAATCATTATTGCCTTTTCAATTTATGTGAATGATGTATTTATCAGAGTATGAAAACTTTTGGAGCTATCAACATTCCCAATCTCATTTTGTGGTAAAAAACAAACTGTTGGATATTCAACATGATTGAAAATGAATTGATTTCTTATTGTATGCAGGCTTTGTTTGGATTCCATTTTGATTCATCCAATACATTTTTACTTCACTGATATATCTTTTCTGAATTCTGAGTTGGACACCAGAATTTCTACAATGCACTCCTTCCTACGCCAACTCAAGACTGAAATCACCATTTAATGAAATAAAGGAAATTTTAAAAAATTCTCACTCCAAGTCATTATCAATTTTCGGATTCGGGTGACCAAGGATAAGAAGAAAAAATACATAAAAAATTATTTATAATAAAACAATAGTAAAAAAATTATAATAAATTTGAACGATAACTAATTAAATAATATAATAAATTATAAAAATATCTTTAGTTTAATTTTAATGAGAACATGTATGAAGTAAAATTTAAAAAATAATGAATTGTAAAATAATTAATTTATAAAATAAAAAATAATATTCAAATTTTGTTGACAAAATTTCAAAAAAATACATGAAAAGAGAATAATTAAATTTTTAACATAATTTATATTTTATATAACTTTAATTTATTTTATTAATTTTATTTTTTAAAAAAATAAAAATCACAATTATTAAATTAATATTCAATTAAACTGAGTTTTGTTTCAATTCAAATTAAAACACTAAAGTAATTAAAAATTATAACATCAGTTTAAATCGGTAGTGACTAAAAGTATTATATCAAAATATTTTTTTCTATATTATATTTTTGTTATATTTAATTTTCATATTAATTTTATGATATTTTTATTTAAATTTAAACTAAACAAAAAATAATTTTCCCTAAAACTTTTTAAAATCAATAATTTTTTTTAAATAATTTAACTACAAATGATGTATAAAAACACGTTTAGTATTTTAAATTTAAATAACTTATTTGTTAACATACACTTATAAAATATAAAATTTTTGACTTCAGGCTAATTTTTTCTATAATTATATATTTGTTCAAAAGATGTATAATCCATTATGCCTTTAATATAATTGATTATATTAGGAGATATTCCATTCAGAAAGTTAAATAATTGAAAATTACAAATTATAAGGTGAAATTCCCTAAAAAATATAATTGATTGATTGGTCTCTTATTAAATTACTTCAATTTTGGTTTGCTCTATTATTCAAACTTCCAATGTCAAATATTGTGCATGTACTGTAAAAACCAAGGTTTTAATTAATTTTGAAAATTTTCTTTCGTTAGTAACATTCTATAAAATTATATGAATTTAAAGAATAATTAAATATTTAATATAATTTTATTCTTTTATTAACTAATTTATTTTATTAATATTTATTTTACAAGGAAATAAAATAAAGTCACTAAAAACTAACTAATATTCAGTTAAAATTAACTTTATTTAAATTAAAATAAAATATTAAAAGCAATTAAAAATTGTAAGATCAGTTTAAATATTCAATGAATAAAAATATTAATTATATATATATATATATATATATATAAATTCATTATTTTTTAAAATTGGATATCAGAATTAATAAAATATTAAAGTGGTATACATAAAATCAAATCAACTAGCGTATGATAATCCCATTACTTTTAATCTCATTCAATGTATACATAATCCCATTAAAGTTAGTCATTTTGTATAAATGTCCTTTTGCATAATATGTAGAAATAATTGATTATTTTGTATAAATGTCCTTTTGCATAATATGTAGAAATAATTGATTATTAATAGAAAGAGAATCTTTAACATGTGATATAAAGAGAAGTATAATGATTTATGATAATATTATTTCTATATTTATATAGCATATATACAGAAGAAAAATATGACATTATAAGAGGACTCATGTATTGTAATTAAAATAAATCTATAGTAACTATGTAAAGAAAATCAATATTAGAATTGCAACAACATTATTAATGGGAAGATTACTAAACAATAAATACATTAACTATTAGTATTTGGAGAGAAAAATTCCATACTCACCAAAATGAAAAATATTTCTATTACTTATTTGATCAACCTTCAATTGTTCCATCAAAATCAAACAATCCAACTACAATTTATATATGAATTTATAAATTTATACTTAAATTTTAGTTTGCACTAAATCAAAGTCTCTCTTAAAATCTAAACTAGGGTTTAATCCCGCAATTATAATTATAATTACAAATCAATGAAATTTAATAATTCAAATTAACTTCTCTTACTCTAAACTTGAAAAAAATCATCACTCAAGAGTACTTTAGAAACTCTAAAATAGATCTATAATTTAAGCTTTAAAAAGGTAATAATTTTATAAAAAAATAAAATTATTTTATTATATATATATAACCGTTTTAACCTAAAACTCATTTAAACCTTATCTTCTAAAACTCATAAAAAAATATTGAATTTATAAAATAAATTAAGAATTTAACTTAAAACCCATTTAAACCTTATCTTCTAATACTTATAAAAAAGATATTGAATTTATACGATAAATTAATAAATTATATCTTTATCCATTATTTATTTATAGTGTAAAAAATAATCGAATAATTATAATTATAGAATATAGAATGTAATTTATATTGAAAAGATAAAATGTAGAATAAAATAGTGACAAAAATTTAAAATTAAAATAATATTATATAAATCATTAAATAATATAACTTAAATAAATATGATCTATCCATTTGCTAGTTTCTAACACTTCCAAAAGGAAGGTGGCCAAGTATTAAAACAAAACAGGGAGCTGTGGTAATGCTCAAATTTATGTACTATATAATTTAATCTTTAATACCATATTAATATTTTCTCTATTTTTTAAATATTTTTTTGAGAAAATAATTCCTATTAATTTTTAATTTTTAAATTTAAGATAATGTTAATTAATTTATTATCACATATAGTATTTTACTTGTCATTTAATTTTAATTAGTTTACACATTTATCATGAAAGTAAGAAAAAAACTTATATATAATTATTATAGATTAGAAATAAAAAAATACAATACAAACTTCATACCATGAATGACAGTAAATAATGTATTTCTTTTATTAGTTAAAATTAAAAGAAGTTCTATTAATTTAAAATAGAGATCCGAAAAATAAAATCACTTGATCATATCCATGTGAATTTTTATCCAAAAAAAGAACGTTAAAAAAACAATGCTAATTTATCATGTGGTGATAGTGAATTGAATTTTAGATAGGAGATAAAAATCACATCAATCAATCACATGTTTCCCTTTTAGACTTAGGATTTAAGATTTTTTTCTTATTTTAATAATAAATTTCTGATAGATAATCAAAATAGATATATTAATATTTCATTTACATATTTTTTATTTTTTCTATTCTAATAAAAAATTTCAAATTAGAATATCATATTTATTCTTTTCTAATCTTATCATTTCTAAACATTATTAAATACTAAAAATATAAGTTGACTTTAAAATCAAACTAATATAAAAATTTAATAGAATAATTTGATAGTAAATATTATTATGTAGCTTTTAAATTATAACAATAAACTAAAAAAGTAATTTTTTTTAAAAATAAATAATGCTTGAATTTTTTTTATTATATTTCATATACTTTTAACTCTTCAAATTCAAATATTTTCTCTCAATAATATTATTTTAATTAAAATTAAGAATGATTCACTTACAATTAAAATAGTTTTGAGAATTAAAAATTAATAACTCACAATTAAAATCTATATGTATATTATTAATATAAATCATTATTTCATTATTAATATATATTATTATGAAAATTAAAAATATATATTATCTCACAATTAAAATTTACGTCTCAGTTATTGATGTGAAAATTATTTCATTATGAACATATATTATTATAAGATGAAAAAAATTAATTTAAAAAATTCCAAAGAATTATTAGTCTTCAAATTTTTTTTTCTAATTTGTTATTATTTTAAAAACTACAAAATAATATTTACTATCAAATAATTTTATTATATTTTTATATTAATTTTTCTGGTATATATATATATATATATATATATATGTTGAAACAAGAGGCTCTAGAAAGGGGGGTTGAATAGATCCTTAGATTCTTTTGCAAGAACACACTAGACCGTCTACCGGATGATATGATAGACTAGACCGTCTCCCAATGAAAAAGTCAACACGAGATATTTATACTAGTTCACCGAAAGCTCACGGGCTATGTCTAGTTCTCTTAAGAATTCTTCTTAAGAGGTTTCACTAATTAAACAAATGATTACAAGAAGTACTTAAACCACTCCTGGTTACAACGAGTGCACAAACCACTCCTGGTTATACCAGTTTTAATCTCTCCCTGAGATTAAGACCTTAGTAGAAAAGAAAAGGAATGTCTCTTATAATAGACCATAGTACAATTTAGCTCATTGGGTATCACTCAGAGATATTACAGAAATTTTGGCTCATACCCACTTATAATTACTAGAAGCTTTGCTGATAGACTTTGGTAATTCGAATGCTTTGATCACCCTTGTTTTCTTCACCTTTCAATCTTCAAGTCTCCTTATAGATTTCACAATTTTGAACGTTGCTTAAAGCTTTAATTTGCATTTCAATTCGTCCTTGATCTTTACTTTACAATGTCCTAGACGATATCTGATAAATTCTTGTTGCGTAACGAGATCTTTGTTCTTAGTGTCATTGGATGCTTGATTAGGAAAGACTTTATGATTTCGAAACACGTTAGCCAATTCCTGAAAGGAAACAATTCAAATAAATACAAATAATATCGTCTATTTCCTTGTTCGTTCGTTCTATGTTTTGAACTTTGCTCATTAATTCCAAATACTTTCTTAATTCGTAATTGATTTAAGTATGATTTTGTTTCAATGAACTCGTTATCAATTTTAAATATAAAATCCAAGTATGATTCGACTTGCTTATTTCAAATTAAATAAAGTTTACATTGGTAAACCATCTAATAGTCTTAAATGAGTCCTACTAGAGGTCTTATATTGGTCAAGTGCACAAAGCAACTTCTTAGATGATAATAGAATAGAAAATACATTCTTTTTGTTATCATAAAAAAAACATCTGATACTAAAGAGTTTGGGATGCTAGACTATCTAGTACGTCACAACACTATTAGACGATTTAGAGATGCTAGATTATCTAGGGGTACTCCAACAATATATACGTATATGTTATCTATATATATATATATATAATTATGTATAATATGAACTCTTTTTCATATTTCTATTTATTTTTAATTATTTTAAACTTATATATTACTCCTATAATAGAAGATAAATATAAATTATACAATACAAATCCTAACTACTATTTAAGTATTATTTATATTTGGGTTAAATATGATTTTTGTCCCTATAAAATACATAATATGTTAAAATAGTCCCTGTAAAATTTTCCGGGTTTGTTTGGTATCTATAAAATTTAAACCTGTTATTTTAGTCCAATTTTTTAACGGGACGTGACGGAAGTTGACATGGCAAACGGAGTGGTGACGTGTGAGGTGTTTACATTGACACGTGTCGTGACATGGACGCCCCGTAGACTTTAGTTTGCACGTGGAGCCAGCGATCCAGAATTTCCTCTTCTCCTTCTTCTCCGCGCACTGCGTGTCTGCGAACCCTCGCAGCCGGAGCGACTTCGGCGCGGACTTCTCGCCGTGGTGCGAAATGGCATCGTGGAGATGGATAAGCGTCGTGGTGCGAACCCTTTGCAGGAACCAATCATGAATATGCGCCATGGCACCAAGGTTTGGGTTCACGACAGAGATTCCGCTTGGATTCCTGCAGAAGTAATCCAATCTTCGGTAAAGAATGTTACCGTTGCCACCGCTTCTGGCAATAAGGTGAGAACCCCGCACCGAAGTCGCTCCGGCTGCGAGGGTTCGCGAACACGCAGTGCACGGAGAAGAAGGAGAAGAGGAAATTCTGGATCGCTGGCTCCACGTGCAAACTAAAGTCTACGGGGCATCCACGTCACGACACGTGTCAATGTAAACACCTCACACGTCACCACTCCGTTTGCCATGTCAACTTCCGTCACGTTCCGTTAAAAAATTGGACTAAAATAACAGGTTTAAATTTTATAGATACCAAACAAACCCAAAAAATTTTACAAGGACTATTTTAACATATTATGTATTTTATAGGGACGAAAATCATATTTAACCCTTTATATTTTATATTTTGAATATAAAGATAATATTTTTATTACACAAAAAAATGTAAATATCTACTTTGTATACTTGAAGAAATAGCTTCGTATTCCAAACAAAAATTATTATAATAAATATTTTTTATTTTTAAAGTATGTGTATAAAAATTATAAAATTAAAAGAAGTAAAATATATAAAATATAATAAGATTAAGAAAAAATGGTGCATTAATGTGTCATTATCCTGTATATCAATAATGAAATAATTTTTTAAATCAAGAACTATAAATTTTAGTTGTGAATGATTAATTTTTAATTTTTATAACTAAAAAATTGTAATTATGAGTTAATATTTTTCAATTTCAATTAAAAAATATTAATAAAAAAGTATTTGAATTTAAGAAATTAAAATTATTGAAAGTGTAATAAAATAAGATTATATATAAATAAAATACTGATATGTATATTTTAATTATTTATTAAAACTATATTGGTCGGACAAATAAAATTTATAAAATATTACATTAAATATGAGTAGGTAAAAGATAAAAAATATAAATATATAAATAAAATATTCACATAAATATTTTAATATTGATGGGATTGCCAGATATTCTCCTCGGTTGGCTGCTGCTGGTATCTTTCGAGGCAGCGTTGGTAAGTTTATAGGAGGTTTCACGACCTTCATGCCTTTGCCCTTAAAACTGAGTTTATGACTGTGGTTCTTGCTTTAGAGCTTGCTGATCTCAAAGGATGAACCAACCTTTGGATTGAAACTAACTCAATCCTTACTGTTAAAGTTTTCTCTAATCATAACATAGTGCCATGTAAGAAATAAGTGGTTGAAAAGCTTGCAGACATATGCAAGACATGTGCAAGAATGTGATTACATACTTTACACATATTTAAAGAATGCATGTTGGTGGAGCTATACTAAACTCAACTAGAGGTTCACATAAAAGGGAAATAATGGTTAAGTCAGAAATAGGTGTAGAGGTAGAAATGTTGGTTTTAAAATAGAGAGAGGACTCAATGAAAGTGACATCTGCAGTGATAAAATAACGATTAAGAGATGGAGAGAAACATTTATACTCTTTTTGTGACCTAGTGAAACCTAAAAAGACACATTTATGAGACTTAGTGGAAAGTTTGTCTACATTAGGTCCTAAGTTATGAACAAAACATGTTGACCCAAAAACTTTAGGAGACAAAGAGTGGAGAGGTTCATGTGGAAACAAAATTGAATGAGGAATTTTATTTTCTAAAACAGAGGAAGGCATGCGATTAATTAGATAACAAACACTTAGAACAACACCCCCCCAAAAAACGTTGAGGAACATTTCCATGTATTAACATTGTTCGAGTTGTTTCAATAAGATGTATATTCGTGCGTTCAGCCACCCCATTTTGTTGAGGTGTATAAGCACACAAAGTTTGGTGAAGAAAGCCATTAGACGCCAGAAAATTATGAAAAGAATGAGAAAGATACTCGCGGCCATTATCACTACGTAAAATGCGAATAGACACACCAAATTAAGTCTTTATTTCATTAAAAAAAATTTGAAAGATAGAAAACAACTCTGAACGATTTTTCATAAAAAATAACCAAGTACACCTTGAGTAATCATCAATGAAAGTGACAAAATATTGAAATCCTAGACTAGACTAGACACGACTAGGTCCCCAAATGTCAGAGTGAACTAAAGCAAATGGAGAAGAAGCACGTTGTGAGACACTAACTGAAAAAGAACTACAACTGTGTTTGCCTAATTGACATGACTCGCAGGAAAAAGTAGACAACTTGGACAGATTGGGAACGAGCTGCTACATCTTGGCAAGGCTAGGATGATCGAATTGAGCATGAAGGAGAAAAGAAGACTCTGTAACCGAACCAACATGGGCAGTTGTTCGTAGATGATATAGACCATAGGACTCACATCTGGTGCCAGTTGTTTGTCCTGAACTCCGGTCCTGTAAACAAACGGAATCTTTAGTAAAGGAGATAGTGCAATCAAGAGAATGAGTGAGGTGACTAAGCGATAATAAATTACAAAGGAGAACCAGGGACATAAAGGACATTATCAATAAATAGTGAAGAAAGAAGTTGAATGATACCAATTCCATGGGAAGAGGCTTTAAAGGAATCAACCATAGTGATAGAGGGCAAATAACTCGAAGTAGATAGAGATGTAAAGAAAGATTTATTACCAGTGATGTGGTCTGTGGCGCCAGAGTCTAGAACCCAAGGACTAAGAAAGTTGGATTGAGTTAGGCCAGCAAAGGAAGTACCTGAATACACAACAGAAGCAGTGGAACTCGAGCCTTGACAATCCCCATACCATTTTAGAAACTCAGTTCAGATAGCAAGTGTAGCCGAGTTATCAGATGGTGGAGGTCCCAGAATAGATGGTGGCAAGGGGCCCGTAGTAGTTGGTGATGGAGAGGCAGCATGAGTAATCGCAACAGATTTTGGAGGGCGACCATGTAAGGCATAGCATTTTTCTTTGACATGACCATACCTATGATAGTGATCACACTGAGGTCGCCCTTTTCCTTATTTTCGAGGACGATTACGGTTATCATTGTGAGAAACAAGGGCAGAAGATTCATCATATTTACCTATAGTAGGTGTTTTAGTTGTAGGCTTACCCGACACACATAAGAGGGTGGAAGATGTGGTTGTCAGGGTAGGCACAATTGGATATCCCAAAATTTGATCTTGAACATGTGAATAGTCAGCAGGAAGGCCATGTAAAGCCAGTAACATAAAAAACTTTGACCGTTTTCTTCAACAGGAGTAGAGGTAGGGGGTAACAACTCATTGAAATTATGAAAGAGAGAATGAATTTTACCCAGATATTGCGTCATGGTCCGATCAAGGTGTGTTTGACTAGCGAGTGTAAACATATTATGACAAACACCGTAGAGACATTGAGTGTCATTTGTGTACAATAGTTTGGCCTGATTCCAAACCTCAGAGCAATACTTATACGTACGAAATATTTGCTTTAACGAGGAATCAATGGTAGGATTTAATGACTATGCATAACTGAGCATCAATCTTCGTCCGAGAACGCTCTTTTTCAGCAACATTATTCACGGTCTTACTGAGATGATCTTCGTAACCTGACTCTCAAGCCAAAGTTGGATATCAGATACCCACGTCTCATAATTATTACCATCTAATTTGTCAATAGGAAAATGCATATTGACAAAATTGGTATAAATGGACGGAAGAGGCATTAGAGCAAATGAGGTCATGAGGGAAAGAGGAAGTTGTTGGAGGAGAGAGAAACCCTAAAAATAGAGAAAAAATTCAAACGAACTCCGATAAAAAATATGAGCACAGATCCAGAACGGGGATGACCTGTAGACAGAGCGTGGGGGTGCGTGCAACCTCCGACAAAGAGTAGAGGGAAAGGATTCCGAAAATTAGAGAAAAGGGATTTCCGAAAAAAAATTTAGCATTGATGAACAGTGGTTTCACCAGAGAGACAGGGGTTTAACCTTGCTTTAGATACCATATTAAGAAGTGGACTTTAAGCCTAACTCAATTCCATAAAATCAGCTTGTAAAATGAGGTTTGCACCTACTTGTATACATTAAATTAACTTCATCTCTAGTCGATGTGGGATCTCCAATAATAACATAGTGCCATGTAAGAAATAATTGGTTGAAAAGCTTGCAGACATGTGCAAGAATGTGATTACATACTTTACACATATTTAAAGAATGCATATGTTGAGAATCTTGTTCCAATTATACTTGGTTTGACTCTTTGGCTTAAATGCCATATAGATTTTTTTTAGAAATAGATTGAATCTTTTTAAATCCTACTTCTCTTGATCTCTTATACTCTTTTGTGTGCATGAGTCATAGCTCAGATCTCCCAAGTTGTTTCATTTTTTTAATGCACGTAGAATCTTTTGAGCCCAATTTTTATTAAAAAAACAAAAATATGAAAGCCGTAATTTCTATCCAAAATTACTCAGATCTCTTAATTTTTTTAATGCTCAGATCTCTTACGTATATTTAATATTGGTAAAACTACTAACACTAATACCTACATTTACTTAATATATATAAGATTTTAAAATAATATATTTAAATCATGTAAATTTAATAATATTATTAAATAATAAATTTTTTAATAACTAATTTATTAGGTAAAACTTATATTTATTTTAAAAATTTATATAATTAATATTTATTATTATTAATATTTTTAATTTATATAAAATAAAGGATAAATATTTCAAGGGAAAATAAAAAAAATAAGAATCAATTTTTTAAAAATATCTGTTGTGTATAATTTTAAATATAAGAATTAATTTCTCCGTGTATCTCTCGGTTGTTATGTCTTTGCATTTTCACATATTCTCTCGCTCTTTTTTTAAATCTTTTTTCTTAATCTATGAAACATTTTCTTTTTCAAATTTTGCCTGTGGCTTGTGAGGCTCGATAGTTCACTCTCATCTCGTTTTCGTTTGACGATTTTCAGTAGGTTGGGTTTTCATTTTATTTTTTGCTTAGTTTTATTTGGTTTCTGTTTCACGTTTCCTTGTGTAAATACATTATTTGTATTTATTTTTTCTTGTAGATAAACCCCTGGCATTCTCTCCCATGCCATTGAGTTAGGTCAACATCCAAGTCTGGTAACATCCTCCTCCGAATCAATCACAAGTCTGGTAACAGAGGATGAGGAAGGAATATTGAAAAAATTGAAGAGCAACAAGGTGTTTGAGCAAGGAGAAGGTACAATCGTGCTGAGGAAGATTACGAGGAGCAAAGAGTAGGCTAGGGTCTTGCTCTGCACGCCGCCAGTGCTGTTGGCGCTTCGCGGTACGACCTGGTGGCTGTCTCTGTCTTCATTTTATAGGTACTGTTCAAAACCACTGTAACTTTGTAAATTGGAGATGTGGATCTGTTAAGTTTTATGCAGATATGTTTAATTGAGAGTGATGCTTAAAATGTATTTTGGAATTGGGATATTTACAGTGAATGAGACTGTATTCATGAATTCTAAACTCTTAATTCAGGACTACCCTTAAAAATGGAGAACTACTTAATTAAATATGGTAAAGGGATATAGTTGTTACTTTAGTTTGTGTCAAACTAAAGCCATCTGAGAAAGATATAGAGGTAGAACATTACTGTCCAAGTATTCAACCCCATTCTCCATCCTTTTCTTTTGAATTTTTCTTTGCTTCTTGGGAACTGAGTTTTTGATCCAACTGGTGACAATTCTTCTCACTTTCTAGTTTGTGGTTTCTAGTACCAATTCCTCTCACTTTAGAATCAAGTCATAAGTCAAATCGTGTTCTGTTTAAAATTATCTTCCTTACCAACCCTAGAGTTATGGTCCTTCAGGGAAAGTGAAACAATGAAATATTATAAGAACTATAATGATTGAAGGCTTTTATTATATTATTTGGGGGAAAGGTTGGGTAGGGAAAATGATAGAACATGTTGCTTCATGGTTTTCTAACAATAACTTTTTCAAACTTAAATATTTAAATGATTTTAAATAGTAGAAAATAATTTCTTGAAAAAATATACCGTAGTATATCTTAAATTTAAAGAGTAAAAAATAACTTGTAAATATTGAAAGGATAGGGTAAAATAGAAAGAGAATTTATAAATATACAACTTATTAAAAATATTAAAAAAAGAATTAAATTGTTCATCTTATAGGTTATATATTAGTAGACATTTTGTCTATTTGACTTAGTTTTTTTTAATATTTGAGACTTGATATGCATTGATAAACATTTTATTGATTTGATTAGGAGTTTTTTTACTATATTTAAAACTAAGAGTCATATATCACTGATATTTTGCTTATTTGACTGATAATCAGTTGCTCGAAATTCAAGTAGTATATTAGTAGACATTTAATTGACTTTACTCTTAATCTTTATCTAAGGTCATTAATAAGAATGAAAATAGAAAAACTTCAATAGAACTAATGGAATCCAGAAAATGCTTTTATAATTTTTTTCTCATATTGAACTATTGACCATATAAATTAGTATTTTTGTATTCAAATTAAACAATAATAAAAACAAAAAAATTAGATAATAAGAGAAATTATGAATTATGAATCCATTAATTAAGAAAACTTAATTATATCTTTAAGATAAATAATAAATAGAAGGCTCTGATTGAAAGAGAATAGAAAGACCAAAACTAAATTTTCTCATTTAATAGGTTTTGTAAATTGTAGTAATAAATGTTGAGTCAAATATTCCTGTCAGAAAGGAGAGAGAAAGAATAATGCATCAAATACATAACCCGGTTATTGATTGCGTTAATATCTGTGACTTAATACGAGCATTGTTAGAATACACGTTGATATCTATTTTTATATTCAGAATATTATTACAACAATGAGTTTCCGAATGTATGGTCTAAGATCTCTTATATGGTTCCTATAATTGCCTAGGATCTCCATTGTAATAGTTGTATATAACCACGATTATGTTCATGAAATTATCACGCAATTACATTCTTTCATAACTATTGCATTTAGAAATTTAAATACAATACTATTAATGCAGTCTCTAGTTATTTTGATTCATGATTATTGTTATTATTATAAATATTATTATTATTATACTTTTGGTTAAAATGTGGGAAATTGGTAATAATGGGTACAACTCATGATTGACGAAACCATTAAGGATCATCCATATATGTTACATGGTTTTTGTCTACAATAAATTAAAAGATGTATAGTTGTTTGTTATGAATGCGGCAAATTAGAAGACAAGAATGCAAGGTTTCTAGCTATTTATAACTAATTAAAGAGTCAATTTAAATTACACAAAATCAAGTATAAGTTGTGCTTCCACATGATCATTTGTTGTTGTTGGATATAAGTTGTGAATTCTAGAAAATTACATTTAATTTAGCATGTTTATAGGTTAAATTTTTTTATCTTTATACTCTTTATATTTCTATAATATTAATTTTTATGTTATTTTTTCAGTTTATTGTATTTAATGGATAAAAGTTGGATATGTGAGTATTCTCAAGCTAATGAGAAGTATATTAGACGAGTTATGAATTTTCTTGATTTTGCATTTGCAAAGTCATCTAAAGATGGGAAAATTTTATGTCCTTGCACTAAATGTGTCAACCGTGATTGGCGCTCTCGGATGGATGTTTATGAGCATGTAGTCAACCGTGGATTCTTGAAAGGATACACTAATTGGATTTTTCATGGTGAAAAACTTGGCTTTTCTAGTTCTGGAAGTGTAGATCAAGTAGAAGGAGGTTTTGAGCATGACATAGATACATTAGTCCATGATGCTTTTGGAATGCATACAACTAATGAAGGGGAAAATATAGATACAGATGCAGAGGATGAGAATCCTGAAGAGGTTTATTTGGATAAGTTTTATCAATTGTTAAAAGAAGTTGGACAAGAACTTTATCCTAGGTGTTAGAAATTCACAAAGTTGTCTTTCCTTGTTCATCTCTATCATTTGAAATGTCTAAATGGGTGGAGCGATAAAAGTCTCTCAATGTTACTAGAGTTGTTAAAGGATGCATTACCTGAAGGTAATACTTTGCTTGAGTCCAACATAACTGATATGCTTGAACTAATAAAGGTATTTTTTAAAAGATAAATAACATTTACTTAATTTTTACCTTTTACAATAACACTTACAAATTATATTTTATGATTAATTTTCATGATAGACTAAGTTCCACTTTGTTCCAATACTTTCTGAGCAAACCAAGATAATATTAAAGGGTAACATGTGTAATAAGTGGAGACAATTCAAACATGATTTGAAGTCAAAGATATATGATGCAAGTAAGACTGAGGAGGAAATGATTGCAAACCTCCCGGATAAAAGAGTGAATCCTTCTCAATACCGTGATTTAGTGCATTATTGGTGTTCCAAAAAAGGACAGGTGCATGTATATAATGTCATTAACATATTACCTAAAATAACATCTATTTACAATTTTTTTTCTTTACTTTCCTTAAACTTGGTTATAGGACATAAGTAGCATGAACAAAAGAAGTCATTCTAAATTTGAGGATTTACATTATATGGGTACCAAGAATCTTCCTAGACTTATTCATGAGGTAATTTTGTTATTTGAATAATATTTCTTATTATATTACTTAGATGATTAAATCTCATAAATATTACATAGTAGAAATATGCATACTGAGACTTCTTTACTTATATTAGAAAAAAAAAATGGAACACAACCCTCACGAGCTCAAATTTATATTGATACTCGAACTCAAAAAGATGGGAGTATTATGACAGAAAAGGCAACTCATATAATTGCAAGGACTTGTCTTATCAAGTATAGTATAAAATGTTGATTATAATTGATTAAGCTTGGAATTGATGCATTAAATAATTTTTTATTTTATTTAAAATGGATTCATGTAAGATTAATTAAAGAAGCACATGCTACAAGCAGAAAGTTTAGGAGATTATCAGACCACCACTCATGATTATACAAATTGGATGGATGATATCTATTCAAAAGTTAAAGGGCCAGAAAAAAGAGGATATGTGTGTTGTCTTGGAAAACTTCCACCAACTAAAGATTCAAATACTTCATCTCAAAGTTCTATAGGAGAAGAGAGAATTCAAAAACTAGAGAAGGTACTTGGAAATCTTTTATCTTTTCTTCAAGCACGATTTTCAGGGGATCAAGAGATTCATGATATTATACAAGTTGTAAATCAAGAGGTAAAAACTCTAACAATTGCATTTGATCACTTATAAAAAAATTTAACATTCATACGATATTTATAAGGATTTATTTTTTTATGTAAATACCTAATGTTGGAAGTGATCAAAATGATTCTAATGGTAATGTTCAAACAACTACAAGTGGAAATAGTTAAGTGACATTAATCATGATTTGAAAATTAATTTCAAGTCATAATTATTTCCTTAGTTGTCTCTAAACTCAAAATATTATTGTGATTGCAAATACACTATAAATGATGTGGATTTTGCATGCTTATGGACATATGAACATTATTGCTGAGAAAACAATGTGTTTAATAGTGATAATAGTTGAACATTTACTTTTAGTATTTCTAACATAAGAAAGATGATGAGTATGTCACTACAACAAAATATAACATTTAGTGACATAAAAAATGTCACCATAGATATAATATATGTGGGTATATGATTTTTATACATATACCCACACACAATATTAATGTAAATTTTGAATGAGATTTAACAAAATATGTGATGTCTCACTATAGTTTATACCTACGCTTTTTTCAATTGTAGGAATAAATTTCTTAACATATACCTACACTTTTCTCAATTGTGAGAATAAGTTTGTCAACATATACCTACACTTTTCTCAATTGTGAGAATAAATTTGTCATTATATTGTAAATGGGTGATCCAATCAATCAAGACCAACAATTTTAGCTTTAAATCAACACCAAATTAATAAATAACAAATACAAAAACATCTATAAAAATAGTGATATATCAAACACAAATCCTAAAAAAATCATTTTATATTATTAAATTTTGTATTTTCTGGGTCATTCTATATGTTTTTTTTCCTATACATATTTGTAAAAGGATCATAGTACCTCAAATACTCTTTATATATATTTATCTATATTCTTTTACCGATAAAAAATTATTAATATTTATAAACTAGTTACTATAAAAGGATAGACAATTTTTTATTATTGTATTAAAAACAAATAATATATATGTTATATTAAAACTATAATTTACTCTTATTATTATCATTATTTTGTTTATTATTTATATTATATACACACACTTTAATTCACGATTGCCACATCTCTAAAACTACCAAAAAGAAAAAGAAACTGGCTCTCCAATTAAGTTCTGGTTTAACTGTAGTCTAAAGTAGATTGTGAAGTGCTTCCTAATTATAAGCTATAGTTCAATAGCAAATGGGCTCTTGACTATAGTTTATGGATTGGAGAATATAGCCGAAATAGTCAATAGATATCTTCCCATGTTCAAAATAATCTCTCTTCCTTTCCTACAGCACTGCACCGTGAAGCACTGCGAGGAATTAAGCTGTTGTAGAAAGTGAAATGCTAATATGACTGAGTTAAACTCATAGTAACTTAACTTTAAGTTTGTGCACTACTCTTGGGCAAACTTTTATTTGTAGTCTTCACATGATACTACTTTAGTGGTATTCCAAGTATCTTACCATACTTGATGTCAAACATACATACAGTTTCTGGGTAAAAGCCAACAGTGAATCAAGTGAGAACTAAATCCAAGAGTAACACTACAAATAAATTAAACACCCACTGTGGGAAGTTTATTTATTTAGGAAATAATCAGCCATTCTTTTAAAAGACCACAGAACTCTGCAGAGTTCATATCAAAATAAAAAAAAACAGAGAGAAAAAGACAGAAGGATCAGTGGAGTTGTGTGCAACAAGAATTTAATTTTAAGAGAGTCTTCCATGAAGAATGGAACAAGACTAATCAATCCTTTCTCCAGCAAATTTGTAATCGTACCAGTGATAGCAATATAGAAAATAGCAAAACAACAAAATGCAAACCAGAAAAATTGCAGAGACCGGTTAGCATAATCCTTATAGTCAGAGTTAGTCGAATCCACGTGCTATATGGGCAAAAAATATATTAGGTGAAAATGTACATGAACATACATTGGTTGAAAGGGAATTAGAATTACCCATTCAAGGTTGGCACAGTGATATCAGTGTTATCCATGCAGTCACTGAGATCAATGCAGTCAGTAGTAGAGCGAGAGGGTAAGCTCTGACTCTGACAAGTGGCATTGGTAACATCCGTACATTTGACCTCTTGCGACGGTGAAGGGTCAGAGGTTCTCTCAGGAGAGAATATCGTCAAAAACAACCTCTGAATCGATACTAGCTGCATTGCTAACTGGCTTTCCTCAATTTTCGTTACCATCTGCAGACAAGTAACAATGATTGACGAAATTGAAAGCACGAAGAATGATAGAGGAAGGAGAGGGAGAAATCAGTGGAAGTAGGAAGACCTTAGGGTTTTCGGATTGAAGGTCGACAAAGAGCAATGGTTGGTGAGAGTTGAAGGTTGAATTGAGAAAGTGCATTAGTTCGGTTAGGTGAATTAAGTATATCATGTCTTGTATAACCATCAATCGTACATGCTCGAAAATTAGGGATTCCTAGAAGAAGAACTGAAGATGAGATAAGGAACAACAGATAAGAGAATGAGAAGAGGATTCACCTTTTGTGCGAGTTGGAGGAGGGAAGAGAGGTGGTGTTGGAGTTGAGGCATGATTCCGCCGTAGTCTACCATTACAACCGCTCGCATTCTTGTAATCAGAGCAAGCATATGTGCAGCCACGCCATAAAGAGAGAGGAGTGAATTCACTGTGTGCACGTCGAAGCAGTGAAGGGAAAAACGAGAGAGAAAGAGAGAGGAGTGAATTCATCGTGTGTGCATGTCGAAGCAGTGAAGGGAAAAAGAAAAAAGGCGGAGATGCGAATTGATATTTCCAGACCTATTTCAAAATCAAGGGTATGGGGATTATTAATTAAAAAAAATTATTTATTTATTATATTACTTTTTTGGATTTATCTCATTTTTACCAGTTGTATATATGATTTAAATATATTAAGTAAATATAGGTATTAGTGTTATTAAGTTTTACCACTACTAAATATATGTAACTTTAGATTTTTGGATTTTACTTCCACTAGATTTGTGTGGATAAAAAAAAATTTGGTTTTACCTACACTTTATTACTTATGTAAGTAAAAGTGTATGTAGATATAGATACTATTTTTTGTAGTGTGTATTGACTCTTATGGTACATAAAATGATTTGTTTAGGATTTGTGTTTGATATATCACTATTTTTATAGATGTTTTTTGTATTTGTTATTTATCAATTTGGTATTTGATTTAAAGCTAAAATTGTAGACTCTTGATTGATTGGTTATAATGACATTATCTTAATAATATTAACACACTCTAATTGTAAGTATATGGTAACAAGTTTATTCCCACAATTGAAAAAAGTGTAGGTATATGTTGACAAATTTATTCTCACAATTGAGAAAAATGTAGGTATATGTTAACAAATTTATACCTACAATTGTAAAATTGTAGGTATAAATTATAGTGACACACTATATATGTTGTTAAATCTCATTCAAAATTTACACTAATATTGTGTGTAGGTATATGTATAACAATCCTATACCCACATATATTACATCTATAGAAACACTTCTTTATTTCATACTTTTAGACCTGATTTTAGTCTTTAGATTTTCTTGGTTCATACCTTTTGTTGATGATTTTGGATTTGATGATGTTTAAGGATATTCTGAAACTTTGATGAATGATTATGATTGTGATAAGATGTTAGATTATCTTTTTATAGTTAGCTAATTGAGATATAATAACCTGCTGTTTATGTTAATCATCAATTAGTCTACTAATTCTATTATATTAGTCGACTATTATTATTAATGTATCAGGAATTTGGTTTTAATGAAAATAGTTAACTGTTCTGTTGTTTAGTCAACTATTTCGTTCCAGGATCTTTTTTATGCAGAAAATAGCAGAACGCGTCTTGAGCCTCTCAACAAAGCACGACCCAAAGCTCTTCTCTTTGCCTATAAATACAACTCTCAAGCAAGATGCAATGTGCGAAAGAATACGAGAGAATACATACAGAGTTGCAAACGATCAGAGCAAGAAAAGTCTGCAGAATCTGTTTACAATTTTAGTTTTTCAAGAGAGTTTTTGTTTTTACTTTTCATTGTATTCTTTTGATCTCTGGGTAGAGATTTCTTAGTGGGTTTGCAAACCCAGTTATCTGTGATCGGGGTGATCACATTGACTCAGTGTGAGTCAGGGTTTTAAGATCAGTTCTATAGAGTTTAGAATAGGATCTTTGTGTTTCTTTTAGTCTTTAGAAAAGGTTTTTGTAAAGACTTCATATTTGTTAGTGATTAAGATATGTTAGAGTTACAGATCACCAACTGGATGTAGTTCTTGATTAAAGAACGAACCAGTATAATCCTTGGTGTTTTTCTTTCTGATCCTTCATCATCTTTTAATTATTGCATGTTGAACTAACCTACTAATTCACTATAATCAGTCAACTATTTTGCTGTAAACTGCATTAGTAAATTTCAGAAATTCAATAGTTTCAAAAGAAATCCATATATCAATTCAACCCCCCCTTCTTGATATATTTCCACATCTAACAATTGGTATCAAGAGCAGGTAATTGAAAGGTACTCGAGAAAGATCCAAGATGGGTGATAAGCTACCCTTTGCTGAAGGAGCATCTACCAACAGACCTCCACTCTTTGTTGGAGCGAACTACCCCTTCTAGAAAGCCAGAATGAAGATATTCTTCGAATCTGTTGATAGAGGCGATTGGGATGTAGTGATTAATGGTCCTTTCATTCCAACAGTGAAGGCTGAAGATGGAGAATTGATTGAAAAGCCGTGGGAAACATAGACTGATGCTGAAAACAGAAAAGCTCAGTTTGACAGTAAGGCCAAAAACATCTTAACATCTGCTCTAAATCTTGATGATTTTTTCAGGGTCTCTCAATGCACAACAGCAAAAGAAATGTGGGATATTCTACAAGTTACCCATGAAGGTACATCAGAGGTAAAGAGAGCAAGAAAGCACACCCTTATCCAAGAGTATGAAATGTTTAGGATGCAACTTGGAGAGAGCATCCAAGACGTGCATAAACGCTTTACACATATTGTGAACCATCTGCTGGGTCTGGGAAAGAAATTTGATGATGAAGAACTCAACATTAAGGTTCTCAAGTGCCTAAGTAGAAGCTGGCAACCGAAAGTCACTACAATCATTGAAACAAAAGACTTATCTGTCATGAATACAACCACTTTGTTTGGGAAACTGAGGGAACACGAACTGGAGTTAAGCAGGCTTGATCAACTGGAGAGTTCTGATAAAAAGAACAAGAGTCTTGCATTAAAAGCCAAGGAATGCTTAAAGAGTGATGAGGAGGACGAAAATGATAGTACAGAATTTGCAATGCTGGTTAAGAAGTTTGGAAACTTCCTAAAGAGGAAGAATAACCCAAAAGACAGATTTCAAGAAAATCAGAAAAGGTACACCAGAAAATCTGATTTCAATTCCTCTAATTTCTCTTGCTTTAATTGTGGGCAGCTAGGACATGTCAAGATAGATTGTCCTCTATTGAATCAAAGAAAAGAAAGAAGCCCAGAAAGAAAAGAAAGAAGAGACAAAGAGAAACGTATTTCTCACTTCAAGAAAGGGAAGAAAGCATACATAGCCTGGGATGAAAGTGATTCCAGCAAGTCATCAACTTCAGATTTTGAATATGAAAATCAAGCCAATCTGTGCCTTGTTGCTAATGAAGAAACATCAAGCCAAGTGAGTATTTGTGAATCTGATCTTAGTGAGAATTATGACACCTTGTTTGATGCATTCAAAGAACTACATAATGAAGCAAGAAAGTTGGATTATCAAAATAATCAACTAAAAGGACTAAATAGTTGGCTAGAAAATAAATTACTGGAACTGGAAAACCAGAATAGCAGACTGGAAGATGAAAACAGTCAACTAAAAGACAAAGTCCTGGAATTGGAAAACCAGATAATATCTGATAAGTCTGAATGTGATAAAATCAATTCTGCAAAGTGTGAAAACTGCATAAATCTCCAAAATAAAGTTGGTTATCTGATTAAAACATTGGGAAAGTTTCAAATTGATCATAATACACTTAATCAACTACTAGATTCTCACTGCTGCAGATTTTAGTGTGTTAATTTCTTGTAACAGTCGACTTATTTCACTTAACTACTGACATTATTGCTTTACTGTTGCATAAAATAGCTTGCTTATTTCTATGAAATAACAGACGTATTTCATTAAATGTGCCTACTGGTGTTGTTTCTATCAGAATAGCCTATTAATTGATTTGACTAGTTGACTAATTCCAATAACTGCAATTAAATTCAATTGAATTTTCAAGAAATCAGTTTAAATTTCATCAAAACAATTCAAACCATATCAGTTAATGACCAATTCGTACATTGGGTGCTCTGTCATTCAAAGCTTGAACAATTTTAGATGCATGTGAGGTTACTTTATTGGTTTTGAAAAATTGAATTTCCATTTCTCAACATATTCTCTCTGCATTTTTCTGACCTTGAGCATCAGTGATTGAGTGCATATCTGTTCATATACTGCTGCATTTTCTCATCTAAAAATGTCTACCAACAAGTATTTTCTAGTAGAGAGTGATGATGACTCTGATGCACCCATTGCAACTGTGTTTCAAAGACTAAGAAGGTCTTCCAGAAATCACATACCCACACAGACTGCTGCACAACAACCAGCTAGAACAAACAGAAACAGAGGTTCCTCCTCTGGATCTCCAGCTCAACCAATTCGGATTCCAGAATCAGCTGCTGGACCCTCCAATCCAACTGAAAGAAGATTTCCAAAAAGATACAAGGTTCGTGTAAAGCTTCCTCAACCAATGCCTGCTCCAGAAAATGATTCAGAAGAAGAAACTGAATCAGAGCATTAAGAACGAAATGAAATCGTTGAAGCTGTGGAGATAAAGATGCAGAGGAAGATGGTCCTCACTCCAAAGATACTGAAGTTCAACTGGCTGAACAATGAGAATCTGGTTTTTGTGAAGAATACTCTTCAAGCACAAGGTCTAAGACAGTTTGTAGAATTGGAAGGTAACTTCTACATTGATTTAATTAAGTTGTTTTATGCTAACCTGAAGGTTGAAAACAATGTGCTGATATCTCAAGTGAGAGGAAGAGAAATTAGAATAGACAATTCCTTATGGAGAAGGATTGTTGGACTGAAAAATGAAGGAGTGAAGATTAGCAAAGGAAATACAGCATCTGTACCAGATTTCAACAAGGATGCTGTTTTTAAATCCTGCATGCGCAATGTTGATGAAGCAGTTATTCTCAAGTACAATGTTGGTAAGATGAAGCAGGATGAGAGATTATTGGCTTTTATTCTTGCTTGGCAGCTTATACCCAGGGGGAGCAACCATGCTCAACTCATGGAAGAAGACTTAGCCTTGATCCATTGCATAAAGAAAAACATCAAGGTTAACTGGGTGTATGTAATCAAAGGGCATATGTTCAAAGCCAAGCGTCTCAATGACCATAAGCTCCCTTATGCCATCCTCATTTCAAAGTTTTTGGACCACTTCAACTTCCCAACAGAAGGAGAAACCACAAGAATCATCAATCACAAGCACCTGTTTAACAACTACTATCTCAGAAAGATGGGTCGGTCAAAGGTCAATGATGAATGGATATTTGAAGTTGGATCCTCCTCTTCTGCACCAAGATCAACCATTAATGATGGCACCTCATCAGGGAACCAGCAAGACTACTCTACATACCAAATGGTCCCATATTCAGCACCTCTTGCATACCAGGGAATTCCAATGTCTGAATTTGAACGTATGTTAATTTCTAGACTAAATGTCCTTACTTCTATGTAGCGAAATACACATGAGACTATGGTAGCCAGGTTCACAAATGTAGACTATGAGATTGAGCTTATCCAACAGCAACTTTCTAAACTTCAAGTTACAGTGGAAAGCTTTGACGGCTCCTATGCACCAAACACTGCTGCAATGGAAGAGGATGATGCTGAAGATGATGATGATGATGAGGAAGATGAAGATGCAGATGATGATGAAGCCTGATCTTTACTATTTCTGCTTTTATTTTCAATATTATGCTTCTGCATCTTGAACAATTTGGGTCTGTAATAATTACTTATACTCATATTTTCTGCTATAATCTGCTATATAAACCTGCTTATATCTGCTATTTGCTAATGTCAAAGGGGGAGATAATCTTCCATCTCTTCTCCTTGATTGTCTACAGGTTTTGCAGGTTGACATCATCAAATAGGGGGAGTTTGTTGATGATTTTGGATTTGATGATGTTTTAAGGATGTTGTTGGGACTTTGATTAATGGTTTATGATTATACAACTTAGTGGAGATGTTAGATTATATGTTAAAGAGTTAGCTAATTGAGATATAATAGCCTGCTGTTTTTGTTAATCATCAATAAGTCTACTAATTCTATTATGGTAGTCGACTATTATCATTTAAGTATCAGGAATTTAGTTTTAATGAAAATAGCTAACTGATTTGTTGTTTAGTCAACTATTTCGTTCCAGCTGCCCTTTTATGCAGAAAACAGCAGAACGCGTTTTGAGCCTCTCAACAGAGCACGACCCAAAGCTCTTCTCTTTGCTTATAAATACAACTCTCAAGGACGTATCTGAGTGCGAAAGAATACGAGAGAATACATACAGAGTTGCAAAAGATCAGAGCAAGAGATATCTGCAGAATTCGTTTACAGTTTTAGTTTTTCAGGAAGAATCTTATTTTTACTTTTCATTGTATTCTTTTGATCTCTGGGTAGAGATTTCTTAGTGGGTTAACGAACCCTGTTATCTGTGATCGGGGTGATCACATTGACTCAGTGTGAGTCAGGTTTTTAAGATCTGTTCTATAGAGTTTAGAATAGGATCTTTGTGTTTCTTGTAGTCTTTAAGAAAGGTTTTTGTAAAGACTTCAAATTTGATAGTGATTAAGATCTGTTGGAGTTACAGATCACCAACTGGATGAAGTTCTTGCATAAAGAACGAACCAGTATAATCCTTGGTGTTATCTTTCTTATCCTTCATCATCTTTTAATTTCTACATGTTGAACTAACCAGCTAATTCACTATAATCAATCAACTATTTTGTTCTGAACTGTATCAGTAAATTTTCTGAAACGCAAAAATTTTCAATAAATCTTTATATCAATTCAACCCCCTTCTTGATATAATTCCGCACCTAACAAAAAATCTAGGTGGAGGCGGATTGCATTGGGAGACTTCTAATTCAGAACTTTTTATTCTATATTATGAAAAGGTTGGGGTCTGGTGATGAGTGGATTTGGTGAATAAGAGAATGCACGGACTCTGCAATATGGCTATGGTCAATAAGAAAATGCCCCAAGAAATTTACACCAACTAAACAGAAAGATCCACTAACACTTCTCATTATTGATTATTTTTGAAGGAGTATAGGGTTTGCTAAGACAGGATAAGGACTAAAAATGTTATCAAAGGTGAAAGTAGGAGAGAAGGAGGCGACAGTGAGTTCACTGCAATCCGTAGATGATACTCCTTTTATTTGGGGTATTTATGCAAAATAGACTGCTCCTGAAGAGCCTATTTAGATGTTTTAAACTGCTCTCTGGATTGAAGGTCAATTATCCAAGAGTAGGATAGGAGAATTGAGAGAGTAGAGAGTTGTTTCATGAAAGGGGCATCACCAATTCTAATTGTTTGCACATGAAGATACTAGTTCTGTATTTAGGCCTACCAGTGGGCAAAATACTAGGAGGCTTCAAGCTTTCAAACTAGAGTTGGATGGCAAAATACTAGGAGGCTTCAAGCTTTCAAACTAGAGTTGGATGGCAAAAAGTTGAATTTAATTTGACTTAATAATTATCTATTAATGGACAAAGTTTTGGATTTTTGGTTAAATTGGATATAAAGATGCAAGTTGTGAATAATCTGCTGAACTCGTAACTTACAAACAATCCATGAAATTTACGTGTAAAAAATGCTTAATTCGCAGGTTGTACAAGTTAAATATAAAAAAATGCATATTAAAATTTCATCATAATTGTGAGTTATATAATTCATAGACTTTTTACTCAAATACTCATTTCTATTTGAAATGTCCGATAAAACCAAACCGCGCTTGGCAAGGTGGAAGGGGATACAAATATCATTTGCTGACATAGTGTCTCTAATTAAATCGGTCTTGTCACCACTGCCAAAATATTTTATGTCAATCTTCATAGTGCTCTTAGAGGCGAGGATACAAAGAAATTTCCTGGGTTATAAAGGAAGGAAAATTGATTAGGTGAAATGAGAAACAATTTGTAAATAGAAAAGAAATAGAGGATTAGAAATTAAAGATATAAAATTATTCAACGAGACTGTATTTGCAAAATGAAAGTGGAGGTTAGTTACTGAAACTAAAGGCCTTTGAAATGAGGTAGTAGAATCAAAGTATGGGGGCTAGAGAAGACTGAACAATACTTGGTTGTCAGATTAAGAGGGGTTGGTGGAAGAAGTTCAAAAAGGTATGCGGATCAGGGGACTCAAGCAAATGGTTTGACAAGGCAATGGACAGGAAAATAGGAAATGATCAGAATACCTTCTGGCAATATAGATGGCAGGGAGAGAAACTCATGTAAACCTGGGCTTGGATTACTAATAGAATGCGAAAGGCTAGTTTTGGATATTCTGATCGGTGTATGACTCCTATCTCATGTTTACAACTTCTGTGTTCCTAATTTTTTGTCAGGTAGAAATAGGAAAATGAGGTGTTAGAAGCGGCCAAGAACGGTTTTCTGCTAGAGAGGCCTTGGTATGGGATCAGTTTTGCGTAGTTACATCCTGTGATATATGGTTTCAGTGATAAACTCTTGCTAGTCCCTTTATCTAGCTAGTTATGTACTATATGTTGCTTCATCATCTGAATTGTCCATATCTTGTGTAGATAACTAACAAGCTTTCAGGAAAAGTTTATCATTATCATTACCAAATTTCACCCATTCTTTGATTTCAGTCTATCATCTATTCTTTTAACTACAACCAATCACAATATATTTTCTTTGATCTCTTTGTTTTGGTGACTTTCCTTTTCTTATATTTGTGAGTGAAAAGCACCCTCTCCTTAGCTGTCTCTGATATGTGTAATGTTACTTCTTTGATATGGTGAGCAGGAAGATGGGGTAAATATTACTGCTAATTCTCTTCATCCAGGAGCCATTATCACCAATATTCATAGTTACTACTGTGCCCCAGGTAACTACAATATAGCTTAGTTGCTACATCAATTCACGTTGTCTTTAACTTCCTCTTTTTTTCCTTTTAGTTCTATGAGCATGCATGGTTTATGCAGGAGTTGCAGGTGTACTTATCATGTTGCTAGGTTTTGCATTTAAAAATATCCAACAGATACAACCTATTTATATGTGATGTATTGTGCAAAAATTATATGGTAAAATAGTAAGTAAATCATACCGGAAAATATATTTTTTTAGAGTTAAATATGTTTTTAATTCTTTTTAAAATTGTGTTTTCTCTTTTGACACAAATTTTGGACTTGATTTTGTGTTTATATATTATAAATTCGTGTAAATGATTCTTGATGATATGTTAGAATTCTTTTTTATTTCTTCATTTTCTTTCTTCATTTTCTTTCTTCATAGTTTTCTATTTGACTATGATCCATCTCTTAAACTTCTTTTACTCTTTTTTCTTCTATTTTTTTTCATTTTTCTTTTCTTATAAATGTTTTTATTTATCATCGAGATCATTTATACATGTTTATAAAATATAAGGATGAAATAATTTCAAAGTTTACCTAGAAACGAAACACAATTTCAACAAATAATTTTGAAACTAAAAATATATTTAACTCTTTATTTTTATATAAGGTTTTGCATTTCATAATTATATTTTTATAGTAATTAGAAGTAATTTTTTCTGTTCAATGTTACTGTAGGGAGCAGCAACCACATGTTATGTAGCATTGCACCCTGAAGTTAGGGGAATCAGTGGACAGTATTTTGCAGATAGTAAAATCGCCAAAGCAAAGCCACAAGGAAGGGACACTGAGTTGGCTAAGAAACTCTGGGATTTCAGCATGAATTTGATTAAGTGAATGAATACTTTGTCGCAATTGGCAATGCTATATGAGATGATTAGAAAAAAAGGGTATATATTTATTTATGTGAAAAATGTTTCAAGTATTAGTTGGAAGAATAATAGAATGGTTCGTGAATATTTTTATATTCCAACACTAAAAAAATATTTTTATCAATAATATTATTAACATATAAAATAATAAAATTATCATTAATTTAATTAAAAAATTATTTAAAATATAATTTAATAAATAAATAAAATTTTGATAGTTAATATTGTAAATTAATTTAAATTCTAATTTAAAAATTAATTTAATTATCATTTTAAAATATGATTCATAATTTTTTAAGATTAATAGTAAAAATATAATTTTTATTATAAAAAAATATTTTAAATATTTATTTATAAAATAATTTTTTATTAATTATTATAATAATTAATTAGTTTTAGTCTTTATTTAATTTCAAATTAATGAGTTTTTTGTACTGTAGATATATTTGTATAATTATTATATAATGTTATGTTTATCAATTATGTGTTGGAATACTACAATTGGGTCAAATTGGTTCAAGTCATTCTTATTTTGAAATAAAACATTCATTTTAGCATAAGGCAAGTATTAATAATTTAGCTTGAATCATGTAAAAAACACTTATATTATTCAATATAGTTTCTAAATTATGTAGAGTTGTTAGACGAGAAAAACTCTCGTTAGAAAAAATTTAATTAATTGAAAATCCGAGAGCTTTGTTAGTTTGACGAGCCTAATTCTCAATGGGCAAGTTTTTTTTATTAAATTTTCCAGTGGTTTGATTGTTGGATGAAATTCATTTAATTGAAAATTAGAAAGGTTTTTTATTGGGCGAGTCAATTCTTTTGGAATTTGGTTTAATGGTCTTGATGAAAGTTTTAGTCTTGGATGTTAGCTTTTAAATGATTTTGGAATCAATTGAAAAAAGAGATCTAGAACTCTAGTTATATGGCTATTTTAGTGAACAAAGGTCAAGCGGTTAGTTTTAGTTGAATAAACTTTTAAGCTAAGTAGATGATTCTTTTTGAATTAGAAGTCTTCATAAGAGTTGTAGCTTATCATTCTAGCTTTCTTTATAAGTTTTATTTGAGCATTGATTGAATGAGTGCAAACTGGTATGAATTGTTACTTTAATAGTTGTATATAATGAATTATGTCTATGAGTTATTTGAAAATGTGAATGTGATATTGAATGGTATCATGAATTAAACTAAGGTTAAATGTATATTAATAAACGTGTATGATGTTATAGTTGTGATCTAATATGATGTAATATATGAGTGTGTGACTTATTATGTAATTGATGATGTATAATTGAAATGCATGATGTAAATTTTGTATGATGAAGGATGAAAACTAGCTTGTCTCTTCTTTCCTCAACCAGTGACAAGCCTTACTATCTACTGGATTTGGTCTACCGGGCAGCTAGATCAGACTGGTAGCATGTTGAGAGTCCTATGAGAAAGGTCTTCCAAGAGAATGGCTGATTCGAGATGTGACAGCATGTCAGTCAAGAAAGTTGCCAGTTTTATTCTACAAGTTGCTTCCAAAGGTGAGAAAACTTGTTTCTTTGAGCTAGGACATATGCCAGGAAAAGAATATGAGATCTATGGTGCCGATGTGATTTGAGTTGGAATGTGTATGAACGAAAATATATGGTGAGTATGTTGTGATATACATTAATGTAAAATGTATGAAAATTAAGGTCATGAATCTGGGATGATATGAGAGTCATTGTTGATGTTGTGTATTAAGTAATGACACCTACGTTGTTAGAGAGATTCCCTTATTACTTCACTGATAATCTAAGTCACATAGACTAAGAGATAAGATGGCAAGAAACATATGTGGGAGTTCTTATGCACCATGACATGTGTAGATATGCGACTTATTTGTATTGAACTTACCTTGACTCGTTGTTTTTAGATTCACATATTAATCTAATTATTGTTTCGGATAAGATGTTAATCTCTAATAGGACATACTTAATATGAGTCTTCCCAAAAATGTCAATTAATTTTCTAGTTTTGATAACAAGAATTATTTGTGATCCATATTAGTTGATATATTTTGTATTGATAAAATGAGTATGTATTGAATTGATATTATGAATGACCTATTTACAATGGTTTATATGACATAAAGTTATGTTGTTATAAAACTTATTTTAAAAACTTAACTTTGCACTTTGTTTGTGTAATGATTTGTAATGATTTTAATGAGTACAAGTTGTGAAACATATTATAAAAGGAGTTAGAAATAATTTAGTTTTATTTTTGAATTACTAGTTAGACTATATATATTCTTTGTTGGATTATATATTATAGTTATGTTTAGGAGGGTGTTACAAAGAAGATGATAGAGAGTTTATGTTTAATTTTGAGTAGTCAAGTGTAAATTCATAATTTATATACAACTCCCCCATCTCAAATTTGAATACTTAGAAATTATAATACCATTTTTGTGAATTAGTTATAATTAGAGCTGTTAAAACGGGCTGCCTGACCCAGTCTGACCTGATCTTACGGGCCAAGTTCAGAAAATCTGATAGTCTAGCCAAACCTATATTTTAAAACAGACCACAATTTTTTGTCTAGCCTGACCCTATGTTAGGCCAACGGGCCAATGGACCATTTTTATCCTAATTAAAAATTCAAAAAATATTACTATACTTTTTTGTTTTCTTAGTCTCTCCACAATTTTGTTCAACATTATTTCTTTTGTTATCATCAGATGGATCACTAATTGGAGGAGTAACTCTTTGATGTTGTCATAGGGAATACGAACTTTGTAATGTAAGAGATAAAAAAACATAAAAACCTATTTAATACTTATAATAATTTTACTTTATATAACTCAACAAATATTAACAAAATAACACAAACTCATTATGATACGAGGAAAACAAAAGCAGATATAAAGTTTGATTAGAAATGCAAAATATGATAATATAAATTAACAAAAAATAAGGAAGAACCTAACCTAATGTAAAATAGAGAAGTTATGACGAAAACGTGAAACTGTGGTGTGGTAAAGGTGATACAAGGAAAAAGGAACAGAGCAACAGATGAGATGAAAGAGCTTGTAAGAAAGGAAGAGAAGAGATGGAGAAGAGAACAAAGACTCTGAGACACTAGGATTTCTTTCTTTAGTATGACAACATAACAATTAAGAACAAAAATTTAATATAAAAAATAAATAGGTCAACTTATTACTCTTGAATTTGAACAATATGCTTTAGTGTGGTGGAACCAAATAAAAAAAGAAGTGCTTAGTGGTAGGAGGTTAGTCATTACTTCATGGCATGATCTTCAAATGTGTATGACAGATAGGTTTGCTCCTTCTTACATGAAAATGTATTCAAGAAATTCTTCCTATTTGCAAAAGATTGTGAAAATTATGGAGATAAGAAGCACAAATATAAAGAGAAAGCAAGCTCCAAGATTAAAACTAGTTCTATTATATGCTTCCACATGTGAAGGATATGGACATACTTATCATCAATGTTCTAATGAAAAACCAATAAGTGAGCAAGATTTGGAGGATTATTACAAAGAATTGAGAAAGAGAGAAAAGAAAGAATTGAGCGAAAAGGAAAGAAAAGACAAAAAGGAGAAAGAAAGAAAAGAAAAAAAAGAGAAAGAAAGAAAAGAAAAAGAGGAGAAAGAAAGAGAAGAAAAAGAAGAAAAGAAAAGACTAGAAAAAATTAGAGAAGAGGAAGAGTCTCTTATAACACCCGCTTCAGACATGATTGATTTAATATATTTTTTTAAATTTGATGTAAACTTATTCATGTTGTTTAGTGGCTTTGTGAATATAGTATATCTCTATTTCTACAATTATATATATATATATATAATAAGTTGTTAGGTGTATTACTAATTATTTCTTTTCTATTTTAACTTTATATTAATTATTTTTTATAATATTTATATTTTTTGAATTTTTTATATCGGGATGTAAAGTATTTTCACAAAAGAAACGTGGTGGCATAGGCATACAGGTTCATGTTAAGGACATTTTTTTTCTATGCTTAATTGTAAGATTATGTCTTGTCCATTCACATATCTTAGTCTTATAGTAGAAGAACCTAAGAAAAGAATCTTTTTGAAAACACATGAAGTTTGAAAAAAGGCTAGCTAAACAGAAAGGAAAAATTTTAGCTAATATAGAAAGGAAAATTTCTATTTTTAATAGGTACGATGTGTTTATTAAAATATATATTAACGGCGTTACTTTTCTTGATAGGGTTTAGGGAACAAAGATGATTAGAATATAGTCTAAGTTAAATGAGATATAATATGCAAATCAAAGAAATAAGGTGGTTTAAGAGTAAAAAACCTGAAATTGTTTAACATAGTCCTGCTTGCAAAATGAGTTTGGAGATTAAAAGATAGATCAGCACAACTTATGAAAGGAGTTAATAAGTTTAAAAGTATGTAATAGAATAACATGGAATAATACACAAAATAATAAATCTAATTGGTGGAGACACATTAAGAAAATATGTAGAGATAAACTTGGTAGAGTTCAGACAAAACAAAAATATATGTCAGAAGATGGGGAAAGAAATTTGATAAGAGGGTCTAGAATGTCATTGAATCCCATTAGTATACAGTTAAATCATGATCAGTCTTTCAAGATAGGATATGTCAGGAGAGACGACAACAAATAAGTCACAAGTTAATCCACATAAAATAATTGACACTACCTTCAACCTAAAACCTTAAGTTAATAGATTTATAAGTCTTTTTTTTATATACGGCTCAACACACTCATTTTTTCTCAATGTAAAAATTACACTCATATTTGGATTTCCAAAAAATAAACATACAATACAAATGTTGGTATGGAGAGATTTACTAAATAGAATAACTACCAAATATAATTTGCAGCGAAACGGAGGGTCCAATAGTAGTAACATGTGTGTCATGTATGAAGTTAGGAGGAATCTGTAGATTATGTTCTGTTCACATGCCAAGAAGCATTCAGAGTGTGGTTCAGGTGCTACAAATGGGTAGGTTTATGTACTGCATGCACTACCTTGTCAAGTAACCTTACGTTTTCAGGCAGTTTAATTTACCGCAGTTGAATTTTAAAGGAAACAAGATCTAGAAAATCGTTTGGATGACAATTATTTGGAAAATTTGAAAACCTAGAAACTCAATTATATTCCATGATACTAATAATGAGGACGATGATATCTTTTATGGTGTACATAAAAGAGTATGAACATGATAAGAAATAAATCCTCTAAGTTTCCTTTGTAGAATGGTATTGTAACCACATCTTGTGCATAATGATGAAGAGCTAATTGATCAGTTCTATGAATTAGATGCAGAGGTGAAACGACATCTCCTGTATAATTGGCATGGTGTATAAGTGGGGAGATCATGTTGTGGTGTTTGATGTTAGAAAACCATTCTATAAGATACTTGTCATCCTCACAACTTTGGCAAATATGCTAGAAAATGTAAAATAAGAGTATCACAATATTACATATATTATTATTAAGTAATTTATATTTAATTTTATTTTAACAATTAAAATCTTAAATAATTTTATTTTTTTTATTTTTTATTTATACTTGTATGTAATAATATTAGTTAATATAAATCAATTAATTATAATTTAATTACTATTTTTTCATTGTAAAATTTAACTAATTTTTTGTAAAGTTTAAATTAAATTTTTACGTATTAAATATTTATTATTCAAAAATTAATTATTTTAATTAATGATACAAAATAATATTTTATTAATTCTTATTGTAGAAGGTTTCATTTTATCTCAAAAAACTTAATTTCTTTGTATCTTGAGTTAATAAAAAAGTTTTTATTTTCTCAATTCATTTCATTCTATTTTAGTGAGAGATATTGTGTAAAAATATTTTTTTAATTCGTCTTATTGTATTTATGCAAGAGGAAGATTGTATTATAGAATTGTAAGTATTATAAACAAAATTGATTATTGATGATTATTATTTTATGATCATATAATTTTTGTTTTTTTTATTTTTAAAATAATAAAATAATAATATATTAAGTGAAATATCAATTATTTGTATAAACAAGTTTTACATACTTTGAAGCAAGTGAAGTTACTAGGTCATACTGTTATACTTGTTTAGTTGTTATAGATAACTTTAAAAGTTTTTACAATCATCTCCACTGGATATATTCTCAAAGATAATTATGACTAGTGGGATGTGGAGCTAATTTATTCTGTAGCTGCATAAGATTAACTAGAGACACCTTATATAAAATTGAACAACCAATTATGTTTCTTTAATTCATTTACTTTTAGTGACAAACAATAATAATGTCAAGTGTTTGTAATTTTCATTGTTATACATTTTAAAAATATAATTGGAGTTGTTAGAATTTGAATTATCTCATATTACGCTTTGAATTATTATAGAAAGATGAAAGTAAAAGACAAGAAACAGAAAAAAGAAATATAAAGACAAATAGTGAAGAAAAAGAATAACTTAAAAGAATCATTATAAACTTTTTTTATCGTACAATATGAATTAATAATTATTTTTTATTTTAGTTATTTATTATTTATAAAGAAAATATTCAAGTTAAATTTTATTTTTATTTTTACGTTAAATCAACTCTTATGTCACCATTAAAAGAGATTTTTTCATTTATTTATAAAAATAGTAATTGAGTATTTGAAATAAAGGTAAATAAACGTTTATTTATTTTACTTTTACATTTTAGAAATAATATTTTTTAGTTTTTAGATATTGTAAGATAAATGAAGATGAATAGGGTAGTTGAGAAGTTCCAAAAAAAACAAATGAGATTAATTGTACATTCTTTCAATGGACAAGCCAATGAAGTTTCCCATCACATTAATTTTTTATGTCCACCATTCATTATTTTGTATCGCAGTAGGAGAAAGACCTGAAATTTCCTTCCACTTACAATGTTCTAATAATTTGATTTTAACAATTTTAAATATTTTACGTGTCTTTATCACATTAAAAAAATTATTTAAGGTTTTAATTAAAGTAATTTAATTGGACTATTTTATATAAATTTACTTATGGTCCATATAGAAAACTGATTGTATAAATACAAGAAAAGTATTAATAATAGAGTTTTTAACATATATTTCTTATAATGCACATTATCTTATATTAGTTAAAATTTACTTATAATACCAATGATTTTTTAAAACATTTAAAAACCTACACAAGTTTTATTTAGTCACACAAAAGAATTTCATTTCCCAACCAACACTTTTAGCTGGCATATTTGTATGAACTTAACCAAGCTAAAATGGTTTCTTCCAATGTATTTTGTTATATGAATATAGTATTTTCTTTTTTTTTTAAAAAAAACTACCAACACTTTTACCTCTGGATGCTTTAAAAAAAACTTTTACCAATAGATGCAATTCAAAACACAAAGAAAAAAACTTCTCACTGTATATGCTTAACATAGATAAATGCTCTATGTAAAACTCAAACCAATTTTAACCAATTTTTACCTAATGAGGTACATTTACTCCTTGACTTTTGTGTTTCCCATTCCATTCAACTTTTGCTCTTTCTTCCATTGATTTATTGATTTTCTTCTATTTTTGATACATACTCCTGCATACAAATATACAAAAATTTTCTCCATCGGGAGAGGTTACCTTTTCTCATTTTTAGGAATTTATAATTGTTAAGTGTCTAATTAATATCAATTTTTATTAAAATTTTGCCACTTAATAGGCGTCAAGCGGATAAAATGGAACTTGACCACCCGAACTCCATGTGTTATGGAACAACTTTAGGACACATGTAACTGCTCCAACCTCACTCAAGGACCAAGACCTCGCTTGAGCAACCAAACATGTCCTTTAAGTGTCCAAACCAAGCAATATTCTTCAAGAAGAGAGAGATTCGACTTAACGTCTCCCTCGTTTGAGCTACAAGACATCACTTGAGTGATGTGGGATGTCAATTGAGTAACCAAAACGTCATTTGAACAACCTAAGATGGTAGGTGTAATGATTACGCACTGCTTGGGCCTCACTTGAGTGAAAACAGGACCCAGAGTTACCCTGGACAACCCAACAACATGCTTTTCCACACATTCAGTCCTCATACAACAATTTTATACAACCCCAAACTCATCATCAATGTATTAGTCAACATATATCAACATACAATCTGAAGAGTTAGTTTCACGTACTCATTCAGTTCGATAAATATAATCAACTCTCATAACTACAAACAATTATCAACTACACAGAGAGTTAGGTAGTTTCTCTTACCTAGATTGAAGCACTACAAATTCTATTTCCACTATCTACTTCAAAGAGTCTAAGTAAGCTTCCATACTACACTTCAAATAGGAAGAAACTCCTCTTAGGAACCCAACTTAGAAGGAGAAAAAAGAGAAAACTTAAAAACACTAAAAAGAACCAAACCACTTACCAAATCAAAATTCTGATTCATCCACTTGGTTACACTCTTCACCAGCTCGTCATGACTCTAGTTTAGTAAAAACCCAACTATAAAAAGCTTTAAACCCTTTAAAAGAATAAAAAAAGTTAAATAATTTAAAATAAATATCAAACTCTTATTTACAAATAACATAAATAATTCATTTTAAAATATATTATTAATAAAATATTCAGAATGGTGGGTCTTTTGTTTATCAAACCCTAAAAGAACAAGAGCTAATGAGTGGATTAAACAATAAAGTTTTTTTATGAATTAACAATTTCAGAAAAATGATATTTTTAATTGAATATATATATATATATATATGTCGCAACCAGGATCGCGACGAGGTTGGCGAAAAATAAATTTTCACAAGGTGGCATAGGCATATAGGAGTTCATGTTATGGACATATTTTTTCTATGCTTAATTGTAAGATTATGTCTTGTCCATTCACATATCTTAGTCTTATATTAGAGGAACCTAAGAAAAGAATCCTTTTGAAAACACATATTTATGAAGTTTGGAAAAAGGCTAGTTAAAATAGAATGGAAAATTTCTATTTTTAATAGGTACGATATGTTTGTTAAAATATATATTAACAACACTACTTTTCTTGATTTAGGGTTTAGGGAACAAAGATTATTAGAATATAGTCTAAGTTAAACGAGATATAATGTGTAAATCAAAGAAATAAGGTGGTTTAAGAGTAAAAAACCTGAAATTGTTTAACATAGTCCTGCTTGCAAAATGAGGTTGGAGATTAAAAGATAGGTCAACACAACTTATGAAAGGGGTTAATAAGTTCAAAAATATGTAATAGAATAGCATGGAATGATACACAAAATAATAAATCTAATTGGTGGAGAGACATTAAAAAAATATGTAGAGATAAACTTGGTAGAGTTCAAACAGAACAAAAATATATGTCGAAGGATGGGGAAAGAAATTTGATAAGAGGGTCTAGAATGCCATTGAATCCCATTAGTATATAGTTAAATCATGTTTATTCTTTCGAGAAAGGATATGTCGGGGAAAACGATACCAAATGAGTCACAAGCTAATCCAATAAGAGAATTGACACTCTACCTTGAATCAAAAACCTTTAGACAATAAATTTATAAGTATTTTTTTTATATACGGTTCAACACACTTATTTTTTCTCAATGTAAAACTTACACTCATATTTGGATTTCCAATAAATCAACATACAAATTATTGTTAAATAGGTTTGTTGGTATGGAAAATGATTCTTAATCGTGTTTATTTCCTTTCATCGCTTCCACATTAGATTGGTAGACTCTTCTTAGAAATCAACTATATAAAAGATCTAATATTACCTTTACCCTAAAATTTTAAGAATAATAAATGTGAAATTTAGTATATTAATGTTTACCAAATGAGAAATAGAATTTCAATATAAATTTTATTTACTTATTAGTAAATTATCAATAACCAACCTCAAACAAAAGAGAAGTTAACATATTCAAGTCAGGAACTGTTGAGTCACATTGACGAAGAGGTTGAGAAAGATTCAAACAATGTAGATAGTGTGTAAAGATCAGAAAAAAAAAGAGCACTTTCTCTCTCTCTTCATCACTCTCAGTACGTTCCTCCATTTTTTAGAGCTCTCATTCCCTCTCCCTTCTCTCTAGGATTTCTCCACCTCCAGCCACCCTTTCGAAGAACTGAGACCACCATTGCCTTACCCTCGGCGAGTAGAAGAGTTTGGACCGATTGGAATCTCTGATTAGGTACGTTTTTCGTTTTAGGGTTTTTGTAGGTCATTTGGGGCTTTTATAGCTAGGGGTGAAATTAGAACCTCTAATTCGACGTTCGTGCTTTCCTCTAGTCTAAGAGTACTTTTCTGGATTTAATTTGCAATTAGGTGCATTGTAAGTATTAAAAGAGCAACTCTGTATTCTGTTGTCCGGGTGAGGAAGGTTGGATTAGCTCAACTCCAGGTAAGGGGAACTTCACTTGATCCTGTTTGTATTTTATAGATTTGATTGAGAGATTATGAGTGGAGAACTGTTTCTGAATTTGAACTGGTTTTGGTTGAAGGATGTGTATATGCTGTATGAGAACTAATTGATTAATTATGATGTTGTGTTGTATTGAATGTATCAGTTTATGAGATTATGCTGACTTGAATTGTTGTGTCATGGTAATATATGTATTTTGGACTGTTTGGATGTATTGGAATGATGTTAAGATGATATGAGATTATGTGAATGATGTTGGGCAGTAAGGCCTAATGATGAGTGAGTAAAGGCTGTAAGACCCACAAATGGAAAATGGTGAAATATGAGAATATGAGAAATTATTATTTCATACATGTTGTGTGTAGATTAGTGTGTATGGGATTAAGGATAGGCGTAAATGGGGCATCCAAACTTCTAAGATGGTCTGAGTCACATAGACAAAGCCATCTGTGGTGAGAAGTTGATGGAGGCACTACACAGGGTTGATAGTAGGCTTCGGCCGGAGTGCAATGCCTGTGTATGTTGTCACCCTGATGAGAGGTTTATTTCATGAGATCATTATAGGCCCGGGGCCTTTTTCCTCATCGGTGGTAGTCCCACTGGTCTCGAATCCCATACAGCCTCCCGGGAGTCGTCTGTCTTATATGTGATTGTGATTGGGTATGTCCAGCTCAAGGCAGGTTGATGATTGCTACTAACAATTATTTATATTGTAATTGATTAAATGTTGAAAATATATCTCCTATCAAGATGTAGCTCACCCTTGCTTGTATGTGTTGTTTGTTGGATTCTCGCTATGATCGTGGGTTATCACGGGAGCAGATGACAGGTTAGGTGGAGAACCTAAGTGAGCTGCTGCCACGTAGTTAGGGCCACTTTTGTGTAGTGTAGGCCTTAATTAATATAATTTATGGGATCTGTATTTTGATAAACTTAATCTATTTTAGTAGACAGTTGGATGATTGTACGCAAATTTATTTTATTTTTTTTTTCACGCAAATTTATATATATTTATCTGATCTCTTTTATACTGTTCTATGATCCAAAAATTTAATATTTTTGGGACGTTACATTTATGGTATCAGAGCAGTTGATTCCTAGGATACCTTTAGGGAATGGGTTTAGCATGCTAGTTGTGCAGTAAAATTTTGTGTTATGTAAGATCTAGTTTGTTTAAGTCTAGATAGTTATTTTCTTAACCCTCATTCCTTCCTTCCTATGCTTAGGATGGCGCCTAGACCGCCTAGACCACCTCCACCCCCTCAGCCTGAACCAGACGTCAATCAGATGTTGAGAGCCATTGAGATTATGGCTACCACCATGCAGCAGCAGGGAGCTGCCATGGCCCAGCAACATCAAGCAGTAATGCAAGAGCTACAAGCCTCTAGGGAGGCAACTGCAGCAGCTACGGTAGCAACAGCAGCCGCTGCCTCAGCAGCAAACCCCAACACAACTCCGGCTGTGAGTCAGCCTCAGGTGCAGGCTCTCTTGTCTGACTTTCTGAAGCATGGGCCTCCCAAGTTTACAGGGGATGTGAATCCAGATGAAGCAGATATCTGGATTAGGAGAATAGAAAAGATTTTTGAGGTTACAGAGTGCCCAGAAGACAAAAAGGTGATATTTGCTGTTTACCTCTTAGAAGGAGAAGCTGAATTCTGGTGGAATGGTATGAAGAGGTTAATGGCTGCTAGGAATGAAAGCATTAACTGGGAGAATTTTAGGAAGAGATTCATGGATAAGTACTTTCCTGGAAGTGCTAGAATGGCAAAGGAGGCTGAATTCCATAAGCTGGAGCAGGGAAGCATGTCAGTACAAGACTATGCTACAAGGTTTGAGCACTTATCCAGATATTACTCTCAGACTTGTACTGAAGCATGATTATGTAGCAAATTTGAAGAAGGTTTGAGACAAGAGTTGAAGATCATTGTGGTGCCAATGTATTGCAGTGAGTTTCCTCTTTTGGTGGAAAGGGCCAAGACTGCTGAAAGACTGGTGGCTGGTAACGTAAGTCTAGCAAAACCATCAGTGGGTGGGCCATCAGCCAGATGGGAAGAGGTTGGAGCTCAAATCCCCTTATGCTAGATCCCACCAAAAGAGAGGTGGCAGTTCTTCCCAATCCTTCACACAGGGAGTGAGGTGTGGCAGATGTGGGGGATCTCATCAGACGCATCAATGTCCTCAGACACAGGACCACAGGAGATGTTTCAGGTGCCAAAAGCAGGGGCACTTTGCTAAGGATTGTAGAGAGGCAATGCCTGTGGCTCCCTTCAGAGGGCCACAACAGGTCAGGCAAGACAGAAACACAAGACCCCGAGCTGCTGGGAGGGTCTTTGCAGTTACTGGAGCAGAAACTTCAAAGTCAGACAACTTGGTGCAAGGTGTGTGTTCTATCACTGGTAGAGATTTAATTGTTTTGTTTGACTCTGGAGCGACACACTCTTTTGTGTCTTATGATTGTGTGGAAGAACTAAAGCTTCCAGTTCAAGATCTTCAATGTGATTTGGTTGTGTCTACACCAGCTTCTAACCTGGTGATTGCTTCTAAAGTATGTGTTGGTTGCCCTGTCGTGGTAGAGGGGTACAAGTTCAAGGTGAACTTGATTTGTTTACCTCTGAAGAACCTAGATGTGATTCTAGGTATGGACTGGTTGTCTTCAAATAGAATTTTAATTGATTGTGGTCGAAAGAGAGTCTTATTTTCTGAACCTAAGGTGTCAGAATTTCTATCAGCTCGTCAAGTCTGGAGAGAGTTGTTGAGTGGGTCTCAATGCTTTGTGATACTCACTCATATGCAGTCAGAAGGAAGCTCAGATGGTGACATACCAGTGGTGAAAGAGTTTATGGATGTCTTTCCTGATGAAGTACCCGGGTTACCTCCTAAGAGAGAGGTTGAGTTCTCTATAGACCTAGTGCCAGGAGCAGGACCAGTGTCCATGGCGCCTTATAGGATGGGCCCTGCAGAATTGGTAGAACTAAAGAAGCAAATAGAGGACTTGTTAGAAAAACAGTTTATCAGACCGAGTGTGTCACCTTGGGGTGCACCGGTGTTATTGGTGAGAAAGAAAGATGGAGGAAGTAGATTGTGCATAGATTACCGGCAGTTAAACAAGCTCACTATAAAGAATAAGTATCCTCTGCCCAGGATTGATGACTTGATGGATCAGTTGCAAGGAGCTGCCGTTTTCTCCAAGATTGACTTAAGATCTGGGTACCATCATATTTTGGTAAAGGCTGAAGATGTTCAGAAAACAGCTTTCAGGTCCAGGTATGGCCACTATGAGTATGTGGTTATGCCATTTGGGGTGACTAATGCACTTGCCATCTTTATGGACTATATGAACAGGATCTTTCGTCCCTTTTTGGATAAGTTCGTGGTTGTTTTCATTGATGACATTCTCATCTACTCCTATACTTTTGAGGAGCATGAGCAGCATTTGAGGATAGTGTTAGGTATTTTAAGGGAGAAACAACTTTATGCCAAATTGTCTAAGTGTGAGTTTTGGATGAAGGAAGTAAGATTTTTGGGACATGTAGTGTCAACTGCAGGAATATCTGTAGACCCCTCCAAAGTGGAAGCTGTATTACAGTGGGAGCATCCCAAGACAGTGTCAGAGGTCAGAAGTTTTGTTGGTTTGGTAGGTTATTATAGAAGGTTCATTGAAGGGTTTTCTAAAATTGTGGCACCTTTAACACAATTAACTCGGAAGAACCAACCCTTTACTTGGACAGACCGGTGTGAGCAAAGTTTCTTGGAATTGAAGCAGAGATTGACTAGTTCTCCAGTTTTAGTAATTCCTGACACCAAGAAGCCATTTGAAGTTTATTGTGATGCCTCATTACAAGGTCTAGGGTGTGTATTGATGCAAGATAAGAAGGTGGTGGCCTACGCTCGAGGCGCTTAAGGAATCATGAGAAGAATTATCCCACTCATGACTTAGAGCTGGCAGCTGTGGTTTTTGCTCTAAAATTGTGGAGACATTATTTGTATGGGGCCAAATTTGATGTGTTCAGTGATCACAGGAGCTTGAAGTATTTGTTTGATCAGAAGGAGCTGAATATGAGACAGAGAAGATGGATGGAATTCCTTAAAGATTATGATTTTCAACTTATGTACCATCCAGGGAAGGGAAATGTAGTGGCTGATGCCTTGAGTAGGAAGGTTGTCAGTATGTCTGCTCTGATGTTAAAAGAGTTGGAGATGGTAGAACAATTTAGAGATCTAAACCTCTGTGTGGAGATCTCCTCAGATCATATTAGTTGTGGAAGTCTAGTTATTACTAGTGATTTCTTGAGATTGATTAAAGAGAAGCAGAAGTCAGATAATGGTCTGAGAAAGACTATGAGCTTGTTGGGTTTGAATCAGGTTAGAGATTTTGCTTTGGGTCCAGATGAGATGCTAAGATTCAAAGGAAGAGTTTGTGTTCCGGCAGACAACGAACTAAAAAGGGCAATTTTGGAGGAAGGTCATAAAAGTACACTTAGTCTACACCCTGGCATGACTAAGATGTACCAAGACCTGAAGGAGTCTTTTTGGTGGCCTGGAATGAAGAAAGACATAGCTTTATTCGTGGCTAGTTGCCTAACTTGCCAAAAGGCCAAGGTAGAGCACCAAAGGCCCGGAGGGCCATTGCAATTGTTGGAGATACCTGCTTGGAAGTGGGATAGCATAGCTATGGATTTTGTTACCCACTTGCCTAGGACAGTTAGAGGTCATGACTCGGTGTGGGTGATTGTGGATCGGTTGACTAAGAGTGCCCATTTTCTGCCAGTTAGTTTGAAGATCTCAATGGAGAAGCTAGCCCAGCTTTACATTAAGGAAATGGTTAGATTGCATGGGGTTCCTTCTAGCATCATCTCTGACAGAGACCCTCGGTTCACCTCACGTTTCTGGCAGACCCTTCAAACTGCTTTAGGTACTCAGCTTAGGCTTAGTTCTGCCTACCATCCTCAGACAGATGGGCAGTCTGAGCGGACTATTCAGACCTTGGAGGATCTGCTTAGAGCTTGTATATTGGATCATATGGGTTCCTGGGATGAGATGTTGCCTTTGGTGGAGTTCACCTACAACAACAGTTATCACTCAAGCATAGGGATGGCTCCTTATGAAGCATTGTACGGTAGGAAGTGCAGAACCCCACTTTGTTGGTACCAAGAAGGTGAAAGATTTGTTGTGGGACCGGAGTTGATTCAGCAAACGACTGAGAAGGTAAAGATGATTTAGATGAGGCTGAAGGCTTCTCAGAGTCACCAAAAATCCTATGCTGATAAGAGGAGAAAACCCTTGGAATTTGAGGCGGGTGACCATGTCTTTTTGAGAGTCACACCCATGACTGGGGTCGGAAGGGTCATTCGGTCCAAGAAGCTAACTCCTAAGTTTATTGGTCCATTCCAAATTCTCAGAAGGATCGGTCCAGTAGCCTATGAGATAGCCTTGCCACCTCCTCTCTCCAGATTGCACTGTGTTTTTCATGTCTCCCAATTAAAGAAGTATGTCCCTGATCAGAGTCATATTCTGGAAGTGGATGAGATTCAAGTCAAGGATGATCTTTCTTTTGTTGTTGGTCCGGTAAGAATTGTTGATACTCAGACAAAGCAGCTCAGAGGCAGGACCATTGGGATGGTCAAAGTGTTATGGGACACAAAGACTGGTGATACCACATGAGAATTGGAAGACAGTATGAGAGAGTCATACCCTCGACTTTTCCTGGTAAGTACAATTTTCGAGGACGAAAATTTTTAAATTGTTAGGGAGTATTGTAAAGATCAGAAAAAAAAAAGAGCACTTTCTCTCTCTCTTCATCACTCTCAGTACGTTCCTCCATTTTTTAGAGCTCTCATTCCCTCTCCCTTCTCTCTAGGATTTCTCCACCTCCAGCCACCCTTTCGAAGAACTGAGACCACTATTGCCTTACCCTCGGCGAGTAGAAGAGTTTGGACCGATTGGAATCTCTGATTAGGTACGTTTTTCGTTTTAGGGTTTTTGTAGGTCATTTGGGGCTTTTATAGCTAGGGGTGAAATTAGAACCTCTAATTCGACGTTCGTGCTTTCCTCTAGTCTAAGAGTATTTTTCTGGATTTAATTTGCAATTAGGTGCATTGTAAGTATTAAAAGAGCAACTCTGTATTCTGTTGTCCGGGTGAGGAAGGTTGGATTAGCTCAACTCCAGGTAAGGGGAACTTCACTTGATCTTGTTTGTATTTTATAGATTTGATTGAGAGATTATGAGTGGAGAACTGTTTCTGAATTTGAACTGGTTTTGGTTGAAGGATGTGTATATGCTGTATGAGAACTAATTGATTAATTATGATGTTGTGTTGTATTGAATGTATCAGTTTATGAGATTATGCTGACTTGAATTGTTGTGTCATGGTAATATATGTATTTTGGACTGCTTGGATGTATTGGAATGATGTTAAGATGATATGAGATTATGTGAATGATGTTGGGCAAGTAAGGCCTAATGATGAGTGAGTAAAGGTCGTAAGACCCACAAATGGAAAATGGTGAAATATGAGAATATGAGAAATTATTATTTCATACATGTTGTGTGTAGATTAGTGTGTATGGGATTAAGGATAGGCGTAAATGGGGCATCCAAACTTCTAAGATGGTCTGAGTCACATAGACAAAGCCATCTGTGGTGAGAAGTTGATGGAGGCACTACACATGGTTGATAGTAGACTTCGGCCGGAGTGCAATGCATGTGTATGTTGTCACCCTGATGAGAGGTTTATTTCATGAGATCATTATAGGCCTGGGGCCTTTTTCCTCATCAGGTGGTAGTCCCACTGGTCTGAATCCCATACAGTCTCCTGGGAGTCGTCTGTCTTATATGTGATTGTGATTGGGTATGTCCAGCCTAAGGCAGGTTGATGATTGCTACTAACAATTATTTATATTGTAATTGATTAAATGTTGAAAATATATCTCCTATCAAGATGTAGCTCACCCTTGCTTGTATGTGTTGTTTGTTGGATTCTGCTATGATCGTGGGTTATCACGGGAGCAGATGACAGGTTAGGTGGAGAACCTAAGTGAGCTGCTGCCACGTAGTTAGGGCCACTTTTGTGTAGTGTAGGTCTTAATTAATATAATTTGTGGGATCTGTATTTTGATAAACTTAATCTATTTTAGTAGACAGTTGGATGATTGTACGCAAATTTTTTTTTTTTTTTCACGCAAATTTATATATATTTATCTGATCTCTTTTATACTGTTCTATGATCCAAAAATTTAATATTTTTGGGACGTTACATAGTGAATATTGACTTCGAAATGATTAAAAAAATAGATAATTTTATATGAATGTGGATTTCAAAATAATTAAAACTATTCAGTATTGTCTATGCTATTAAATATGGATGTCAGACTTATTAAAAAATTTAAACCCCAGTAAAAAGAGTGTGTGTTAGATGTGGGAATGGTTGAAAGTGTCCACCCCAACCATTTCAAAAAAGTGTTACTATAAAAATAATATATATATATATATATATATATATATATATATATATAAATATATATATATAAGTAAATAAAAAGATGAAAGTGAAATCGTAATAAATGAATTAATTAAAGCTAAAATGTCATATATTTATACACTTTACTTAATTAATTATGTTTCTTTATATTTTTATTATTTTTTTTATTTTTTATATTATTTTTTTGTACTTTTTTTATTTTGATTAAAGTTGTTAAAATGAATGTTCCGATTTAAGTTAGTCTGACACTACAAGTTAAGTTTGATTTACATTTTAAAATAGAGTATAAATTTTGGTCTAATTATAAATTTAAGGAATTATAATTATTTTTACATAAAAAATTATAATATATAATTATATAAAAAATCATAATATATAATTATCTAAAAGTAAAAAATTTAATATTCATCAACTAGATACATAATAGAATAACATTACATATTTTGGTATAAATTTTATTTTTTAATAGAAACAATATATATACATGTATAAGTATGTGCAAAATTGTTCATAACGGAATAATGGAAACTAAATAAACTTAAAACACCATACAAAGGAAATAGTATAGGTCCAAACTTGGATTTATCTACCACACCATCTAATTGACTTTTATAAGTACATCTATCCTCATTGCTTGCAATTTTTTTAAATAAAGATAAAACTTAAAACAACATTTTGAAAACATAGGACAATTGATTTTGTCCTTAATCACCATTCTCATCGAGAATAAATATATTGAATAATTTTCTCTTTGCAAATCTCCTTTTCTTCAATGACACATTTATTCATTGTCCTTTATACTCGCAGACACCAAATAACCTTTATTCATAATATATATATATATATATATATATATATATATATTCCTTAATCTAATATTATTTGAAATAATTTTACTAATGTCTCTCATGTCTGTAACATAACATGTGTAATTAAAATAAAATAAAGATTAAGAATAAAAAAAATTAACATAGAAGAAAAAATGGACTAATCTATTAATCTGTGGACCAGCCTAACCTTGGTTTATATAGGCCTCAAACCAAACGGGTCATGCTAGAAAATACTTATTTATATTTAGGCTACTATTTTTTAAGTTTAACTAACCTAAAACATAGGCCACGCGAGCTGACCCATAGGGTCAAACCTATTTTGACAGTTCTAGTTTTGTTTAGACCATGGTAAGTCTCCAAATTACACTTCAAATGGTTAGAATACTACCTTAGAAATATAATTTAGAAGAAGGAAAAAGGAAACTTAAAACATCAAAGACATCAAACTATGTTAAATGAGTGTCATATTTATCACTGCCTCCTAATACCAGATACCTCCCTCCCTCGGTATCCTCGAACCATCCATATACATGCATGTAAGCAATTTATAAAAGAGTTCACCACACTTGATAGGCTCCAATCATCACCCTACTATCATTCATTCTGTCATCACAACTTGAGTGCTCATTCCACAACTTTAATGATGTTGTTATGCGATTTTCTCTCAAATATATTTTCAGCAATTGTACTGAATCAAGGTAGCACTTACAAGTGTCGTATCCACTAAGATGTGTGTAGTATTCAATAAGAATTATAATCTCTTTTCTAACTCAATTTAGAATATGTAAAAGAAAATTTCTTTGTATTGTTTTCAACAAGAAAAATTAATAATTAAATTTAATTAAAAAGTAAATAACACTAAAATAATATTAAGATGATAATAAAAAAGTATGGAGATCAAATTTTGTTTATCTCTCTCTTATGAAATTCTCTTATTATCAATATATGTAATAAATTATTTAGTGTTATTGAGGTTACCAAGATTTATTCTAAACCAATCCCTTGATCAAATTTCTAAGAATTAAATTATAACAATTGATTCCTCAAATTATCATAAAATCCTTACTTTAAGTTCAAAACCAATTCAACAAATGTATTTAAATCTATTCCAAATATTCAAACATATAAGATGACTTAATTCAAATCGGATTTAAGATCAATTTTCCAACATAACCGTAAATCATAGATCCAAAGATGAGTGATCAATTCACCTCCTCATTAAGAACATAATTAAATCATTAACACTGAATAAAAGACATCATATATATCAATCGAGAGTAAAATAGAAGAGTTTGACAAATTACATTTAATCTCAATACAATAGAAAGTTAGTCACTCATAATTTAGAGAAGCTTATATACCCGAATGGATATGGGGATGAATAATTAATCTTGAATCTTCTTTCCGATTGATCCAGGACCTCTTCCTTCTCCTTTTCACTTTTTTCTAAAACACTCTTGATATTCACCAATATAGGATGCCTACACAAGAATTGATGCCTACACAAGAACTTTTGGGTGTTTTATATAGGAGAGAATTAGGTTATCTTTAGTTTGAATGAAAATAATAAACTTAAGTGAAAATAGTCCACTTAAGTGAAAATAGTCCAAATGTTGGCATAATTTTACTCCTTGACTTTTGTGTTTCCCATTCCATTCAACTTTTGCTCTTTCTTCCATTGATTTATTGATTTTCTTCTATTTTTGATACATACTCCTGCATACAAATATACAAAAAATTTCTCCATCGGGAGAGGTTACCTTTTCTCTTTTTCAGGAATTTATAGTTGCTAAGTGTTTAATTAATATCAATTTTTATTAAAAGTTTGCCACTTAACAGGCATCAAGCGGATAAAATGGAACTTGACCACCAGAACTCAATGTGTTATGGAACAACTTTAGGACACATGTAACTGCTCCAACCTCACTCAAGGACCAAGACCTCGCTTGGGCAACCAAACATGTCCCTTAAGTGTCCAAACCGAGCAATATTCTTGTAGAAGAGAGAGATTCGTCTTAACGTCTCCCTTGCTTGAGCTGCAAGACATCGCTTGAGTGATGTGGGATGTCACTTGAGTAACCAAAACGTCATTTGAACAACCTAAGATGGTAGGTGTAATGATTACGCACCGCTTGGGCCTCACTTGAGTGAAAACAGGACCGAGAGTTACCCTGGACAACCCAACAACATGCTTTTCCACACATTCAGTCCTCATACAACAATTTTATACAACCCCAAACTCATCATCAATGTATTAATCAACATATATCAACATACAATCTGAATAGTTAGTTTCACGTACTCATTCAGTTCGATAAATATAATCAACTCTCATAACTACAAACAATTACACAAAGAGTTAGGTAGTTTCTCTTACTTAGATTGAAGCACTACAAATTCTATTTCCACTATCTACTTCAAAGAGTCTAAGTAAGCTTCCATACTACACTTCAAATAGGAAGAAACTCCTCTTAGAAACCCAACTTAGAAGGAGAAAAAAGAGAAAACTTAAAAACACTAAAAAGAACCAAACCACTAACCAAATCAAAATTTTGATTCATCCACTTGGTTACACTCTTAACCAACTCGTCATGACTCTAGTTTAGTAAAAACACAACTATAAAAAGCTTTATACCCTTTAAAAGAATAAAAAAAGTTAAATAATTTAAAATAAATATCAAACTCTTATTTGCAAATAACGTAAATAATTTATTTTAAAATATATTATTAATAAAATATTCAGAATGGTGGGTCTTTTGTTTATCAAACCCTAAAAGAACAATTGCTAATGAGCGGATTAAATAATAAAGTTTTTTTATGAATTAACAATTTCAGAAAAATGATATTTTTAATTGAATATATATATATATGTCGTAATCGGGATTGCAGCGAGGTCAGCGAAAAATAAAAACAAAATGGAGTCGGCACCAATATTTATTAGGAAAAACATTGGAAAAACCATTAAAAAAAGAATTGGTCTGCGAAACTAGATTTTTGAATTCGGGAGTCGATTATGTGTAGGGAAGGTATTAGCACCCTACAACGTCCATCATAAAGATGGTTATCCATAATTAATTAAACATATTATCTATATTTTTTTAAAATATTTATCTCACCCTAAAAATAAAAATAAAATTTAATTCAAACAAAGGTTAATTAATAGTTTATCTTTTTTTAAAAAATAATTATTATTGTTATTATTATTATTATGTTAAATATGATATAAGTAAAATATTATTTTTTATATATTTAGCTCGACAGGAGTTGGTTCCTGCTCCTACGTATCTCCACGTGGGAGAATCAGAGTTACGTAGTTCTTGGATAGAAAAGAAAAGTGATGAATTTTAGAATTTTTATTATTTTTATAAATCTTGAAATATTTGAATTGTCACAACTCATATATATATCCAAGAAAATTGGCAGAGGTGTGCACCCAAGCCAATCTATTGAAATATTTTTTATTTTATTATTATTATTGTTATAAAAAAAATATTGAGAGAAAGACTTTTGGATTACATGTTATAACAATATGTATCCTTGAGTTTTAGAATTAAAAGGATGTCCCATCCAATTAACTCATTCTCTATCTTTTATAAATTTTTAAAAAAATTTATCAAATATCTCATTTAAATTTTAAATTAAAATAAAACTAAAACTACATGTTTTTCTACTAAACAAGAATTTATTTAATTCAAACAATTAATTATTTTTGTCCATATTTATACTTATATAAAAGAACTTGTTCTTTTTCTTATATATTAAAAAGGAGTAGGTCTTTAAAATAGACAAGTTGTCAAACTTGCATTTTAAATCCTACAATTAGAAAGATGTCACATCCTATTAATTTATTCTCCACATATAAATCAATATAACTTAAGAAGCAATAAATTTATTAAAAATGTTATTATTAAAAAAAGGTTAACTTAATATAATTTATTTGCCATGATAAAAAAATAAAAATAAAACATTAAATTTTAGCAACCCACAGTGTGCAAAAGGAAAACACAATTAGATTCAAATTAATCTGCAGAGAGACATAACTTATACACAGTACCAATTAATTAAAAAAACCAATAGAAACAGAAACCAATATCATAAGGAAATGGTTGTTTCAGCAGACAAATGGTCAGAGTTTTTTTGAAATCATAATAAATGCATTAGAAAAAAAACTAGGTTCCACTTTACTTCTTTTTTTTATTTTATATTTTTTTAAGAGCACAAAAAAAAGAATAGTTACGAGAAGCTTTTCTAACATCTTGCATTAAAATCTTCATCAATAACTTACGCAAATCTGAGTTCTAAAATAAAAAAGAAAAAAGAAAAAAAATCTTTTTCAAATAGTTTCACATGTTGGTCATTCCCACCTCCTCCAAGATATGTTCTCAAAGGAGAGCAGGTGATGAGTGAGTTAAGGAGACTGTGATGATTTTGACGATAAAGAAAAAAAAATGTGCAGTGTCATGTGAAGGTTCTTTTTGGGTTCCAAAGTTATCATTTTTAACTGTTATGTTCATTTTTATTGTTTACTAGAACTCTTATTTTGCTAAAGATTGTTTTGTAAGTATCCTATGATGATTGTTTGATTAAGCAAATGTGATTTCTGTGTTAAAATGTGTATATTGCGTCAATCATACAACAAAACATTACAGCTAAAGATTTAGGTACAAACAAAACTTACCTGTTTGTTGTCCTGATTGTTTCTAGTTTCAACCACTGTTGATTTTTCTCTGAACCCTTTTTTTTATGTGTTAATCTCTCCTTCTTTTCTACTGCCAACCCCTTTTTTTTCTCTGTTAATCTCTCCTTCTTTTCTACTGCCAACCCCTTTTTTTCTGTTAATCTCTTCTTCTTCTCTACTACCAACCCCTTTTTTTTCTGATGTAAAGGTATTTATAGAGGAGAAATTTTGAGATTGTTTTCTTAGAGTTCAAAATTTATGTTCAGTTTTACAAGAAAGATGTGCAGAGATCCTCAGCTTTTAATTGAGGTGACTGAACACTGTTAGAGAAATGCAGGAGGTTAATGCTTACTTTCACCTTAAATGAATTATTACTGGTAGAGAGATATTCACATGGGAGAGAGAAACTTAATTGCTATTATCAGTTTCTTAATATTTTTTTTCTTTATTTTTCCTTTTTTTTAAAAAGAAATAATAGACTAACTAGAATAATTACTATATTTCTTTTCAAAAGTTTATTTGAAAGAAAACAATTTAAAATTTCTTAAAATTTAAATTATGAAAAAGAAATTACATTTAAAATTATGAAAAAAAAATTATATATAGAAAGAGACAAAATTAGGTGTTCACAATATATATATATATATAAAAAAGAATACCATTAATTAATTATACAAACAGTATTAAAATGTCAAAGTGGAAATGAAATGGTAATAAATGAATTAATTAAAGCTAAAATTTTAGTATTTGTTCTGTTTCCTTTTCTATGTGATATTTATACCGTATTTAATTAATTGTATTTCTTTATATTTTTTATATATCTTGTGTACTTTTCTATTTAGATTAACTTTATTTAATTAATAATTTTTTAATTACTATAATTATATACAACTCCCCCATCTCGAATTTGAATACTTAGAAATTATAATACCATTTTTGTGAATTAGTTATAATTAGAACTATCAAAACGGGTGGTCCGCCCCAGCCTGATCTGTCCCTACAGGCCGAGTTCAGAAAATCTGATAGCCTAGCTAAGCCTATATTTTAAAATGGACTACAATTTTTAGCCTTGACCCTATGTTAGGCCAACGGGCCATTTTTAGTCTAATTAAAAATTTTAAAAATATTACAATATTTTTTTTATTTTCTTAGTCTCTCCACAATTTTGTTATCGTTAGATGGATCACTAATTGGAGGAGTAACTCCTTGATGTTGTCACATGGAATAAGAAATCTGCAATGTAAGAGATAAAAAAAACATAAAAACCTATTTAAAACTTGTAATAATTTTACTTTATATAACTCAACAAATATTAACAAAATAACACAAACTCATGATGATACGAGGAAAACAAAAGCAGATATAAAGTTTGATTAGAAATGCAAAAGTGATAATATAAATTAACAAAAAATAAGGAAGAACATAACCTAATGTGAAATAGAGAAGTTATGGCGAAAACGTGAAACTGTGATGGTAAAGGTGATACAAGGAAAGAGGAGCAGTGCAACAGAGGAGATGAAAGAGCTCGTGAGAAAGGAAGAGAAGAGATGGAAAAGAGAACAAAGACTCTGAGACACTAAGGTTTCTTTCTTTAGTATGACAACATAACAATTAAGAACAAAAATTTAATATAAAAAATAAACAGGTCAGCTCATTAGCCTACGGACTGGCCTGGCCTTGGCCCATATGGATATCGGGCCAAATGGGTCAGGCTGAAAAAGACCTATTGTTATTTAGGCCACAATTTTTTAAACTTAACTTGACTTGGATCATAGGCTATACGAACCAGTTCATTGGGCCAGACCTATTTTAATAGCTCTAGTTATAATCTTTATGATAGTATTATTATATATGGAAGAGATTTAGAACTAATTAGTCAACTCAGGAAAAAAATCTCATCTTTAATAAAGAAAACCTTAAAATAATATATATATATATATACATTTTTTTTTATATTTTTCAATTTTCTGATTTATATTTAATGTGAAATTGAAACTTATACTTGTATATACATTAACATCTATCAGGAGCAAAAATAACTAAAACTTACAATCTAGAAAATGCTAATAAAATATTCACAATGGTGGGGTTGTGAATAATTTTATCAAAATAACAAAATCTGTGTTTGAGGGAACATCTAACCAAAATTTTGTCCATAAATCTTTCATTTATGATTTCTGTACGTGTTCCTGCACGCACGTATATTTATATCAGCAACTGATACTAGATTTGTGCAACCAATACAGAAGTAGTGAGTTGTGAGTTCGTGACACAGAAAAAAGAAGATGTGGCCATTCAGTAGAAAAGGAGATTCTGGGTTTTCATCATCTTACACAGCAGACGAAGTTACTCATGGCATCCATGGCAGTGATCTTACTGCAATTGTCACAGGTTGATATTTCTCTTTCTCAATGTTTATTTTTCCTTTGAAGAGTGATCATATTGTTTTTCACATGATTATAGATGTAAAGTAAAGAACGAGGAAAGGAAAAGTAAAACATTATCATCTTATAAAATAGAAAAAGAAAATAAAGATTGATTTTGAGACAAACAATTAAGACAAACAATACTTTGTTAAAGGAAAGAGTTATTGCAATGAATTTTTACCTCAGACACTAAAATAATTTAATTCTAACTCTTTTATCAATATCGTCATCTTATTTCTCAATCCATTGTCCACAATTTTTAACCCCAAATTATTTTTTTTCATATACTTTATATTTTTTTTATTTTTAATTATATTTTTAAAATAAAAATTATTTAAATACTCTATAATAATTTATAAATAAATTATTCTATTTAGTTTATATATTTTATATTTCTATTATACGTTTATTTATTTTTTAAAATTAAAAAAAAATAAAAAATGAATTATTTATAAATATTAAAACTAACTACATATATTTCAACATCACGATACATTACAAATTATTTACATTTTTTCAATAACTCAATATAATACAAAATATTTATTATTTTTTATTTAACCATTATTACTAATTTTATTTTTTTTAACAAAATTTACAGACACAGTATTTTTCTCTTACTAATTTATATAATGAAAAACTATATTAATTGATATAAAAATAAATCTCAAATATTAAAAATGAGTACCGCTTTCTCACGTACTAAATATAAATAAACAACTATTTGACAACTTATTAAGTTTTAATTATATTATATTATTAAATATATTAATGTTTTATTTGACAACTTTATTTACATTAATATAATTATTATATTATTAATAAAGTTATGAAGTAGTACTAATTAATTTAATAAAAGGTATGAAGATATAATGTCTTTAAAAATAAACTACAATAAAACTAAATTGTGTAATAATATATTTCAATAAAAAAAAAACGGATTAATAAAAGGTATGAAGATATAATGTCTTTAAAAATAAACTACAACAAAACCAGATTGTGTAATAATATATTTCAATAAAAAAAACGGATTGTATGATAAATAATCGATTACAAAAATATTGAATGAAACATATAATTATTTAAACAACTTAAATAATATATATATATATATATATATATATATATATATATATATATTAAGGAATATCTTCATTTGGTGTGTGCAAATTGCTTTTATTTTAAATTTAATAATATTTTAGAATCTCAAATAAAATTATGTCTCACTCTCCTTCCGTGCGAGGTCATTTGTATAAACTCAAAAAATAAATAAAAAATCAACAAATTTCTTTTTTTTAACTTTATAATTCTAAATATGAATCCTTAATACAAGTATATTAAAGAAACTTATATTAATTATTTATTATAAATATATAAAGAAGTATAATATAAAAGATATGTATTAAAATAGACTATAAATAAAACATAAATTTTTACTTATAAATAAATTATATTAATAAAATAATAAATAAAAATATTTAATTATATTTAAGATCATATTAAAAAATATAAAAAAGTTAATATGACTCATCTCACCTTATCATTTCTAGTAAAAAATATTATAGGAGTATAAGTGACCATTCACTTTGCAACCAAAGGTAAACATGGAACCTTGCCCGAGAATTCAATTATCTCGTTTTCAAGACCTAATTTACTATTGTAAATTTTTATTCGACCAAAAAAAATATAATATAATTTGATAATAATAACAATAATAATAATAATAATAATTATTATTATTATTATTATTATTATTTTGAAATATAGGTATAAGGAAACCTAAATCCATATACAAGTGTACCTACCAACTCAATTATATAGTATACAAACATAATAGAAGATTGAACGACCACTTAATAAAAAGAAAGAAAAAACAATTAATGCATTTTTGTTGACAATCAAGGCTGAGAATTGAATTTAATAAAACAACTAAAGTGGTATTTGACTCTCCTCTCATAAAAGTGACAAATTTCTGTATAAGTAGATTGACTGATACTTGAAAACAACATAAATTACAAGTTTTCCTGACGCTGTTACCTTAAACGGTAAATTATTCTTGTGTAAAACACTTAAAAGATCTCTAATTAACTATAGCAAGAGATTTACATAGAATAAGTGTCATGGAATTAGCTTACAAAAAGTACAAATTCATTTTAGATATGTGTAATATACAAGCGACGAAATAGAAAACAGTAAAATACAATATCACTATAGATTAAATAAGCATAAGGTTAAAGGGGTAAAAACAATAAAAAAATACACACAAAAATAATATGATTTAATAAAAATGTCAATAAACTTCAATCTATAACTACCATAGAATTTACTAAATCTAATATTATAATTCAGATGTTTTTTTTTATATATGGAAGTCTCACTTAATATATAACTTAAGATTAAAAAAAACATGATATGTAACCAATTATTATAACTAATATTCGTGAAACACATTTATTCAAATAATTCAAATAGAAAATAACACAGGAATAGTATTTCTAAAATTAATAGATGATATAATAAAATTAGATGATTTAGAAACCTCTAATAAGACTTTTACTGAACTAATTCTTCATGATAAAAAAGTTTACATGAAAAAAATTAAATGACTATTAATTTCTTCCTCTTGACTTAAGAAAACACATATACATCTACTATTATCCAAAAGGCATTTATCTTAAAAAAAGATTTAAAATGAAAACAATTAAAATTGATTTTATTTGAATTTCATAACATTATGAAATTCTCTATTTAATCATACTATTTAATCATACATGTTAATATGAAAGAATTGAATGTTCTCTTATTTTGGGAATAGTCAATATATAGTCTCTCCCTTACATGTAATACCTTGTTATTGAAGTAAAAGCATGGTATACATGTTGATGTCTTCCAAAGCATGTTGAGGTAGGGAGCAACTTTTTTAAACTAGGTCTTAACAATTAACAAAAGAAAAATGGGATATTTGGTTGAGTAGATATGAACAAAAGAACTATAAATTTGTAATAGTCTAATATTTTTTTAGAAAATGTTATATATATTGATTGAATATAAGTTTTGATAATGTATATATATTAAATCAAATTAAAAGTGTTCTTGCATTGCGTGGTGTGCATGTGATTATGGCAGTGATTGACATGATTGATGCAAACAATGTGAAGGAATCAATACTTAAGCAAATTTCCACTCCTAAAGTTGATATCATGAACTTAGATCTAAGCTCAATGGCCTCTATTCAAAACTTTGCAACTCGGTTTAATTCAACTGGTTTTCCATTGAACATTTTGATGTAAGCACCAATTACATTATTAAACTTTTTCATGTGTTCCTTTCATATACTATTTCAAATCTTCTTTATGCATACATCTTAATTATCATCATTCACTAAACAATTTAGTATTAGTTTTTTATAATTTATTTTTCTTTTTGAACTCAGAAACAAAGGAGGAATTTGTGCAAACCCTTTCATGCTATCTAAGGATAACAGTGAACTTCAATTTGCTATAAATTATATAGGTATTTGGAATTTATCTAATTTTCGTTATATTAGTCTTTTTATGATATTGGATGGGTGTGACTTGCAAACGGGTTATAAGTAGAGTTGAGTATTTAGGCAAAAGTCCGCAGACTACCTTTATTATACCTGTAACTCGTATTATCTGTCATCCACGCAATTGTAAATTTATATTTTTTGGTAATTTTTTAGTTCAAATTTTTTTTATATTCATCCCACATAATTCTAGGTTAAACTATTTATATCTGCGGTCTCCACGGACATAATACCAACTCATATTCAATAACAAATCTAATATATATTACTTTTATAGGTTATCATCAAGTCTAATTCAATCTAAAATTTAATTTTTTTTTGTTTCTAATAGTTATTACCAAGTGTAATTCAACCTAAATTTTTTTTTATTAGCTCTGAACTTACCTGTTTAATCCATCGATTTTGCGGAACAAATGCAATTTATAAAAATTAAAGATGATTTAAAATATGAGTTAAACGAATAAATTTTTTTATAATCTAGATTTATATGGGTACAATCTTAAACGAGTAGAGCCATCTGAATACTCAGTACTATCAAATGAAATATATGTATATTATTTTAATATTATGGTTTCACATAAAATGTCAAATAACTTTTTTACTTTTATTAAAGTTGAGAAATTGTCAAAATAATATCAATCTTTTGCATTTTCTCCATCATACAGGGCATTTTCTTCTAACAAATCTATTGTTAGATAATATGAAGAAAACAGCCAGAAAAAGTAAGATACAAGGAAGAATTGTTAATGTCTTCTCAAAAGGTCATCAATTTACATATCAGGAAGGAATCCTTTTTGATAAAATTAATGATCCATCAAGGTACTAAGTAGTTCAAATCTATGCAAGTAGATTCAACTTGTGTGAATCAATAATCACCATATGCTATTTAATAATTTTATAAAAAATATTTTTAAAATAGTTTTAGTTAGGTTAATGATATTTATGAGAAAGGGTGTTAAAATTGAAATCTAAACTCTCCCTTATTAAAATCCTCTCAAGCATCTCCTCTTTTCAAACAAAATGTTAGTGTGACAATGAGCTCTGAAGTTGAAATCTAAACCATACTCATTAAAGTTTAATTTTAACTTAAAAGAAGTTAATTTCTATTTGTTATTCTTATTTATCTTTTATAAAAACTATTATACAAAAGTTTGTATAACTAGATTCATGATTTTTTCACTATAACAAGACAAAAAAGAAATAACATGAACTATTCTAAATGGCAACTAAAGTGTCAGCTTAGCTAACATCAATGTAGTATCTATATTTTTTGGGTTTTTGGGTGATGCAACTAAATGAATGTTGATTTTATTAGGACTAATTAACCTCATGCCCAACACTAAAATAATCATTATTATCAATTTTCATGATTAGTGGTAGTTTTTTTACTAATATTGTGACGACCCAAGAAATCGCTACTTTTATCATACTTAGTATGCAAACGTAACTTGTATTAACTGATAATAAAACACATTATATATATAATTTGTATTTGTATTCAATACAAAAGGGAATCTCTACTAGTACAAAATTCTATTATAAGAAATAAAAACATATATAAATATATGCGTATAACTACTACTTCATCTTCCAATATAATCCTGGGACTCCGAAGCATCCCGCTCACCTATTAAGATATCTGCTCCCGTGTAGCAAAACACGATCATCGCAGGCCAAACAATCGGCAATTGTAGGGTAAACTAATCATTCAAACATATAACAACACAAAATAATAACATCATGTAGTATTCATCATCATATCATTCTCATGCACATTCATCATAGAACATACTCAAATGCTTTGAAATTTAATGCATCTTTAATAATTGAAAAGTAACAACACAAATCATATTATCATGTAATACACATACTCACAACATTCTCATTAACACACATAAGTAGATTATGGGCACCAACCCCAGGCTCTACTTGGCCCCACACAAACATATCGGTAGATTATGGGCACCAACCCCAGGCTCTACTCGGCCCCACACAAACATATCGGTAGATTATGGGCACCAACCCCAGACTCTACTCGGCCCCACACACAAACATATCGGTAGATTATGGGCACCAACCTCAGGCTCTACTCGGCCCACACACAAACATATCGGTAGATTATGGGCACCAACCCCAGACTCTACTCGGCCCCACACACAAACATATCGGTAGATTATGGGCACCAACCCTAGGCTCTACTCGACCCCACACACAAACATATCGGTAGATTATGGGCACCAACCCCAGGCTCTACTCGGCCCCACACAAACATATCGGTAGATTATGGGCACCACCCCAGGCTCTACTCGGTCCCACGCACAAACATATCGGTAGATTATGGGCACCAACCCCAGGCTCTACTCGGCCCCACACACAAACATATCGGTAGATTATGGGCACCAACCCCAGGCTCTACTCGGCCCCACACACAAACATATCGGTAGATTATGGGCACCAACCCCAGGCTCTACTCGGCCTCACACACAAACATATCGGTAGATTATGGGCACCAACCCCAGGCTCTACTCGGCCCCACACAAACATCATAAACAATACAAAAACAAGGTTTTTCACACATTACACTCAATACAACAATAATATACAAAACATACTAATTTTATATATATAACATTAATTTTCTTAATATCAATTTATATATTTTTGAACATTAACTTCCCTAACCTGGATTTTTGTTTATTCCTTGCTCGGATGGAAAAATTGCAATCCTAATCCTTAGCTCATCTTTTATCTCAAAATCCTAGATAACATCTCCCCGTAAAGAGAATTGATTGAGAAAAATCTTCAAAAACCATAAACTTTCCAAAAGAAAATTCTCAAGAACAAACGGACTTAGACTTACCCGGTCATAAAAGTAATCGGGTAGAACTCTTTCTTACACTGTTAGCCTCCTATTACTTCTTCTGGATCTAGAAACCATTAGGACTTCAGTATCTAAACCTTAGGGAGAGTGAAGAGAGGGAATAGAGAGAATAGAAAGAATAGAGGTAGAGAGAATAGAAAGAATAGAGGCAGAGAGAATAGAGGTATGTGAAAACAAACTACCCAACTAGCCATTTTTATTTTATATTGTATTATCTTTATAATCTGATATCTTTATAATATATAATTTATAATATCTTTATGATCTAATATCTTTATAACTAAATATTTTTATAATATAATATTTTTATAACTGAACATCTTTATAATATAATGTCTTTATGATATAATATTTTTATAACTAAATATCTTTATGATATAATATTTTTATAACTGAACATCTTTATAATATAATATCTTTATGATATAATATTTTTATAACTAAAAATCTTTATAATCTAATATTTTTATAACTGAACATCTTTATAATATAATATTTTTAAGATATAATATTTTTATAACTAAATATTTTTATAACTGAATATCTTTATAACTGAATATTTTTATTAATCTGATATCCTTATAATAAAATATCTTTATAATATAATATGTTTATATTCTAATATCTTTATAATTTAAAATATTGGGGTGTTACAATCTTCCCACCATTAAAAATTTTCGTCCTCGAAAATTGACTTACCAACAAACATAAATGGATATGATTCTCTCATTTGGTTCTCCAGTTCCTAAGTAAAATTACCCATCTGGTCATTCTACACCACCTAACCCATGTCATTCATTTTGTCTCAGAGTTGCTTCATCTGAAAATTAATCACTTTTACGGCTTGATTTCTGTAGATAGGTCTTCTCTAATTTGTACATCGTCTTACTCCAAACTATGGACTGAATCATGCACTTATTTCCTTAATGTTATGTAGATTTTCCAAATGAGGGGACAAAGCCAACTCATAAGCCACTTGCACCAATCTTTCGGAGAATTTGATATGGCTCAATGAATTTCATAGTCAATTTCCTAGATTTTATAGTTTGACCAACTCTTATAGTAGACTTTACTCTCGGGAAAACATATTCTCCCATATTAAACTCCAAAAGCATTTGTCTTCGATTTTTATATGATTTCTTCCTACTCATAGCAGTCACCATTTTCTCCCGAATCTCTTAATTATTCTTTGTAGTCAGTTGTAACAACTCGAGTCTTACTAACACTTATTCACCATTATGGTACCAGGATAGAGGTGTCTTATATTTCTATCCATATAATGCTTTATGTGGTTCTATCCCAATGTCGGCATGATAGTTGTTGTTATAAGTGAACTCCACTAAAGGAAAGGATTTCATCTTAGCTCCCTAGATGATCCATTGCACAAAATCTCAACAAATTTTCTAGTGATTGTAATTTTCTCTCAAAATGTCTGTCTATCTAAGGATGGTAGGCTGAGCTCAATCTTAACTTGGTACTTAGCACCTCTTGTAGTGTCTACTAAAATCTAAAGATGAACCTAGGGTCTCTATTCGAAATGATACTAGACAACACTCCATGCAATCATACTATCTCTTTAATGTACAACGAGGCCAACATAGCCATGGAAAATCCTTAAGTTAACTAGCTAAAAGTGAGCACTCTTCATCAATTTATCTACAATCACCCAAATCGAATTATGCCCTATGATTGCCCATGACAGATGGATAACAAAACCCATAGCAATGTTATCCCAATTTCACTCAAGAATCTCCATCTGTTGTAACATCTCACACGGTTTCCTTTATCTTTATTTGTTATTGCATGAATTGGTGTTTGTAATTTCATTTAAAGATAGTGGGGTGATCATCACGCATTTGTGGTGGTTGGGAACTGGACGTAGGATTGGCTTAATCCGAACCAGTATAAATCTCTGTGTTCTTTCTCTTTCCCTATCTCTTTTTATTGTGGATCATATTAACAATTGCAACTCAATCTGCTCAAATCAAAGGTTAAGAAAAATCCACATCCTAGTTTTTAAAAGTAATTTAAAATCTGGAAATTTATTTAAAAGGGAAAAGTTTATTAAAAATCCAATTCACCCCCCCTCTTGGTTTTTACACTGCCGTCTTTATTTAACACTTAATCGATTATTTAGTTCGTTAAACTCTTTTGATTCAAATTTTAAGTTAAATAATCGATTATCTACGTATCATAATCGATTAAAAGCGTAGAAAAACATTTTTGCGAGAAAACAACTTGCTCTCTTGTTTAGGAAGGTCTTGAATGGGATTTATGACTTACTCTTTCCATCCATCACGCAAAACAGAACCTTCTAAACTTGAAACTTCAGCTCTTGAGAAAATCTTCATCAATCTTCTCTCTTCAAAGCTTTAAACACTCTTTATGCCTTTCCTTTTCTATCAAGCAACCTTCCTTTGTGAGATGACACAAGTCTTTAATGTTGATTGGATCACTTTAAATCTTCATCATCAAAACTTTAAGACTTCATTAAAACTCTGGAGGACTTCATCAATACTTGTCCTTGAAAAATGCTAACACATAGAACCAAGAACATTAAGATGTGAAATGAGCATTCTTTCAAATTCAGATAATGGAATTCCTTGGTATGCAGGAGGTGTTGTATAGGGAACCATCAGAGTAGTCTTGAGGATTCCTTGAAGAGTTGTCAGCATGAATTGATGATCTAGGTGCAGAGGAAGATGAGCCAGCTTCAAAAACCCATTCATCATCAATCTTTGTCAGCCCCATTTTCCTAAGGTAATAGTTGTCAAAGATATGCTTATGATTGATAATCCTGGTTGTATCTCCTTCAGTGGAAATGTTGAAGTGGTCCAGAACTTTTGAAATGAAGATTGCATAGGGAAGCTTGTGATCGTTAAGTCATTTTGCGTTGAACATGTGTCCTTTGATGACATAGATCCAGTTGACTTTAATGTTGTTCTTCATGCAGTGTATCAAGGCCAGATCCTCTTCCATCAGCTGTGCATGATTGCTCCCCCTGGGTGTGAGCTGCCAAGCTATTATGAAAGCAAGAAGTCTTTCATCACGTTTGATCTTCCCAACATTGTATTTCTGCACAACTTCTTCAGCATTTCTCATGCAGGACTTGAATGCAGATTCCTTGTTGAATTCAGGCACAGAGGAAGTATTTCCTTTACTTATCTTGACACCATCATTCTTCAAGCCAGCTAGTCTTCTCCATAAGGAGTTGTCAATCCTTATTTCTCTTCCTTTGACTTGAGAAACCAGCATATTGTTTTCTTCTTTCAGGTTAGCATAGAAAATCTTAATCAAGTCACTATAAAAATTACCTTCCATCTCAACAAAGTGCCTCAGGCCTTGAGTTTGAAGAGCATTCTTAACAAATATCAGATTTTTGTTATTCAGCCAAGTGAACTTGAGGATTTTGGGTATCAGCACCAGTTTTCTCTGCATTTTTAACTCCAATGACTCAATAGTTTCAGCATCTTCTTCATGTTCAGACTCAGTTTCTTCTTCTGAATGATTCTCTTCATCAAGCACACGAGAAGGAATCCTTACACAAACTTTATACCTCTTAGGAGGTTGTCCCATAGCTGGGTTTGAAGGTCCAATAGCAGATGTAGGATTTTTGATGGACTGTGCAGGAGAACCAGAGGTTGATCCTCTATTGCGGTTTTGAGCTTTTCTAACTGGAGTCTTTGAAGTTTGAGTTGGCATTCTGGTTCTAGATGACCTTCTTAGTCTCTGAACTGAATTGGCTAAGGGTGCATATGAATCATCATCACTTTCAATCAAGAAATATTCATTAGAAGACATTTTGGTGAGGAATTGTAGTGATAGTATGATGCACAGAAAGAGTATGAATTATGTAGATGAACCAGTTTAGCAGAGAAGGATTGAGTAGCTTGGTCAAACGAATAATAACTGTGAGAATATTTTGAACAGATATGCACTCAATCACAAATGCTCATGGTCAGAAAATGCAGAAGGAATATATTGAGAAATGGAGGTTCAATTTTGGAAAACCAATAAAGCATTCTCACATGTATCTATAACTGTTTCAGCTTTGAATCACAGTGGACCCAAGTACGAATTGATTTTAGACAGATTTGGTTTAATTGGAATTGAAAGAATTAAACTAATTTGCTTGAATAACCAATTGAGTTGAGTTGTAGTAAATGAAATCAGTCAACTAGTCAAAGAAATTAATAGACTAATATGACAACAATTATAGCAGTGAGCTCATTTAATGAAATAAGTCAGTTATGTCAAAGAAATTAACAAACTATTTTATGCAGCAATATAGCATTTTTGTCAGTTAAATGAAATAAGTAAACTATTTCAAAGAATTAACAAACTATATTCTGCAGCAGTATAATATTTTTGTCAGTTAAATGAAATAAGTCAACTATTTCAAGAAAATTAACAAACTATCTAATACAGGAGTAGAACATTTAACACAAATTCTTGATGTTTAGGATTCCTGATTCATTTCTTAGTTTGAAAAACCTGTCACGACCTAATGGCTTAGTGAAAATATCAACTAGTTGGTCATTTGTTGAAATGAAATGAATCCTACAATCTTTCTTTTCAATGTGATCTCTTATGAAATGATGCCTAATTTCAATATGTTTTGTTCTAGAGTGCTGAATGGGATTTTTTGTTAGATTAATTGCACTAGTATTATCACAAAGTATAGGAATATCAGATAAGTGCAAATCAAAATCACATAGCTACTGTTTTAACCAAAGAATTTGTGCAGTGCAACTTCCAGTAGCAATGTATTCAGCTTCTGCTGTTGATAATGCAACACAAGCTTGTTTCTTGCTGGTCCATGACATCAAGAAATTCCCAAATAGATGGCATGTTCCACTTGTTCTCTTTCTATCCAATTTGCAACCTGCAAAATCAGAATTGTTAGAAATAAATAGCAGTGTAAAAATCAAGAGGGGGGGCGAATTGGATTTTTAATAAACTTTTTCTCTTTAAAATAATTTTCCAGATTTTAAATAAATGTTTTAAAATCAGGATGCGGATTATCCTTAACCTTAGATGAGCACAGTTCGAATTGCAATTGTTAATATGATCCACAATAAAAAGAGATAGGGAAAGAGAAAGAACACAGAGATTTATACTGGTTCAGATTAAGCCAATCCTACGTCCAGTTCGCAATCACCACAAATACGTGATGATCACCCCACTATCTTTAATTGAAATTACAAACACCAATTCATGCAATAACAAATAAAGATAAAGGAAACACCTCCTTAGACACACTAAGGATGAAACACCTCCTCAGACACACTTAGGATGATTCCCACCTCTCTTGACACACAAGAGATGAACACACCTCCCTTTAGAACAAATCCAAGGGATGAATTTTACCCGTTCAGAAAACAGTAAAAGAAAACACCTGATTGAGTGCTGAATGAAAGCTTAAGCACAATGATCACCACTTCCAAAGACTTTGATCAACCTTGAGAGAGCAAGAAAGCGGTTTTGAAAAACTATAGCTCAAGAACACTTTGAATATGTGTTAAATCATATGTGTTGAACCTAAGACATTCTCTTTCATTTTATAATTCGAAAATACATCAAAGTTTTCATTCTTAGGTTGATTCAGCATTGAATTCGCAAAAATGACTTATTAAATCGATTATCTAAAAAGCTTAATCAATTATATCAGAGTTAAAAACTGGAAAACGCATTTTGCCTGATATAATCGATTAGATTAAGGCCATAATCGATTATATTAACCCAGAATCAATATAATCGATTATAAAAAACACTTAATCGATTATTTTGTTTGTTAAACATTTTTTATTCAAATTTTAAGTGAAATAATCGATTAGACTACGTATCATAATCGATTAAAAGCGTAGAAAAACGTTTTTGCGAGAAAACTACTTGCTCTCAAGTTTGAAATGGTCTTGAATAGGATTTATGACTTACTCTTTTCATCCGTCACCCAAAAAAGAAACTTCTAAACTTGAAACTCCAGCACTTGAGAAAATCTTCATCAATCTTCTCTCTTGAAAGCTTTAAACATCCTTTATACCTTGCCTTTTTCATCAAGCAACCTTCCTTTGTGAGATGACACAAGTCTTTAATGTTGTTTAGAGGACTTTAAATCTTCATGAAATATTGAGAGGACTTCATCAACATTTGTTCTTGAAATATGCCAACAATCTCCCCCTTTTTGATGATGATAAAAAGAAACATAGAGACTTGTGATTGATATCCTGGAAAACTTAGAAAATAATGTATGGATATCTCCATCATAAAAAATTAGTCCACAAAGGAAATAATATAGGCAGTCTCATAACATTTAATTTTCAATTTGAATTTTGAAATTTAAATTTCAAGGAAATTAATGCATGGAAATTATTTCTAAAAAACTCCCCCTTAAACTTTGCTCTTGAATGTTTAAGATATACTAGGAAATTATTTGAAATATTTCCTAATACTCCCCTTGAAACTTTAATTTTCTTAAAAGCTTGAGATATAGACATATTGTCAATCAAAACAATTTATTTTTCTCCCCCTTTATTTTTATCATTTTCAAAAAGATTACATATCAAGAGATTAATACAACAAAAGCAATTAATTACACAGAAAATATGGAGAGAAAAAAAACAGCAGCTGAAAAAAAAATGTGCTAAGGGAATTAGTAAACTTGTAGCCTATTCTGTGTGTTCACTATCCCCTGCATCTTCTTCTTCTTCTTCTTCTTCAGCATCTTGTGCTGGTTGTTTTCCCCTTGAAGACCCAGTGTTGTCTTCTTCTGGAGATACATCTTCAATATCCAGCTTTCTTTCTACTTTGTAGACTCTTCTGTTCAGCCTTAAGAGTTTGGAGCGAATATCTTCATAATGAGTTAGTTGGAGACTTATCATGTTGTCCATTCTTGAGACTATGTTTGCTTCCATTAAGGTAGGTTGAGGTTGAGGTTCTTCATCTTCATCCATAGCAGCTTCATCATCTCTTTGCCTGAACATGTTTCCTTGTTCAATAAGACCCATGTGCCTTAGAACATTCTTTCCAATTTTTCTATTGCAGAGCAAAATTTGCTTGTTTTCTCCTCTAAGATCCACACCTTTGTATTCTAAAATCTTTTATATAAACACAACATAGGGTAAAGCAAAAGATAATAGCCTAGTGGCTTTAAACATATTATCTAAAATTATTGCAGGCCAATCAACACTAACATTATTAAAGAAACCATACATCAAAAGAATGTCTTCCTTAGTTAGTTGAGCATGATTAGTGCCCCTAACAACAATTATCCAGACAATAATATAATGCAACATTCTCTCATTTAATTTTACATTACCAACTTTGTACAAGTTCTCCACTTGTAGGTTAAAATTTTCTGAATTCTACCAGCTTGTTGAAATCTTCAAATCCATATGTTTTGTTGACTCCTCCTTGTGTGGATAGGCCAGCAACATTGTTCCACACATCTTCATCAAGGTGTATGCGGACTTCTTTCACCTTGGTACTTGGATTAGCTGTTCTAGAAGTTAAATTCATATAGAATACTCTTACCAAATCCGGATAGTATGCACCTTCAAGTTCAACAAAAGTTTGTAAACCACTTGCAACTAATAATTCCTAAAATGAAAAACCATGAGATCTAAAAAATTGACAAGATAAGAACTTGGGAGTAAGAATTTTCCTGTCTTTCCAATGGTTAACATAGGCAATCTGTAAGTCTTCATCAAATATCCACCCTGCAAGAGTTGGTGGTCTTGTTTCAGCTTCTTGCTGTTGGGAGGACATTGGAGCTTTGCCTCTCCTCCTTGAGGGCATCTTCCTTCTTCTTTGATAAGCCATTTGAGTAGATAATTGACAAAAGAAGAACAAACATGAAAGCTAACACATAAACAACAATCTAATTTCGCACAACAGTGAATAAACCAGCAGAATATCAACAAGAGTGAGAGAGAGTGAAAGTGGCACTTTAATTCTCAATCTTGGTATTTATAGGCAAAGATTCTGATTACAATTCATTGGTTTAATGCAAAAATAGTCGTTAGGATTCGAATATAGCCGTTAGGAATGAAAAATACGTGATTTGGAGGCTCAATGTTCAAAAACCAGTGTGCAGAAAAACGCAGAACGTCGCATTTAATCGATTATGTGATGAACGTAATCGATTATTTGCGTGCAAAATTTTCCAGAAAACAAAAACCCAGAAATTTAATCGATTATGTGCATTCCTTAATCAATTAAATTGCTCCCCAGCGATTTAATCGATTATGTCATGAACTTAATCGATTATGCTTTAAAACATTTTCAAAAACAGCGCTTTTAATCGATTACCATACGAAAACTAATCGATTATATACAAAATTTTCATAAAAACACACAATTAACGTCAAAACTCATCAATAAACATCAATCAATCAACAGATTTATCATCAACAATTCCTAGATCTCTTCTAAGCTCATAAAATCTATCTCTAGGCAAAGGTTTGGTGAAGATATCAGCTAATTGATGTTTTGTATCTATGTATTCTATAATGCAGTCTCCTTTAGCTATATGATCTCTAATGAAATGATGTCTAATTTCTATATGCTTTGTCTTAGAATGCATGATAGGATTTCTAGTCAAATTAATGGCACTAGTGTTATCACACTTAAGAGGGATATGATCTAGAAAGATATCAAAGTCTTCTAATTGCTGCTTCATCCACAGTATTTGAGCACAACAACTGCCTGCTGCTATATACTCAGCCTCTGTGGTTGAAAGAGCAACACTTGTTAGCATATTTCAAGAACAAGTGTTGATGAAGTCCTCTAGATATTTCATGAAGATTTAAAGTTTTGATGATGAAGATTTAAAGTGCTCTAAAACAACATTAAAGACTTGTGTCATCTCACAAAGGAAGGTTGCTTGATGAAAAAGGCAAGGCATAAAGAGTGTTTAAAGCTTTCAAGAGAGAAGATTGATGAAGATTTTCTCAAGAGCTGAAGTTTCAAGTTTAGAAGGTTTTGTTTTGGGTGATGGATGAATAGAGTAAGTCATAAATCCTATTCAAGACCTTTCCAAACCTGAGAGCAAGTAGTTTTCTCGCAAAAACGTTTTTCTACACTTTTAATCGATTATGATACGTAGTCTAATCGATTATTTCACTTAAAATTTGAATCAAAATAGTTTAACAAACTAAATAATCGATTAAGTGTTTTTGATAATCGATTATATTGATTCTGGGTTAATATAATCGATTATGGCCTTAATCTAATCGATTATATCAGGCAAAATGAGTTTTCCAGTTTTTAACTCTGATATAATCGATTAAGATTTTTAGATAATCGATTAAATAAGTTGTTTTTGCGAATTCAATGCTAAATGAACCTAAGAATGGAAACTTTGATGCATTTTCGAATTATAAAATGAAAGAGAATGTCTTAGGTTCAACACATCTGATTAAACACAATATTCAAAGTGTTCTTGCGCTATAGTTGTTCAAAGTCGCTTTCTTGCTCTCTCAAGGTTAATCAAAGTCTTTGGAAGTGGTGATCTTTGTGCTTAAGATTTCATTCAGCACTCAATCAGGTGTTTTCTTTTACTATTTTTTAAACGGGAAAAATTCATCCCTTGGATCTGTTCTAAAGGGAGGTCTGTTCATCTCTTGTGTGTCAAAAGAGGTGGGAATCATCCTCAGTGTGTCTGAGGAGGTGTTTCATCCTTAGTGTGTCTAAGGAGGTGTTTCCTTTATCTTTATTTGTTATTGCATGAATTGGTGTTTGTAATTTCAATTAAAGATAGTGGGTGATCATCACGTATTTGTGGTGATTGGGAACTGGACATAGGATTGGCCTAATCCGAACCAGTATAAATCTCTGTGTTCTTTCTCTTTCCCTATCTCTTTTTATTGTGGATCATATTAACAATTGAAATTCAAACTGCGCTAATCTAAGGTTAAGGATAATCTGCATCCTGGTTTTAAAACATTTATTTAAAATCTGGAAAAAAATTTTAAAGAGAAAAAGTTTCTGAAAAATCCAATTCACCCCCCCTCTTGATTTTTACACTGCCGTCTATTTCTAACAACACTAGCCTGTTTCTTAGAATGCCATGAAACTAAAGAACATCCTAAAAGATGACATGTTCCACTAGTACTCTTCCTATCAACTCTACAGCCACCATAATCTGAGTCAGAAAAACCTATAATACTAGGTGAGGCTCCTGAAGGGTACCATAAACCAAAGGTTTTTGTTCCTCTAAGGTACTTAAGGATTCTCTTAACAGCCTTTAGGTGTGATTCTCTAGGGTTGGATTGAAACCTAGCACAAACACACACACTTTGCATAATATCAGGTCTACTAGCAGTAAGATAAAGTAATGATCCGATCATACCTCGATACTTTATTTGATCTACTACCTTACCACTTAAATCTTGATCGGATAACAAGATGTAGCCATGGGAGTTGCAGCTTCCTTGGAACTTTCCATCTCAAATTTCTTTAGGATTTCGTTGCAATACTTTGTTTGACATATAAATATGCCTTTCTTCAATTGTTTGATTTGCAAACCAAGAAAGAAATTTAATTCTCCCATCATGGACATTTCAAATTCTCCCTGCATATTACTTCCAAACTCTTGGCAAAGATCATGATTAGTTTATCCAAATATGATATCATCAACATAAACTTGAACAATAAGAATATGTTTCTTTGATTTCTTAATAAAAAGAGTAGAATCAACTTTACCTCTTCTAAAACTATTTTCAAGTAAGAAATTACTTAACCTTTCATACCAAGATCTTGGAGCTTGTTTGAGTCCATACAAGGCTTTCTTCAACTTGTAAACTGACAAACAGATTTTTGGTCGCACAAAATTCTGATAAAAGAAAACAAGTTAACTAATGTAATATAGCTAACCCATGTCGAATCTCACAAGTACACAATTGTAGGAGTGTAAGCATTGTTAAACATCGTTCTCCAAAAAAAGTTAAAATAAACAATAATAATAATAATAATAATAATAATAAAGGGGTTTTTGTCGAGTTGATAAAATTAACAATGCATAGTAATAATTGTAAATAAATAATTAATGAAAACTAAAATTAAAAAATACAAAGTAAAGAAAATTATAAATAAAATAATTAAGGGAAACTAAAATTAAAAACAAATATGGAAATTAAATTATTTAAAATGAAAATCTAATGCATATAGAATTAAATTACGTTGTTAAGAATTTAATAATGAGAACGTTTATAAATACTTCTATGATTAAAATAAATAAATTAAAAGACAAATTTAAAGGCAAAACAATAATTGGAATGAAATTATTATGCTAATAAAAATAAATAAACAATTAACAATTAAATCATAGATTTTAAGACAGAGCTATAATTATAATGCTATATTGATGTTAATTCAGATTATAATAATAATAAAAAAAAATAATTAACAATTAAATGAAAAAAATATATATTCAATTAACTATTAAAATTTAAAATGAATAAGTAAAATACTGAATTTAAAATGTAGGCTGGAATTATAAAATACTGAATTTAGATTAAAAGTAAAATGCTAATAAAATTACCGGAGTCTGAAGAATAAATAGATGTGTGAGGATGTGCATGTGAATGTGAGAAAGTAGAATATACAAAATTTAAATTATTGACCAGAATTAAATAAAATGAAGATTAAAATATGAAATAATGAAATTAAATAAATTAACATGAAAGAAAACAAAACCAGGAAATTGTAGCAAGAGCTCCTAAAACTTCTGCAGCTTCACCCAAACTAACAACAAAACTATAATGAGAAAAAGAGAGAAGAAGAACAGAGAGAGACTATTGCTCTGGTGAAGTGTCTTGCCTTGCATCTAAATCTCCTATTTATAAGAGATTAGCCAAGGTCTTATTACAAATAAAAATCTGAAAATTAATTACAATATATTTTTTTCCCCGGATTTGATTTTGCTGATTAGGAGATCCTCTGCCAAGAATAGAAATAATTGCTCCTTCAGAATAAATATTTCTTCCCTGGATTTAGCTTTGTTGATTAGGAGATCCTCTACCAAGAATAGAAATAATTGCTCCTTCAGAATAAATTTAATGTTTCGATTTGATTGCAGATTTGAAAGGAAATTCTTCTGTTGGTCTCTTGATAAATGGGCCGAAATTTAATTTGGAAGATTGAAAAAGTTTTCCCCACCGAAGCACCTTGGGCTCATCTCAAAATAACTTCACGTTCTGTTCCTCCTAAAAAAAATCTCAACCAGGAAAAAAAATATATATGCAATATGAATGTATGAATGTATGTTTTGATGTTAAAAATATGTAAATTGCAATAAATTTACTAAACTTAAATTATGTCATTATTTTTATGAAAACATGCAAAATTAATGGTTTAAGAATAGAACAAATGGCTTAGAAAGTGTTCTTAGATAAAAAAAATAAAGAGTAAAAAGACATACATCAAATACTCCCCACTTTTGCTCTTTTGCACTTCCAAGCAAAAGATAAAAGAAAATAAAATAAAAGTGTGCATGCATGAAAAATATATAATGCAAAGATGAATACTGCTGCAAATGTTAGTGAGATCCTAAAAATTGTAATGTTCAAGAAAAACTTCATTAATGAGAAGTAAAAGAATAAAAAAATGATCAAGATCATAACTCACAAAGTATTTCCATGGCCAAGTACTCTTTAATGGTTCAATGAATCAACTCAAGAGGACATCCTCACATGGTCAAGTGTTTACTCTAATCTCTCAAGTGCTTAGGCTGAAAATTCCACTCATAATCACGTCATGACATTATCCTTTACCATACATAGGCTTGAAAGAACTTCTAATTTCCCACCATTAGAACACATACCCCAACAAATCAATAGGACTTTTATTTGGCTTGTAATGGGGCTTAGGGTTATGGGTAAGTTAGGAAAATAGGCTAAGACCTTAGGTAGAATAAAGAATGTAGATCAATGTACCTTGAAACTTTGTTCCAGTTCCATGTTTTACCACTACTTCTCTTACTTTTGCATTGGAGTGCCTTCCGAGCTTATTCATTTATTGCTTTGCAATGCTCGACTTCTTTTTTCAATTTTTTTTTTGCACTTCACTTTTCTAACATTCTTGATTTCTTGTAGAACTGGATTTTTTATGATTTTCTTCAATGATTCCAAGGTTCATACTTCCCTATAGGTATGGGTGTGGATGGTGTCTAAGTTAGGAGACTATAGTTCTCGGGTATAAATCCAAGAAAAGGCTAAGGCTCAAAGGTGGGTTCAAAGGATATATTTAGTTATGGGTAAGCTATTTGGCTAAGTGGCTAAGAACAAGAAGGCCTAAGTCATTTCTATTGTTGTATGTGCTCCATTAGTGTCAAAGAGAAATCAATCAAGTTCTGGAAAGTTCCAATGTCATGAGTGTTTCACACAAGAATAAATAAGGCTCAAAACTCACTTGGGGTGCTTTGTTCCACCTGAAATTGACCACAAACCAATGTTACTGTAACTCGACCATGACTTCCTAAGTGAGCTAAACCTTTCAAACTTTGAATTCTTCCTCCTGATCAAGTTGGTTTTCCTTTTTTCCAGAACATATTTCAGTCAATCTAAAACATCAAGCAGCAGTTAAAACAAAATATGAAATAAAACATTATGCATGAGATGTAAATACTCCCCACTTTGAAGTCAACATTGTCCTCAATGTGGAAAATTTATGTTATGCAAATGCAAATGCAAATCTTCAGTGAGCTAAAGCAGCTTAGATCCTGGGTCTATCTCCTCAAATGATATAGGTGTCGAGGTCGTCAAATAGCAACTCGGCTCAACTGGTGGGAGGATTTGATTCTCATGGAAAATCTTCAATTGATGGTCGTTCACCTTGAATGTCTTACCATCCTTCATGTCTTGAACTTTTATAGCTCCATGAGGGAAGACATTAGTGACGATGAACGGTCCATCCCACTTAGACTTCAGCTTTCCCAATATCAGCTTCAATCGAGAGTTAAACAACAACATGTTCTGGCCAATCTTGAACTCCTTTTTCAAAATCTTGCTGTCATGAAATTTCTTGACCTTCTCTTTGTAGATCTTGGAGTTCTCATATGCTTGGTCACAATCGTGCATCTCTATTGAGAATATTTCTTCATCACCGAGTAGTGAGTGAGTCTCGGTAGGATACTTCGTGGCCTTAAAGATATTAAACATCACAGTCTCCTCCCCAAATTCCATGGTCAAAGTTCCTGTGTGCACATCAATTTTGGTCTTTGCCGTCATCAAGAACGGTCTTCCAAGTATCAATGTTGACTTGTGTGAGGATCCTTCATCCGGCATGTCCATAATGTAGAAGTCAGCTGGAAAAATCAGTTGGTTCACCTTAACAAGTACATCCTCCAATATTCCCAATGGTCGAACTGTATTCCTATTTGCCAATTGGATGATCACATTAGTTGGCTTCAACTCTCCTAACTGCAAGGTCTTGTAGAGGGCCAACGATATAACATTGATGGATGCTCCTAAGTCCAGTAGGGCATCTACAATTGTGAGTTTACCAATAGTGCATGGGATAGTGAAAGTTCCTGGATCATCACACTTCTGGGGAATGTTTCCTTGAGAAAGAGAGGATACGACTGTGTTTGCTTTTTCCTCGGACCTCTCTTGTAAGTGCACAACTCCTTCAAAAACTTGGCATACCAGGTATTTGTTTGATGGCGTCCAATAATGGCATATTGATTTCCACCTTCTTGAATGTGTTGAGCAACTCTCGATCTACTTCTTGTTTCTTTGAAGATGAAGAAGCTTTAGAAGGAAATGGAGGTGGAGTTTGTCGAGTTGTTGGTGGATCATCCTCCAACTGTTGTGAAGTCGGTGAGCTTGGTTGATCTACTGGTGAAGGAGTATTAGTGGCTTCTGGGGTCTTTTGTTCGGCATGTACTTCTTTGCCACTTCTTAAAGTAATGACACTCACATTCTCTTTTGGATTGATCACTGGTTGTGAAGGAAGTGTGTTGGACCCTTGTTGTCGTATGGTATTCATCTCGGTAGACAATTGTCCAATCTGGGTTTGCAAGTTATTGATAGTCGCATTCTGTGTTGCCATTTGTTGTGTTAATTGCTTCATCAAATCTGCCAAGGCTATTTCATTATTTCCATGTGTCAGTTGATGATTGGGCTGTATAGGTGCATGATTCTGACTTGCCTGTTGTCTCATTGGAGGGGGCTGATATTTTTGTGGTGGCTGCTGGTACTGTTGTTGTAACTGTTGGTAATGTTGTTGAAAGGCCTGGTTATTCTGTTGATATGAAGGTCTTTGTGGTGGATTTTGTGATGGACCATATCTCAGATTTGGATGTTCTCGCCAACCAGGGTTATATGTAGCCGAGTATGGATCATACTGCTGATGTGGCTTGAATGAATTTGATGACCCGAACTGCTGTTGTCCAGGATACATGCTAGCCACTATCTTTATTGGAGAGTTTGGCGTCTCTTGAAGTTGAGGACAAGCATCAGTGGGATGATCTACAAAAGTGCATATCCCGCATAAATGATGTTGCAGTTGAGATGTGTGTTGGTTCATAGCCAATTGTCGTACCAAAGATGTTAGCTCAGACAATTTATTCTCCAGTCTCTGATTGTCGACCTCTATTGTCGTGCTTGGTTTTATTGCATGGACTTGTCTGACAGACATTCGAGCACTGTTGAACTGTTGAGAATTCTCTACCATATTTGAAATTAGTACCCGAGCAGCTGCGGGTGTTTTGTCCATTAACGCACCTCCACTTGCTGCATCAATCATATTTCTTTCCATGGGCATTAATCCTTCATAGAAGTACTATATCAATAATTGTTCATTGATCTGGTGATTTGGGCAAGTGGCACATAGTCTGGTAAACCTCTCCCAGTATTCATACAAAGACTCATCTTGCAGTTGTCGAATTCCACTAATCTCCTTCCTGATTGCAGCTGTTCTTGAGGCTGGAAAGAATTTCTCCAAGAATCTTCTCTTCATGTCGGCCCAAGTAGTGATTGGTGTTAGCTGAAGGTATAACCAATCCTTTTCCGTGTCACATAATGAGAATGGGAAGGCCTTCAGTTTGGCATAGTCTTCTGCAACACCAATTGGCTTCATCGTGGAGCATACTACATGGAACTCCCTCAAATGTTTGTTGGGATCTTCACCTGGCAATCCATGGAATTTGTGTAGGAGGTGAATTAATCCTGACTTCAGTTCAAATCCAATAGCTCCTTCCTCCAGTTGAGGAAGTTGGATACAAATTGGTTGTTGAGTTATCTCTTGTGCGGCAAGCTCTTTCAATGTTCTTTCTCGATTGGCAGTCATCTAAGATACTTGTGTAGAAGAAAAGGGACTTGGTATAGAACCTGAGATTAAGTTGGGTTCTTCAGTTTTTGGTCTCCTTTTTTTTCACAATCTTCTTAGTCTCCTGAAGGTGTTTGTAACAACCCAAAAAGTGCATGAAAGAGAAGAAGAAATTTAAATTAAGGTTCCTACAGTCATCCTTACAACAAGTATTTCAAATATGAAAATAGAACAAAAAGGGGATAGAACCCCACACATAAAGAAAAAGAACTAGAAGCCTATATTAATTCCCAAAAAAGGCATTCCAAAGATAGAAAATCATTGCCTTGTGAGCCCAATTCACTGGGACTTACCATCACCTGCAGCAGACTTGGAATCTACTCACGTGTAGAACACGATCATGGCAGGATCCCAAGAGGATCAACATACAACAAAAACAAGGGTGAGCCAATTTATACAGAATAACACTTCAATCATGATTTAAATAAAACAATTATTTACAATCAATCCTAACTAGGACTCACCAGAGAGCCTAGTATCTACAACCACATACACACAGACAGACGCCTTCCGGAAGACTGTGCAGAACTCGGACAAGTAGGGTTAACCACCTGATGAGGAACAGTGGGCCTCATGCCAATATTGATATCATATAAGGAATCATCTCAGTCAGGGTAGCACCGTCACAAGTATTGCACTCCGGCCGAAGCCTACTATCAATCCTGTGGGTTACCTCCTTCAACTCCACACCACAAGTGATTGGTCTATGTGACTCAGATCACCTTAGGAGTCAGGATGCCCTATTCGGCTTTTCCTTAGTTCTGCACACACTAAGCTATCATACAAGCACACATAAGATAATTCCCATTTCACAATCAATTTCTAATTCATCAAGGTCTCATTGCCTGTCTTAACTCATCAGGTCTTACTGCCTTATACTCATAAACATCAATCATTCATGCTACATAAAATCCCAGGTATTCAATCTCACAAGAGAGTACATGTTCAAGATATACAGTTCCAATCATCAGAAAATTCACATTAAAGAGGATTTTGGACAGTAGTTCTTTAAAACTTGGATTTATCCAAAGTTTAATGTACCTGTATCAGTTTAACCCAATTTCTAATCGCCAAGATTCACAATTGCAGTACAAGTCTATATAATCCACACAATGGCATTTCACAATAACATGTACTCAAGCACTAACTCATTCCAAATAGATAAATATAGTAATTCATCAATACTTTCTCATAAAACATAAACAAATATCATTACACAGGTTCACATGGATATAATTACCATCAATACCAGTAAAATCAAACAACAATTCTCCACTACACAGGTACTACCAAAACAACAGAAATACTTAAATCTAATAATTATCCCAATTGGAAATTTCTTCACTTAAACATATCAAACTGACTAGAATTGACCAAAGCAAGACTCCCCTTACCTGAAATTAGGGAAAAGAGCTTCTCCCAAACTCAAAACAGCAAAGCCCCAAATTGTACGCACGAGCACTCTGTTCCAGCTACGCAAAAAAACCTAATTGTACAAAATTCTGCCCCAAAACGAAAATTAGACCCCTATACATGAATTTGGGTTGCAAAGAAACACAAAAGAGCTCCCAATTTCGAAATCCTACTCAGAAATGCAAAAAGCCCCAAATACCTACCCCTTAAACCCCAAGTTACGAAAACTTACCGAAACGGGAAATTGTTCGGTTGAATGTCTCTTCTCGTTCCAAGGAGCACAAAGGTGGCTTCAGCTTGAGGAGAGGATGGGCAGAGAGAGGGACGTTCTCTGAAGAAGAAGAAAATGGAAAGTAAGGTTTCTGAAGAAGAAGAGGGTTGGAGAAGAAGGAAAATCTTATCTTTCTCTCTCCTCTCTCTTAAAAATAAAATTGAAATATTACAGTGTTCTTGATTTCGGGATCGTACAGCTGTAGTTCACCCCTCTGAGATCTGGTCATGCACCATTTAATAATGGTAGACTGTAAACAAGTGCACCAGGCAGGTTCCTAGGAAAGAGAGGTGGGTCACAAATGAAACCGCTTAAGTACCAAGTCTTTCTCTAGCCAGAACCTTTCTAGACATGCACTGTCACACTACCAACTCCCTCAAGAAGCTTCTGCAAGAATGGTTAGGGACAAAACCTAAACAGAATAAATGTTTTTTCTTTTCTTTTAATATTTTTTTAAATTTTTTTTATAAATGCTTTTTTTTTCTTTTATTTTTTTTAAATTAATTTTTTTCAATAAAGAATAATATCTAGCAAAGAAACACAACACAATGTGTCCCCAACAACGGTGCCATTTGACAAACAGATTTTTGGTCGCACAAAATTCTGATAAAAGAAAACAAGTTAACTAATGTAATATAGCTACCCCTTGTCGAATCTCACAAGGACACAATTGTAGAAGTGTAACCATTGTTAAACATCGTTCTCTAAAGAAAAGTTAAAATAAACAATAATAATAATAATAATAATAATAATAATAATAATAAAGAGGGTTTTGTCGAGTTGATAAAATTAACAATGCATAGTAATAATTGTAAATAAATAATTAATGAAAACTAAAATTAAAAATACAAAGTAAAGAAAATTATAAATAAAATAATTAAGGAAACTAAAATTAAAAACAAATATGGAAATTAAATTATTTAAAATGAAAATCTAATGCATATAGAATTAAATTACGTTGCTAAGAATTTAATAATGAGAACGTTTATAAATACTTCTATGATTAAAATAAATAAATTAAAAGACAAATTTAAAGGCAAAGCAATAATTGGAATGAAATTATTATGCTAATAAAAATAAATAAACAATTAACAATTAAATCATAGATTTTAAGACAGAGCTATAATTATAATGCTATATTGATGTTAATTCAGATTATAATAATAATAAAAAAAAATAATTAACAATTAAATGAAAAAATATATATTCAATTAACTATTAAAATTTAAAATGAATAAGTAAAATACTGAATTTAAAATGTAGGCTGGAATTATAAAATACTGAATTTAAATTAAAAGTAAAATGCTAATAAAATTACTGGAGTCTGAAGAATAAATAGATATGTGTGAGGATGTGAATGTGAATGTGAGAAAGTAGAACATACAAAATTTAAATTATTGACCAGAATTAAATAAAATGAAGACTAAAATATGAAATAATGAAATTAAATAAATTAACATGAAAGAAAACAAAACCAGGAAATTGTAGCAAGAGCTCCTAAAACTTCTGCAGCTTCACCCAAACTAACAACAAAACTATAATGAGAAAAAGAGAGAAGAAGAACAAAGAGAGACTATTGCTCTGGTGAAGTTTCTTGCTTTGCATCTAAATCTCCTATTTATAAGAGATTAGCCAAGGTCTTATTACAAATAAAAATCTGAAAATTAATTACAATATATTTTTTTCCCCGGATTTGATTTTGCTGATTAGGAGATCCTCTGCCAAGAAAAGAAATAATTGCTCCTTCAGAATAAATATTTCTTTCCTGGATTTAGCTTTGTTGATTAGGAGATCCTCTACCAAGAATAGAAATAATTGCTCCTTCAGTATAAATTTAATGTTTCGATTTGATTGCGGATTTGAAAGGAAATTCTTCTGTTGGTCTCTTGATAAATGGGCCGAAATTTAATTTGGAAGATTGAAAAAGTTTTCCCCACCGAAGCACCTTGGGCTCATCTCAAAATAACTTCACGTTCTGTTTCTCCTAAAAAAAATCTCAACCAGGTAAAAAAATATATATGCAATATGAATGTATAAATGTATGTTTTGATGTTAAAAATATGTAAATTGCAATAAATTTACTAAACTTAAATTATGTCATTATTTTTATGAAAACGTGCAAAATTAATGGTTTAAGAATAGAACAAATGGCTTAGAAAGTGTTCTTAGATAAAAAAAATAAAGAGTAAAAAGACATACATCATAAACATGGTTTGGATTTTTGAAATCTTCAAAGCCTGGAGGTTGTTCTACATAGACTTCTTCCTTTATGTATCCGTTTAGGAAAGCACTTTTTACATCCATTTGAAATAATTTTAATCCCATAATGGAGGCATATGCTAGCAACAAGCGAATAGCTTCAAGTCTTGCTACTGGAGCATAGGTTTCATCATAGTCTATGCCTTCTTCTTGTCTATAACCTTTTGCAACCAGCCTTACTTTGTTCTTGGTGATATTTCCATCTTCATCAAGCTTATTTCTAAAAACCCATCTGGTGCCAATAACCTACATATTGTTAGTTTTAGGAATTAAATCCCATACCTGATTTCTTTCAAACTGATTTAGCTCTTCTTGCATTGCTACACACCAATGATCATCCGTCAAAGCTTCTTCTACAGTCTTTGGTTCAATCTGTGAAACAAAAGCAACATTCATACAGAAATTATTCATGTTCCTCCTTGTTCTTACACCTTTTGAGATATCTCCAATGACATTATCCAAAGATACTTCTTTTGGTGGTCTCCATTCTTTTGGTAGACTTTCATTTTGAGGAGGGTTCTCATCCAATTTGATTTCTTCAACAACTTCTTCTAAAGGATTTCCTTCTTGATATTCTCCTTCATCATCTACAAAGATTCTTTTTGACTCAAGAGGAGTTTCGTCAAGGTCTAGATATTCATCAAAGACAACATGTATAGATTCTTCAACATTTAAAGTCCTTTTATTAAAAACTCTATATGCTTTACTATGCAAATAATAACCTAAAAATGTAGCTTCATCGGATTTAGCTGTTAAATAAAGACGGCAGTGTAAAAACCAAGAGGGGGGGTGAATTGGATTTTTAATAAAATTTTCTCTTTTAAATAAATTTTCGGATTTTAAAATTCTTTCAAAAACTCGAATGTGGATTTTTCTTATCCTTTGATTAACGCAGATTGAATTTGCAATTGTTATAATGATCCACAATTAAAAGAGACAGAGAAAGAGAAAGAACACAGAGATTTATACTGGTTCGGATTAAGCCAATCCTACGTCCAGTTCCCAATCACCACAAATGCGTGATGATCACCCCACTATCTTTAAATGAAATTACAAACACCAATTCATGCAATAACAAATAAAGATAAAAGAACACCTCCTCAGACACACTAAGGATGAAACACCTCCCCAGACACACTGAGGATGAAACCCACCTCTCTTGACACACAAGAGATGAACACACCTTCCTTAGAACCGATACAAGGGATGAATTTTCCCGTTTAAAAAAACAGTAAAAGAATACACCTGATAATAGTGCTGGATAGAAAGCTTAAGCACAATGATCACCACTTCCAAAGACTTGATCAAAATGAAGAGAAGCAGGAAAGCGGTTTTGAAAAGCTAAGGCGCAGAAACACTTTGAATATTTTGTGTTTAATCAGATGTGTTTAACCTAAGACATTCTCTTTCATTTTATAATTCGAAAATGCTCCAAAGTTTCCATTCTTAGGTTGATTTGGTATTGATTTCGCAAAAACGACTTATTTAATCGATTATATAAAAAGCTTAATCGATTATATCATGTTTAAAAACTGGAAAACTGAAATCGTCTGATATAATCGATTAGATTAAGGCCATAATCGATTATATTAACCCAGAATCAATATAATCGATTATCAAAAACACTTAATCGATTATTTAGTTCGTTAAACAATTTTAATTCAAATTTTAAGTTAAATAATCGATTATCAACGTATTATAATCGATTGAAAGCGTAGAAAAACGTTTTTGCGAGAAAACACCTTGCTCTCTTGTTTGGGAAGGTCTTGAATGGGATTTATTGTTGGAATAAATGGCTGAGTTTAAGAGGGGGGGTGAATTAAACTTTCAAAGATTTTCCAAACCCAATCCCCAATTATGAAAAACCAGATTCGAATTGAAGATTTAAACCAATTTTTATAGGTTCTTGAAATGCTCTTAATCAATTGATCATATACCAAATTTAATTTCAATTCAAACTTCAATTACCGAATGGAAAGAGTTAAAGGGAAGAAGAACAACACAGCAGATTTATACTGGTTCACCTTTCAACAAAGGCTACATCCAGTTTCCTAAACCAACAAATTCAATCAATTCACTAAAAACCAGTTTTTACATGAACACTACATGCAAAACCGAAACCAGAAAGCTGCACCAAGTCTTGAACCCTACAAGACTTCTAAACACCTGTAAAACCCTATTACAAGATCTCTTAATCACCCTGATTAAGATACGAACACGCAGCTAACCAACACACACAAAAAGATTGAATAAACCTGGAGTTCTTCAATGCAGAAACGAAAAACAGAGCACCAGCAAGAACAGAAAAACAGAGCATGCACTTCTTGATTTGATTCGCACTCAATTGAATCTTGATCGTCTTGGAGTGATTAACAAAATGTTTTAGAGTGTAATAGGAACGTTCTTGCCCAATGGGTTCTTTAGAAAATGTTTTGTCACTTAGTTCTTTGAGTTTCAAGATATATATAGAAAACTGTTAAAACTGATTCTGCAGGAAATAGTCGGTTGAAATCGCGTTTTAGCCGGTTGTTTTCATTAAAACCCATTTTCCAGTGAGCACCCTTTTTCTGGAACTGGAAATCAGTCAGTTGAAATCTCGTTTTAACTAGCTATTCCAGAAAACTGGAATTCCTGAAACAAAGCTACCAGGATTTTAACTGGTTTAAATTTCGAAAACAGTCAGCTGAAATTTCCCAAATACAAAACTTTGAAAAACGAAGAACAGATTAACTAGTTGAAATCAGATTTTTAACCAGTTAAAAATCAGTTAAACCTTTGAAATCATTTTAAAACCTTTTTAAAACATTTCAAAACATTTTAACCTCCAAGACTAAGACCAAGATAGATTGAAATGCATCTTACCACACAACCTAAGACTCTCTAATCCTAAGACAAAATCTTCATTCTTCAAGCACCAACATCTTCATCATTAAAGGTGGTTGGAGACATCAAATCCACTTGAAACCAAGTCTTCAAGTCCAACAAACTCCCCCTATTTGATGATGACAACCACTTGATGCATTCATTGTCTTTGAAGAATGTAGGAGTCATGCAAAAAACAAAAATTCGAAAAATACAGCAGCAGAAATACAGCATACAGCAGCAGAAATACATATACCGTAAATACAGCAGCAATATACAGTAGAACAGCAACAGTGCAGCAGAAAATAGCAGCAGCAGTATTTTTCTTCAGATTCGCAGCAGTAGATTCAGATTCTCCCCTGTCACTTGCACTTGTTCTTCATGTGCCTTCAAATGCATTCAATTCTTTCTCCCCCTTTGGAATCATCAAATAGCACAAGGGAAATAACATAGCATATGCAGCAAATTGTAAATTGTTCAAGATACATGGGCATTATAACCCAATTAGAAACAGCAGCAACAACTAACTAACAGCACATGAACAAAACAAAATTTAAAAGAAAAGGCAAGCAGCAGCAGCTTGAGCTCCAACTTCAGCAGCAGAGATCAGTCATTATCTTCTCCACTATCATCACCAGGAGAAGCATAAGAACCCATATTTATTTGTGCAAGTTGGGCATGTAAATCTTCAATGCTTTGATCAATGCGCCCAAACCTATTCATGCAGTAGTTGTGATGATATTGTTGATGAGATTGGATCGAATCAAACCTTTGTAAAACTGTTTGTTCAAACAATGAAAGTGGAGGGCCACGGTCAACTGGAGGAACATAAGGTACGATTTCACCCATCATGGAATAGTCTTCTGCACCAGGTTCAGAATTTCCAGCTTCATCAGTTTCAGCTCCAGCACCAGCAGAAGTTCCAGCAGCATTTGGCCCTGCATTGACAGCTTCCTGTGCAGCAGTCCAAGCTCCATTGCTTTTGGTAAAGCCAAACTTAAAGAGAAAGCCATTGTCTAGCTGATGGGTTACGCCCTATGCTGATTTTACTGTTCACCTCTAATGTCCACACCAAAATACTCAAGGAATTTGGAAATTATCACGACATATGGAAGACGATAATCGAGGCGACCTTTTGGACTTCATCATGTGATCTTTGATGATATGAATCCAGTTAATTCTCACAGATTTCATCAAACAAAAAATTAGAAGAAGATCACCTTCATTCAATGTAGCATGATTGCTTCCCTTGGAGTGATTATCCATGTGATGATAAATGTAAGCACCCTTGCCTGTCAAGGTAAGTCCACCAACCTGAAATCCACGAGCGGATCCTTGAGGATTCCTCAAACACTCTTTGTACGTCTGCACCTTGTTAAAGTCTTCCAAGGAACCACACAAACCCCTGCTAACCACAATGCCGTCAGTTTTGAAGCCCCCTACTCTTTTCCAAACAGAATTGTTTATGATCATTTCTGTTCCTTTCACTTTGGAAGTTAAAGCAGATCCATCATGTTTGAGATTTGTGTAAAATACTTTCACCAAATCTGGGTATATGAACCCATTTAATTCCAGAAATTGCTGCGAGATCCGATGTTGAATCATGGCTATAATATCGGTCGATCCTTCATCTTCCGACCACTGAAACCGAGCACTTTGGGTGAGTTTACAGACCTTCCTACTGATATGGGATTGAAACTTCTCAATCCTCTCTTCATCACCTTCGAACCAAGCTTCTATAGACCCATGTCTATAAGTATGAGTTGCTTGGAATTTACGGTTCCTTATTTTTGGATGACCCAGCCTTTTTTGATCTCTTCCTTGGGTTGCTTGAAGATGCCATTTCAGAAAAGATAAAGTGCAGAGAAATAGAGTATAGAGAATGGATTATGCAGATTTTACACGGACAAGGTGAATAGCAATGAAGCAATGTACAGCACATGTATTTAACATTTCAGATTTTCAAATTTTTAACAAATTAATGTTTTATTCAGTCAAAGAGGGAATCAATTGCATTCGGTTGGAATATATTAGACGAGAGATATGTAGCGAGCACGATCTTGACCAAAGAATTCGATTGGTTGAATGAAATTCGTATTTGGAGAGAGAAACCAGTTAAAAAGTAAAGCAAAGGCACTACAAGACAAAACAGCGAGTCAAGATTCTTTGAATCGACTTTATCTATCATGTTTAAATGCACAATTCTCAATTAATCAACTTAAATGCACCAATTAAATGTGAATCAATGCGGTTTAACGATAAATTCGCTCAAATTTTAAACTTTGCATGGTGACAGGCAATTTCGGTCGATTGATTTATGAAAAGCAGTGATTAAAGCAGAAATCCGATCTCGATTTAATGCGGATAAATGATTTTAAGCGACCGAATCGGCAGATTAGTCGACTAAAGCAGAGACGGATATTACTGCACATCCACTGCAGCTCCAAATTATGCAAAACAACTGATTAAAAGCCCGAAACAACTAACTAAAATCCTGAATAACATTGCAGATTTCACTTATAACATACAATATGCAAATTTAGCGTAATTAATCAAGAATTATGCAGATTTAAGCATTCAAACACACAAAAACAGCATGATTAACAGCGAGAAATGAATCACATACACGAATTACATCACATTTGAAACATCAAGAACACCCAACTCATTTCTTAATTGGAAAAACCTATCTTTTGGGAGTGGTTTGGTAAATATATCGACAAGTTGGTTATTAGAGTCAACAAATTCAATTATGCAATCACCTTTTGAACATGATCCCTAATGAAATGGTGCCTTATTTCTATATGTTTCGTTCTAGAGTGCAAAATAGGATTTTTTGTTAAGTTGATAGCACTTGTATTGTCACATCTAATAGGAATGTGATCTAGTTTCAAACCATAATAAAAAGTCGTTGTTTTAACCAAAGAGTTTGAGCACAACGACTCCCAGCTGCAACATACTCGACTCAGCGATAGACAAAGCCACACTAGCTTGCTTTTTGCTATGCCATGATACTAGACTACTTCCTAGTAGATGACAAGTTCCACTAGTGCTTTTTCTATCAAGTTTACATCCAGCAAAGTCTGCATCCGAATAGCCCACTAGATTAAAAGAAGCACCTTTAGGATACCACAAACCAACATTAATAGTTCCTTTTAGATATTTCAAAATTCTTTTGGCAATTGCGAAATGTGATTCTTTGGGATTAGATTGAAACCTAGCACACATGCATACACTAAACATTATATCAGGCCTACTAGAAGTTAGATATAATAGTGAACCAATCAAACCTCTATACTTACTGGAATCAAAAGGTTTACCACTTTCATCCGCATCAAGATAGCTGCTGGTAGCCATGGGTGTGCTTGATTCTTTGCAGTTGTCCATCTCATATTTCTTTAACGACTCTTTGCAATATTTTGACTGATTGAGGAATGTTCCATGATCTAATTGCTTGACTTGTAAGCCTAAGAAGAAGTTTAGATCACCCATCATTGACATTTCAAACTCCCCCTGCATAGCTGCAACAAATTCTTCACAAAGCTTCTCATTAGTGGATCCAAAGATTATATCATCCACATAAACCTGCACCAGTATAATGCTGTCCAAAGACTTTCTAATGAACAAAGTTTTATCAACTTGCCCCCTTTCAAAATTTTGAGAGATAAGAAAGTTACTTAACCTTTCATACCATTGTCTTGGAGCTTGCTTGAGTCCATAAAGAGCCTTTTGAGCTTATATACATGGTTAGGCAATTTGTGATCAACAAATCCAGATGGTTGTGAAACATAGATTTCTTCATTTATATATCCATTCAAAAAAGCACTTTTCACATCCATTTGATGAAGTTTGAATCCAATCATGCATGAGAAAGCAAGTAATAGCCTAACAGCTTCTAACCTAGCAACAGGAGCATATGTTTCCTCATAATCTATTCCTTCCTCTTGGTTATACCCTTTAGCTACAAGCCTAGCCTTGTTTCTAGTTATTACTCCTTGATCATTCATTTTATTTTTAAACACCCACTTTGTGCCAATTATATTCATGTTAGGTGTGCAAGGGACTAGTTCCCAAACCTCATTCCTTTTAAATTGGTTCAGTTCATCTTGCATTGCCAAAATCCAGTTTTCATCCAATAAAGCATCATCAACACATTTAGGCTCAACTTGGGAAACAAATGCAGCAGTTAAACATGTATCATGCATAGACCTTCTTGTAGAAACACCTCTTTGAACATCTCCTATTACATTTCCAATGGACAGATTGCGAGGCACCCTCCATTCTTTAGGTAGATCATTTTCTGCAGAATTTAATTACGGTGCCGGGATTTCGATCGAGTTCTTTCGATTTTCACCGGCTAAAATACCACTTGCAGCGACTTTTTCAGTTTCTACATGTCCAGTTGATACACCTTCAATTAAGTTCTCTTCACACTGCACCTGCTCCACTCACTGCACCTTCATTTTGCACATTAGTCTCATAAAAAACAACATGTATTGATTCCTCAATGATAGCTAATCTCTTGTTGAAGATCCTATATGCTTTGCTATGTAAAGAATAGCCTAAAAACAATGCATCATCGGCTTTAGCATCAAATTTGCCAAGTTTTTCTTTGCCATTATTTAAAACAAAACACTTGCAGCCAAACACTCTAAGATGTGCTATGTTGGGTTTTCTCCCTTTGTACAATTCATAAGGGGTTTTCTTCAAAATAGGTCTTATCAAAACCCTATTTATTATGTAACATGCAGTATTTACTGCATCTGCCCAAAAATATTTAGGGATGTTTGATTCATTAAGCATTGTCCTAGCTAGTTCCTCAAGTGATCTATTTTTCCTCTCAACAACACCATTTTGTTGAGGAATCCTAGGTGCTGAAAAGTTATGTTTAATCCCATATTTTTCACAAAAATGATTGAACTTTTCATTTTCAAATTCCCTCCATGATCACTTCTAAGAGTACTTATCTTTGCAGCTGTTTTCATTTTGTAAAACCTTGGCAAGTTTCTTAAAAGCATGAAATGCATCACTTTTATTTTTCAAAAACAAAGTCCAAGTAAACCTAGAATAGTCATCAACAATAACCAAAGCATAATAGTTTCCACCAATACTCATTGTTCTAGATGGACCAAACAAATCCAAATGCAGCAGTTCCAAAGGTTTTGTTGTTGACACATAATTTTTCAGATTAAAAGAAACTTTGGTTTGTTTACCCTTTTGGCATGCATGACAGATTTTATCTTTCTCAAATTTCAGTTTAGGTAACCCTAAAACTAGTTCTTTTGAAAACAGTTTTTCCAAATGGTTCATGTTAATATGTGCAGCTCTCCTATGCCAAAGCCATGAACTATCTTCCTTAGACATGAGACATGTAAAATTAGTTGCACACATATGATCAAGATCAAGCATATAAATGTTTTCAATTCTCTTGCCTAACATGCAGATTTTATCAGAATTTTTCTCAAAGATCTTGCAATGATTTGATTCAAAAGTGATTCTAAAACCTTTATCACATAGCTGGCTAATACTAAGAAGATTATGCTTCAAACCTTCAACATATAACACGTTTTCAATGAGGATTGAAGAAATGTTACCAACATCACCACTTCCAAGGATTTTCCCTTTATTATTATCTCCATAAGTGACAAAACCTCCATTTTTCAAGGTAAGTTTGACAAACTTCCTTTTGTCACCACACATGTGCCTTGAACACCACTTGTCTAGATACCACAATGATTCCTTGGCCTTCAAGAACACCTGCAAAACACAATCAATGGAGAGAATTTGGTACCCACATCAATTTGGGTCCAACAAAGTTAATAACCTTTCTACCACATTTTGGCTTCCAAATAAATTGACCACTAGGAACACCAAATTTTCTGATTTTGCATGATTTTGAAGTATGTCCCTTGTTCATACAATAGAAGCAAGTAATGGATGAAGTGCTTTGGACGGTTTTCTATGTGAAAAGAAATTTCTATAAGCCTTTTGTTTCTTTTGAAAACCATTTTTAAATCCAAGTCTAGCTTTATTCGTTACACAATTTTTAAATTCTAAAAGTGTATCCAAGTTGGCTCTTCCCATGGTGAATTTAGCTAGAGATTTGTTCAAATACTCAATTTGATTTTCTAAAGTTCTGCAGTTTGTGCAGATTTTTCCAGCATGTTCATCATTGCAACTTGAAACCTTGTAAATCATTTCCAGATTTTCAAAATCAGTTTTTGAATTTTCCAGCTCTTTCTCTAGCTCTTTCACCTTGTTCTCTAGCCAATTGTTCATACCTTTAAGCCTATTGTTAGAACAAGCAACCTTATTAGCCTCTTCATGCAATTCTAGAAAATTTTGCAGCAGCTGATCATAAGGAAGACCATTTTGAGTAGTGGAGGAACTTACACTACTTGCTGTATCACAATTAGCCATAAGGCAAAGATTGGCTCTTTCATCATCACTTGAAGAATCACTAGAGGAGATATCATTCTCATCCCATGCTATGTAAGCCTTCTTGGTTTTGAATGATCTTTCATGTTTCTTTTCTCCATTTCTCTCTTTGTTTTGTGAGGATGGACATTCAACCTTAATATGTCCCTGTTTTCCACAACCAAAACAAGTAAAGTTAGAAGAAGCTAAATTAGATTTTTTATTATACCTCTTGTTCTTGTAGTCTTTGTTCTTGTATTTCAAGAACTTGTTGAACTTTCTAACTAAGAGGTTCAGATTTTCTGCATCACTTCCTCCATGTCCTTCATCCTCACTATTCTCCTCTTTGTGAACCAAAGTCTTCAAGGCAAGCCCTTTCTTTTTCTTGTCATTGTCTTCTTGTTCAGCAAGTCTATTCAACTCAAGCTCATGTTCCCTTAGCTTTCCAAAAAGTGCAGCAACACTCATTGTTGACAAGTCCTTGGATTCAGAAATTGCTGTAACTTTGGGTTGCCAACTTCGATCCAAACATTTCAGCACTTTGATGTTCAGCTCCTCTTTCTCAAACACTTTTCCAAGTCCGATCGGATGGTTTATAATGTGTGTAAACCTCTTTTGCACATCTGAAGCAGTTTCTCTAGGAAGCATTACGAACATCTCATACTCTTGGATTAAAGTATGCTTTCTTGCTCTCTTAACATCAGTTGTTCCTTCATGAGTAACCTCCAACACTTCCCACATCTCTTTAGCATTGGAACACTTGTGAAACACGAAAGAATTCATCAAGATTAAGTGCAGATGTAATGATGTTCTTTGCTTTACAATCATATTGCACTTTCTTTTGTTCATCAGCATTTAAACTTTCCCATGGTTTCTCATCTTTAGGGATATACGGTCCATTGACTATAGCATTCCAAATCCCTATATCAATTGATTCAATGAAAATCTTCATTCTCACTTTCCAAAATGGATAGTTTACCCCAGAAAACATAGGTGGCCTGTTTATAGAAGCACCCTCTGCAAAAGGCAATTTTCCTTCAGCCATGTTTGAAATTTTTCAGAAAAACTTGAATATTTTTCAAGAACCAGCTCTTGATACCAATTGTTGGAATAAATGGTTGAGTTTAAGAGGGGGGGTGAATTAAACTTTCAAAGATTTTCCAAACCCAATCCCCAATTATGAAAAACCAGATTCGAATTGAAGATTTAAACCAGTTTTTATAGGTTCTTGAAATGCTCTTAATCAATTGATCATATACCAAATTCAATTTCAATTCAAACTTCAATTACCGAATGGAAAGAGTTAAAGGGAAGAAGAACAACACAGCAGATTTATCTTGGTTCACCTTTCAACAAAGGCTACATCCGGTTTCCTAAACCAACAAATTCAATCAATTCACTAAAAACCAGTTTTTACATGAACACTACATGCAAAACCGAAACCGAAAGCTGCACCAAGTCTTGAACCCTACAAGACTTCTAAACACCTGTAAAACCCTATTACAAGATCTCTTAATCACCTCGATTAAGATACGAACACTGCAGCTAACCAACACACACAAAAGATTGAATAAACCTGGAGTTCTTCAATGCGAAAGCGAAAAGCAGAGCACCGGCAAGAACGAAAAAGCAGAGCATGCACTTCTTGATTTGATTCGCACTCAATTGAATCTTGATCGTCTTGGAGTGATTAACAAAATGTTTTAGAGTGTAATAGGAACGTTCTTGCCCAATGGGTTCTTTAGAAAATGTTTTGTCACTTAGTTCTTTGAGTTTCAAGATATATATAGAAAAGCTGTTAAAGCGATTACTGCAGGAAATAGTCGGTTGAAATCGCGTTTTAGCCGGTTGTTTTCATTAAAACCCATTTTCCAGTGAGCACCCTTTTTCTGGAACTGGAAATCAGTCAGTTGAAATCTCGTTTTAACTAGCTATTCCAGAAGCTGGAATTCTCGAAACAAAGCTACCAGGATTTTAAGCTGGTTTAAATTTCAAAACGATCGGCTGAAATTTCCCAAATACAAAACTTTGAAAAACGAAGAACAGTTTAACTAGTTGAAATCAGATTTTTAACCAGTTAAAAATCAGTTAAACCTTTGAAATCATTTTAAAACCTTTTTAAAACATTTCAAAACATTTTAACCTCCAAGACTAAGACCAAGATAGATTGAAATGCATCTTACCACACAACCTAAGACTCTCTAATCCTAAGACAAAATCTTCAGCTCTTGAGAAAATCTTCATCAATCTTCTCTCTTGAAAGCTTTGAATGCTCTTTATGCCTTTCCTTTTCTACCAAGCATCCTTCCTCTGTGAGATGGCACAAGTCTTTAATGTTGATTGAAACACTCTAAATCTTCATCATCAAAACTTTAGGTCTTCATAAAAAACTGGAGGACTTCAAAAACTCTTGGTCTTGAAATATGCCAACAATCTCCACCTTTTTGATGATGATAAAAAGAAACATAGAGACTTGTGATTGATATCCTGAAAATCTTGAGAATAATGTATGGATATCTCCATCATAAAAATTAGTCCACAAAGGAAATAAAGTAGGCAGTCATATAGCATTTAAGTTTCAATTTGAATTTTCAAAAAGAGATTTCAAGGAAATTAATGACTGGAAATTATTTCTAAAAGGTCCCCCTTAAACTTTGCTCTTTAATGTTTAAGCTATATTAGGCACTGTTAGCAGCGGAATAATATCAAGAAGGGGGGGTTGAATTGATATTAGGCTTGTATAGAAACTTTTTCGTAAAAGAAAATCTACTGGTTCATTTCACAGAGAATTAGTCGACTGATAAACGTGAAATAGTAGGTTAGTTCTTACTGCACAGTATATCAGATGATAAGAGAAGAGAGAATATGACACCAAAATTTATACTGGTTCGTTCTTTGTAAAAGAACTACGTCCAGTCTATGATCCGCAACCCGCAGATCCTAATCACTATTAAAGATTGTATTCTTTACACAAAAAGCCTTTCTTGAACTATACAAGAAAACAAAAGAATCTATCCTAAACACTATAGAATAGACAACCACCCACAGACTCAACCAGAGTCTCTGTGATCAGCCCAATCATAGTCGCAGGGTTCTAAAACCCACTTACAATCTCTAACCCGAGATCAAAGAATACAACAGTACAGTGACAAAAAGAAAATTCTTGACAAAACAGTGAAAATGAAAATTCTATGCAGTGATCTTCTTGCTCGTAAAAAGTTGTAGCTTCTTGAGAGTTTTTCTCTTCAAATCTTCCACACGTTGATGCGTCCACGAAGGTTATATTTATAGGCCAACTGATATGCAATGGGTCTTCACCTTTTGAAAGTCCTAAGGCGCGTTTTGTGCGTTCTTGCATAAGGTTGGTGCCAAGAACGAATAGTCGATCGAAGACTCGGACCGAGTGTGTTATTTTCATTAAACACTGTATACCTGGTACATTTAATGAAAATAGTCGACTAGACAAGAAGAATTAGTAGACTAACTGATGAATAAAAAAAACACCAGTTTATCATTATTCATATGATTAATCTATACACGTAATCTATCATGTCAAACAATCTTAAAAACATTTAAACAAACATTAACCACGCATCCAGCACAGAATTAAACACAATTAACAAGTTAACAAACATCATCAAATCTCAAATCATTCAACAAACTCACCCTATTTGATGATGTCAACCTGCAAAACAAAACAAACACAAAGAGAAGAGATGGTAGATTATCTCCCCCTTTGACGTTAGCAAATAGCAGGTTAAGCAGTTATAGTGTTCAAATAAGTGCAGATTAAGCAGAAAATAGTTGTGAAAGTTATTACAGACCCAAGATTGTTCTTAAAGCTGAAATAAAATGCTGAAAACATAAAATAATAACAGATAGGATCATTCATCATCCTCGTCATCATCTTCATCTTCTGCATCATTATCATCCACTTCCATTGCTGTAGTAGTGGTGTTGGTATGTGAGCCAACAAATCTTTCAGCAGTGACTTGCAACTCAGCAAGTTGGCGTTGAATTAAATCGATCTCTTCATCTATATTGGTGAATCGAGCCACCATTGTCTCATGCGTATTATGCTGCATAGATGTTAGATCATTAAGACGAGATAAAAGCATTCTTTCAAATTCAGACATAGGAACTCCCTGATATGAAGGTGGTGCACAATAGGGAATCATCTGGTATGCTGTATAATCTGTCTCGTGTGCTGATGAGGTCCCTGCATCGAAAGTTCCTCCTTGTCCAGAAGAAGTGCCAGCTTCATGGGTCCAATCTCCATTTACTTTGGATAGTCCCATCTTCCGCAGATAGTAATTGTCAAACATATGTTTGTGATTGACAATTTTCGTAGTTTCTCCATCAGTTGGAACATTGAAGTAGTCAAGGAATCTGGATATCAGTATGGCATAAGGAAGTCTATGATCATTCAACCTTTTTGCTTTAAACATGTGACCTTTAATCACATAGACCCAGTTCACAATAATCCGATTTTTTAAGCAGTGCAGCAGAGCCAAGTCCTCCTCCATAAGCTGAGCATGATTGCTCCCCCTGGGTATGAGCTGCCATGCGAGAAAGAAAGCCAGCAGCCTTTCGTCCCTCTTCATTCGGCCAACATTGTACTTGAGAATCATGGCCTCATCACAATGACGTAGGCAATCTTTGTAAACAGCTTCTTTGTTGAAGTTTGGCAATGAACTTGTGTTAACTTTACTGATTTTTAATCCATTATTCCTTAGTCCAACAATACCCCTCCATATGGTATTATCAATGCGAATCTCCCTGCCTTTTACGTTGGACACAAGAACACCATTTTCGACTTTCAAGTTAGTATAGAAAATCTTAACAAGGTCAACATAAAAGTTACCTTCAAGCTCTACAAACTGTCGAAGATTCTGTGCTTGAAGAGAGTTTCGCACAAAATTCAGATTTTCCGTCTCCAACCAGCTAAACTTCAAGATCTTTGGAGTTAGAATTTGTTTCATCATCATCCTTTGTTCTACAGAAACAACGACTTTAGTGTTTTCTTCTTCATCAACTTCATCTGACTCAGTCTCCTCATTGGCTTCTTCTGTAGGAGGAGAAGGAGATGGTGGAGGATTATCTGTTGAGGGAGTCTCACCCTCACTTTATACCTTTTTGGAAACCTCCTTTCAGAAGGTTCAGCTGTTTGCTCAGGAATCTCAATAGGATCTGTTTGAGTCCCGGATGTAGATCCCCTGTTTCCTCTACCTGATGAAGCAGCTGTTGAGCGTGAGGATGTTTTGTTCCTCATTGATCTTCTTAATCTTTGAAACAAGTTTCCAATAGGGGCGTCTGAATCATCACTGTTCGTCATTTCAAACTGGAGAGAAAAGGATGAACTGATAGAGATTATGCAGAAATATAGAGTATGGAGAATGCAAGTTTAGTTTGTTAAAAAATCCAACATATATAGACTATATAGGAGAGACGTATGCATGTTCAGCAGTGAATAAATGGTCAAAATATTTTGAGCAGATTTGGACTCAACCACAAGTGCTCAGATTTCAGAAGAATGCAGAGAATACTTTGAAAAATGGAAAAACAAAACTGAAGCCCAATAAAGCGTATACACATCCACCTATTACTGTTCAAGCTTTGAATAACTATGCACAGAATGCAGAGATTGTACAGAAATGGCTTAAATTTGATTTGATTAATCACTGATTTCTTGGAACTGCAATTTGAATTAAGTTGTGGTTACAGAAATTAATCAGCTAGTCAATGCAATTAATGGGTTTGTTCATATTCAAACAACATCTGCACAAGCAATTAATAAAATGAATCTGTTATTTCAAGAAAATAAGCAGGTTATTTTCGTAACAGTAATGCCTTGTTGTCAGTTTAATGAAATAAATCGACTGTTTCATGAAATTAACACACTGAAATCTGCAACAGTAAGATAACATTGTCATTGTCAGTTTAATGAAATAAGCACACTATTTCATACAATTAACAAACTAATCAACTCAGCAGAGGAAATTTTAAGAGATATGATTGATATTCAGGATACCCAATTCATTTCTTAGTTTGAAAAATCTTTCACGACTAAGTGGCTTAGTGAATATATCAGCTAGCTGATCATTTGTAGAAATGAATTCAATCCTACAATCCTTCTTTTCAATGTGATCTCTTATAAAATGATGTCTTATTTCAATGTGCTTGGTTCTAGAATGATGTATAGGATTTTTAGTTAAGTTGATTGCACTGGTATTATCACACAAGATTGGTATATCAGAAAGATGTAGATTGAAATCACTTAGCTGTTGCTTCAACCATAGAATTTGTGTTGTACAACTACCAGCTGCAATGTACTCGGCTTCAGCTGTTGAGAGTGCAACACATGCTTGTTTTTTGCTTGTCCATGAAATTAAGCAATTACCAAACAAATGACATGTTCCACTGGTGCTTTTTCTGTCTAATTTGCAACCTGCAAAATCAGAGTCAGTATATCCAACAAGATTTAACTCATTACCAGTTGAGTACCATAATCCCACATTCACAGTTCCTTTGAGGTATTTTAAGATACGTTTGGCAGCTGTGAAATGTGACTACTTTGGATTTGCTTGGAATCTTGCACAAAGACAAACTGCAAACATGATATCAGGTCTGCTAGTTGTGATGTAAAGCAAAGATCCAATCAACCCTCTATACATGGTTGCATCTACAGATTTTCCAGATTCATCAATATCTAGATAACAGCTTGATGACATTGGTGTATTTGCTTCTTTACAGCTTTCCATATTGAACTTTTTCAACAATTCATTGCAGTACTTGGCTTGACTGATGAAGGTTCCCTGTTCCATTTGTTTGATCTGCAATCCTAGGAAGAAATTCAATTCTCCCATCATTGACATTTCAAACTCGCCTTGCATAGATTCTGCAAACTCTTGGCACAAAGAGGGATTAGATGAACCAAAAATTATGTCATCAACATAAATTTGTACAATCATAAGATCATTTACAACTTTCTTGGTAAAGAGAGTTTTATCCACAGCTCCTCTTTTAAAGCCTTGTGATATGAGAAAGGTTGTGAGTCTCTCATACCACTGTCTTGGTGCCTGTTTAAGACCATACAAAGCCTTTTTGAGTTTGTAGACATGGTTAGGAAGCTTAGAGTCAATAAAACCAGGTGGTTGTTCAACATATACATCCTCATTTATAAAACCATTAAGAAAAGCACTTTTGACATCCATTTGATAGAGTTTAAAGCAATTAAGACATGCGAATGCAAGCAATAACCTAATAGCTTCTAATCTAGCAACAGGTGCATAAGTCTCATCATAGTCAATGCCCTCTTCCTGATTATACCCTTTTGCTACAAGTCTAGCTTTGTTTCTAGTAATAATACCATTTTCATCTAGCTTATTTTTGAAAACCCATTTAGTTCCTATCACATTCATTGTATTATTCCTAGGAACTAGTTTCCATACATCATTCCTAACAAACTGATTCAGTTCTTCATTCATAGCAGTTATCCAGTTATGGTCAAGCAATGCATCATTAATATTCTTTGGTTCTATTTGAGAAACAAAGGCCATATGATTGCATAATTCATTTAAAGAGTTACGAGTAGTCACTCCCTTCTCAACATTCCCAATAATGTTGTCCGGAGATAATCCTTTATGCGTTTTCCAGGATTTGGGTAATGCATTTTACGTCGCGAGGATAGTCAAGCGATTCGAGATTATAGTCGACTTGTTCATCATGTCATCGGCTTTTGCAGATTTTTCTGCAACATCTTCATTCTTTTTGGATTCCTCAGGCTTCTCATTATCAGAACCTGCAAGAGAGTTACCTTTTCTCTCTTTTTGGCATAAAATCTCATAAAAAACAACATGGATAGACTCTTCAACAGTTAAATTCTTTTTGTTAAAGACACGGTATGCTTTGCTAGTCAACGAATAACCAAGAAAAATGCCATCATCAGCTTTCTCATCAAATTTACCTAATGAAGCTTTTCCATTGTTGAGAATGAAGCACCTGCATCCAAAGACTTTAAAATATGCAATACTAGGTATTTTATCATTCAAGAGCTCACACTCTATTAAGTACATAACAAGCAGTTGATACAGCATCTGCCCAGAAATATTTTGGTAGCTTTGACTCACTCAACATTGTCCTTGCACATTCCTGTAGAGTCCTGTTTTTCCTTTCAACAACTCCATTTTGCTGTGGAGTTCTAGGTGCAGAGAAATTGTGAGATATGCCATATTTATAACAAAACTTTTCAAAATGCATATTCTGAAACTCAGTTCCATGATCACTTCTTAAAGATATAATTTTAAGATCCTTTTCATTAGAAATGATCTTAGAAAATCTTTTGAAAGCATGAAAAGTTTCATCTTTTGAGGAAAGAAAAAGTGTCCAAGTATACCTTGAGAAATCATCAACTATCACAAGAACATAAGAGTTGTTTCCAATACTTACTGTTCTTGAAGGGCCGAACAGATCAAGGTGCAACAGTTCAAGAGGTCTCCTAGTTGATATGATATTCTTTGATTCAAATGAACTTTTGGACTGCTTTCCTTTTTGGCAATATTCACAGACTTTGTCCTTCACAAATTTCACATTTGGAAGCCCTCTAACAAGACTTTTGCAGCTTATCTTGTTCAACAACTGCATGTTGACATGTCCACACCTTCTATGCCATAGCCAGCTATCATCTTCTTTAGTTAACAAACAGATATTCTTGTGATTTGAGGAGTTGATGTCCAGCATGTAGACATTGTTTACTCTTCTCCCAATGTGCACTATATCTGCAGTTTTACAATTGAATAGGACACAAAATTCTGCATCAAAAGTGACTTTCATACCTTTGTCACATAGCTGACTTATGCTTAGCAGATTGTGTTTTAGTCTTCAACATATAGCACATTTCTAATCTGTGAGGAAGTACAGTTGCCAATATCTCCAAATCCTTTGATTTTGCCTTTGCTGTTATCACCGAAAGTTACAACACCAGCTTCACATTCCTTGTAGTTCATCAACTTTGATTTATCACCTGTCATATGTTTGGAGCATCCACTGTCCAGGTACCATAAAGTTCTTTTTGCTCCATGACAGATTTGGCTAGCTGATTCTTCATTGGCTACAAGGCACAGATTGGCTTGATTTCCAGATTCAGAATCTGAACTTGATGATTTACTGGAATCACTGTCATCCCAAGCCATATAAGCTTTCTTGCCTTTCTTGAAGTACTGATTTCGTTTTTCTCTATCCTTTCTTTCATTCTTTTCAGGACTTCTATCTTTTCTTTGATTCAAGAGAGGACAATCTACCTTCACATGTCCTAGCTGTCCCCAATTAAAACATGAAAAGTTAGAGGAATTAAAATCAGATTTTCGGTTATACCTCCTCTGTTTTTCCTGAGATCTGTCCTTTGAATTGTCTGTCATCATCTTTCTCTTCATCACTCTTAATGGATTCCTTGGCTTTTAGTGGTAAGATCTTGCTCTGTTTTTTTGAATTTTCGATTTGATCCAGCCTACTCAGCTCCAATTCGTGTTCTCTGAATTTCCCGAACAAGGTTGCAGTGCTCATGACTCTTAAATCCTTTGTTTCCAGGATAGCTGTAACTTTTGGCTGCCAACTCCTACTCAAGCATTTAAGGACCTTTATATTGAGCTCTTCATCATCAAACTTCTTCCCTAAGCCCAACAAATGATTCACTATGTGCGTGAATCGCTTCTGCACGTCTTGAATTGTCTCACCAGGCTGCATTCGAAACATCTCATACTCTTGTATGAGAGTATGTTTTCTTGCCCTTTTCACTTCAGTTGTACCTTCGTGTGTGACTTGAAGGATGTCCCACATTTCTTTGGCTGTGGTGCATTGTGAAACCCTGAAAAATTCATCAAGGTTAAGAGCGAAGTTAAAATATTCTTTGCCTTACTTGTTATCTCGTGCCTTCTTATTCTCTCGAATCGTCCCACTTGCTCCCATGGTTTTTCAATCAGCTGCCCATCTTCTCCTTTCACGAGTAGGGATATATGGGCCATTAACCACAGCATCCCACACACCTCTGTCAACAGACTCGAAAAAGATCTTCATTCTGGCCTTCCAGAACGGATAATTTGCTCCTACGAAGAGAGGGGGTCTGTTGGTAGAAGCACCTTCAGCAAAGGGTAGTTTGTCTCCCATCTTGATTTAATCTTGAGTACCTTACAAGAACCAGCTCTAGATACCAATTGTTAGCAGCGGAATAATATCAAGAAGGGGGGGTTGAATTGATATTAGGCTTGTATAGAAACTTTTTCGTAAAAGAAAATCTACTGGTTCATTTCACAGAGAATTAGTCGACTGATAAACGTGAAATAGTAGGTTAGTTCTTACTGCACAGTATATCAGATGATAAGAGAAGAGAGAATATGACACCAAAATTTATACTGGTTCGTTCTTTGTAAAAGAACTACGTCCAGTCTATGATCCGCAACCCGCAGATCCTAATCACTATTAAAGATTGTATTCTTTACACAAAAAGCCTTTCTTGAACTCTACAAGAAAACAAAAGAATCTATCCTAAACAATATAGAATAGACAACCACCCACAGACTCAACTAGAGTCTCTGTGATCACCCCAATCACAGTCGCAGGGTTCTAAAACCCACTTACAATCTCTAACCCGAGATCAAAGAATACAACAGTACAGTGACAAAAAGAAAATTGTTGACAAAATAGTGAAAATGAAAATTCTATGCAGTGATCTTCTTGCTCGTAAAAAGTTGTAGCTTCTTGAGAGTTTTTCTCTTCAAATCTTCCACACGTTGATGCGTCCATGAAGGTTATATTTATAGGCCAACTGATATGCAATGGTTCTTCACCTTTTGAAAGTCCTAAGGCCGCGTTTTGTGCATTTACTGCATAAGGTTGGTGCCAAGAACAGAATAGTCGACTGAAGACTCAGACCAGTGTGTTATTTTCATTAAACCTGTATACCTGGTACATTTAATGAAAATAGTCGACTAGACAAGAAGAATTAGTAGACTAACTGATGAATAACAAAAACACCAGTTTATCATTATTCATATGATTAATCTATACACGTAATCTATCATCTCAAACAATCTTAAAAACATTTAAACAAACATTAACCACGCATCCAGCACAGAATTAAACACAATTAACAAGTTAACAAACATCATCAAATCTCAAATCATTCAACAGGCACTTATTTGAAATATTTCCTAAAGCTCCCCCTGAAATTAATTTTCTTAAATGCTAGAAAACTTGACAGATTATCAATGAAAACAAATATTTTTCTCCCCCTTTATTTTTATCATTTTCAAAAAGATTACATTTTCAGAGATTATTACAGCAGAAGCAAATTAATTACACAGAAATTATAGAGAGAAAAACAATTACAACAGCTGGAAAAAAAATTAAGGATAAGCTAAGGAGTAAGTGAACTTGTAGCCTATTCTGTTTCTTCACTATCTCCTTCATCTTCTTCATCTTCCTCATCATTTTCAGTTGGCTGTTTGCCACTTGAGGATCTTGTATTGTCTTCTTCTGGAGATATGTCTTCAATTTGTAGCTTCCTTTCAACTCTATAAACTCTCCTATTGAGCCTTGAGATTCTATGACAAAGATCATCATATTGAGTTGTATGGAGACTCATCATGGTGTCCATCCTTGAAAGAATGTGTTCCTCCATTGATCCCGGTTGAGATTGAGGTTGAGGTGGTGGTTCTTCATCATCTTCCTCCATTGCAGCAGCTTCATCTTCTCTTTGCCTAAACCTGTTTCCTTGTTCTATACGGCCCATGTGCCTTAGAACATTCTTCCCAATTTTGCTATTGCTTAGCAAAATCTGCTTGTTCTCCCCTTCAAGATCTACACCCTTATATTCTAAAATCTTTGAGATAAACACAGCATAGGGTAAAGCAAAAGATGAAAGCCTAGTGGCTCTAAACATATTATCAAGAATAATGGAGGGCCAATCTATGCTAACATTATTAAGGAAGCCATACATTAAAAGAATGTCCTCCTTAGTAATTTGGGCATGATTAGTGCCTCTAGCAACTAAAACCCAAACAATTACATAGTGCAACATACGCTCATTGAGTTTAACATTACCAACTTTGTACAAGTTTTCCACTTGTAGATTTGGATCTTTGCAGAATTTTCTGAACTCCACCAATTTGTTGAAATCCTCAAAGCCATAGGTGATGTTGATGCCTTGAGAAGATAGTCCAGCCACATTATTCCACACCTCTTCATCAAGGTGGATTCTCACACCTTTCACCTTTGAGCTAGGACTAGCTGTCCTTGAGGTTAGGTTCATATAAAAGACTCCAACTAAATCTGGATAGAATGCTCCTTCGATCTCCACAAAATTCTGCAGCCCACTTGCTACTAAAAATTCCTGAAAAGTAAAACCGTGAGATCTGAAAAAATCACAAGATAGATATTTGGGAGTAAGAATTTTCCTCTCTTTCCACTTGTTGACAAACCCAATCTGCATGTCCTCATCAGAAATCCAACCAGCAAGAGTTGGAGGTCTCCTTTCTTGCTGTTGGGAGGTCATTGGCTCCTTTCCTCTTCTCCTTGATGGCATCTTTCTCCTTCTTTGGTCAGCCATTTGATTGTAGAATAAACAAAAGAAAATGCACAACGAAATGACAAGGCAACAGAGTAATCACAGAGAATGAATTTCGCACAGAAAAGGAATAACAGCAGAAAATCAGCAAGAGTGAGAGAGAGTGAGTGTAGCACCTTTAATTCTCAATCCAGCTATTTATAGGAAGGAAATCTGGTCATAAAACATTGAATTAATGAAAATAGAGTCGTTTGAATCGAATATAGCCGTTGGAATAAAACAAAACACGTGAAAAGCAGTCCAACGTTCGAAAAACTAGTGTGCAGAAAAACACAGAACGGTGCATTTAATCGGTTATGTTCTTCATTTAATCAATTATTTGCCTTCAAAATTTTCCAGAAAACGAAAACCCAGAAATTTAATCGATTATGTGCATTCCTTAATCGATTAAATTGCTCCCCAACGATTTAATCGATTATGTCATGAGTTTAATCGATTATGTTATAAAACATTTTCACAAACAGCGCGTTTAATCGATTAACATACGAAACCTAATCGATTAAATACGTAATTTTTCGTAAAACACAGATTTAACATAAAAAACAACAACAAACATCAATCAATCAACAGATTTATCATCAACAATTCCTAGATCTCTTCTAAGCTCATAAAATCTATCTCTAGGCAAAGGTTTGGTGAAGATATCAGCTAGTTGATGTTTGGTATCTATATATTCTATGATGCAATCACCTTTAGCTATATGATCTCTAATGAAATGATGTCTAATTTCTATATGCTTTGTCTTAGAATGCATGATAGGGTTCCTAGTCAGATTAATGGCACTAGTGTTATCACACTTAAGAGGGATATGATCTAAAAAGATATCAAAATCTTCTAATTGTTGTTTCATCCACAGTATTTGAGCACAACAACTCCCTGCTGCTATATACTCAGCCTCCGTGGTTGAAAGAGCAACACTAGCCTGTTTCTTAGAATGCCATGAAACTAAAGAACATCCTAAAAGATGACATGTACCACTAGTACTCTTCCTATCAATTCTACAGCCACCATAATCTGAGTCTGAAAAACCTATAATACTAGGTGAGGCTCACGAAGGGTACCATAAACCAAAGGATTTTGTTCCTCTAAGGTACTTAAGGATTCTCTTAACGGCTTTTAGGTGTGACTCTCTAGGGTTGGATTGAAACCTAGCACAAACACACACACTTTGCATTATATCAGGTCTACTAGCAGTAAGATAAAGTAATGATCCGATCATACCTCGATACCATGTTTGATCTACCACCTTACCGTTTAAATCTTGGTCTAGATAGCAAGATGTGGCCATGGGGGTTGCAGCTTCGTTGGAACTTTCCATCTCAAATTTCTTCAAGATTTCGTTGCAATACTTTGTTTGACATATAAAAATGCCTTTCTTCATTTGTTTGATTTGCAAACCAAGAAAGAAATTTAATTCTCCCATCATGGACATTTCAAACTCTCCCTGCATATTACTAGCAAACTCTTGGCAAAGATCATCATTAGTTGATCCAAAAATGATATCATCAACATAAACTTGAACAATAAGAATATGTTTCTGTGATTTCTTAATAAAAGGAGTAGAATCAACTTTACCTCTTCTAAAATTATTTTCAAGTAAGAAATTACTTAACCTTTCATACCAAGATCTTGGGGCTTGTTTGAGTCCATACAAGGCTTTCTTCAACTTGTAAACATGATTAGGATTTTTGAAATCTTCAAAGCCTGGAGGTTGTTCTACATAGACTTCTTCCTTGATGTATCCGTTTAGAAAAGCACTTTTTACATCCATTTGAAATAATTTGAATCCCATAATGGAGGCATATGCTAGCAACAAGCGGATAGCTTCAAGTCTTGCTACTGGAGCATAGGTTTCATCATAATCTATGCCTTCTTCTTGTCTATATCCTTTTGCAACCAGCCTTGCTTTGTTCTTGGTGATATTTCCATCTTCATCAAGCTTATTCCTAAAAACCCATCTTGTACCTATAACCTGCATTTTGTTAGTTTTAGGAATTAAATCCCATACCTGATTTCTTTCAAACTGATTTAGCTCTTCTTGCATTGCTATACACCAATGTTCATCCGTCAATGCTTCTTCTACATTCTTTGGTTCAACCTGTGAAACAAAAGCAACATTCATGCAGAAATTATTCATATTCCTCCTTGTTCTTACACCTTTTGAGATGTCTCCAATGACATTGTCCAAAGACATGTTCCTAGGTGGTCTCCATTCTTTTGGTAGACTTTCATCATGAGGAGGATCCAGTTTGATTTCTTCAGCAGCTTCTTCTAAAGGAGTTTCTTCTTGATGTACTCCTTCATCATCTACAAAGAACCTTTTTTACTCAAGAGGGGTTTCCTCAAGGTCTAGATATTCATCAAAGACAACATGTATAGATTCTTCAACATTTAAAGTCCTTTTAATTAAAACTCTATATGCTTTACTATGCAAAGAATAACCTAAAAATGTAGCTTCATCGGATTTAGCATCAAATTTCCTAAGGCTATCTTTTCCGTTATTCAAAACAAAACATTTGCATCCAAAAATTCTGAAATGAGAAATATTTGGTTTTCTTCCTTTGAAAAGCTCATAAGGTGTTAATTTCAAAATAGGTCTTATTAAAACTCTATTTAAAACATAACAAGCGGTGCTTACAGCATCAGCCCAAAAATATTTAGGTAAATTATTTTCATTCAACATAGTTCTTGCAAGTTCTTCCAAAGATCTATTTTCCTTTCAACCACACCATTTTGTTGAGGTGTTCTTGGTGCTGAAAAATTATGAGAAAATCCTTGTTCTTCACAAAAATTTTCAAATTCACCGCCATGATCACTTCGTAAAAACTTGATTTTCAAATCTTTTTCATTTTGAATAACCTTGGCAAATTTTCTAAATTCTTTGAAAGCATCACTTTTAGATGAAAGAAAGAGAGTCCAAGTAAATCTAGAGTAATCATCAACAATCATAAGAGCATAATAATTGCCACCAAAACTTGTTGTTCTAGAGGGGCCAAATAAATCCATGTGCAGTAATTCTAAAGGTTTTGAAGTGGAAACAACATTTTTAGATTTAAAAGAATTTTTAGTTTGCTTCCCTTTTTGACAAGCTGCACAAAGTTTGTTCTTTTCAAAAACCAGTTTTGGAAAACCAATTACCAACTCTTTAGATATGAGTTTACTTAGATGAGACATATGAATGTGAGCAGCTCTTCTATGCCATAACCAAGGATCCTCTTCTTTCGCAACTAAACAAGATAAATTACTAGATGTAGATGCACAATCAATGTCAATCAAATAGATGTTATTGTGTCTCTTACCAATGAGGGCGATTTCATTTGAGTCCTTGTGATGAATTTTGCAAAGATCACTATCAAACGTTACCTTTAAACCTTTATCACAAAGTTGACTAATGCTTAGCAAATTGTGCTTCAACCCATCAACAAGAAGAACATCATGAATCTTTAGGGATTCTCCAATCATTCCACTACCAATGATTTTTCCCTTGTTGTTGTCTCCATAGGTTACAAAACCTTGTTCTTTCTTTTTTAAGCTTTTGAATTTGCTTTTATCACCCGTCATGTGTCTTGAACAACCACTATCAAGGTACCATAGTGACTTTTTGGACTTGGGACCAACCTGCATCATAAACAAAAATATTTAGGTCCCCTAAAGTCACTTATTAGGGTCCTCATGGGTTAGAAACAATTTTCCTTTGGGAACCCATTTGTATTTCCCATTAGGAACACTAAAACGCTTAATATTGCATTTATTAACTGAATGACCTTTATGCATACAATAAAAACATGTAGGAACATTTGTTTTTCTTCAGACATATGCATTTTTATAAACTTTCTTTGTAGGAACATTTGGTTTATTAAAGAAATTTATATTTTCAAAAACCTTATTTGGGTTAGACGTTTCTCCTTTTACAAAAACAGTTTTGGTAGGTTTATGATTATATCTGAAATTATAGCCAAGTCCTGCTTTTTCATATAAACCTTTTTGCACATTCAAAACATTATTTAGATTATTATTTCCCATTGTAATTTTTGAAAGAGATGTTTCAAGATAAGATACTTTATTTGCAAGAACATTACAATTTTCACAAACAGGAATTTTTGTTTTGCATTTGCAAGGAATTTTTGCTTTTTCTAAATCCTCTTTCAAAACCTTTTTCTCTTCTTCCAAATCAACAATTTTCTTTTCAAGACTCTTATAGTCATTTTTTAATTTATTATGAAAAGAAGTAAGTTTTTCAGATTTTCACATAAATCAAGAAACTCTTCAAGCAATTCATCATAATTATTTGGAAGACCAAAATCACTTACCTTGCTACATGTGGATTCAACATCATCATCCGCCATGAGACAAATGTTTGCTTCTTCTTCCGAGTCACTTGCACTTTCAGAAGAACTCACTTCATTATCTTCCCAAGCAATGTACGCCTTCTTTTTCTCCTTGTCAAAAGGCTTTTTGTGTTTCTTTGCTTTTTCTTCATCTTTCTTGATGTTGGGGCAATCCGACTTCAAGTGTCCCCCTTTTCCACAACCATAGCATTTAAAATTATCAAGAGAATTTAAATTTTCAGCTTTCTTACCTTTCTTGAAATTCCCTTTGTTTTTGTTCTTGATAAACTTCTTGTATTTTTTGACAAACAGGTTGATGTCACTGCATTCAAGGTTATCATCTGAATCACTACTCTCATCCTTGTAGGATTCGACTTTAAGAGCAACACCTTTCCTCTTGACGTCTTCTTCTTCTCCTTTGAAGCGTCCAAGCTCAATTTCGTGTTCTCTAAGCTTACCAAAGAGAGTTGTCATGTTCATGCTTGTGAGATTCTTGGATTCCGTGATAGCGTCACCTTGGGTTGCCATGTCCTGTCCAAAGATTTTAAAATTTTCACATTTAATTCCTCAGTGTCAAATTTCTTACCTAACGCCTTGAGGTGATTTACAATGTGAGTAAATCTTTTCTGAACGTCGTAGATGGTTTCCCCTTTGCTCATCCGGAACATCTCATATTCTTGAATCAAGGTGTTCTTCCTTGATCTTTTGACATCCTCCGTTCCTTCATGTGTGATTTCAAGAGTGTCCCACATCTCCTTTCGTTGTAGTGCAATCGAGACAACCTGTAAAACTCATCAACGGTTAAGGCGGATGATATCATATTGCATGCCCTTATGTCGCATTGATACTCATTGTACTCATCCTTTGTCCAACTTGCTCTCACTTTGGGTACCTGCACTTCATTAACAACAGTCATAGGAATATATGGACCATTTACAATTGCATCCCAAACGCCTTGATCATTAGACCTAAGGAAAATCTCCATCCTCTTTTTCCAAAAGGGATAGTTTTCACCAGTAAAGAGTGGTGGTCTATGAATAGATGCACCTTCAGCAAAAGATTGATTTTTGCCTGCCATTAGGATCTTGATTTTGAGTAATTTTCAAAAACTAGCTCTGAGGTCAATTGTTAGAAATAAACGGTAGTGTAAAAATCAAGAGAGGGGGTGAATTGGATTTTTAATAAACTTTTTCTCTTTAAAATAATTTTCCAGATTTTAAATAAATGTTTTAAAATCAGGATGTGGATTATCCTTAACCTTAGATGAGCGCAGTTTGAATTGCAATTGTTAATATGATCCACAATAAAAAGAGATAGGGAAAGAGAAAGAACACAGAGATTTATACTGGTTCAGATTAAGCCAATCCTACGTCCAGTTCCCAATCACCACAAATACGTGATGATCACCCCACTATCTTTAATTGAAATTACAAACACCAATTCATGCAATAACAAATAAAGATAAAGGAAACACCTCCTTAGACACACTAAGGATGAAACACCTCCTCAGACACACTGAGGATGATTCCCACCTCTCTTGACACACAAGAGATGAACACACCTCCCTTTAGAATAGATCCAAGGGATGAATTTTACCCGTTCAGAAAACAGTAAAAGAAAACACCTGATTGAGTGTTGAATGAAAGCTTAAGCACAATGATCACCACTTCCAAAGACTTTGATCAAACTTGAGAGAGCAAGAAAGTGTTAAATAAAGACGGCAGTGTAAAAACCAAGAGGGGGGGGGTGAATTGGGTTTTTAAAGAAATTTTCTCTTTCAAATAAATTTTCAGGTTTTGAAAAACTTTTCCAAAACTTGGATGTGAATGTTTTCAATCCTTTGATTAATGCTTTTGGGATTAGCAATTGTAATAATGATCCACAAATAAAAGATAAAGAGAAAGAGAAAGAATACAGAGATTTATACTGGTTCGGATTAAGCCAATCCTACATCCAGTTCCCAACCACCACAAATCAGTGATGATTTTCCCACTATCTTTAATTGAAATTACAAACACCAATTCATGCAATAACAAATAAAGATAAACGGAAACACCTCCTCGGACACACTAAGGATGAAACACCTCCCAGGACACATCGAGGATGAAACCCACCTCTCTTGACACACAAGAGATGAAACACCTCCCTTAGAACAAATCCAAGGGATGAATTTTCCCTTCTACGAAAACGAGTAAAAGAATACACCTGAAATGTCTCTGGATAGAAAGCTTAAGCACATCGATCACCACTTCCAAAGACTTGATCAAGCGAAGAGAAGCGAGGAAAGCGGCTTTGAAAAAGCTAAGGCGCAGAAACACTTTGAATATTTTGTGTATGTTCAGATGTGTTAAACCTAAGACATTCTCTTTCATTTTATAATTCGAAAATGCTCCAAAGTTTCCATTCTTAGGTTGATTTAGAATTAATTTCGCAAAAAACGACTCATTTAATCGGTTATATTAAAAGCTTAATCGATTATATCATGTTTAAAAACTGGAAAACAAATATCGTCTGATTTAATCGATTAGATTAAGGCCATAATCGATTATATTAACCCAGAATCAATATAATCGATTATCAAAGACACTTAATCGATTATTTTGCTCGTTAAACAATTTTAATTCAAATTTTAAGTTAAATAATCGATTATCTACGTATGGTAATCGATTAAAAGCGTAGAAAACGTTTTTGCGAGAAAACACCTTGCTCTCTTGTTTGGGAAAGGTCTTGAATGGGATTTATGACTTACTCTTTTTATCCAACACCCAAAGCAGAACCTTCTACCTTTGATCTTCAGCTCTTGAGAAAATCTTCATCAATCTTCTCTCTTGAAAGCTTTGAGTGCTCTTTATGCCTTTCCTTTCTTATCAAGCAACCTTCCTTTGTGAGATGGCACAAGTCTTTAAAGTTCATTGAAACTTCCTAAAAACTTCATCATCAAAACTGTAGGTCTCCATAAAACTCTGGACTTGAAAAATGCCAACAATCTCCCCCTTTTTGATGATGATAAAAAGAAACCTAGAGACTTGTGATAATATCCTGAAAATCTTGAAAATAATGTATGGATATCTCCATCATAAATATTAGTCCACAAAGGAAATAAAATAGGCAGTCATATAGCATTTAAGTTTCAATTTGAATTTTGAAAAAGAGATTTCAAGGAATTAATGAGTGGAAATTATTTCTAAAAACTCCCCCTTAAACTATGCTCTTAATTGTTTAAGCTATATTAGGCACTTATTTGAATTATTTCCTAAAGCTCCCCTTGAAATTAATTTTCTTAAAAGCTATATTAACTAGACAAATTTTCAATCAAGACAAAATATTTTCTCCCCCTTTATTTTTATCATTTTTCAAAAATATTACATTTTCAGAGATAATTACAGCAGAAGCAAATTAATACACAGAAAATTATAGAGAGAAAAAAATACAGCAGCTGGAAAATAATGAAGAACAAGCTAAGGAAAAGTGAACTTGTAGCCTATTCAGTTTCTTCACTATCTTCTTCATCTTCCTCAACATGGGCTGGTTGTTTGCCTCTTGAGGATGTTGTATTATCTTCTTTAGGAGATATTTCTTCAATTTCCATCTTTCTTTCAACTCTATACATCCTTCTATTAAGCCTTGAGAGTTGATGAGAAAGGCCTTGAAATTCCTTGGAGTGAAGATTCATCATAGAATCCATTCTTGATATAAGAAGCTCCTCCACTGATCCTGGTTGAGGTTGAAAATGAGGTGGAGGTTGAGGTTGGTCTTCATCATCTTCTTCCATGGCAGCAGCTCCTTCTTCTCTTTGGGTAAACCTGTTGCCTTGTTCTATGAGGCCCATATGCCTTAGAACATTTTTACCAATCTTGCTATTGCTTAGCAAAATCTGTTTATTCTCCCCTTCAAGATCAACACCTTTGTATTCTAGAATCTTAGAAACAAACACAGCATAGGGTAATGCAAAAGAGGAAAGCCTAATGGCTTTAAACATATTATCAAGGATAATTGAGGGCCAATCTATGCTCACATTATTAAGGAATCCATACATTAGAAGAATGTCTTCCTTAGTAAGTTGGGCATGATTAGTGCCTCTTGCAACTAAAATCCAAACAATAACATAATGCAGCATTCTTTCATTTAACTTTACATTACCAACTTTATACAAGTTCTCAACTTGTAGGTTAGGATCCTTGCAGAATTTTCTGAATTCTACCAACTTGTTGAAGTCCTCAAAGCCATATGTGATGTTTATGCCTTGAGTTGAGAGACCAGCTACATTGTTCCACAAATCTTCATCAAAGAAGATCCTTACACCTTTCACTTTGGTGCTTGGACTTGCGGTTCTTGATGTCAAGTTCATGTAGAACACTCTAACCAAATCTGGGTAGAATGCCCCTTCCATCTCCACAAATTGTTGTAGTCCACTTCCTACTAAAAATTCCTGAAATTGAAAACCATGAGATCTAAAAATTCACAAGACAAGAATTTAGGGGTAAGAATTTTTCTATCCTTCCACTTGTTAACAAAGCCAATTTGCGGATCTTCATCCGAAATCCAACCGACTAGAGTTGGAGGTCTCCTTTCTTGAGAAGTCATTGGCTCCTTGCCCTTTCTCCTTGATGGCATCTTCCTTCTTCTTTGATCGACCATTTCGGTGATATAAAAGACAAGAGAAATTGCACAACAAGATAATGGAATAATAGATACGGCACGAGAGAATTAAAATTCGCACAAGACGAGCAAATAACGGCGAGAAGCTGACAAGAGTGAGAAAGAGAGTGAGTGAGTCACTTTGATTCTCAAACCAGCTATTTATAGAATGAAATCCGGGTCATAAAGCGTTGATTTAATGAAAATATATCCGTTGGGAACGAATATAGCCGTTTAGAAAAGACAAAACACGTGAAAACATGGCCAACGTTCGAAAATCAGATTTGCAGAAAAACACAGAACGGTGCATTTAATCGATTATATTCTCATTTAATCGATTATTTACCTTCAAAAATTTTCCAGAAAACGAAAACCCAGAAATTTAATCGATTATGTGCATTCCTTAATCGATTATGTGCATTCCTTAATCGATTAAATTGCTCCTCAGCGATTTAATCGATATATCATAAACGTAATCGATTATATTCTAAAACATTTTCACAAACACCGCGTTTAATCGATTAACACACGAAACTTAATCGATTAAATACGTAAATTTTCGTAAAACGCTGACATAACATTAAAATTAACAACAAACACTTACCTGGAACCTTTCTAAGCTCATAAAATCTTACTTGAGATAAAAGATTGGTAAATATGCCAACTCGTTGATGTTTTTGCTTCCTTTCATAAACTTGATCACTTGTTGTTTCAACACGGAAGAGGCCTTTTTGAAATTGGAACCAGCCTGCAATATAAACAAGAAAAATCCTGGTCCCCTAAAATTACTTATCAGGGTCCTCACGGGTTAGAAACAGATTTTCCTTTGGGAACCCATTTATATTTCCCATTAGGAACACTAAAGCGTTTAATATTGCATCTATTAACCGAATGACCTTTATGCATACTGATAAAAACATGTAGGAACATTTGTTTTCCTTGAAACATATGCATTTTTATAAAACTTCTTTGTAGGCACGTTTTGTTTAAAGGAATTAGAATTTTCAAAAACCTTATTTGAATTAGACGATTCTCCTTTCACAAAAACAGTTTTAGTAGGTTTATGATTATACCTGAAATTATAACCAAGACCTGCTTTTTCATATAAACCTTTTTGCACTTTCAAAACATTGTTTAAATTATTATTGCCCATTGTGATTTTTGAAAGAGATGTTTCAAGATAAGAAACTTTATTTGCAAGATCATTACAGTTTTCAGTAAGCAGGAATTTTGGTTTTGCATTTGCAAGGGATTTTCATTGTTTCCAAATCATCTTTCAAAACCTTGTTTTCTTCTTCCAAATCAATAATTTTCTTTTCAAGAATCTTATAATCATTTTTCAATTTATTGTAAACTGAAGAAAGCTTTTCAGATTTTTTACAAAGGCTAAGAAATTCTTCAAGCAATTCATCATAATCATTAGGGAGATCGGAATCGCTTACCTCACTTGCACGTGGATTCCACATCATCATCCGCCATGAGACAAATGTTTGCTTCCTCTTCGATTCACTTGAACCTTCGGAAGAACTCACTTCATTGTCATCCCAAGCGATATATGCTTTCTTCTTCTTTTTGAAGAACTTCTTACTTTTCTTTTCCCTTTCTTCAGGTTTCTTGGAATTCGGACAATCTGCTCTCATGTGCCCCTTTTGCCACAACCATAACATTTATAATTATTGTTAGAATTTGAACTTTCAAATTTCTTACCTTTCTTATGGTTGCTTTTCTTCTTGATGAACTTCTTGTATTTCTTTACAAATTTATCAAGATCATCGTCTTCGAATCATTAGTATCACTACTCTCCTCTTTGTCGGATTCAGCTTTAAGAGCAATGCCTTTTCTCTTGACGTCTTCTTCTTCTCCTTTAAAACGTCCAAGTTCCATTTCATGTTCTCTCGAGTTTCCGAAGAGAGTTGTCATGTTCATGTTTGGCAGATTCTTTGATTCAGTGATGGCGATCACTTTAGGTTGCCAAGTCCTGTCCAAAGATTTCAAAATTTTGACATTTAATTCTTCGATGATCGAATTTCTTACCTAATGCCTTGAGATGATTTACGATGTGAGTAAATCTCTTTTGTACGTCGCATATTGTTTCTCCTTTGCTCATACGGAACATTTCATATTCCTGAATCAAGGTGTTCTTCCTTGATCGTTTCACTTCTTCCGTTCCTTCATGTGTGACTTCTAGAGTGTCCCACATCTCCTTTGCGATTAGTGCAATCCGATAACCTGTAAAACTCATCAATGGTTAAGGCGAGATGCTATCATGTTACACGCTCTTATGTCGCATTGATTCTGGTTGTATTCGTCCTTGCTCCAATTTGCTTTCTTCTTAGGTACCTGCGCTTCTTCAACAACAACCATAGGAATAAAAGGACCATTTACAACAGCATCCCAAACGCCTTGATCATTAGACCTTAGAAAAATTTCCATCCTCTTTTTCCAAAAGGATAGTTTTCACTGTAAAAAGTGGTGGTCTATGAATAGATGCACCTTCGACAAAAGTTTGATTTTTGTCCGCCATAAGGATCTTGTTTTTGAATAACTTTCAAAAAACCAGCTCTGAGGCCAATTGTTAAATAAAGACGGCAGTGTAAAAACCAAGAGGGGGGGTGAATTGGGTTTTTAAAGAAATTTTCTCTTTCAAATAAATTTTCAGGTTTTGAAAAACTTTTCTAAAACTTGGATGTGAATGTTTTCAATCCTTTGATTAACACTTTTGGGATTAGCAATTGTAATAATGATCCACAAATAAAAGATAAAGAGAAAAAACACAGAGATTTATACTGGTTCGGATTAAGCCAATCCTACATCCAGTTCCCAACCACCACAAATCAGTGATGATTTTCCCCACTATCTTTAATTGAAATTACAAACACCAATTCATGCAATAACAAATAAAGATAAGCGGAAACACCTCCTCGGACACACTAAGGATGAAACACCTCCCCAGACACACTGAGGATGAAACCCACCTCTCTTGACACACAAGAGATGAAACACCTCCCTTAAAACAAATCAAAGGGATGAATTTTCCCTTTACAGAAAACAGTAAAAGAATACACCTGAAATGTGCTGGATAGAAAGCTTAAGCACACTGATCACCACTTCCAAAGACTTGATCAAGCCGAAAAGAAGCGGGAAGCGGCTTTGAAAAAGCTAAGGCGCAGAAACACTTTGAATATTTTGTGTATGTTCAGATGTGTTAAACCTAAGACATTCTCTTTCATTTTATAATTCGAAAATGCTCCAAAGTTTCCATTCTTAGGTTGATTTAGAATTAATTTCGCAAAAACGACTCATTTAATCGATTATATTAAAAGCTTAATCGATTATATCATGTTTAAAAACTGGAAAACAAATATCGTCTGATTTAATCGATTAGATTAAGGCCATAATCGATTATATTAACCCAGAATCAATATAATCGATTATCAAAGACACTTAATCGATTATTTTGCTCGTTAAACAATTTTAATTCAAATTTTAAGTTAAATAATCGATTATCTATGTATGGTAATCGATTAAAAGCGTAGAAAAACGTTTTTGCGAGAAAACACCTTGCTCTCTTGTTTGGGAAGGTCTTGAATGGGATTTATGACTTACTCCTTTTATCCAACACCCAAAACAGAACCTTCTACCTTTGATCTTCAGCTCTTGAGAAAATCTTCATCAATCTTCTCTCTTGAAAGCTTTGAGTGCTCTTTATGCCTTTCCTTTCTTATCAAGCAACCTTCCTTTGTGAGATGGCACAAGTCTTTAAAGTTCATTGAAACTTCCTAAAAACTTCATCATCAAAACTGTAGGTCTCCATAAAACTCTGGACTTGAAAAATGCCAACAGAAAGCAGTTTTGAAAAACTATAGCTCAAGAACACTTTGAATATGTGTTAAATCATATGTGTTGAACCTAAGACATTCTCTTTCATTTTATAATTCGAAAATACATCAAATTTTTCATTCTTAGGTTGATTCAGCATTGAATTCACAAAAACGACTTATTTAATTGATTATCTAAAAAGCTTAATCGATTATATCAGAGTTAAAAACTGGAAAACTCATTTTGCCTGATATAATCGATTACATTAAGGCCATAATCGATTATATTAACCCAGAATCAATATAATCGATTATCAAAAACACTTAATCGATTATTTTGTTCATTAAACAATTTTGATTCAAATTTTAAGTGAAATAATCGAATAGACTACGTATCATAATCGATTAAAAGCGTAGAAAAATGTTTTTGCGAGAAAACTACTTGCTCTCAAGTTTGAAATGGTCTTGAATGGGATTTATGACTTACTCTTTTCATCCATCACCCAAAACAGAAACTTCTAAACTTGAAACTCCAGCACTTGAGAAAATCTTCATCAATCTTCTCTCTTGAAAGCTTTAAACATCCTTTATACCTTGCCTTTTTCATCAAGCAACCTTCCTTTGTGAGATGACACAAGTCTTTAATGTTGTTTAGAGGACTTTAAATCTTCATGAAATATTGGGAGGACTTCATCAACACTTGTTCTTGAAATATGCCAACAAGAATCAGTATATCCAACTAAATTTAGTTCATTACCAGTGGAATACCATAGCCCAACATTCACTGTTCCTTTGAGGTATTTGAGAATTCATTTTGCAGCAGTGAAATGTGATTCCTTTGGATTGGCTTTAAATCTTGCACATAAGCATATAGCAAACATGATATCTGGTCTGCTAGCTGTTATATAAAGCAAGGAACTAATTAATCCTTTGTACATGGTTGCATCAACTGATTTTCCTTTTTCATCCATGTCAAGATAGCAATTTGAAGACATAGGAGTAGAGGCTTCTTTGCAGCTTTCCATACTAAGCTTCTTTAACATCTCATTGCAGTATTTTGTTTGATTGATGAATGTACCACTTGGCAATTGTTTAATCTGCAGTCCTAAGAAGAAATTTAACTCTCCCATCATGGACATCTCAAATTCACCTTTCATAGTATCTGCAAATTCTTGGCATAGAGATTGATTAGATGAACCAAAAATTATATCATCAACATAAATCTGCACCAATATGAGTTCATTATCAACTTTCTTAGTAAAAAGATTTTTGTCAATAACTCCTCTTTTAAAGCCTTGTGATATGAGGAAAGTTGTAAATCTTTCATACCATTATCTTGGTGCTTGTTTGAGACCATACAAAGCCTTTTTCAGTTTGTATACATGATTAGGAAGTTTAAAATCAACAAAACCAGGTGGTTGTTCAACATATACATCTTTATTAATGAATCCATTTAAGAAAGCACTCTTGACATCCATTTGAAAAAGTTTGAAACCTTTAAGACAAGCAAAAGCAAGTAACGATCTAATAGCTTCTAATCTAGCTACAGGAGCATAGGTTTCATCAAAATCAATACCTTCTTCTTTATTATAGCCTTTAGCAACTAGTCTAACTTTGTTTCTAGTGATTATACCATTTTCATCAAGCTTGTTCCTAAACACCCATTTAGTTCCTATAACATTCATATTGTTATTTCTAGGTACAAGAAACCATACATCATTTTTGATAAATTGATTTAATTCATCATGCATAGTAGAAATCCAATTATCAGCAAGCAATGCATCATTGATGTTCTTAGGTTCAATTTGAGACACAAAAGCCATATGATTGCACAAATCATTTAAAGAATTTCGAGTTGTAACTCCCTTTTCAACGTTTCCTATGATGTTGTCCAGTGATAGTCCTTTTTGAGTTCTCCAGGATTTAGACAATACATTGTCTGTTGCAGAATAGTCAACTGTTCCAGAGTTATAGTCAACTGTTTCAATTCGTCTGTCAGCATCAGCAGATTTTTCAATTTGTCAGCTGTGGAAACTGCATCCGCCCAAAAATACTTAGGAAGCTTAGATTCACTTAACATGGTTCTAGCATATTCTTGAAGTGTTCTATTCTTTCTTTCAACAACTCCATTTTGTTTTGGAGTTCTAGGAGCAGAAAAATTGTGAGATATGCCATGTTTTGAGCAAAACTTTTCAAAATGAATGTTTTGAGATTTTGTTCCATGATCACTTCTCAAAGAAACAATGTTAAGATCTTTTTCATTTGAAATAATCTTGGCAAATTTCTTAAATGCATAGAAAGTTTCATCTTTAGAAGATAGAAATAATGTCCAAGTGAATCTTGAAAAATCATCAACAATGACAAGAACATAGGAATTGTTACCAAGACTTACAATTCTTGATGGACCAAAGAGATCAAGATGTAATAGCTCAAGTGGTCTTCTTGTTGAGATGATGTTCTTTGACTCAAAGGAGTTCCTTGATTGCTTTCCTTTTTGACAATATGCACAAACTTTGTCTTTCACGAATTTGACATTTGGAAGGCCTCTAACAAGGTTTTTGCAGCAGATTTTGTTTAATAACTGCATGTTAATGTGTCCACATCTTCTATGCCAAAGCCAACCTTCATTTTCTTTGGTCAACAAGCATATATTCTTGAGATTTGAGGATTCAATGTCCAGCATATATACATTGTTTGTTCTTCTTCCAATGTGAACAATATCTGCAGATTTACAATTATATATAACACAAAATTCTATATCAAAAGTGACCTTCATACCTTTGTCACATAGTTGACTAATACTCAGCAGATTGTGTTTCAATCCTTCAACAAATAGAACATTTTTTATCTGTGAAGAAGAGCAGCTTCCTATATCTCCAGAACCTTTTATTTTACCCTTGCTATCATCTCCAAATGTAACAGAACCAATTTCATATTCCTTGAAATTGATTAGCTTTGATTTGTCACCTGTCATATGTTTAGAGCAACCACTATCTAAATATCATAAAGCTCTCTTTGCTCTTTGATGGATCTGCAAAACAAATTTAGTTTAGATATATAGGTCCCCAAAACAGGTTGGGTCCTTTTGAGTTAGGAATAGCAGAAGATTTTGGTTTCCAATAGTATTCTCCTCTTGAAATTCCAAAATTCTTGATATAGCAGAATTTAGATGTATGCCTAGTTTTCAAACAATAAAAACATTTTCTAAATCTGTTATTTGTGAAAGATTTATATTTAGCAGCTAGATAATGTTTTATAGATTTCCCATACCCAAGACCATTTCTGTTTGAGTAACCTATTTGAGAGTTTAATAGTTGATCAAGAGTATTTTGTCCCAATTGAAACTTTCCTAATGTTTTTATTAGATAAGCAACTTTATCTTGAAGATTTTTGCAGTTTTCACTCTTAGCAGGATTGATTTGATCAAGTTCAGACTTATCAGATTCAATCTGGTTTTCCAGTTCCAAAACTCTATTTTTTAGCCAACTGTTTTCATCTTTTAGTCTGTTAATCTAGTTTTCCAGTTCCAGTATTCTGTTTTCTAGCCAACTATTTAGTCCTTTTAGTCGGTTAATCTGATGATCCTGTTTTCTTGCTTCATCATGCAGTTCTTTAAATGCATCTAATAAAGTGTCATAATTTTCACTGAGATCAGTGTCACAATTACTCACTTGGCTTGAGGTTTCAGCATTTGCAACAAGGCATAGATTTGCTTGATTTTTAGATTCAAAATCTGAAGTAGATGACCTACAAGATTCACTTTCATCCCAAGTCATGGAGGCTTTCTTTCCTTTCTTGAAGTGAGGATTTCGTTTCTCTTTGTCTTTTCTTTCTTTTCTTTCTAGGCTTCTTTCTTTTCTTTGATTCATTAGAGGACAATCCATCTTTACATGTCCTAGCTGCCCACAGTTGAAACAAGAGAAATTAGAAGAATTGAAATCAGATTTTCTTGTATACCTTTTTTGTTGATCTTGAAATCTGTCTCTTGAGTTGTTCTTCCTCTTTAGAAACTTTCCAAACTTCTTTACAAGCATGGCAAATTCTATGCTGTCATTTTCGTTTTCCTCTTCATCACTCTTCAAACATTCTTTGGCTTTCAAGGTAAGACTCTTGTTCTTCTTGTCAGAATTTTCCAACTGATCAAGTCTACTCAATTCCAGTTCATGCTCTCTCAATTTTCCAAACAATGTAGCTATGTTCATGACAGATAAATCCTTTGTTTCAATAATAGCAGTGACCTTTGGTTGCCAGCTTCTGTTTAGGCACTTTAGAACCTTGATATTGAGTTCTTCATCATCAAACTTCTTGCCCAGACCCAGCAAATGGTTTACAATGTGAGTGAAACGTTTCTAACATCTTGGATGCTTTCTCCAGGCTGCATCCTAAACAATTCGTATTCTTGAATGGGAGTGTGCTTTCTTGCTCTCTTAACTTCAGATGTGCCTTCATGGGTGACTTGTAAGATGTCCCACATCTCCTTTGCAGTTGCACATTGAGAAATCCTGAAAAATTCATCAAGATTTAAAGCAAAAGTTAGAATGTTTTTGGCCTTACAATCGAATTGTGCTTTCTTGTTTTCTGCAACAGTTCATGTCTCCCAAGGTTTTTTAGTTATTGTTCCATCTTCATCCTTCAATTTTGGAATGTATGGACCATTGATTACAGCATCCCAAACGCCTCTGTCTACAAATTCAAAGAAAATCTTCATCCTTGCTTTCCAGAAGGGATAATTTGCTCCAACAAAGAGTAGTGGTCTGTTGGTGGATGCTCCTTCAACAAAGGGAAGTTTATCAACCATCTTGGATCACTCTTGAATATCTTTCAAGTACTTGCTCTTGATACCAATTGTTAGATTCAGAGATATATCAAGAAGGGGGGGGGGGATGAATTGATATATAAGTATCAAATTTTTCTGATGCTATCAAGAACAGATTAGTTAACTAATTTCAGAAAAATAGTCGATTAGTTCTATCAGAAACTTATTAAAGAAGATAAAAGAAGAGAAAGAATGCACAAGAATTTATACTGGTTCACTCTTTTTCAAGAGCTACATCCAGTTTTGATCTGTAACACTAACAGATATCAATACACTAAATGATCAAGTCTTTACAAGAACCCCTCTTCTAAATACTAACAAAACCAAAAAGATGAAATTCTAAACCCTATAGAATTCAATCTAACCCAGACTCACACCAAGTCTGCAGTAATCACCCCAATCACCAAAATACAGGTTTTGTAAAACCACAAAACAATCTCAAACCAGAGAACAATACAATTCAGGATATACTTATCAAGACTCTCTTCTTGATTCTTTCTAAAGCTGAATTCTTCAAAAGATTTGTGAGTAAGCTTTTCGTGATTCACTCTTCTCTATTCTCTCTCTATTCTTTCGCTATTCTTTCGTTATTTGAATCTCCCATGAGACTTGTATTTATAGAGAAAGAGATGAGCTTCAATCTGGCGTTATTCTGTTTCTGTCATACTGGAAGGCCTGGAACAAAATAGTCGACTAAACAGCGAAATAGCTAGCTTATTTCATTAAAAGCATATTCCTGACATATTAATGAAAATAGTCGACTAATATATCAGAATTAGCTAACTAATTAAAGATTAATGAAAATAGCAGACTAATATATCAGAATTAGCTAACTAATAACAGATAATCTAACAACTATTCAAAACTGCATAAACACCATTTAATCACCAATGTTCCAGCAACATCATCAAATCAAATTCATCAACAAACTCCCCCTATTTGATGATGGCAACCTGCAAAACCTGTTGAAATCAAAGAGAATAGATGGAAGATTATCTCCCCCTTTGACATTAGCAAATAGGTGCAGATTAAGTAGATTATATAAGCAATGTCTGAATAATGCAGAAATATGAGTGCAGATTATGTTACAGACCCATGAATTGTTCATAAAGCAACAATATAAAAACGAAAATAGGAAAGGCACTAAAATAGTAGATATTAAACTTCATCTTCATCTTCATCTTCATCATCATCATCCTCATCATCATCTTTATCATCATCATCATCAGCATCCTCATCCATGGCAACAACATTTGCAGAGATTCCTTCAAAGCTTTCAACTGAAACTTGAATCTCAGCAAGTTGTTGTTGTATGAGTTCAATCTCATAATCAATATTTGTGAACCTTGCAACCATGGTTTCATGAGTGTTTCGCTGCATAGAACCAAGAACATTAAGACGTGAAATGAGCATTCTTTCAAATTCAGATAATAGAATTCCTTGGTATGCAGGAGGTGTTGTATAGGGAACCGTACTTTTTCATAATTTGGAAATGTATATCTTATTCTCGATCCGTACTTTCTTTTACACAAAAAAACTCAATTTTTCGTAATTTATAAATTTATATTTTGTTCTCGATCTGTACTTTTATTTTACAAAAAAAAATCAATTTTTCATAATTTGGAAATTCAAATTTTATTTTGGATCCGTGCTTTTGTTTTACACAAAAAAATCAATTTTTCGTAATTTCGAAATTTAAATTTTATTTTTTGATCTGTACTTTTGTTTTACAAAAAAAATCAATTTCTCATAATTCAGAAATTTATACTTTATTTTCGATTTGTACTTTTGTTTTAAAAAAATCAATTTTTCATAATTTGGAAATTTGTATTTAATTCTTGATTTGTACTTTTGTTTTACACAAAAAAACTCAATTTTTAGTCATTTGGAAATTCCAATTTTATTTTCGATCCGTACTTTTGTTTTAGACAAAAAAACTCAATTTTTCATAATTTCGAAATTTAAATTTTATTTTCGATCCCTACTTTTGTTTTACAAAACAAAATCAATTTTTCATGATTTGGAAATTTATATTTTATTTTCGATCCGTACTTTTGTTTTACAAAAAAAATCAATTTTTCATAATTTGGAAATTTATATTTTATTTTCGATCCGTACTTTTGTTTTATAAAAAAAACTCAATTTATCATAATTTTGAAATCCAAATTGTATTTTCGATTCGTACTTTTCTTTAAAAAACTCAATTTTTCGTAATTTCGATATTTAAATTTTAATTTCGATCCATACTTTTGTTTTACAAAGAAAATCGATTTTTCATAATTCAGAAATTTATATTTTATTTTCGATCTCTACTTTTGTTTTAAAAAAAACAATTTTTCATAATTTGGAAATTTGTATTTAATTCTTGATTTGTACTTTTGTTTTACACAAAAAAAATCAATTTTTCGTAATTTGGAAATTCAAATTTTATTTTCGATCCGTACTTTTTGTTTTAGACAAAAAAACTCAATTTTTCGTAATTTCAAAATTCAAATTTAATTTTCGATCCGTACTTTTGTTTTACAAAAAAATCAAATTTTCATAATTTGGAAATTTATATTTTATTATCGATCTGTACTTTTGTTTTATAGAAAAAATTCAATTTTTCGTAATTTTCAAATTTCTATTTTATTCTCGATATGTACTTTTCTTTTACAACAAAATACGTCAATTTTTCATAATTTGGAAATTTAAATTTTATTTTCGATCCGTACTTTTATTCTACAAAACAAAATCGATATTTCATAATTCGAAAATTTATATTTTATTTTCGATCTATACTTTTGTTTTACAAAAAAAGTTTAATTTTTCATAATTTGGAAATTTATATTTTAATTTTGATCCGTACTTTTGTTTTATAAAAAAAACTCAATTTTTCAAACTTTGGAAATTCAAATTGTATTTTCGATTCGTGCTTTTGTTTTACACAAAAAAAATTAATTTTACGTAATTTGGAAATTTAAATTTTATTTTCGATCCGTACTTTTATTCTACCAAAAAAAATCGATATTTCATAATTCAAAAATTTATATTTTATTTTCAATATGTACTTTTGTTTTACAAAAAAAATCAATTTTCCACAATTTGGAAATTTATATTTTATTCTTGATCCGTACTTTTGTTTTACACAAAAAAAAACTCAATTTTTCGTAATTTGGAAATACAAATTTTATTTTCAATCCATACTTTTGTTTTACACAAAAAAAACTCAATTTTTCGTAATTTCGATATTGAAATTTTATTTTCGATCTGTACTTTTCTTTAACAAAAACAAATTCAATTTTTCATAATTTGGAAATTTATATTTTGTTTTCGATTTTTACTTTTGTTTTACACAAAAAACTCATATTTTCGTACTTTCGAAATTTAAATTTTATTTTCGATCCGTACTTTTGTTTTACAAAAAGAAAATCAATTTTTCATAATTTGAAAATTTATATTTTATTCTTGTTCCGTACTTTTGTTTTATAAAAAAAACTCAATTTATCATAATTTTGAAATCCAAATTGTATTTTCCATTCATACTTTTGTTTTATACAAAAAAACTCAATTTTTCGTAATTTCGAAATTTAAATTTTATTTTCAATCCGTACTTTTGTTTTACAAAGAAAATCGTTCTTTATATAATTCAGAAATTTATATTTATTTTCAATCTGTACTTTTGTTTTAAAAAAATCAATTTTTCATAATTCAGAAATTTGTAATTAATTCTTGATCTGTACTTTTTTTTTACACAAAAAAATTCAATTTTTCGTAATTTTGGAAATTCAAATTTTATTTTCAATCCGTACTTTTGTTTTAGACAAAAAAACTCAATTTTTCGTCATTTCGAAGTTTAAATTTTATTTTCGATCCGTACTTTTGTTTTACAAAACAAAATCAATTTTTCATGATTTGGAAATTTATATATTATTTTTGATCCGTACTTTTGATTTACAAAAAAAAATCAATTTTTCATAATTTGGAAATTTATATTTTATTTTCGATCCGTACTTTTGTTTTATAAAAAAAACTCAATTTATCATAACTTTGAAATCCAAATTGTATTTTCCATTCGTACTTTTGTTTTACACAAAAAAAACTCAATTTTTCGTAATTTGGAAATTCCAATTTTATTTTCGATCCATATTTTTGTTTTAGACAAAAAAAACTCAATTTTTCGTAATTTCGAAAATTAAATTTTATTTTCGATCCCTACTTTTGTTTTACAAAAGAAAATCAATTTTTCATGATTTGGAAATTTATATTTTATTTTCGATCCATACTTTTGTTTTACCAAAAAAATCAATTTTTCATAATTTGGAAATTTATATTTTATTTTCGATCCGTAATTTTGTTTTATAAAAAAAATCAATTTATCATAATTTTGAAATCCAAATTGTATTTTCGATTCGTACTTTTGTTTAAAAAACTAAATTCTTTGTTATTTTGAGATTTAAATTTCAATTTCGATCTGTACTTTTGTTTTACAAAGAAAATCGATTTTTCATAATTCAGAAATTTACATTTTATTTTCGATCTGTACTTTTGTTTTAAAAAAAATAATTTTTCATAATTTGGAAACTTGTATTTAATTCTGGATCCGTACTTTTGTTTTACACAAAAAAACTCAATTTTTCGTAATTTGGAAATTCAAATTTTATTTTCTATCCGTACTTTTTGTTTTAGACAAAAAAACTCAATTTTTCGTAATTTCAAAATTCAAATTTTATTTTCGATCCGTACTTTTGTTTTACAAAAAAAATCAAATTTTCATAATTTGGAAATTTATATTTTATTTTCGATGCGTACTTTTGTTTTACAAAAAAAAGTCAATTTTTTGTAATTTGGAAATTTCTATTTTATTCTAGATACGTACTTTTCTTTTACGCAAAAAAACTCAATTTGTTGTAATTTTGAAATTTAAATTTTATTCTCGATCCGTACTTTTGTTTTAAAAAAAATCGATTTTTCATATTTCAGAAATTTATATTTTATTCTCGATCCGCACTTTTGTTTTACAAAACAAAACTCAATTTTTCCTAATTTGGAAATCCAAATTTTCTTTTGGATTCGTACTTTTGTTTTACACAAAAAAACTCTATTTTATGTAATTTTAAAAATTTAAATTTTATTTTCGATCTGTTATTTTGTTTTACAAAAACAAATCTATTTTCTATAATTTGGAAATTTATATTTTATTTTGGATCCGTACTTTTGTTTTACAAAGAAAATCGATTTTTCATAACTCAAAAATTTATATTTTATTTTGGATCTGTACTTTTGTTTTAAAAAAAATCAATTTGTCATAATTTAGAAATTTATATTTTGTACACTTTGTTTTACACAAAAAAAACTCAATTTTTCGTAATTTCGAAATTTAAATTTTATTTTAATTCCGTAGTTTTGTTTTACAAAACAGAAATCAATTTTTCAAAATTTGAAAATTTATATCTTATTATTGATCCGTACTTTTTTTTATACAAAAAAACTCAATTTTTCGTAATTTTTAAATTTATATTTTGTTCTCGATCCGTACTTTTGTTTTACCAAAAATATTCAATTTTTCATTATTTGGAAATTCAAATTTTATTTTCGATCCGTACTTTTGTTTTACACAAAAAAACTCAATTTTTTGTAATTTCAAAATTTAAATTTAATTTTTTATCCCTACCTTTGTTTTACAAAAAAAATTTAATTTTTCATAATTTGGAAATTTATATTTTATTTTCGATCCGTACTTTTGTTTTACAAAAAAAAGCTCAATTTTTCATAATTTGGAAATTTCTATTTTGTTCTCGATACGTACTTTTCTTTTATGCAAAAATACTCAATTTGTTGTAATTTGGAAATTTAAATTTTATTTTCGATCCGTACTTTTATTCTACAAAAAAAATCAATATTTCATAATTTGGAAATTTATATTTTATTTTTTATCTGTACTTTTGTTTTAAAAAAAATCAATTTTTCATAATTTGGAAATTTATATTTTATACTCGTTCCGTACTTTTGTTTTACACAAAAAACTCAATTTTACGTAATTTCAAAATTTAAATTTTATTTTCAATCCGTAATTTTGTTTTACAAAAAAGAAATCAATTTTTCATAATTTGGAAATTTATATCTTATTATCGATCCGTACTTTTTTTTATACAAAAAAACTCAATTTTTCGTAATTTTGAAATTTATATTTTGTTCTCGATCCGTACTTTTGTTTTACCAAAAATATTCAATTTTTCATAATTTGGAAATTCAAATTTTATTTTCGATTCGTACTTTTGTTTTACACAAAAAAAACTCAATTTTTCGTAATTTCGAAATTTAAATTTAATTTTTGATCCCTACTTTTGTTTTACAAAAATAATTTTATTTTTCATAATTTGGAAATTTATATTTGATTTTCGATCCGTACTTTTGTTTTACAAAAAAAAGCTCAATTTTTTGTAATTTGGAAATTTCTATTTTGTTTTCGATACGTACTTTTCTTTTACGCAAAAATACTCAATTTGTTGTAATTTGGAAATTTAAATTTTATTTTCGATCCGTACTTTTATTGAACAAAAAAAATCGATATTTCATAATTCGGAAATTTATATTTTATATTCGATCTGTACTTTTGTTTTAAAAAAAATCAATTTTTCATTATTTGGAAATTTATATTTTATACTCGCTCCGTACTTTTGTTTTACACAAAAAACTCAATTTTACGTAATTTCGAAATTTAAATTTTATTTTCAATCCGTACTTTTGTTTTACAAAAAAGAAATCAATTTTTCATAATTTGGAAATTTATATCTTATTATCAATCCGTACTTTATTTTATAAAAAAAACTCAACTTTTCGTAATTTTGAAATTTATATTTTGTTCTCGATCCGTACTTTTGTTTTACCAAAAATATTCAATTTTTCATAATTTGGAAATTCAAATTTTATTTTCGATTCATACTTTTGTTTTACACAAAAAAAACTCAATTTTTCGTAATTTCGAAATTTAAATTTAATTTTTGATCCCTACTTTTGTTTTACAAAAATAATTTTATTTTTCATAATTTGGAAATTTATATTTGATTTTCGATCCGTACTTTTGTTTTACAAAAAAAGCTCAATTTTTGTAATTTGGAAATTTCTATTTTGTTTTCGATACGTACTTTTCTTTTTACGCAAAAATACTCAATTTGTTGTAATTTGGAAATTTAAATTTTATTTTCGATCCAGTACTTTTATTGAACAAAAAAATCGATATTTCATAATTCGGAAATTTATATTTTATATTCGATCTGTACTTTTGTTTTAAAAAAAATCAATTTTTCATTATTTGGAAATTTATATTTTATACTCGCTCCGTACTTTTGTTTTACACAAAAACTCAATTTTACGTAATTTCGAAATTTAAATTTTATTTTCAATCCAGTACTTTTGTTTTACAAAAAGAAATCAATTTTTCATAATTTGGAAATTTATATCTTATTATCAATCCAGTACTTTATTTAATAAAAAAACTCAACTTTTCGTAATTTTGAAATTTATATTTTGTTCTCGATCCGTACTTTTGTTTTACCAAAAATATTCAATTTTTCATAATTTGGAAATTCAAATTTTATTTTCGATTCGTACTTTTGTTTTACACAAAAAAAACTCAATTTTTCGTAATTTTGAAATTTAAATTTAATTTTTGATCCCTACTTTTGTTTTACAAATATAATTTTATTTTTCATAATTTGGAAATTTATATTTGATTTTCGATCCGTACTTTTGTTTTACAAAAAAAAGCTCAATTTTTTGTAATTTGGAAATTTCTATTTTGTTTTCGATACGTACTTTTCTTTTACGCAAAAATACTCAATTTGTTGTAATTTGGAAATTTAAATTTTATTTTCGATCCGTACTTTTATTGAACAAAAAAAATCGATATTTCATAATTCGGAAATTTATATTTTATATTCGATCTGTACTTTTGTTTTAAAAAAAATCAATTTTTCATTATTTGGAAATTTATATTTTATACTCGCTCCGTACTTTTGTTTTACACAAAAAACTCAATTTTACGTAATTTCGAAATTTAAATTTTATTTTCAATCCGTACTTTTGTTTTACAAAAAAGAAATCAATTTTTCATAATTTGGAAATTTATATCTTATTCTCGATCCGTACTTTTTTTTGTAAAAAAAACTCAATTTTTCGTAATTTTGAAATTTATATTTTGTTTTCGATCCGTACTTTTGTTTTACCAAAAATATTCAATTTTTCATAATTTGGAAATTAAAATTTTATTTTCGATTCGTACTTTTGTTTTACACAAAAAAACTCAATTTTTCGTAATTTTGAAATTTAAATTCAATTTTTGATCCCTACTTTTGTTTTACAAAAACAATTTTATTTTTCATAATTTGGAAATTTATATTTTATTTTCGATCCGTACTTTTGTTTTACAAAAAAGCTCAATTTTTGTAATTTGGAAATTTCTATTTTGTTCTCGATCACGTACTTTTCTTTTACGCAAAAATACTCAATTTGTTGTAATTTGGAAATTTAAATTTTATTTTCAATCCATACTTTTATTGTACAAAAAAAACTCGATATTTCATAATTCGAAAATTTATATTTTATTTTCGATCTGTACTTTTGTTTTAAAAAAAATTAATTTTCATAATTTGGAAATTTATATTTTATACTCGCTCCGTACTTTTGTTTTACACAGAAAACTCAATTTTACGTAATTTCGAAATTTAAATTTTATTTTCAATCCGTACTTTTGTTTTACAAAAAAGAAATCAATTTTTCATAATTTGGAAATTTATATCTTATTCTCGATCCGTACTTTTTTTGTAAAAAAACTCAATTTTTCATAATTTTGAAATTTATATTTTGTTCTCGATCCAGTACTTTTGTTTTACCAAAAATATTCAATTTTTCATAATTTGGAAATTCAAATTTTATTTTCGATTCGTACTTTTGTTTTACACAAAAAAAACTCAATTTTTCGTAATTTCGAAATTTAAATTCAATTTTTGATCCCTACTTTTGTTTTACAAAAACAATTTTATTTTTCATAATTTGGAAATTTATATTTTATTTTCGATCCGTACTTTTGTTTTACAAAAAAAAGCTCAATTTTTTGTAATTTGGAAATTTCTATTTTGTTCTCGCTACGTACTTTTCTTTTACGCAAAAATACTCAATTTGTTGTAATTTGGAAATTTAAATTTTATTTTCGATCCATACTTTTATTGTACAAAAAACTCGATATTTCATAATTCGAAAATTTATATTTTATTTTCGATCTGTACTTTTGTTTTAAAAAAATCAATTTTTCATAATTTGGAAATTTATATTTTATACTCGCTCAGTACTTTTGTTTTACACAAAAACTCAATTTTACGTAATTTCGAAATTTAAATTTTATTTTCAATCCGTACTTTTGTTTTACAAAAAAGAAATCAATTTTTCATAATTTGGAAATTTATATCTTATTATCGATCCGTACTTTATTTTATAAAAAAAACTCAACTTTTCGTAATTTTGAATATTATATTTTGTTCTCGATCCGTACTTTTGTTTTACCAAAAATATTCAATGTTTCATAATTTGGAAATTCAAATTTTATTTTCGATTCAGTACTTTTGTTTTACACAAAAAAACTCAATTTTTCGTAATTTCGAAATTTAAATTTAATTTTTATCCCTACCTTTGTTTTATAAAAAAATTTAATTTTTCATAATTTGGAAATTTATATTTTATTTTCGATCCAGTACTTTTGTTTTACAAAAAAAGCTCAATTTTTCATAATTTGGAAATTTCTATTTTGTTCTCAATACATACTTTTCTTTTATGCAAAAATACTCAATTTGTTGTAATTTGGAAATTTAAATTTTATTTTCGATCCGTACTTTTATTCTACAAAAAAAATCGATATTTCATAATTTCGAAATTTAATTTTTATTTTTCATCTGTACTTTTGTTTTAAAAAAATCAATTTTGCATAATTTGGAAATTTATATTTTATACTCGTTCAGTACTTTTGTTTTACACAAAAACTCAATTTTACGTAATTTCAAAATTTAAATTTTATTTTCAATCCGTAATTTTGTTTTACAAAAATGAAATCAATTTTTCATAATTTGGAAATTTATATCTTATTATCGATCCGTACTTTTTTTTATACAAAGAAACTCAATTTTTCGTAATTTTGAAATTTATATTTTGTTCTCGATCCGTACTTTTGTTTTACCAAAAATATTCAATTTTTCATAATTTGGAAATTTATATTTTATACTCGCTCTGTACTTTTGTTTTACACAAAAAACTCAATTTTACGTAATTTCGAAATTTAAATTTTATTTTCAATCCGTACTTTTGTTTTACAAAAAAGAAATCAATTTTTCATAATTTGGAAATTTATATCTTATTATCGATCCGTACTTTATTTTATAAAAAAACTCAACTTTTCGTAATTTTGAAATTTATATTTTGTTCTCGATCCAGTACTTTTGTTTTACCAAAAATATTCAATTTTTCATAATTTGGAAATTCAAATTTTATTTTCGATTCGTACTTTTGTTTTACACAAAAAAACTCAATTTTTCGTAATTTCGAAATTTAAATTTAATTTTTTATCCCTACTTTTGTTTTGCAAAAACAATTTTATTTTTCATAATTTGGAAATTTATATTTTACTTTCGATCCAGTACTTTTGTTTTACACAAAAAGCTCAATTTTTGTAATTTGGAAATTTCTGTTTTGTTCTCGATCACGTACTTTTCTTTTACGCAAAAATACTCAATTTGTTGTAATTTGGAAATTTAAATTTTATTTTCGATCCAGTACTTTTTTTATAAAAAAACTCAACTTTTCGTAATTTTGAAATTTATATTTTGTTCTCGATCCAGTACTTTTGTTTTACCAAAAATATTCAATTTTTCATAATTTGGAAATTCAAATTTTATTTTCGATTCAGTACTTTTGTTTCACACAAAAAAACTCAATTTTTCATAATTTCAAAATTTAAATTTAATTTTTATCCCTACTTTTGTTTTACAAAAACAATTTTATTTTTCATAATTTGGAAATTTATATTTTATTTTCGATCCAGTACTTTTGTTTTACAAAAAAGCTCAATTTTTGTAATTTGGAAATTTCTATTTTGTTCTCGATACGTACTTTTCTTTTACGCAAAAATACTCAATTTGTTGTAATTTGGAAATTTAAATTTTATTTTCGATCCAGTACTTTTATTGGACAAAAAAATCGATATTTCATAATTCGGAAATTTATATTTTATTTTCGATCTGTACTTTTGTTTTAAAAAATCAAATTTTCATAATTTGGAAATTTATATTTTATACTCGCTCTGTACTTTTGTTTTACACAAAAACTCAATTTTACGTAATTTCGAAATTTAAATTTTATTTTCAATCCGTACTTTTGTTTTACAAAAAGAAATCAATTTTTCATAATTTGGAAATTTATATCTTATTATCGATCCAGTACTTTATTTTATAAAAAAACTCAACTTTTCGTAATTTTGAAATTTATATTTTGTTCTCGATCCAGTACTTTTATTTTACCAAAAATATTCAATTTTTCATAATTTGGAAATTCAAATTTTATTTTCGATTCGTACTTTTGTTTTACACAAAAAAACTCAATTTTTCGTAATTTCAAAATTTAAATTTAATTTTTTATCCCTACTTTTGTTTTACAAAAACAATTTTATTTTTCATAATTTGGAAATTTATATTTTATTTTCGATCCGTACTTTTGTTTTACAAAAAAAAGCTCAATTTTTTGTAATTTGGAAATTTCTATTTTGTTCTCGATACGTACTTTTCTTTTACGCAAAAATACTCAATTTGTTGTAATTTGGAAATTTAAATTTTATTTTCGATCCATACTTTTATTGTACAAAAAAAACTCGATATTTCATAATTCGAAAATTTATATTTTATTTTCGATCTGTACTTTTGTTTTAAAAAAAATTAATTTTCATAATTTGGAAATTTATATTTTATACTCGCTCCGTACTTTTGTTTTACACAGAAAACTCAATTTTACGTAATTTCGAAATTTGAATTTTATTTTCAATCCGTACTTTTGTTTTACAAAAAAGAAATCAATTTTTCATAATTTGGAAATTTATATCTTATTCTCGATCCGTACTTTTTTTTGTAAAAAAAACTCAATTTTTCATAATTTTGAAATTTATATTTTGTTCTCGATCCGTACTTTTGTTTTACCAAAAATATTCAATTTTTCATAATTTGGAAATTCAAATTTTATTTTCGATTCGTACTTTTGTTTTACACAAAAAAAACTCAATTTTTCGTAATTTCGAAATTTAAATTCAATTTTTGATCCCTACTTTTGTTTTACAAAAACAATTTTATTTTTCATAATTTGGAAATTTATATTTTATTTTCGATCCGTACTTTTGTTTTACAAAAAAAAGCTCAATTTTTTGTAATTTGGAAATTTCTATTTTGTTCTCGCTACGTACTTTTCTTTTACGCAAAAATACTCAATTTGTTGTAATTTGGAAATTTAAATTTTATTTTCGATCCATACTTTTATTGTACAAAAAAAACTCGATATTTCATAATTCGAAAATTTATATTTTATTTTCGATCTGTACTTTTGTTTTAAAAAAAATCAATTTTTCATAATTTGGAAATTTATATTTTATACTCGCTCCGTACTTTTGTTTTACACAAAAACTCAATTTTACGTAATTTCGAAATTTAAATTTTATTTTCAATCCGTACTTTTGTTTTACAAAAAGAAATCAATTTTTCATAATTTGGAAATTTATATCTTATTATCGATCCAGTACTTTATTTTATAAAAAAACTCAACTTTTCGTAATTTTGAATATTATATTTTGTTCTCGATCCGTACTTTTGTTTTACCAAAAATATTCAATGTTTCATAATTTGGAAATTCAAATTTTATTTTCGATTCGTACTTTTGTTTTACACAAAAAAAACTCAATTTTTCGTAATTTCGAAATTTAAATTTAATTTTTTATCCCTACCTTTGTTTTATAAAAAAAATTTAATTTTTCATAATTTGGAAATTTATATTTTATTTTCGATCCGTACTTTTGTTTTACAAAAAAAAGCTCAATTTTTCATAATTTGGAAATTTCTATTTTGTTCTCAATACATACTTTTCTTTTATGCAAAAATACTCAATTTGTTGTAATTTGGAAATTTAAATTTTATTTTCGATCCGTACTTTTATTCTACAAAAAAAATCGATATTTCATAATTTGGAAATTTATATTTTATTTTTCATCTGTACTTTTGTTTTAAAAAAAATCAATTTTGCATAATTTGGAAATTTATATTTTATACTCGTTCCGTACTTTTGTTTTACACAAAAAACTCAATTTTACGTAATTTCAAAATTTAAATTTTATTTTCAATCCGTAATTTTGTTTTACAAAAATGAAATCAATTTTTCATAATTTGGAAATTTATATCTTATTATCGATCCGTACTTTTTTTTATACAAAGAAACTCAATTTTTCGTAATTTTGAAATTTATATTTTGTTCTCGATCCGTACTTTTGTTTTACCAAAAATATTCAATTTTTCATAATTTGGAAATTTATATTTTATACTCGCTCTGTACTTTTGTTTTACACAAAAACTCAATTTTACGTAATTTCGAAATTTAAATTTTATTTTCAATCCGTACTTTTGTTTTACAAAAAGAAATCAATTTTTCATAATTTGGAAATTTATATCTTATTATCGATCCGTACTTTATTTTATAAAAAAACTCAACTTTTCGTAATTTTGAAATTTATATTTTGTTCTCGATCCGTACTTTTGTTTTACCAAAAATATTCAATTTTTCATAATTTGGAAATTCAAATTTTATTTTCGATTCGTACTTTTGTTTTACACAAAAAAACTCAATTTTTCGTAATTTCGAAATTTAAATTTAATTTTTTATCCCTACTTTTGTTTTGCAAAAACAATTTTATTTTTCATAATTTGGAAATTTATATTTTACTTTCGATCCGTACTTTTGTTTTACACAAAAAAGCTCAATTTTTTGTAATTTGGAAATTTCTGTTTTGTTCTCGATACGTACTTTTCTTTTACGCAAAAATACTCAATTTGTTGTAATTTGGAAATTTAAATTTTATTTTCGATCCGTACTTTTTTTTATAAAAAAAACTCAACTTTTCGTAATTTTGAAATTTATATTTTGTTCTCGATCCGTACTTTTGTTTTACCAAAAATATTCAATTTTTCATAATTTGGAAATTCAAATTTTATTTTCGATTCGTACTTTTGTTTCACACAAAAAAACTCAATTTTTCATAATTTCAAAATTTAAATTTAATTTTTTATCCCTACTTTTGTTTTACAAAAACAATTTTATTTTTCATAATTTGGAAATTTATATTTTATTTTCGATCCAGTACTTTTGTTTTACAAAAAAGCTCAATTTTTGTAATTTGGAAATTTCTATTTTGTTCTCGATACGTACTTTTCTTTTACGCAAAAATACTCAATTTGTTGTAATTTGGAAATTTAAATTTTATTTTCGATCCAGTACTTTTATTGGACAAAAAAAATCGATATTTCATAATTCGGAAATTTATATTTTATTTTCGATCTGTACTTTTGTTTTAAAAAAATCAAATTTTCATAATTTGGAAATTTATATTTTATACTCGCTCTGTACTTTTGTTTTACACAAAAAACTCAATTTTACGTAATTTCGAAATTTAAATTTTATTTTCAATCCGTACTTTTGTTTTACAAAAAGAAATCAATTTTTCATAATTTGGAAATTTATATCTTATTATCGATCCAGTACTTTATTTTATAAAAAAACTCAACTTTTCGTAATTTTGAAATTTATATTTTGTTCTCGATCCAGTACTTTTATTTTACCAAAAATATTCAATTTTTCATAATTTGGAAATTCAAATTTTATTTTCGATTCAGTACTTTTGTTTTACACAAAAAACTCAATTTTTCGTAATTTCAAAATTTAAATTTAATTTTTATCCCTACTTTTGTTTTACAAAAACAATTTTATTTTTCATAATTTGGAAATTTATATTTTATTTTCGATCCAGTACTTTTGTTTTACAAAAAAAGCTCAATTTTTGTAATTTGGAAATTTCTATTTTGTTCTCGATCACGTACTTTTCTTTTACGCAAAAATACTCAATTTGTTGTAATTTGGAAATTTAAATTTTATTTTCGATCCATACTTTTATTGTACAAAAAAAACTCGATATTTCATAATTCGAAAATTTATATTTTATTTTCGATCTGTACTTTTGTTTTAAAAAAAATTAATTTTCATAATTTGGAAATTTATATTTTATACTCGCTCCGTACTTTTGTTTTACACAGAAAACTCAATTTTACGTAATTTCGAAATTTGAATTTTATTTTCAATCCGTACTTTTGTTTTACAAAAAGAAATCAATTTTTCATAATTTGGAAATTTATATCTTATTCTCGATCCGTACTTTTTTTTGTAAAAAAAACTCAATTTTTCATAATTTTGAAATTTATATTTTGTTCTCGATCCGTACTTTTGTTTTACCAAAAATATTCAATTTTTCATAATTTGGAAATTCAAATTTTATTTTCGATTCGTACTTTTGTTTTACACAAAAAAAACTCAATTTTTCGTAATTTTGAAATTTAAATTTAATTTTTGATCCCTACTTTTGTTTTACAAATATAATTTTATTTTTCATAATTTGGAAATTTATATTTGATTTTCGATCCGTACTTTTGTTTTACAAAAAAAAGCTCAATTTTTTGTAATTTGGAAATTTCTATTTTGTTTTCGATACGTACTTTTCTTTTACGCAAAAATACTCAATTTGTTGTAATTTGGAAATTTAAATTTTATTTTCGATCCGTACTTTTATTGAACAAAAAAAATCGATATTTCATAATTCGGAAATTTATATTTTATATTCGATCTGTACTTTTGTTTTAAAAAAATCAATTTTTCATTATTTGGAAATTTATATTTTATACTCGCTCAGTACTTTTGTTTTACACAAAAACTCAATTTTACGTAATTTCGAAATTTAAATTTTATTTTCAATCCGTACTTTTGTTTTACAAAAAGAAATCAATTTTTCATAATTTGGAAATTTATATCTTATTCTCGATCCAGTACTTTTTTTGTAAAAAAACTCAATTTTTCGTAATTTTGAAATTTATATTTTGTTCTCGATCCAGTACTTTTGTTTTACCAAAAATATTCAATTTTTCATAATTTGGAAATTAAAATTTTATTTTCGATTCGTACTTTTGTTTTACACAAAAAAACTCAATTTTTCGTAATTTTGAAATTTAAATTCAATTTTTGATCCCTACTTTTGTTTTACAAAAACAATTTTATTTTTCATAATTTGGAAATTTATATTTTATTTTCGATCCGTACTTTTGTTTTACAAAAAAGCTCAATTTTTGTAATTTGGAAATTTCTATTTTGTTCTCGATACGTACTTTTCTTTTACGCAAAAATACTCAATTTGTTGTAATTTGGAAATTTAAATTTTATTTTCGATCCATACTTTTATTGTACAAAAAAACTCGATATTTCATAATTCGAAAATTTATATTTTATTTTCGATCTGTACTTTTGTTTTAAAAAAATTAATTTTCATAATTTGGAAATTTATATTTTATACTCGCTCAGTACTTTTGTTTTACACGAAAAACTCAATTTTACGTAATTTCGAAATTTGAATTTTATTTTCAATCCGTACTTTTGTTTTACAAAAAGAAATCAATTTTTCATAATTTGGAAATTTATATCTTATTCTCGATCCGTACTTTTTTTGTAAAAAAACTCAATTTTTCATAATTTTGAAATTTATATTTTGTTCTCGATCCAGTACTTTTGTTTTACCAAAAATATTCAATTTTTCATAATTTGGAAATTCAAATTTTATTTTCGATTCGTACTTTTGTTTTACACAAAAAACTCAATTTTTCGTAATTTCGAAATTTAAATTCAATTTTTGATCCCTACTTTTGTTTTACAAAAACAATTTTATTTTTCATAATTTGGAAATTTATATTTTATTTTCGATCCAGTACTTTTGTTTTACAAAAAAGCTCAATTTTTGTAATTTGGAAATTTCTATTTTGTTCTCGCTACGTACTTTTCTTTTACGCAAAAATACTCAATTTGTTGTAATTTGGAAATTTAAATTTTATTTTCGATCCATACTTTTATTGTACAAAAAAACTCGATATTTCATAATTCGAAAATTTATATTTTATTTTCGATCTGTACTTTTGTTTTAAAAAAATCAATTTTTCATAATTTGGAAATTTATATTTTATACTCGCTCAGTACTTTTGTTTTACACAAAAACTCAATTTTACGTAATTTCGAAATTTAAATTTTATTTTCAATCCGTACTTTTGTTTTACAAAAAGAAATCAATTTTTCATAATTTGGAAATTTATATCTTATTATCGATCCAGTACTTTATTTTATAAAAAAACTCAACTTTTCGTAATTTTGAATATTATATTTTGTTCTCGATCCAGTACTTTTGTTTTACCAAAAATATTCAATGTTTCATAATTTGGAAATTCAAATTTTATTTTCGATTCAGTACTTTTGTTTTACACAAAAAAACTCAATTTTTCGTAATTTCGAAATTTAAATTTAATTTTTATCCCTACCTTTGTTTTATAAAAAAATTTAATTTTTCATAATTTGGAAATTTATATTTTATTTTCGATCCAGTACTTTTGTTTTACAAAAAAAGCTCAATTTTTCATAATTTGGAAATTTCTATTTTGTTCTCAATACATACTTTTCTTTTATGCAAAAATACTCAATTTGTTGTAATTTGGAAATTTAAATTTTATTTTCGATCCAGTACTTTTATTCTACAAAAAAATCGATATTTCATAATTTGGAAATTTATATTTTATTTTTCATCTGTACTTTTGTTTTAAAAAAAATCAATTTTGCATAATTTGGAAATTTATATTTTATACTCGTTCCGTACTTTTGTTTTACACAAAAAACTCAATTTTACGTAATTTCAAAATTTAAATTTTATTTTCAATCCGTAATTTTGTTTTACAAAAATGAAATCAATTTTTCATAATTTGGAAATTTATATCTTATTATCGATCCAGTACTTTTTTTATACAAAGAAACTCAATTTTTCGTAATTTTGAAATTTATATTTTGTTCTCGATCCAGTACTTTTGTTTTACCAAAAATATTCAATTTTTCATAATTTGGAAATTTATATTTTATACTCGCTCTGTACTTTTGTTTTACACAAAAACTCAATTTTACGTAATTTCGAAATTTAAATTTTATTTTCAATCCGTACTTTTGTTTTACAAAAAGAAATCAATTTTTCATAATTTGGAAATTTATATCTTATTATCGATCCAGTACTTTATTTTATAAAAAAACTCAACTTTTCGTAATTTTGAAATTTATATTTTGTTCTCGATCCAGTACTTTTGTTTTACCAAAAATATTCAATTTTTCATAATTTGGAAATTCAAATTTTATTTTCGATTCAGTACTTTTGTTTTACACAAAAAACTCAATTTTTCGTAATTTCGAAATTTAAATTTAATTTTTATCCCTACTTTTGTTTTGCAAAAACAATTTTATTTTTCATAATTTGGAAATTTATATTTTACTTTCGATCCGTACTTTTGTTTTACACAAAAAAGCTCAATTTTTTGTAATTTGGAAATTTCTGTTTTGTTCTCGATACGTACTTTTCTTTTACGCAAAAATACTCAATTTGTTGTAATTTGGAAATTTAAATTTTATTTTCGATCCGTACTTTTTTTTATAAAAAAAACTCAACTTTTCGTAATTTTGAAATTTATATTTTGTTCTCGATCCGTACTTTTGTTTTACCAAAAATATTCAATTTTTCATAATTTGGAAATTCAAATTTTATTTTCGATTCGTACTTTTGTTTCACACAAAAAACTCAATTTTTCATAATTTCAAAATTTAAATTTAATTTTTATCCCTACTTTTGTTTTACAAAAACAATTTTATTTTTCATAATTTGGAAATTTATATTTTATTTTCGATCCAGTACTTTTGTTTTACAAAAAAGCTCAATTTTTGTAATTTGGAAATTTCTATTTTGTTCTCGATACGTACTTTTCTTTTACGCAAAAATACTCAATTTGTTGTAATTTGGAAATTTAAATTTTATTTTCGATCCGTACTTTTATTGGACAAAAAAAATCGATATTTCATAATTCGGAAATTTATATTTTATTTTCGATCTGTACTTTTGTTTTAAAAAAATCAAATTTTCATAATTTGGAAATTTATATTTTATACTCGCTCTGTACTTTTGTTTTACACAAAAAACTCAATTTTACGTAATTTCGAAATTTAAATTTTATTTTCAATCCGTACTTTTGTTTTACAAAAAAGAAATCAATTTTTCATAATTTGGAAATTTATATCTTATTATCGATCCGTACTTTATTTTATAAAAAAAACTCAACTTTTCGTAATTTTGAAATTTATATTTTGTTCTCGATCCGTACTTTTATTTTACCAAAAATATTCAATTTTTCATAATTTGGAAATTCAAATTTTATTTTCGATTCGTACTTTTGTTTTACACAAAAAAACTCAATTTTTCGTAATTTCAAAATTTAAATTTAATTTTTTTGTTAAATAAAGACGGCAGTGTAAAAACCAAGAGGGGGGGTGAATTGGGTTTTTAAAGAAATTTTCTCTTTCAAATAAATTTTAAGTTTTGAAAGACTTTCAAAAACTTGGATGTGAATTTTTCTTAATCCTTTGATTAACGTCTGTTGGGATTAGCAATTGTAATAATGATCCACAATTAAGAGATAAAGAGAAAGAGAAAGAACACGAGATTTATCTTGGTTCGGATTAAGCCAATCCTACATCCGGTTCCCAACCACCACAAATCAGTGATGATTTTCCCCACTATCTTTAATTGAAATTACAAACACCAATTCATGCAATAACAAGATAAAGATAAGCGGAAACACCTCCTTAGACACACTAAGGATGAAACACCTCCCGGACACTGCGAGGATGAAAACCACCTCTCTTGACACACAAGAGATGAAACACCTCCCTTAGAACAGATCCAAGGGATGAATTTTCCCTTACTGAGAAAACGAGTAAAAGAAATACACACTGAAATGTGCTTGGATAGAAAGCTTAAGCACACTGATCACCACTTCCAAAGACTTGATCAAGCGAAGAGAAGCGAGGAAAGCGGCTTTGAAAAAGCTAAGGCGCGAAACACTTTGAATGTTTTGTGTTTGTTCGGATGTGTTAAACCTAAGACATTCTCTTTCATTTTATAATTCGAAAATGCTCCAAAGTTTCCATTCTTAGGTTGATTTAGAATTAATTTCGCAAAAATGACTCATTTAATCGATTATATTAAAAGCTTAATCGATTATATCATGTTTAAAAAGCTGGAAAACAAATACGTCCGATTTAGTCGATTAGATTAAGGCCATGATCGATTATATTAACCCGAGAATCAATATAATCGATTATCAAAGACACTTAGTCGATTATTTTGCTCGTTAAACATTTTTTATTCAAATATTAAGTTAAATAATCGATTATCTACGTATGGTAGTCGATTAAAAGCGTAGAAAAACGTTTTGCGAGAAAACACCTTGCTCTCTTGTTTGGGAAGGTCTTGAATGGGATTTATGACTTACTCTTTTTATCCAACACCCAAAGCAGAACCTTCTACCTTTGATCCTTCGACTCTTTAGAAAATCTTCATCAATCTTCTCTCTTGAAAGCTTTGAATGCTCTTTATGCCTTTCCTTTCTTATCAAGCAACCTTCCTTTGTGAGATGGCACAAGTCTTTAAAGTTGATTGAAACTTCCTAAAAACTTCATCATCAAAGCTGTAGGTGTCCATAAAACTACTGGACTTGAAATATGCCAACAATCTCCCCCTTTTGATGATGATAAAAGAAACCTAGAGACTTGTGATAATATCCACGAAAATCTTGAAAATAATGTATGGATATCTCCATCATAAATATTAGTCCACAAAGGAAATAAAATAGGCGAGTCATATAGCATTTAAGTTTCAATTTGAATTTTGAAAAAGAGATTTCAAGGAATTAATGAGTGGAAATTATTTCTAAAAGCTCCCCTTAAACTATGCTCTTAATTGTTTAAGCTATATAAGGCACTTATTTGAATTATTTCCTAAAGTTCCCTTGAAATTAATTTTCTTAAAAGCTATATTAACTAGACAGATTTTCAATCAAGACAAATATTTTCTCCCCCTTTATTTTTATCATTTTCAAAAAGATTACATTTTCGAGAGATAATTACAGCGAAGCAAATTAATACACGAGAAAATAATAGAGAGAAAAAATACAGCATTTGGAAAATAATGAAGAACAAGCTAAGGAAAAGTGAACTTGTAGCCTATTCGGTTTCTTCACTATCTTCTTCATCTTCCTCAACATTGGTTGGTTGTTTGCCTCTTGAGGATGTTGTATTATCTTCTTCGGGAGATAATTCTTCAATGTTCATCTTTCTTTCAACTCTATACATCCTTCTATTAAGCCTTGAGAGTTGATGAGAAAGGCCTTGAAATTCCTTGGAGTGAAGATTCATCATAGAATCCATTCTTGATATGAGAAGCTCCTCCACGATCCTGGTTGAGGTTGAAATTGAGGTGGAGGTTGAGGTTGGTCTTCATCATCTTCTTCCATGGCGGCAGCTCCTTCTTCTCTTTGGGTAAACACTGTTGCCTTGTTCTATGAGGCCCATATGCCTTAGAACATTTTTACCAATTTTGCTATTGCTTAGCAAAATCTGTTTATTCTCCCCTTCAAGATCAACACCTTTGTATTCTAGAATCTTAGAAACAAACACGACATAGGGTAATGCAAAGAGGAAAGCCTAATGGCTTTAAACATATTATCAAGGATAATTGAGGGCCAATCTATGCTCACATTATTAAGGAATCCATACATTAGAAGAATGTCTTCCTTAGTAAGTTGGGCATGATTAGTGCCTCTTGCAACTAAAATCCAAACAATAACATAATGCAACATTCTTTCATTTAACTTTACATTACCAACTTTATACAAGTTCTCAACTTGTAGGTTAGTATTCTTGCGAGAATTTTACTGAATTCTACCAACTTGTTGAAGTCCTCAAAGCCATATGTGATGTTTATGCCTTGAGTTGAGAGACCAGCTACATTGTTCCACAAATCTTCATCAAGGAAGATCCTTACACCTTTCACTTTGGTGCTTGGACTTGCAGTTCTTGATGTCAAGTTCATGTAGAACACTCTAACCAAATCTGGGTAGAATGCCCCTTCCATCTCTACAAATTTTTGTAGTCCACTTCCTACTAAAAATTCCTGAAATTGAAAACCATGAGATCTAAAAAATTCACAAGACAAGAATTTAGGGGTAAGAATTTTTCTATCCTTCCACTTGTTAACAAAGGCAATTTGCGGATCTTCATCGAAATCCAACCGGCTAGAGTTGGAGGTCTCCTTTCTTGAGAAGTCATTGGCTCCTTGCCCTTTCTCCTTGATGGCATCTTCCTTCTTCTTTGATCGACCATTTCGGTGATATAAAAGACAAGAGAAATTGCACAACAAGATAATGGAATAACGAGATACAGCACGAGAGAATTAAAATAATCGCACAAGGCGGCAAATAACGGCGAAAGCTTGACAAGAGTGAGAGAGAGAGTGAGTGAGTCACTTTGATTCTCAAACCAGCTATTTATAGAATGAAATCCGGGTCATAAAGCGTTGATTTAATGAAAATATATCCGTTGGGAGCGAATATAGCCGTTTAGAAAAGACAAAACACGTGAAAACATGGCCAGCGTTCGAAAATCAGATTTGCGAGAAAAACACGAGCGGTGCATTTAATCGATTATATTCTCATTTAATCGATTATTTTCCTTCAAAATTTTTCGAAAGCGAAAACCCAGAAATTTAATCGATTATGTGCATTCCTTAATCGATTAAATTGCTCCTCAGCGATTTGATCGATTATGTCATAAGCGTAGTCGATTATATTGTAAAACATTTTCATAAACACCGCGTTTAATCGATTAACACACGAAACTTAATCGATTAAATACGTAAATTTTAAGTAAAGCAGCTGAAATAACATCAAAAATCAACAATAAACATCAATTAAGCAACAGATTTATCACAAACAATCCCTAGATCTCTTCTAAGCTCATAAAATCTATCTCTAGGTAAAGGTTTGGTGAAGATATCAGCTAGTTGATGTTTGGTATCTATATATTCTATAATGCAATCTCCTTTAGCTATATGATCTCTAATGAAATGGTGTCTAATTTCTATATGCTTGGTCTTAGAATGCATGATAGGGTTCCTAGTCGGGTTAATGGCACTAGTGTTATCACACTTAAGAGGAATATGATCTAGAAAGATATCAAAGTCTTCTAATTGCTTTGCTTCATCCACGGTATTTGAGCACAACAACTCCTGTTGCTATATACTCGGCCTCAGTGGTTGAAAGAGCAACAACGGCTGTTTCTTAGAATGCCATGAAACTAAGGAACATCCTAAAAGATGACATGTACCACTAGTACTCTTCCTATCTATTCTACAACCACCATAATCTGAGTCCGAAAAACCTATGATACTAGGTGAGGCTCTGAAGGGTACCATAAACCAAAGGATGTTGTTCCTCTAAGATACTTAAGGATTCTCTTAACGACTTTTAGGTGAGACTCTCTAGGGTTGGCTTGAAACCTAGCACAAACACACACACTTTGCATTATATCAGGTCTACTAGCGGTAAGATAAAGTAGCGATCCGATCATACCTCGATCACAGTGTTTGATCTACCGCCTTACCGTTTAAATCTTGATCTAGATAGCAAGATGTAGCCATGGGGGTTGAGGCTTCTTTCGAGCTTTCCATTTCAAATTTCTTTAAGAGTTCCTTGCAATACTTTGTTTGACATATAAAAATACCTTTCTTTAATTGTTTGATTTGCAAGCCAAGAAAGAAATTTAGTTCTCCCATCATGGACATTTCAAACTCTCCCTGCATATTCTTAGCAAACTCTTGGCAAAGATCATCGTTAGTTGATCCAAAAATAATATCATCAACATAAACTTGAACAATGAGAATATGTTTCTTTGATTTCTTAATAAAAGAGTAGAATCAACTTTACCTCTTCTAAAATTATTTTCAAGTAAGAAATTACTTAACCTTTCATACCAAGATCTTGGGGCTTGTTTGAGTCCATATAAAGCTTTCTTCAACTTGTAGACATGATTAGGATTTTTGAAATCTTCAAAGCCTGGAGGTTGTTCTACATAGACTTCTTCCTTGATATACCCGTTTAGAAAAGCACTTTTTACATCCATTTGAAATAATTTGAATCCCATAATGGAGGCATATGCTAACGACAAGCGGATAGCTTCAAGTCTTGCTCTTTGGAGCATAGGTTTCATCATAATCTATGCCTTCTTCTTGTCTATAACCTTTTGCAACCAGCCTTGCTTTGTTCTTTGTGATGTTTCCATCTTCATCAAGCTTATTTCTAAAGACCCATCTTGTACCTATGACCTGCATATTATTAGTCTTAGGAATTAAATCCCATACGATTTCTTTCAAAGCTGATTTAGCTCTTCTTGCATTGCAATACACCAATGTTCATCCGTTAATGCTTCTTCTACATTCTTTGGTTCAACCTGTGAAACAAAAGCAACATTCATGCAGAAATTATTCATGTTCCTCCTTGTTCTTACACCTGTTGATATGTCTCCAATGACATTTTCCAAGGAAACGTTTCTAGGTGGTCTCCATTCTTTTGGTAGACTCTCATCATGAGGAGGATTCTCATCAAACTGATTTCTTCAACGGCTTTTTCAAGAGGAGTTTCTTCTTGATGTATTCCTTCATCATCTGCAAAGAATCTTTTTGACTCAAGAGGGTTTCCTCAAGGTCTAGATATTCATCAAAGACAACATGTATAGATTCTTCAACGAGTTAAAGTCCTCTTATTAAAAACTCTATATGCTTTACTATGCAAAGAATAACCTAAAAATGTAGCTTCATCAGTTTAGCATCAAATTTTCCAAGGCTATCTTTTCCGTTATTCAAAACAAAACATTTACATCCAAAAATTTTGAAATAAGAAATATTTGGTTTTCTCCCTTTGAAAAGCTCATAAGGAGTTAATTTTAAAATAGGTCTTATTAAAACTCTGTTTAAAAACGTGACATGCGGTACTTACGGCATCAGCCCAAAAATATTTAGGTAAATTATTTTCGTTCAACATAGTTCTTGCAAGTTCTTCCAAAGATCTATTTTTCCTTTCAACCACACCATTTTGTTGAGGTGTTCTTGGTCTTTGAGAAATTATGAGAAATTCCATTTTCTTCACAAAAATTTTCAAAGAGATATTTTGAAATTCACAGCCATGATCACTTCAGTAAAAACTTGATTTTTAAATCCTTTTCATTTTGAATAACCTTGGCAAATTTTCTAAATTCTTTAAAAGCATCACTTTTAGATGAAAGAAAAAGAGTCCAAGTGAATCTAGAGTAATCATCAACAATCACAAGAGCATAATAATTGCCACCAAAACTTTTTGTTCTAGAAGGGCCAAATAAATCCATGTGCGGTAATTCTAAAGGTTTTGAAGTGGAAACAACATTTTGGATTTAAAAGAACTTTTCGTTTGCTTCCCTTTTTGACAAGCTGCACATAGTTTGTTCTTTTCAAAAACCAGTTTTGGTAAACCAATCACTAACTCTTTAGATATGAGTTTACTTAGATGAGGCATATGAATGTGAGCAGCTCTTCTATGCCATAACCATGGATCCTCTTCTTTCGCAACTAAACAAGGCAGATTATCAGATGTAGATGCACAATCAATATCAACCAAATAAATGTTATTATGTCTCTTACCAATGAGGCGATTTCATTTGAGTCCTTGTGATGAATTTTGCAAAGATCACTATCAAGCGTTACCTTTAAACCTTTATCACAAAGTTGACTAATGCTTAGCAAATTGTGCTTCAATCCATCAACAAGAAGAACATCATGAATCTTTAGGGAATCTCCAACCATTCCGCTACCAATGATTTTTCCCTTATTGTTGTCACCATAGGTTACAAAACCTTGTTCTTTCTTCTTGAAGCTTTTGAATTTGCTTTTATCACCCGTCATATGCCTTGAACAACCACTATCAAGATACCATAGTGACTTTTTGGACTTGGGACCAACCTGCATCATAAGAAAAAATTTAGGTCCCCTAAAGTCACTTATTAGGGTCCTCATGGGTTAGAAACAGATTTTCCTTTGGGAACCCATTTGTATCTCCCATTAGGAACACTAAAGCGTTTAATATTGCATCTATTAACCGAATGACCTTTATGCATACAATAAAAACATGTAGGAACATTTGTTCTTCTTGGTATGTACGCATTTTTATAAAACTTCTTTGTAGAAACGTTTTGTTTAAAGGAATTAGAATTTTCATAAACCTTATTTGAATTAGACGATTCTCCTTTCACAAAAACAGTTTTAGTAGGTTTATGATTATACCGAAATTATAACCAAGACACCTTTTTCATATAAACCTTTTTGCACTTTCAAAACATTGTTTAAATTATTATTGCCCATCGTGATTTTTGAAAGAGATGTTTCAAGATAAGAAACCTTGTTAGCAAGAACACTACAATTTTCGCAAGCAGGAATTTTTGTTTTGCATTTGCAAGGGATTTTTGCATTTTCCAAATCATCCTTTAAAACAATTTTCTCTTGTTCCAAATCTGAAATTTTCTTTTCAAGACTCTTGTAGTCATTTTTAATTTATTGTGAAAGAGAGTTAATTTTTCAGATTTTTCACATAATTCCAAAAACTCTTCAAGCAAATCATCATAATTATTTGGAAGGCCAGAATCACTTACCTTGCTACATGTGGATTCGGCATCATCATCATCATTCGCCATAAGGCGGATATTGGCTTCTTCCTCCGATTCACTTGCACTAGAAGAACTCACGTCATTATCTTCCCATGCGATGTATGCCTTCTTTTCTTTTTGTCAAAAGGCTTCTTGTATTTCTTTGCCTTTTCCTCATCCTTCTTGATGTTGGGGCAATCCGACTTCAAGTGTCCCCTTTTCCACAACCATAGCATTTAAAATTATCAAGAGAATTTAGGTTTTCAGTTTTCTTACCTTTCTTGTAATTCCCTTTGTTCTTGTTCTTGATGAACTTTTTGTACTTTTGACAAACAAGCTTATGTCACTTTGCATTCAAGATCATCATCAGTGTCACTACTCTCATCTTTGTGGGATTCAGCTTTAAGAGCAACACCTTTTCTTTTGACTTCTTCTTCTTCTCCTTTGAGGCGTCCAAGTTCCATTTCATGTTCTCTGAGTTTCCGAAAAGAGTTGTCATGTTCATGTTTGGCGAGGTTCTTTGATTCAGTGATGGCCGTCACTTTAGGTTGCCAAGTCTGTCCAAAGATTTCAAAATTTTGACATTTAATTCTTCGATGTCGAATTTCTTACCCAATGCCTTGAGATGATTTACTGATGTGAGTAAATCTCTTTTATACGTCGCATATGGTTTCTCCTTTGCTCATACGGAACATTTCATATTCTGAATCAAGGTGTTCTTCCTTGATCGTTTCACTTCTTCCGTTCCTTCATGTGTGACTTCTAGAGTGTCCCACATCTCCTTTGCGGTTGTGCAATCAGATAACACTGTAAAACTCATCAATGGTTAAGGCGGATGCTATCATGTTACATGCTCTTATGTCGCATTGATTTTGGTTGTATTCATCCTTGCTCCAATTTGCTTTCTTCTTAGGTACTGCGCTTCTTCAACAACAACCATAGGAATAAATGGACCATTTACAACGACATCCCAAACGCCTTGATCATTAGACCTTAGAAAAATTTCCATCCTCTTTTTCCAAAAGGATAGTTTTCACACTGTAAAAAGTGGTGGTCTATGAATAGATGCACCTTCGACAAAAGTTTGATTTTTATGCGCCATAAGGATCTTGTTTTTGAATAACTTTCAAAAAACCAGCTCACGAGGCCAATTGTTAAATAAAGACAGCAGTGTAAAAACCAAGAGGGGTGAATTGGGTTTTAAAGAAATTTTCTCTTTCAAATAAATTTTCAGGTTTTGAAAAACTTTCAAAAACTTGGATGTGAATTTTCTTAATCCTTTGATTACTTATTTGTTGGGATTAGCAATTGTAATAATGATCCACAATTAAGAGATAAAGAGAAGAGAAGAACACGGAGATTTATCTTGGTTCGGATTAAGCCAATCCTACATCCGGTTCCCAACCACCACAAATCCGTGATGATTTTCCCCACTATCTTTAATTGAAATTACAAACACCAATTCATGCAATAACAAATAAAGATAAGCGGAAACACCTCCTCGGACACACTAAGGATGAAACACCTCCCGGACACTGCGAGGATGAAACCCACCTCTCTTGACACACTGAGAGATGAAACACCTCCCTTAGAAGCAGATCAAGGGATGAATTTTCCCTTCTGAGAAAAGCAGTAAAAGAATACACCGAAATGTCTTTGGATAGAAAGCTTAAGCACAATGATCACCACTTCCAAGACTTGATCAAGCGAAGAGAAGCGAGGAAGCGGCTTTGAAAAAGCTAAGGCGCGAAACACTTTGAATGTTTTGTGTTTGTTCGGATGTGTTAAACCTAAGACATTCTCTTTCATTTTATAATTCGAAAATGCTCCAAAGTTTCCATTCTTAGGTTGATTTAGAATTAATTTCGCAAAAGCGACTCATTTAATCGATTATATTAAAAGCTTAATCGATTATATCATGTTTAAAAAGCTGGAAAACAAATACGTCTGATTTAATCGATTAGATTAAGGCCATAGTCGATTATATTAACCCGGAATCAATATAATCGATTATCAAAGACACTTAATCGATTATTTTGCTCGTTAAACATTTTTATTCAAATATTAAGTTAAATAATCGATTATCTACGTATGGTAATCGATTAAAAGCGTAGAAAAACGTTTTTGCGAGAAAACACCTTGCTCTCTTGTTTGGGAAGGTCTTGAATGGGATTTATGACTTACTCTTTTTATCCAACACCCAAAAGCAGAACCTTCTACCTTTGATCCTTCGACTCTTTAGAAAATCTTCATCAATCTTCTCTCTTGAAAGCTTTGAATGCTCTTTATGCCTTTCCTTTCTTATCAAGCAACCTTCCTTTGTGAGATGGCACAAGTCTTTAAAGTTGATTGAAACTTCCTAAAAACTTCATCATCAAAACTGTAGGTGTCCATAAAACTCTGGACTTGAAATATGCCAACATTTTTATCCCTACTTTTGTTTTACAAAAACAATTTTATTTTTCATAATTTGGAAATTTATATTTTATTTTCGATCCGTACTTTTGTTTTACAAAAAAAAGCTCAATTTTTGTAATTTGGAAATTTCTATTTTGTTCTCGATCACGTACTTTTCTTTTACGTAAAAATACTCAATTTGTTGTAATTTGGAAATTTAAATTTTATTTTCGATCCGTACTTTTATTGTACAAAAAAAATCGATATTTCATAATTCAGAAATTTATATTTTATTTTCGATCTGTACTTTTGTTTTAAAAAAATCAAATTTTCATAATTTGGAAATTTATATTTTATACTCGCTCCGTACTTTTGTTTTACACAAAAAACTCAATTTTACGTAATTTCGAAATTTAAATTTTATTTTCAATCCGTACTTTTGTTTTACAAAAAGAAATCAATTTTTCATAATTTGGAAATTTATATCTTATTATCGATCCGTACTTTATTTTATAAAAAAACTCAACTTTTCGTAATTTTGAAATTTATATTTTGTTCTCGATCCAGTACATTTGTTTTACCAAAATATTCAATTTTTCATAATTTGGAAATTCAAATTTTATTTTCGATTCGTGCTTTTGTTTTACACAAAAAACTCAATTTTTCGTAATTTCAAAATTTAAATTTAATTTTTATCCCTACTTTTGTTTTACAAAAACAATTTTATTTTTCATAATTTGGAAATTTATATTTTATTTTCGATCCAGTACTTTTGTTTTACAAAAAAAGCTCAATTTTTGTAATTTGGAAATTTCTATTTTGTTCTCGATACGTACTTTTCTTTTACGCAAAAATACTCAATTTGTTGTAATTTGGAAATTTAAATTTTATTTTCGATCCAGTACTTTTATTGTACAAAAAATCGATATTTCATAATTCAGAAATTTATATTTTATTTTCGATCTGTACTTTTGTTTTAAAAAATCAAATTTTCATAATTTGGAAATTTATATTTTATACTCGCTCAGTACTTTTGTTTTACACAAAAACTCAATTTTACGTAATTTCGAAATTTAAATTTTATTTTCAATCCAGTACTTTTGTTTTACAAAAAGAAATCAATTTTTCATAATTTGGAAATTTATATCTTATTATCGATCCAGTACTTTATTTTATAAAAAAACTCAACTTTTCGTAATTTTGAAATTTATATTTTGTTCTCGATCCAGTACTTTTGTTTTACCAAAAATATTCAATTTTTCATAATTTGGAAATTCAAATTTTATTTTCGATTCGTGCTTTTGTTTTACACAAAAAACTCAATTTTTCGTAATTTCAAAATTTAAATTTAATTTTTATCCCTACTTTTGTTTTACAAAAACAATTTTATTTTTCATAATTTGGAAATTTATATTTTATTTTCGATCCAGTACTTTTGTTTTACAAAAAAAGCTCAATTTTTGTAATTTGGAAATTTCTATTTTGTTCTCGATACGTACTTTTCTTTTACGCAAAAATACTCAATTTGTTGTAATTTGGAAATTTAAATTTTATTTTCGATCCAGTACTTTTATTGTACAAAAAAATCGATATTTCATAATTCAGAAATTTATATTTTATTTTCGATCTGTACTTTTGTTTTAAAAAATCAAATTTTCATAATTTGGAAATTTATATTTTATACTCGCTCAGTACTTTTGTTTTACACAAAAACTCAATTTTACGTAATTTCGAAATTTAAATTTTATTTTCAATCAGTACTTTTGTTTTACAAAAAGAAATCAATTTTTCATAATTTGGAAATTTATATCTTATTATCGATCCAGTACTTTATTTTATAAAAAAACTCAACTTTTCGTAATTTTGAAATTTATATTTTGTTCTCGATCCAGTACTTTTGTTTTACCAAAAATATTCAATTTTTCATAATTTGGAAATTCAAATTTTATTTTCGATTCGTGCTTTTGTTTTACACAAAAACTCAATTTTTCGTAATTTCAAAATTTAAATTTAATTTTTATCCCTACTTTTGTTTTACGAAAACAATTTTATTTTTCATAATTTGGAAATTTATATTTTATTTTCGATCCAGTACTTTTGTTTTACAAAAAAAGCTCAATTTTTTGTAATTTGGAAATTTCTATTTTGTTCTCGATCACGTACTTTTCTTTTACGCAAAAATACTCAATTTGTTGTAATTTGGAAATTTAAATTTTATTTTCGATCCAGTACTTTTATTGTACAAAAAAATCGATATTTCATAATTCAGAAATTTATATTTTATTTTCGATCTGTACTTTTGTTTTAAAAAATCAAATTTTCATAATTTGGAAATTTATATTTTATACTCGCTCAGTACTTTTGTTTTACACAAAAACTCAATTTTACGTAATTTCGAAATTTAAATTTTATTTTCAATCCGTACTTTTGTTTTACAAAAAGAAATCAATTTTTCATAATTTGGAAATTTATATCTTATTATCGATCCAGTACTTTATTTTATAAAAAAACTCAACTTTTCGTAATTTTGAAATTTATATTTTGTTCTCGATCCAGTACTTTTGTTTTACCAAAAATATTCAATTTTTCATAATTTGGAAATTCAAATTTTATTTTCGATTCGTGCTTTTGTTTTACACAAAAAAACTCAATTTTTCGTAATTTCAAAATTTAAATTTAATTTTTTATCCCTACTTTTGTTTTACAAAAATAATTTTATTTTTCATAATTTGGAAATTTATATTTTATTTTCGATCTGTACTTTTGTTTTACAAAAAAAGCTCAATTTTTGTAATTTGGAAATTTCTATTTTGTTCTCGATACGTACTTTTCTTTTACGCAAAAATACTCAATTTGTTGTAATTTGGAAATTTAAATTTTATTTTCGATCCAGTACTTTTATTGTACAAAAAAATCGATATTTCATAATTCGGAAATTTATATTTTATTTTCGATCTGTACTTTTGTTTTAAAGAAATCAAATTTTCATAATTTGGAAATTTATATTTTATACTCGCTCCGTACTTTTGTTTTACACAAAAACTCAATTTTACGTAATTTCGAAATTTAAATTTTATTTTCAATCCAGTACTTTTGTTTTACAAAAAGAAATCAATTTTTCATAATTTGGAAATTTATATCTTATTATCGATCCGTACTTTATTTTATAAAAAAACTCAACTTTTCGTAATTTTGAAATTTATATTTTGTTCTCGATCCAGTACTTTTGTTTTACCAAAAATATTCAATTTTTCATAATTTGGAAATTCAAATTTTATTTTCGATTCAGTACTTTTGTTTTACACAAAAACTCAATTTTTCGTAATTTCAAAATTTAAATTTAATTTTTATCCCTACTTTTGTTTTACAAAAACAATTTTATTTTTCATAATTTGGAAATTTATATTTTATTTTCGATCCGTACTTTTGTTTTACAAAAAAAAGCTCAATTTTTTGTAATTTGGAAATTTCTATTTTGTTCTCGATACGTACTTTTCTTTTACGCAAAAATACTCAATTTGTTGTAATTTGGAAATTTAAATTTTATTTTCGATCCGTACTTTTATTGTACAAAAAAAATCGATATTTCATAATTCGGAAATTTATATTTTATTTTCGATCTGTACTTTTGTTTTAAAGAAATCAAATTTTCATAATTTGGAAATTTATATTTTATACTCGCTCCGTACTTTTGTTTTACACAAAAAACTCAATTTTACGTAATTTCGAAATTTAAATTTTATTTTCAATCCGCACTTTTGTTTTACAAAAAAGAAATCAATGTTTCATAATTTGGAAATTTATATCTTATTATCGATCCGTACTTTATTTTATAAAAAAAACTCAACTTTTCGTAATTTTGAAATTTATATTTTGTTCTCGATCCGTACTTTTGTTTTACCAAAAATATTCAATTTTTCATAATTTGGAAATTCAAATTTTATTTTCGATTCGTACTTTTGTTTCACACAAAAAACTCAATTTTTCGTAATTTCAAAATTTAAATTTAATTTTTATCCCTACTTTTGTTTTACAAAAACAATTTTATTTTTCATAATTTGGAAATTTATATTTTATTTTCGATCCAGTACTTTTGTTTTACAAAAAAGCTCAATTTTTGTAATTTGGAAATTTCTATTTTGTTCTCGATACGTACTTTTCTTTTACGTAAAAATACTCAATTTGTTGTAATTTGGAAATTTAAATTTTATTTTCGATCCAGTACTTTTGTTTTACAAAAAGAAATCAATTTTTCATAATTTGGAAATTTTTATCTTATTATCGATCCGTACTTTATTTTATAAAAAAACTCAACTTTTCGTAATTTTGAAATTTATATTTTGTTCTCGATCCGTACTTTTGTTTTACCAAAAATATTCAATTTTTCATAATTTGGAAATTCAAATTTTATTTTCGATTCAGTACTTTTGTTTTACACAAAAACTCAATTTTTCGTAATTTCAAAATTTAAATTTAATTTTTATCCCTACTTTTGTTTTACAAAAACAATTTTATTTTTCATAATTTGGAAATTTATATTTTATTTTCGATCCAGTACTTTTGTTTTACAAAAAAAGCTCAATTTTTGTAATTTGGAAATTTCTATTTTGTTCTCGATACGTACTTTTCTTTTACGCAAAAATACTCAATTTGTTGTAATTTGGAAATTTAAATTTTATTTTCGATCCAGTACTTTTATTGTACAAAAAAATCGATATTTCATAATTCGGAAATTTGTATTTTATTTTCGATCTGTACTTTTGTTTTAAAAAATCAAATTTTCATAATTTGGAAATTTATATTTTATACTCGCTCAGTACTTTTGTTTTACACAAAAACTCAATTTTACGTAATTTCGAAATTTAAATTTTATTTTCAATCCGCACTTTTGTTTTACAAAAAGAAATCAATGTTTCATAATTTGGAAATTTATATCTTATTATCGATCCGTACTTTATTTTATAAAAAAACTCAACTTTTCGTAATTTTGAAATTTATATTTTGTTCTCGATCCAGTACTTTTGTTTTACCAAAAATATTCAATTTTTCATAATTTGGAAATTCAAATTTTATTTTCGATTCGTACTTTTGTTTTACACAAAAACTCAATTTTTCGTAATTTCAAAATTTAAATTTAATTTTTTATCCCTACTTTTGTTTTACAAAAACAATTTTATTTTTCATAATTTGGAAATTTATATTTTATTTTCGATCCAGTACTTTTGTTTTACAAAAAAGCTCAATTTTTTGTAATTTGGAAATTTCTATTTTGTTCTCGATACGTACTTTTCTTTTACGCAAAAATACTCAATTTGTTGTAATTTGGAAATTTAAATTTTATTTTCGATCCGTACTTTTATTGTACAAAAAAATCGATATTTCATAATTCGAAATTTGTATTTTATTTTCGATCTGTACTTTTGTTTTAAAAAATCAAATTTTCATAATTTGGAAATTTATATTTTATACTCGCTCCGTACTTTTGTTTTACACAAAAACTCAATTTTACGTAATTTCGAAATTTAAATTTTATTTTCAATCCGCACTTTTGTTTTACAAAAAGAAATCAATGTTTCATAATTTGGAAATTTATATCTTATTATCGATCCAGTACTTTATTTTATAAAAAAACTCAACTTTTCGTAATTTTGAAATTTATATTTTGTTCTCGATCCGTACTTTTGTTTTACCAAAAATATTCAATTTTTCATAATTTGGAAATTCAAATTTTATTTTTGATTCGTACTTTTGTTTCACACAAAATAACTCAATTTTTCGTAATTTCAAAATTTAAATTTAATTTTTTATCCCTACTTTTGTTTTACAAAAACAATTTTATTTTTCATAATTTGGAAATTTATATTTTATTTTCGATCCAGTACTTTTGTTTTACAAAAAAAGCTCAATTTTTGTAATTTGGAAATTTCTATTTTGTTCTCGATACGTACTTTTCTTTTACGCAAAAATACTCAATTTGTTGTAATTTGGAAATTTAAATTTTATTTTCGATCCAGTACTTTTGTTTTACAAAAAGAAATCAATTTTTCATAATTTGGAAATTTTTATCTTATTATCGATCCGTACTTTATTTTATAAAAAAACTCAACTTTTCGTAATTTTGAAATTTATATTTTGTTCTCGATCCAGTACTTTTGTTTTACCAAAAATATTCAATTTTTCATAATTTGGAAATTCAAATTTTATTTTCGATTCGTACTTTTGTTTTACACAAAATAACTCAATTTTTCGTAATTTCAAAATTTAAATTTAATTTTTTATCCCTACTTTTGTTTTACAAAAACAATTTTATTTTTCATAATTTGGAAATTTATATTTTATTTTCGATCCGTACTTTTGTTTTACAAAAAAGCTCAATTTTTGTAATTTGGAAATTTCTATTTTGTTCTCGATACGTACTTTTCTTTTACGCAAAAATACTCAATTTGTTGTAATTTGGAAATTTAAATTTTATTTTCGATCCAGTACTTTTATTGTACAAAAAAATCGATATTTCATAATTCGAAATTTGTATTTTATTTTCGATCTGTACTTTTGTTTTAAAAAATCAAATTTTCATAATTTGGAAATTTATATTTTATACTCGCTCAGTACTTTTGTTTTACACAAAAACTCAATTTTACGTAATTTCGAAATTTAAATTTTATTTTCAATCCGCACTTTTGTTTTACAAAAAGAAATCAATGTTTCATAATTTGGAAATTTATATCTTATTATCGATCCAGTACTTTATTTTATAAAAAAACTCAACTTTTCGTAATTTTGAAATTTATATTTTGTTCTCGATCCAGTACTTTTGTTTTACCAAAAATATTCAATTTTTCATAATTTGGAAATTCAAATTTTATTTTCGATTCGTACTTTTGTTTTACACAAAAAACTCAATTTTTCGTAATTTCAAAATTTAAATTTAATTTTTATCCCTACTTTTGTTTTACAAAAACAATTTTATTTTTCATAATTTGGAAATTTATATTTTATTTTCGATCCAGTACTTTTGTTTTACAAAAAAGCTCAATTTTTGTAATTTGGAAATTTCTATTTTGTTCTCGATACGTACTTTTCTTTTACGCAAAAATACTCAATTTGTTGTAATTTGGAAATTTAAATTTTATTTTCGATCCGTACTTTTATTGTACAAAAAAAATCGATATTTCATAATTCGGAAATTTGTATTTTATTTTCGATCTGTACTTTTGTTTTAAAAAAATCAAATTTTCATAATTTGGAAATTTATATTTTATACTCGCTCCGTACTTTTGTTTTACACAAAAACTCAATTTTACGTAATTTCGAAATTTAAATTTTATTTTCAATCCGCACTTTTGTTTTACAAAAAGAAATCAATGTTTCATAATTTGGAAATTTATATCTTATTATCGATCCAGTACTTTATTTTATAAAAAAACTCAACTTTTCGTAATTTTGAAATTTATATTTTGTTCTCGATCCGTACTTTTGTTTTACCAAAAATATTCAATTTTTCATAATTTGGAAATTCAAATTTTATTTTTGATTCGTACTTTTGTTTCACACAAAATAACTCAATTTTTCGTAATTTCAAAATTTAAATTTAATTTTTATCCCTACTTTTGTTTTACAAAAACAATTTTATTTTTCATAATTTGGAAATTTATATTTTATTTTCGATCCAGTACTTTTGTTTTACAAAAAAGCTCAATTTTTGTAATTTGGAAATTTCTATTTTGTTCTCGATACGTACTTTTCTTTTACGCAAAAATACTCAATTTGTTGTAATTTGGAAATTTAAATTTTATTTTCGATCCAGTACTTTTGTTTTACAAAAAAGAAATCAATTTTTCATAATTTGGAAATTTTTATCTTATTATCGATCCAGTACTTTATTTGATAAAAAAACTCAACTTTTCGTAATTTTGAAATTTATATTTTGTTCTCGATCCAGTACTTTTGTTTTACCAAAAATATTGAATTTTTCATAATTTGCAAATTCAAATTTTATTTTCGATTCAGTACTTTTGTTTTACACAAAAAACTCAATTTTTCGTAATTTCAAAATTTAAATTTAATTTTTATCCCTACTTTTGTTTTACAAAAACAATTTTATTTTTCATAATTTGGAAATTTATATTTTATTTTCGATCCAGTACTTTTGTTTTACAAAAAAGCTCAATTTTTGTAATTTGGAAATTTCTATTTTGTTCTCGATCACGTACTTTTCTTTTACGCAAAAATACTCAATTTGTTGTAATTTGGAAATTTAAATTTTATTTTCGATCCAGTACTTTTATTGTACAAAAAAATCGATATTTCATAATTCGGAAATTTATATTTTATTTTCGATCTGTACTTTTGTTTTAAAAAATCAAATTTTCATAATTTGGAAATTTATATTTTATACTCGCTCAGTACTTTTGTTTTACACAAAAACTCAATTTTACGTAATTTCGAAATTTAAATTTTATTTTCAATCCGTACTTTTGTTTTACAAAAAAAATCAATTTTTCATAATTTGGAAATTTATATCTTATTCTCGATCCGTACTTTATTTTATAAAAAAAACTCAACTTTTCGTAATTTTGAAATTTATATTTTGTTCTCGATCCGTACTTTTGTTTTACCAAAAATATTCAATTTTTCATAATTTGGAAATTCAAATTTTATTTTCGATTCAGTACTTTTGTTTTACACAAAAAACTCAATTTTTCGTAATTTCAAAATTTAAATTTAATTTTTATCCCTACTTTTGTTTTACAAAAACAATTTTATTTTTCATAATTTGGAAATTTATATTTTATTTTCGATCCAGTACTTTTGTTTTACAAAAAAGCTCAATTTTTGTAATTTGGAAATTTCTATTTTGTTCTCGATCACGTACTTTTCTTTTACGCAAAAATACTCAATTTGTTGTAATTTGGAAATTTAAATGTTATTTTCGATCCAGTACTTTTATTGTACAAAAAAATCGATATTTCATAATTCGAAATTTATATTTTATTTTCGATCTGTACTTTTGTTTTAAAAAATCAAATTTTCATAATTTGGAAATTTATATTTTATACTCGCTCCGTACTTTTGTTTTACACAAAAACTCAATTTTACGTAATTTCGAAATTTAAATTTTATTTTCAATCCAGTACTTTTGTTTTACAAAAAGAAATCAATTTTTCATAATTTGGAAATTTATATCTTATTATCGATCCGTACTTTATTTTATAAAAAAACTCAACTTTTCATAATTTTGAAATTTATATTTTGTTCTCGATCCAGTACTTTTGTTTTACCAAAAATATTCAATTTTTCATAATTTGGAAATTCAAATTTTATTTTCGATTCGTACTTTTGTTTTACACAAAAAAACTCAATTTTTCGTAATTTCAAAATTTAAATTTAATTTTTATCCCCACTTTTGTTTTACAAAAACAATTTTATTTTTCATAATTTAGAAATTTATATTTTATTTTCGATCCAGTACTTTTGTTTTACAAAAAAAAGCTCAATTTTTGTAATTTGGAAATTTCTATTTTGTTCTCGATCACGTACTTTTCTTTTACGCAAAAATACTCAATTTGTTGTAATTTGGAAATTTAAATTTTATTTTCGATCCAGTACTTTTATTGAACAAAAAAATCGATATTTCATAATTCGGAAATTTATATTTTATTTTTCGATCTGTACTTTTGTTTTAAAAAATCAATTTTTCATAATTTGGAAATTTATATTTTATACTCGCTCTGTACTTTTGTTTTACACAAAAACTCAATTTTACGTAATTTCGAAATTTAAATTTTATTTTCAATCCAGTACTTTTGTTTTACAAAAAGAAATCAATTTTTCATAATTTGGAAATTTATATCTTATTATCGATCCGTACTTTTTTTTATAAAAAAAACTCAATTTTTCGTAATTTTGAAATTTATATTTTGTTCTCGATCTGTCCTTATTAGTTTAATATCTGATATGTAAACCAATTGTTCACATGATATTAAATTAATTCTTTTAGGGAGAGAATCTATTGAAGTGGCTTGCCACAGAGGTTCTCAAGCATTGCCCTTTGCCTTGCAAGTGCCTGGTGCATCCCATCTCTGTCAACGTTCAATATTTCATGATTTTCTATTAATGTTTGATTCAACATCCACAGACACACTCCCAATTTTCCGATACATGTTTTATGTTTTGAGTGAGTGAAAATAATGATTATATGTTTATTTAGTTTCAACATGCCTCATATGTGAAGGTCTATTTTCAGCTGAATACTATGGCCTAACTATGTTAAAGCTGAAATAGAATTTATATTCGGATCGACGAAAAGTCATCTAAACATGTCTTTACAATGAAGTCATCTTGAATTTTTTGCTCTTTCAACAAACTATTTTTCTGCGAAACTCGATTCAATTTCCAAATTATAATCTCAATCGAACTTCCATCATCTTACTTGTTCTTAATCTTGAAAGTTTCAAGGCTTTATGAAATCCCTCAATTTCTCCATACAAACACAATTCGAGTGCTTCTAGTCCACTAGAAATATGTCATAACTATCAAGATAAATATAACTAAATTATAAGTGTTCTTTAGAACATTCAAGTAGAACACATGTACTTTAGTTACATTTATCCTGATGATTAAGAAATCGTTCATTGGACTCATCAGGTATGAAGTACTAACTTATGTCTAAACTTTCTATTATTTCAAAGTGCATCCGCATACTTGGAGGCATATCGACAAAATAATACCTGGAGAATACTTTTATTTTTCCCACACTTTTAGAAGCTTGATCGATTCAAGCGGATAGAGCATTTTGTCCTTTTCATTCAGTATCCACTCACGTCGTTTGTCACTTCACCGTCTCGGAGTTCCATGAAGGATAAAGCGGAGTTGACAAGCTCCTTGCACGAGCCTTATGGATATTCTCTCAAACACATAATGGTTAGTTAGGTATGCCCTAGCGAGTGTTCGGACCAACATCAACATAATGAATATCGCGATGCTTTGTTCGGGAAGTCTTCCTTTGTTTTAGGTACAACGTAAAAATCTTCATATCCCACATCGTGTGAATTCCCATTAGAACCAATATCTAAGAATCCCGGTTCGAGTAACTATCCGGTTAAGCACGGCTCCACCTTTGCTAAATCCAAGGATGAATGTCTTGAAGTGAGAGAAAGAACGAGGAAGAAGTGCGATCGGACTTTGAATCTCCTTGTGATCCTAGAACGACCTTTTTGCCTGCATTTCAAGAAATTCAAAACATAGAAAAAATAATTAAGTACAAGTGGTAATTACAAGTTGCGGACATAAACGGGGACTTTTTCGGTTTAACTATTACAATGACACAAGTTATATCTTCGATCATGTAGCACATTGGTGTTATGCCTTTTATATAGGATCATTAATTAAGAGAAGTTAAGGAGCAAGAACTTGATTAGGATATGCAATACACTTGCTAAAGATTTTGCTTGGCCTCAAATGGTTAGTAAGGTCAGGTGATGAGAATAACTACAACCATCAATGTGGAAATTTAAGTTGCCAGCGATAGGCGGCATGCTCGCCTGGCATTTAAGATGGGAACAGATCATACATCTTGAAGGCAATTAGATAAGAAGCGACACAGTTGATGTAGATGCGGGGAAACCAAGCTGGATTATATGACCTCGGCTTTCCATATTGATTCATGGACAGTATGAAGTCCTTATAGACAGCAAAAGGTCCATTGAAAATGGAAGCCTCAATAACCCAAGCGTTGATGGAAGAACCAAATTTGGACACAACAATTTCAGATAGTTTCTGTAAATTTGATAGCCTCTCAATCACTGGGTTACCTGTCCCCTCGAAAAATGTAAAGCAAATAATCTTTCGTATGCAAAAGGAAAGGTGGTAAATCATAATGTACAAGTTCAAAAGCATCTTTATATGTGAAAAATGAAACATTAAATTCTGAATTTGAAGTTGTAGACCAAAATAAAATGTTCTATTTTACATTTTCCAAATAGCTTAAATCTTTATGCATAGATCCACGACTTCACAAAATTCAATTATAGTTCGGGAAACAACCAAAAGATGCAAATCCACTAGAAAAAGAAAATTCTTACCATTGATTACTTTCAATGAGTAGAATCAAATGATTAGCTGATTTCTACTCACGCATGCATAAAACGCATTATTGTTTCATTATATGGTTCCATTCAGTAAGTCCCTTACCAAAAGAAACTCAAATAACTTGCATTCATTATATTGCATGATTTTCTACTTTTGTAAGAAACAATGTTAAGCCACATTCCTGAGCTAAAACAAATTTAAAGAGAGTGATATATAGGCAATGTGGTTCTAGTTCAAGGAATTACTTACACATGGTGCTTTGGTTTTCTGAGAAAGGCGAGAGACGCACCAACACTATGGAATGTCCTGTCTGTTAGGATGCCTTGGGACTCTCAAAACTCCACTCCAACGTTCCATCTATAAATCCACGAGAATATTTGGTGTCAAGCACTCGTGAATATTGGAAGTTGAGTGTATTGCCTAAAGGGACATCAAACTAACGAGTCCAAATATCCAATATAGACATCAAGAGAAGTTCCCTTCGGACAATTTTAAGATCATAAATGTTTTGTTTAAAAAAATCATTTATGTTTATGTTTATTGCTCTTGAGTATTTTTAAAATTCATCACATTACGTAATAGAACTAAAAGGATATTCTTCTAAAATCGAAGGGATCATGCACTTCAACCCAAGAAGCGAGGATTCAACCATACTTGAACAAGTCTTGTTCATGTAAAATATAAGTAACTATTGTTAGATAAACTGGATTACTGTTTTTATTTGATGCAAAATGAAACTTACTATAAGATAAAAGAAAAAGTCATATATGCGAAGCTGTGATTTTGTGTTATGTGTTACATTGTTGTTTTCTGTTTTGTTGATTTATTACATAATTACATAATTTAGAACTGAAATTAGAGATTTAGTTTTTTGGAAACATTGTGGGCTTTAGGACTATGGTTTCGGTACACATACAATAACTTTAGGGCTATGGCTATGATTTTATTATTGATCTTATTGATTTTATCCATCATTATTTATTTTTATTTTAATTTATTTTATTTATTATTGATATTTATATTTATATATTTATAGGTTTAATAGACATTTTGGTCCCATTATTATATTAGAATTTGCAATGTTTTTCCATGTTTATTTTTTTTCTCAATTGAGTCCCAAATTTTATATTTTTTCTTAATTGAGTCTCAAATTTCATTTTTTTGCTCAATTGAGTCTCAAATTTTATTAAATTTGTCAATGTGATCCTTTTGTCAAAAATCCACAAGTCTGTAGTGTTCATATTTATGTTTATATTCATACTCTTTTGTTATTATTCACGTGTCATGAGTTAACTTGAATGTGTTACGTCTCATATAGTTAACACCGATTAACATTAATCTAACGGAAGAATTCATAGTGAAGATTTTAATAAAATTTAGGACTTAATTGAGAAAAAATTAAATGTGGGAAAACATTTTCTCACAAAATATTAAGACCAAAATGCCTATTAAACCTATATTTATATTATATATTATTTTTATTATATTTATATTTATATTTATATTATATTATGCTATTATATTATAATATTATATTATATTATATTTGTTTATTATATTCATATTCATTTGTTTATTATATTTATATATTTATATTTATTTTGTATTTATAATTATATTTATATCATATTTATATTTATATATTTATATTTTTATTTATTGATATGTACATATTTATTATATTTGTATATTTCTATTTCTATTATATTTATATTTATATTTATATGATATTTATATATATATATATATTTATATTTATTATTTATATTATTTATTATTATTGGTATGCGTATTCAATACTTATAATTTAATTATATAGTTATAATTATTTAATTAGTTTCTAAAATTTGTTTTTCGATATTACATTAAATTATTTTTTAAATTAAAGATATTTGAAGAACACTTGTTTTTATTGTTTTCAGTGTCAAAGGTCTTCATCTCCTATCAGTCAGTAGTGTATTAATTATAAGTGTTGAAGTTAATTATGTGGAAGTTGTGTTTTTTTGCATTATGATATCCTTCCATTTGCTTTGCTTTCTAACCCCACAAAATCAAACATGCAAATTCCTGGAAGAATTATTCGAGCACAGACGAAAGCTGAGTTCACTACAATGCATCTTTTTGGCAAGCTATGTTTCTTTTTATACTTCTTTGCGTTAGCATGTCATAAACTTCTTCAATGTTCTTCACTTTGCTGTCTTTGAATCAAAGTTTTGACTTTTTTTGGTTTTAAGAGGAAATCAATAACAAATAACATCAAAGATTCAACCTTTTTAACTTTTAAGCCTTTCGATGTGATTTTGAATGCTATATGACGTTTCTTCTTCAAGCTGTGTATGTTGTACTTTTTGTATATTTATCACAATCTCTTTTGAAGGATTTTACGTATGTTGATCCGGATTTTGCAAGCGATTTTTCTTTTGAACTTCGCTCACGTTGGCAAGCTGGTGGACTATGATGGTAACTCTCGTGGGTTACCTACAATGAGGATTTGGAGGAACCAATGTTGATCGAAGGTTGGGATGAGCTGAGAGCGATATATCAGTCTGCAAGCAAACCATTGGATCTATTTCCGATGCGTTGGGGATTCCGCTTTTCAAATAACTATTTTCAAAGGTGCATGCTCGAGCAATGAGTGTGCAAAAATTAAGTCAACCGCATGTCTGCTTGCTCATCCGTTTATGGACTTCCACTTAACGATATCTGCGTACCAAGCTAGAGCAAGTCATTTGGTATAAACAACGTCAAGCACACTTACATTATTATTCTTTGTATTACTATATTACTCTATTCTTGTACTACAAATTTTTTTAAAGCGATATATATTCATTGTTTAAATGTTTCCTCTAATTTTGGCGAGGATCAGCTCTTTGTTTTTGCCAACTTTGTTCGCAAAAACAAACTACTCTTTGTTGTTTTTCATGGACCGTCTTCTGTAGTCAAATGCAAAGTGCGTCTGAAACAAAAAGAAGAAATATACAAAGATAGGCCGGGGTGGAAGGAATTCGCAAGGAAACAACATCAAAGAAGGTGATGAAATTGTTTTTCGAGTTGTCGAGAGAAACAAGAAACAACAACATCATAGTTATTATTAATTGAACCTTTTAATTACGTAGATTGTTTTTGGTATCCATTTTATGTTTTGTTTTGTGGTTTTGTTATCCACAACTTTTGGGATGTTATTTTGTTTTTTTGGATGTCGCACTACATGGAATGGTTTCTTTTTAATAGAAACTAAGACACTTTTATTCTTGCCTTATTAATTAAACGTTAAGTATTATTGAAATTTCACATTATTTTTATGTTCAATTTTGTTATTGCATGTAATAAGTACTTTCTACATTTTCGAATTGCTTGCTTTGATGTTTGGCAATTAATATACAATCTTAATTGAATTTTGGTCAAACTATATTGACACGAAAAAGCTTTTTCTTCACATAAACTATATTGACCATGTAAAAATCATTTCGTATTCTTCATTGGAGCATCTGAGGAACAAAGTATATAAAATAGGTTAAATTCACAATTGTGACAAAGAAGTCATTTTATCGGACAAGACCAAACAGACGAATTTCAATGGACAAATCTTGCGGACCAGCAAAATGAACCACCTGCGAGATTGTTGTCTGTGTCAGTGTTTTCTATATTTGGCAACAAACAAAACAAGTTTACACACTCTCAGTTTGTTTTAATAGAGGTCAACTTAACTAATTCAGTCATTGAATTGTTCAAAATTGCAGTAACCTGTACCTGTTATTTTCATTGCACGAAAACAACATCTGCATATATGCACGAAAATAAAATTCAGACACAGTATGCCTTTTTAAGAAGATTCTGCAGAAACTTTATTTGCATTGCGTGTGTTTTTTCAGACAGTTGCTTTTAACATTTTCTATTTGTAGTTTCGTGTTTAAATGGTTAAATGTAGAATGATTTTGTTTACGTAAATTTTGTTCAAAGCAAACCATTTTCACTATTCATTGCTCCTGAACTTCACAGATAAACAGTGTTGACGTATGGATGAATCACAGCCGGTTAATGGAAGAAATAAAACTACCAACAATCTTGGCAAAACAAGATACAGTATCCATTATTTTGTTGTTTTTTTACTGTTATTTTACTTATAACAAGTTTGTACTCATGTCTAGCCAAAAATATTATTTACTGCAACGATAATTACGAGGAAAGAATGTTGGGGATAAAATTTTTATAACAAGAATGGATCTTATGCCTTTTGACTCAGGACTTCCTTTCAAATTTCAAAGAAGACAATTTCCCATCTCTTTGTGCTTTGTAATGACAATCAATAAAAGTCAAGGATAATCACTGTCTAAAGTTGGACTTTATCTACCGCGTCCACTATTTACACATGGACAGTTATACGTGACTATTTCTAAAGTAAAGTCGAAGAAAGGATTGAAAATCTTGATTGTAGATGAAGACGGAGATCTATCCACGATGACTAAAAATGTTGTTTATAAAGAGATTTTTGAAAATCTTTAAACGAAACACTTCTCAAATATTTTTCATATCTATTAAATTTAAGTGTAATATTTTACTCATTATAATTAACTTTATAATTTTTTGTTCAATCTAATACGGTTCATCACCTTCTACAAATGGTAATTTAAACTCTTGACTTAACATATTTTTTTAATTTTAAATCCTGCATGTATTTATTTCTTATTTTCTTCTTTTCATCCAAGATAGCGTATAATACACCTGCAAGAAAACCTTATGTTATATTGCTAAGAAGAATTGTTTATTTTTCTGATAAATTAATTTTCTGACCTCCAACAAAATTTTATGTCATACTAATATAAAAAATTCTATATTTTTCTAATACATAAATTTTTTATTATTGTTTTTTACATAATCTTAAATACATATTAAATGATATTTCATGTAATCCCGTAGTTCAAAACAAACTTGAGTACATGAAAAAGAACCAAAAGACAGAATCTTATAATATATTCATGCGAACAATTTGCTTGAAGTGTATCAATGAAGTCCCGCATTTGTCATATTCTGACAAGAACCTGGAGGTCAGAATATATCAGCAGAATACTTGGTCAAAACAAAGCATACCTTTCTCGGCCTTTTGCTAAGATCAAGTGTAGTATCTGTTCTTATGAGTTTAATATCTGATATGTGAACCAATGGTTCACACGATATGAAATTAATTTTTTCAGGGTGAGGAACAACTGCAGTGGCTTGCCACTGAGGCTTTCAAGCATCGTCCTTTGCTTTGCACTACTGCAAGGGCCTGGTGCATCCCATCTAAATTAGTTCATTATTTTATAAATGTCAATATCTTATAAATCTTCGGTCAGGGATCTGGTGCATTCCATCTAGATCAATTCAACATTTTATAAATCTCAATATCTTATAAATCTTTGGTCAGGGATCTGGTGCATCCCATCTAGATCAATTCAACATTTTATAAATCTCAATATGTTATAAATCTTCTACTGCAAGCGCTTGGTGCATCCCATCTTAGATCTATTCAGTATCTTATAAATCTCAATATCTGTTTGTGTATGTTTGAAAGGACCAATATCTTATAAATCTCAATATCTGTGTATGTTTGCAAGGACCTGGTGCATCCCTTCTAAGCTCAGTTCAATATTTTGTAAATGTCGATGGGTTGTGGGTGCAATAAGTTGGCCTGCCTGCTCCAAGTTAAGAGTTGAGTTTGGGGACCTTAGTGAAGGCTTTGGTCTCTTGGCTCTTAGAGTGGAGGGCACAGCGTGAGGCTGGTTTCACGAGCTGCGACCACCTCCCACTCCTAACAGTGGAGGGATCACAGACTACTGCTTCCACAGTCCCAAATGGCTTGGTGAGCCTAGTCTGCTTGGACCATCACCCTTTTTACAGTCATTGAATCACAATAACTGAATAAAAGTTCCATATAAAGGCATCTAACAATAATTTTTTGTACAGTTTTCACTGTTTAACTTCTTTGTTACACCCACTGTGAAAGAACATAACCCATAAATATTCAGTAATTTTCAGTATCATTTCTTACCTAAAATAAAAAAGCTATATTTACGAAAATAATACAAAATTTAAAGCCCTTGTTCAGTCATAACTTAAATGCAGTTGTCTTCATCCCTGTGAAATTGATCTCATTGATCGTACTCGTCCTCACCTTTATCAGAACCCTTTCCTTCATCAAATGACTCACCGTTATTGGAAGCCTCACCTTTATCAGATGACTCCGCATCCAATTTCCTTTTCTTTTTTTTGGCTCGTCTTCTTTTCCCTTTGACACTGCCGCTTTTTTTTCAACATTCTTCTTCCTATACTCTATTAGGCAGTGAAGAAAAAGTGTTGAGATAGGTTACAAACAAACACATGGACATAAAAAAAATTACCTCTTCCAAAACTAACTGTCTGCCAAGTGCAAACGCTAATCAAATCAAAATGATATGATTATATATATCAGGTATTTCCAATATAAAAAATAAACAACATAATATCTTTGAACCAAATATTTGTCACTACACTTCACATGAAAATAGCGTGTTTGGGTTGGCATTAGGAATCTTGGATCCACGTTTCAAATGTGAAAAAGTAAAACTATTCAGAATAGCTTCAACTTGAATGTGAATCATGTATTCACATTTAACTTGAAAGGACATGACCAAACATGCACTAAGTAACAAATCCTCAGGTTCCTCTTCATATCTTTGAATCTTGTATTTTGCTTCTAGCACAATTGCAAAGAACAAAGTTGTTAACAGGCCAGGATCATATCTTGACTGATGAAATAATACAAACTCAGTCTCAACAAGGAGTCACAAACACATTAAAATGAGAAGAATGTCAAGTTAGACATATAGTTGGGATTTTCTCTCATATATGTGTCCATGTATAAAGAGAGAGAACATATCATGTGTGAGAGGATTTTTATAATGAGCAACTGAAAGGAGTGAATCTTGGTCACTAAATCAACATCACAAACTTAAGATTAACTTATTCATATGATTTAAAGTGGTCAAATGATCATTAAACAACTTTTACTCCAAACCAACCACGCATTAATGGTTGTATAGCCAAATCAACTCCTCTCGGTCTCTAGTAATGCCATAATGTTTTCAAACCGACTTTTATAGAACAAGATGGTTTCACAAGAATTTGACAAGTTAAAAAAGATAAATCAGAGCTAGTAGACTTTAATCTTTGGTGTGAACTAAAACATTCTTTGGTGTGAACTAAAACATTGTAAGTGACTGAAGGTAATCTACCTTCAAGGGAAGCTTTTAGAGGGCGAATAAACTCACAGAACCCGGTTTCTCCAAGAGCTTTGAAAACATCCTCAGCACTGATAATCTGCCTCTTTGACTCCTTACATATGTCATTAGCCCTGCACCACACCCATCACATCACATCACATAAGGTCACATATTCATACCATATCATTCCATAAAAATACCCATCAATGTTCTGCTTTTTCTTTCTTTCTAAAAAATCTTCCATTTTTACTATCTTCCACTGTTCAAGTCATCATTATCTATTAATCAATCATCTAATCTGAGTCCTAAGTTTTGTAATTAGGGGAAAAGGGATTCAAACATCAAAATTGAGAATTTTGAGTGAAATTAATCTAGGGATTGAGGGTTTACGTGGCGGAAAGGTAGTGGATAAAGATCCTGCCACTCTCGGAGAATGCAAGAAGACCATCATGTGAAGTTAGGATTTTCCTTGGACAAATGAAATGAAAGTTGACCTGATTTAGTTTCCTTCTCCCTGCAATCAAATAATTGGACTTAAGGATTTATGTTCAACGCAGTAAAAAATCTGAAGAGGAAAAAGGAAAAGTATAATGCTTTGACAATATTTAAGAACAGTTTAAAAGATCTCTCAAAACTATAATGCTTTAAGAATTGCTAAATCCAATTACAAGACAAAAAGAGGTACACATTTTAAAACATGTTCTTATGGGTTTTTTGTTTTCACTTTATTGTTTAAAACATGCTGCAAAATATTTCTTTTATCAATGATACCATATCAGAAAAGAAAGACCTGTTTCAAATGTGAAAAAAGTATATAAAATTATATAAAATTCAATTTTTTTGTATTTAAAAAGGTACGGATCGAGAATAAGATATAAATTTCCAAATTTTGAAAAATTGATTTTTTTTTGTAAAACAAAAGTACAGATCGAAAATAAAATTTAAATTTCGAAATTACGTAAAATTGAGTTTTTGTGTAAAACAAAAGTACTGGATCGAGTATAAAATATAAATTTCTAAATTATGAAATATCGATATTTTTTGTAGAATAAAAGTACTGGATCGAAAATAAAATTTAAATTTCCAAATTACAACAAATTGAGTTTTTTTACGTAAAAGAAAAGTACGTATCGAAAACTAAATAGAAATTTCCAAATTACCAAAAAAATAGCTTTTTTTGTAAAACAAAAGTACGGATCGAAAATAAAATATAAATTTCCAAATTATGAAAAATTAAAAATTTTTTTTAAAACAAAAGTAGGAATCGAAAATAGAATTTAAATTTCGAAATTACGAAAAATTGAGTTTTTTTCTATAAAAAAAAGTACGGATCGATAATAAGATATAAATTTCCAAATTATGAAAAATTGATTTCTTTTTTGTAAAACAAAAGTACGGATTGAAAATAAAATTTAAATTTCGAAATTACGTAAAATTGAGTTTTTGTGTAAAACAAAAGTACTGGAGCGAGTATAAAATATAAATTTCCAAATTATGAAAAATTGATTTTTTTAAAACAAAAGTACAGATCGAAAATAAAATATAAATTTCCGAATTATGAAATATCGATTTTTTTTGTACAATAAAAGTACGGATCGAAAATAAAATTTAAATTTTCAAATTACAACAAATTGAGTATTTTTGCGTAAAAGAAAAGTATGTATCGAGAACAAAATAGAAATTTCCAAATTACAAAAAATTGAGCTTTTTTTTGTAAAACAAAAGTACGGATCGAAAATAAAATATAAATTTCCAAATTAGGAAAAATAAATTTTTTTTGTAAAACAAAAGTAGGGATCAAAAATTAAATTTAAATATCGAAATTACGAAAAATTGAGTTTTTTTGTGTAAAACAAAAGTACGAATCGAAAATAAAATTTGAATTTCCAAATTATGAAGAATTGAATATTTTTGGTAAAACAAAAGTACGGATCGAGAACAAAATATAAATTTCAAAATTACGAAAAATTGAGTTTTTTTGTATGAAAAAAAGTACGGATCGATAATAACATATAAATTTCCAAATTGTGAAAAATTGATTTCTTTTTTGTAAAACAAAAGTACAGATTGAAAATAAAATTTAAATTTCGAAATTACGTAAAATTGAGTTTTTTGTGTAAAACAAAAGTACGCAGCGAGTATAAAATATAAATTTCCAAATTATGAAAAATTGATTTTTTTTAAAACAAAAGTACAGATCGAAAATAAAACATAAATTTCCGAATTATGAAATATCGATTTTTTTTGTAGAATAAAAGTACGGATCGAAAATAAAATTTAAATTTTCAAATTACAACAAATTGAGTATTTTTGCGTACCAGAAAAGTACGTATCGAGAACAAAATAGAAATTTCCAAATTACAAAAAATTGAGCTTTTTTTTGTAAAACAAAAGTACGGATCAAAAATAAAATATAAATTTCCAAATTACGAAAAATAAATTTTTTTTTGTAAAACAAAAGTAGGGATCAAAAATTAAATTTAAATTTCGAAATTACGAAAAATTGAGTTTTTTTGAGAAAAACAAAAGTACTGAATCGAAAATAAAATTTGAATTTCCAAATTATGAAGAATTGAATATTTTTGTAAAACAAAAGTACTGGATCGAGAACAAAATATAAATTTCAAAATTACGAAAAATTGAGTTTTTTGTATAAAAAAAAGTACTGGATCGATAATAAGATATAAATTTCCAAATTGTGAAAAATTGATTTCTTTTTTGTAAAACAAAAGTACGGATTGAAAATAAAATTTAAATTTCGAAATTACGTAAAATTGAGTTTTTTCTGTAAAACAAAAGTACGGAGCGAGTATAAAATATAAATTTCCAAATTATGAAAAATTGATTTTTTTTAAAACAAAAGTACAGATCGAAAATAAAATATAAATTTCCGAATTATGAAATATCGATTTTTTTTGTAGAATAAAAGTACGGATCGAAAATAAAATTTAAATTTTCAAATTACAACAAATTGAGTATTTTTGCGTAAAAGAAAAGTACGTATCGAGAACAAAATAGAAATTTCCAAATTACAAAAATTGAGCTTTTTTGTAAAACAAAAGTACTGGATCGAAAATAAAATATAAATTTCCAAATTACGAAAAATAAATTTTTTTTGTAAAACAAAAGTAGGGATCAAAAATTAAATTTAAATTTCGAAATTACGAAAAATTGAGTTTTTTGTGAAAAACAAAAGTACTGAATCGAAAATAAAATTTGAATTTCCAAATTATGAAAAATTGAATATTTTTGGTAAAACAAAAGTACGGATCGAGAACAAAATATAAATTTCAAAATTACGAAAAATTAAGTTTTTGTATAAAAAAGTACTGGATCGATAATAAGATATAAATTTCCAAATTGTGAAAAATTGATTTCTTTTTGTAAAACAAAAGTACTGGATTGAAAATAAAATTTAAATTTCGAAATTACGTAAAATTGAGTTTTTCTGTAAAACAAAAGTACGGAGAGAGTATAAAATATAAATTTCCAAATTACGAAAAATTGATTTTTTTTAAAACAAAAGTACAGATCGAAAATAAAATATAAATTTCCGAATTATGAAATATCGATTTTTTTTGTAGAATAAAAGTACGGATCGAAAATAAAATTTAAATTTTTAAATTACAACAAATTGAGTATTTTTGCTTAAAACAAAAGTACGTATCGAGAACAAAATAGAAATTTCCAAATTATAAAAAATTGAGCTTTTTTTTGTAAAACAAAAGTACGGATCGAAAATAAAATATAAATTTCCAAATTACGAAAAATAAATTTTTTTTTGTAAAACAAAAGTAGGGATCAAAAATTAAATTTAAATTTCGAAATTACGAAAAATTGAGTTTTTTTGTGTAAAACAAAAGTACGAATCCAAAATAAAATTTGAATCTCCAAATTATGAAGAATTGAATATTGTTGGTAAAACAAAAGTACGGATCGAGAACAAAATATAAATTTCAAAATTACGAAAAATTGAGTTTTTTTGTATAAAAAAAGTACGGATCGATAATAAGATATAAATTTCCAAATTATGAAAAATTGATTTCTTTTTGTAAAACAAAAGTACGGATTGAAAATAAAATTTAAATTTCGAAATTACGTAAAATTGAGTTTTTGTGTAAAACAAAAGTACTGAGCTGAGTATAAAATATAAATTTCCAAATTATGAGAAATTGATTTTTTTAAAACAAAAGTACAGATCGAAAATAAAATATAAATTTCCGAATTATGAAATATCGATTTTTTTCTACAATAAAAGTACTGGATCGAAAATAAAATTTAAATTTTCAAATTACAACAAATTGAGTATTTTTGCGTAAAAGAAAAGTACGTATCGAGAACAAAATAGAAATTTCCAAATTACAAAAATTGAGCTTTTTTGTAAAACAAAAGTACTGGATCGAAAATAAAATATAAATTTCCAAATTATGAAAAATAAAATTTTTTTTGTAAAACAAAAGTAGGGATCAAAAATTAAATTTAAATTTCGAAATTACGAAAAATTGAGTTTTTTTGTGTAAAACAAAAGTACGAATCGAAAATAAAATTTGAATTTCCAAATTATGAAAAATTGAATATTTTTGGTAAAACAAAAGTAGGAATCGAGAACAAAATATAAATTTCAAAATTACGAAAAATTGAGTTTTTGTATAAAAAAGTACTGGATCGATAATAAGATATAAATTTCCAAATTGTGAAAAATTGATTTCTTTTTGTAAAACAAAAGTACGGATTGAAAATAAAATTTAAATTTCGAAATTACGTAAAATTGAGTTTTTTCGTGAAACAAAAGTACGGAGCGAGTATAAAATATAAATTTCCAAATTATGAAAAATTGATCTTTTTTAAAACAAAAAAAACAGATCGAAAATAAAATATAAATTTCCGAATTATGAAATATCGATTTTTTTTGTAGAATAAAAGTACGGATCGAAAATAAAATTTAAATTTTTAAATTACAACAAATTGAGTATTTTTGCGTAAAAGAAAAGTACGTATCGAGAACAAAATAGAAATTTCCAAATTACAAAAATTGAGCTTTTTTTTGTAAAACAAAAGTACGGATCGAAAATAAAATATAAATTTCCAAATTACGAAAAATAAATTTTTTTTTGTAAAACAAAAGTAGGGATCAAAAATTAAATTGAAATTTCGAAATTACGAAAAATTGAGTTTTTTTGTGTAAAACAAAAGTACGAATCGAAAATAAAATTTGAATCTCCAAATTATGAAGAATTGAATATTTTTGGTAAAACAAAAGTACGGATCGAGAACAATATATAAATTTCAAAATTACGAAAAATTGAGTTTTTTTGTATAAAAAAAAGTACGGATCGATAATAAGATATAAATTTCCAAATTATGAAAAATTGATTTCTTTTTTGTAAAACAAAAGTACGGATTGAAAATAAAATTTAAATTTCGAAATTACGTAAAATTGAGTTTTTTGTGTAAAACAAAAGTACGGAGCGAATATAAAATATAAATTTCCAAATTATGAAAAATTGAATATTTTTGGTAAAACAAAAGTACGGATCGAGAACAAAATATAAATTTCAAAATTACGAAAAGTTGAGTTTTTTTGTATAAAAAAAAGTACGGATCGATAATAAGATATAAATTTCCAAATTATGAAAAATTGATTTCTTTTTTGTAAAACAAAATTACGGATTGAAAATAAAATTTAAATTTTGAAATTACGTAAAATTGAGTTTTTTGTGTAAAACAAAAGTACGGAACGAGCATAAAATATAAATTTCCAAATTATGAAAAATTGATTTTTTTTAAAACAAAAGTACAGATCAAAAATAAAATATAAATTTCCAAATTATGAAATATCAATTTTTTTTGTAGAATAAAAGTACGGATCGAAAATAAAATTTAAATTTCCAAATTACAACAAATTGAGTATTTTTGCATAAAAGAAAAGTACGTATCGAGAAAAAAATAGAAATTTCCAAATTACAAAAAATTGAGCTTTTTTTTGTAAAACAAAAGTACGGATCGAAAATAAAATATAAATTTCCAAATTATGAAAAATTAAATTTTTTTTATAAAACAAAGGTAGGGATAAAAAATTAAATTTAAATTTCGAAATTACGAAAAATTGAGTTTTTTTTGTGTAAAACAAAAGTACGAATCGAAAATAAAATTTGAATTTCCAAATTATGAAAAATTGAATATTTTTTGTAAAACAAAAGTACGAATCGAGAACAAAATATAAATTTCAAAATTATGAAAAGTTGAGTTTTTTTTATAAAATAAAGTACGGATCGATAATAAGATATAAATTTCCAAATTATGAAAAATTGATTTCTTTTTTGTAAAACAAAAGTACGGATTGAAAATAAAATTTAAATTTCGAAATTACGTAAAATTGAGTTTTTTGTGTAAAACAAAAGTACGGAGCGAGTATAAAATATAAATTTCCAAATTATGAAAAATTGATTTTTTTAAAACAAAAGTACAGATCGAAAATAAAATATAAATTTCCGAATTATGAAATATCGATTTTTTTTTACAATAAAAATCCGGATCGAAAATAAAATTTAAATTTCCAAATTACAACAAATTGAGTATTTTTGCGTAAAAGAAAAGTACGTATCGAGAACAAAATAGAAATTTCCAAATTACAAAAAATTGAGCTTTTTTTTGTAAAACAAAAGTACGGATCGAAAATAAAATATAAATTTCCAAATTATGAAAAATAAAATTGTTTTTGTAAAACAAAAGTGGGGATCAAAAATTAAATTTAAATTTCGAAATTACGAAAAATTGAGTTTTTTTGTGTAAAATAAAAGTACGAATCGAAAATAAAATTTGAATTTCCAAATTATGAAAAATTGAATATTTTTGGTAAAACAAAAGTACGGATCGAGAACAAAATATAAATTTCAAAATTACGAAAAATTGAATTTTTTTTATAAAAAAAAGTGCGGATCGATAATAAGATATAAATTTCCAAATTATGAAAAATTGATTTCTTTTTTGTAAAACAAAAGTACAGATTGAAAATAAAATTTAAATTTCGAAATTACGTAAAATTGAGTTTTTTGTGTAAAACAAAAGTACGGAGCGAGTATAAAATATAAATTTCCAAATTATGAAAAATTGATTTTTTTTTAAAACAAAAGTACAGATCGAAAATAAAATATAAATTTTCGAATTATGAAATATCGATTTTTTTTGTTCAATAAAAGTATGGATCGAAAATAAAATTTAAATTTCCAAATTACAACAAATTGAGTATTTTTGCGTAAAAGAAAAGTACGTATCGAGACCAAAATAGAAATTTCCAAATTACAAAAAATTGAGTTTTTTTTTTGTAAAACAAAAGTACGGATCAAAAATAAAATATAAATTTCTATTTTGTTCCCGATACGTACTTTTCTTTTACGCAAAAATACTCAATTTGTTGTAATTTGAAAATTTAAATTTTATTTTCGATCCGTACTTTATTGTACAAAAAAAATCGATATTTCATAATTCGGAAATTTATATTTTATTTTCGATGTGTACTTTTGTTTTAAAAAAAATCAATTTCTCATAATTTGGAAATTTATATTTTATACTCGCTCCGTACTTTTGTTTTACACAAAAAACTCAATTTTACGTAATTTCGAAATTTAAATTTTATTTTCAATCCGTACTTTTGTTTTACAAAAAAGAAATCAATTTTTCACAATTTGGAAATTTATATCTTATTATCGATCCGTACTTTTTTTTATACAAAAAAACTCAATTTTTCGTAATTTTGAAATTTATATTTTGTTCTCGATCCGTACTTTTGTTTTACCAAAAATATTCAATTTTTCATAATTTGGAAATTCAAATTTTATTTTCGATTCGTACTTTTGTTTTTCACAAAAAAACTCAATTTTTCGTAATTTCGAAATTTAAATTTAATTTTTGATCCCTACTTTTGTTTTACAAAAAAAAATTTATTTTTCGTAATTTGGAAATTTATATTTTATTTTCGATCCGTACTTTTGTTTTACAAAAAAAAGCTCAATTTTTTGTAATTTGGAAATTTCTATTTTGTTCTCGATACGTACTTTTCTTTTACGCAAAAATACTCAATTTGTTGTAATTTGAAAATTTAAATTTTATTTTCGATCCGTACTTTTATTGTAAAAAAAAAATCGATATTTCATAATTCGGAAATTTATATTTTATTTTCGATCTGTACTTTTGTTTTAAAAAAAATCAATTTTTCATAATTTGAAAATTTATATTTTATACTCGCTCCGTACTTTTGTTTTACACAAAAAACTCAATTTTACGTAATTTCGAAATTTAAATTTTATTTTCAATCCGTACTTTTGTTTTACAAAAAAGAAATCAATTTTTCACAATTTGGAAATTTATATCTTATTATCGATCCGTACTTTTTTTTATACAAAAAAACTCAATTTTTCGTAATTTTGAAATTTATATTTTGTTCTCGATCCGTACTTTTGTTTTACCAAAAATATTCAATTCTTCATAATTTGGAAATTCAAATTTTATTTTCGATTCGTACTTTTGTTTTACACAAAAAAACTCAATTTTTCGTAATTTCGATATTTAAATTTAATTTTTGATCCCTACTTTTGTTTTACAAAAAAATTTATTTTTCGTAATTTGGAAATTTATATTTTATTTTCGATCCAGTACTTTTGTTTTACAAAAAAGCTCAATTTTTGTAATTTGGAAATTTCTATTTTGTTCTCGATACGTACTTTTCTTTTACGCAAAAATACTCAATTTGTTGTAATTTGAAAATTTAAATTTTATTTTCGATCCGTACTTTTATTGTACAAAAAAAATCGATATTTCATAATTCGGAAATTTATATTTTATTTTCGATCTGTACTTTTGTTTTAAAAAAAATCAATTTTTCATAATTTGGAAATTTATATTTTATACTCGCTCCGTACTTTTGTTTTACACAAAAAAGTCAATTTTACGTAATTTCGAAATTTAAATTTTATTTTCAATCCGTACTTTTGTTTTACAAAAAGAAATCAATTTTTCACAATTTGGAAATTTATATCTTATTATCGATCCGTAATTTTTTTATACAAAAACTCAATTTTTCGTAATTTTGAAATTTATATTTTGTTCTCGATCCGTACTTTTGTTTTACCAAAAATATTCAATTCTTCATAATTTGGAAATTCAAATTTTATTTTCGATTCATACTTTTGTTTTACTCAAAAAACTCAATTTTTCGTAATTTTGAAATTTAAATTTAATTTTTGATCCCTACTTTTGTTTTACAAAAAGAAATTTATTTTTCGTAATTTGGAAATTTATATTTTATTTTCGATCCAGTACTTTTGTTTTACAAAAAAAGCTCAATTTTTGTAATTTGGAAATTTCTATTTTGTTCTCGATACATACTTTTCTTTTACGCAAAAATACTCAATTTGTTGTAATTTGAAAATTTAAATTTTATTTTCGATCCGTACTTTTATTGTACAAAAAAAATCGATATTTCATAATTCGGAAATTTATATTTTATTTTCGATCTGTACTTTTGTTTTAAAAAAAATCATTTTTTCATAATTTAGAAATTTATATTTTATACTCGCTCCGTACTTTTGTTTTACTCAAAAAACTCAATTTTACGTAATTTCGAAATTTAAATTTTATTTTCAATCCGTACTTTTGTTTTACAAAAAAGAAATCAATTTTTCATAATTTGGAAATTTATATCTTATTATCGATCCGTACTTTTTTTTATAGAAAAAAACTCAATTTTTCGTAATTTCGAAATTTAAATTCTATTTTCGATTCCTACTTTTGTTTTAAAAAAAAATTTTAATTTTTCATAATTTGGAAATTTATATTTTATTTTCGATCCGTACTTTTGTTTTACAAAAAAAGCTATTTTTTGGTAATTTGGAAATTTCTATTTAGTTTTCGATACGTACTTTTCTTTTACGTAAAAAAACTCAATTTGTTGTAATTTGGAAATTTAAATTTTATTTTCGATCCGTACTTTTATTCTACAAAAAAAAATCGATATTTCATAATTTAGAAATTTATATTTTATACTCGATCCGTACTTTTGTTTTACACAAAAAACTCAATTTTACGTAATTTCGAAATTTAAATTTTATTTTCGATCTGTACTTTTGTTTTACAAAAAGAAATCAATTTTTCAAAATTTGGAAATTTATATCTTATTCTCGATCCGTACCTTTTTAAATACAAAAAAATTGAATTTTATATAATTTTATATACTTTTTTCACATTTGAAACAGGTCTTTCTTTTCTGATATGGTATCATTGATAAAAGAAATATTTTGCAGCATGTTTTAAACAATAAAGTGAAAACAAAAAACCCATAAGAACATGTTTTAAAATGTGTACCTCTTTTTTGTCTTGTAATTGGATTTAGCAATTCTTAAAGCATTATAGTTTTGAGAGATCTTTTAAACTGTTCTTAAATATTGTCAAAGCATTATACTTTTCCTTTTTCCTCTTCAGATTTTTTACTGCGTTGAACATAAATCCTTAAGTCCAATTATTTGATTGCAGGGAGAAGGAAACTAAATCAGGTCAACTTTCATTTCATTTGTCCAAGGAAAATCCTAACTTCACATGATGGTCTTCTTGCATTCTCCGAGAGTGGCAGGATCTTTATCCACTACCTTTCCGCCACGTAAACCCTCAATCCCTAGATTAATTTCACTCAAAATTCTCAATTTTGATGTTTGAATCCCTTTTTCCCTAATTACAAAACTTAGGACTCAGATTAGATGATTGATTAATAGATAATGATGACTTGAACAGTGGAAGATAGTAAAAATGGAAGATTTTTTAGAAAGAAAGAAAAGCAGAACATTGATGGGTATTTTTATGGAATGATATGGTATGAATATGTGACCTTATGTGATGTGATGTGATGGGTGTGGTGCAGGGCTAATGACATATGTAAGGAGTCAAAGAGGCAGATTATCGATGCTTGAGGATGTTTTCAAAGCTCTTGGAGAAACCGGGTTCGTGAGTTTATTCGCCCTCTAAAAGCTTCCCTTGAAGGTAGATTACCTTCAGTCACTTACAATGTTTTAGTTCACACCAAAGAATGTTTTAGTTCACACCAAAGATTAAAGTCTACTAGCTCTGATTTATCTTTTTAACTTGTCAAATTCTTGTGAAACCATCTTGTTCTATAAAAGTCGGTTTGAAAACATTATGGCATTACTAGAGACCGAGAGGAGTTGATTTGGCTATACAACCATTAATGCGTGGTTGGTTTGGAGTAAAAGTTGTTTAATGATCATTTGACCACTTTAAATCATATGAATAAGTTAATCTTAAGTTTGTGATGTTGATTTAGTTGCCAAGATTCACTCCTTTCAGTTGCTCATTATAAAAATCCTTTCACACATGATATGTTCTCTCTCTTTATACATGGACACATATATGAGAGAAAATCCCAACTATATGTCTAACTTGACATTCTTCTCATTTTAATGTGTTTGTGACTCCTTGTTGAGACTGAGTTTGTATTATTTCATCAGTCAAGATATGATCCTGGCCTGTTAACAACTTTGTTCTTTGCAATTGTGCTAGAAGCAAAATACAAGATTCAAAGATATGAAGAGGAACCCGAGGATTTGTTACTTAGTGCATGTTTGGTCATGTCCTTTCAAGTTAAATGTGAATACATGATTCACATTCAAGTTGAAGCTATTCTGAATAGTTTTACTTTTTCACATTTGAAACGTGGATCCAAGATTCCTAATGCCAACCCAAACACGCTATTTTCATGTGAAGTGTAGTGACAAATATTTGGTTCAAAGATATTATGTTGTTTATTTTTATATTGGAAATACCTGATATATATAATCATATCATTTTGATTTGATTAGCGTTTGCACTTGGCAGACAGTTAGTTTTGGAAGAGGTAATTTTTTTTATGTCCATGTGTTTGTTTGTAACCTATCTCAACACTTTTTCTTCACTGCCTAATAGAGTATAGGAAGAAGAATGTTGAAAAAAAAGCGGCAGTGTCAAAGGGAAAAGAAGACGAGCCAAAAAAGAAAAGGAAATTGGATGCGGAGTCATCTGATAAAGGTGAGGCTTCCAATAACGGTGAGTCATTTGATGAAGGAAAGGGTTCTGATAAAGGTGAGGACGAGTACGATCAATGAGATCAATTTCACAGGGATGAAGACAACTGCATTTAAGTTATGACTGAACAAGGGCTTTAAATTTTGTATTATTTTCGTAAATATAGCTTTTTTATTTTAGGTAAGAAATGATACTGAATATTACTGAATATATATTTATGGGTTATGTTCTTTTACAGTGGGTGTAACAAAGAAGTTAAACAGTGAAAACTGTACAAAAAATTATTGTTAGATGCCTTTATATGGAACTTTTATTCAGTTATTGTGATTCAATGACTGTAAAAAGGGTGATGGTCCAAGCAGACTAGGGTCACCAAGCCATTTGGGACTGTGGAAGCAGTAGTCTGTGATCCCTCCACTGTTAGGAGTGGGAGGTGGTCGCAGCTCTGTGAAACCAGCCTCACGCTGTGCCCTCCACTCTAAGAGCCAAGAGACCAAAGCCTTCACTAAGGTCCCCAAACTCAACTCTTAACTTGGAGCAGGCAGGCCAACTTATTGCACCCACAACCCATCGACATTTACAAAATATTGAACTGATCTTAGAAGGGATGCACCAGGTCCTTGCAAACATACACAGATATTGAGATTTATAAGATATTGGTCCTTTCAAACATACACAAACAGATATTGAGATTTATAAGATACTGAATAGATCTAAGATGGGATGCACCAAGCGCTTGCAGTAGAAGATTTATAACATATTGAGATTTATAAAATGTTGAATTGATCTAGATGGGATGCACCAGATCCCTGACCAAAGATTTATAAGATATTGAGATTTATAAAATGTTGAATTGATCTAGATGGAATGCACCAGATCCCTGACCGAAGATTTATAAGATATTGACATTTATAAAATAATGAACTAATTTAGATGGGATGCACCAGGCCCTTGCAGTAGTGCAAAGCAAAGGACGATGCTTGAAAGCCTCAGTGGCAAGCCACTGCAGTTGTTCCTCACCCTGAAAAAATTAATTTCATATCGTGTGAACCATTGGTTCACATATCAGATATTAAACTCATAAGAACAGATACTACACTTGATCTTAGCAAAAGGCCGAGAAAGGTATGCTTTGTTTTGACCAAGTATTCTGCTTATATATTCTGACCTCCAGGTTCTTGTCAGAATATGACAAATGCGGGACTTCATTGATACACTTCAAGCAAATTGTTCGCATGAATATATTATAAGATTTTGTCTTTTGGTTCTTTTTCATGTACTCAAGTTTGTTTTGAACTACGGGATTACATGAAATATCATTTAATATGTATTTAAGATTATGTAAAAAACAATAATAAAAAATTTATGTATTAGAAAAATATAGAATTTTTTATATTAGTATGACATAAAATTTTGTTGGAGGTCAGAAAATTAATTTATCAGAAAAATAAACAATTCTTCTTAGCAATATAACATAAGGTTTTCTTGCAGGTGTATTATACGCTATCTTGGATGAAAAGAAGAAAATAAGAAATAAATACATGCAGGATTTAAAATTAAAAAAATATGTTAAGTCAAGAGTTTAAATTACCATTTGCAGAAGGTGATGAACCGTATTAGATTGAACAAAAAATTATAAAGTTAATTATAATGAGTAAAATATTACACTTAAATTTAATAGATATGAAAAATATTTGAGAAGTGTTTCATTTAAAGATTTTCAAAAATCTCTTTATAAACAACATTTTTAGTCATCGTGGATAGATCTCCGTCTTCATCTACAATCAAGATTTTCAATCCTTTCTTCGACTTTACTTTAGAAATAGTCACATATAACTGTCCATGTGTAAATAGTGGACGCGGTAGATAAAGTCCAACTTTAGACAGTGATTGTCCTTGACTTTTATTGATTGTCATTACAAAGCACAAAGAGATGGGAAATTGTCTTCTTTGAAATTTGAAAGGAAGTCCGGAGTCAAAAGGCATAAGATCCATTCTTGTTATAAAAATTTTATCCCCAACATTCTTTCCTGTAATTACTTGTTGCGAAATAATATTTTTGGCTAGACATGAGTACAAACTTGTTATAAGTAAAATAACGAGTAAAAAACAACAAAATAATGGATACTCGTATCTTGTTTTGCCAAGATTGTTGGTAGTTTTATTTCTTCCATTAACCAGCTGTGATTCATCCATACGTCAACACTTGTTTATCTGTGAAGTTCGGGAGCAATGAATAGTGAAAATGGTTTGCTTTGAACAAAATTTACGTAAACAAAATCATTCTACATTTAACCATTTAAACACGAAACTACAAATAGAAAATGTTAAAAGCAACTGTCTGAAAAAACACACGCAGTGCAAATAAAGTTCCTGCAGAATCTTCTTAAAAAGGCATACTGTGTCTGAATTTTATTTTTGTGCATATATGCGAGATGTTGTTTTCGTGCAATGAAAATAACAGGTACAGGTTACTGCAATTTTGAACAATTCAATGACTGAATTAGTTAAGTTGACCTCTATTAAAACAAGCTGAGAGTGTGTAAACTTGTTTTGTTTGTTGCCAAATATAGAAAACATCGACACGGACAACAATCTCGGTGGTTCATTCTTTGGTCCGCAAGATTTGTCCATTGAAATTCGTCTGTTTGGTCTTGTCCGATAAAATGACTTCTTTGTCACAATTGTGAATTTAACCTATTTTATATACTTTGTTCGTCAGATGCTCCAATGAAGAATACGAAATGATTTTTACATGGTCAATATAGTTTATGTGAAGAAAAAGCTTTTTCGTGTCAATATAGTTTGACCAAAATTCAATTAAGATTGTATATTAATTGCCAAACATCAAAGCAGCAATTCGAAAATGTAGAAAGTACTTATTACATGCAATAACAAAATTGAACATAAAAAATAATGTGAAATTTCAATAATACTTAACGTTTAATTAATAAGGCAGTAATAAAAGTGTCTTAGTTTCTATTAAAAAAGAAACCATTCCATGTAGTGCGACATCCAAAAAAAACAAAATAACATCCCAAAAGTTGTGGATAACAAAACCACAAAACAAAACATAAAATGGATACCAAAAACAATCTACGTAATTAAAAGGTTCAATTAATAATAACTATGATGTTGTTGTTTCTTGTTTCTCTGACAACTCGAAAAACAATTTCATCACCTTCTTTGATGTTGTTTCCCTTGCAGAATTCCTTCCACCCCTGGCCTATCTTTGTAAATTTCTTCTTTTTGTTTCGTATCAGCACTTTGCATTTGACTACAGAAGACGGTCCATGAAAAACAACAAAGAGTAGTTTGTTTTTGCGAACAAAGTTGGCAAAAACAGTAGCCAGATCCTGCCAAAATTAGAGGAAACATTTAAACAATGAATATATATCAGTTTAAAAAAAATTTGTAGTACAGTAACAGAGTAATATAGTAATACAGTAATAATAACAGAAGTGTGCTTGACATTGTTTATACCAAATGACTTGCTCTAGCTTGGTACGCGAGATACTGTTAAGTGGAAGTCCATAAACGGATGAGCAGCAGACATGCGGTTGACGAATTTTTGCACACTCATTGCTGAGCATGCACCTTTGAAAATAGTTATTTGAAAAGCAGAATCCCCAACGTACCGGAAATAGATCCAATGGTTTGCTTGCAGCTGATATACTGCTCCCAGCTCATCCCAACCTTCGATGAACATTGGTTCCTCCAAATCCTCATTGTAGGTAACCCACAGAGAGTTACCATCATAGTCCACCAGTTGCCAACATGAGCGAAGTTCAAAAGAAAAATCGCTTGCAAAATCCGGATCAACATACGTAAAATCCTTCAAAAGAGATTGTGATAAATATACAAAAAAGTACAACATACACAGTTTGAAGAAGAAACGTCATATAGCATTCAAAATCACATCAGAAAGGCTTAAAAGTTAAAAAAGGTTGAATCTTTGATGTTATTTGTTATTGATTTCCTCTTAAAACCAAAAAAAGTCAAAACTTTGATTCAAAGACAGCAAAGTGAAGGAACATTGAAGAAGTTTATGACATGCTAACGCAAAGAAGTATAAAAAGAAACATAGCTTGCCAAAAAGATGCATTGTAGTGAACTCAGCTTTCGTCTGTGCTCGAATAATTCTTCCAGGAATTTGCATGTTTGATTTTGTGGGGTTAGAAAGCAAAGCAAATGGAAGGATATCATAATGCAAAAAAACACAACTTCCACATAATTAACTTCAACACTTATAATTAATACACTACTGACTGATAGGAGATGAAGACCTTTGACAGCTGAAAACAATAAAAACAGTGTTCTTCAAATATCTTTAATTTAAAAAATAATTTAATGTAATATCGAAAAACAAATTTTAGAAACTAATTAAATAATTATAACTATATAATTAAATTATAAGTATTGAATACGCATACCAATAATAATAAATAATATAAATAATAAATATAAATATATATATATATATAAATATCATATAAATATAAATATAAATATAATAGAAATAGAAATATACAAATATAATAAATATGTACATATCAATAAATAAAAAATATAAATATATAAATATAATAAACAAATGAATATGAATATAATAAACAAATATAATATAATATAATATTATAATATAATAGCATAATATAATATAAATATAAATATAAATATAATAAAAATAATATATAATATAAATATAGGTTTAATAGGCATTTTGGTCTTAATATTTTGTGAGAAAATGTTTTCCCACATTTAATTTTTTTCTCAATTAAGTCCTAAATTTTATTAAAATCTTCACTATGAATTCTTACGTTAGATTAATGTTAACGGTGTTAACTATATGAGACGTAACACATTCAAGTTAACTCATGACACGTGAATAATAACAAAAGAGTATGAATATAAACATAAATATGAACACTACAGCTTGTGGATTTTTGACAAAAAGGATCACATTGACAAATTTAATAAAATTTGAGACTCAATTGAGCAAAAAAAATGAAATTTGAGACTCAATTAAGAAAAAATATAAAATTTGGGACTCAATTGAGAAAAAAAATAAACATGGAAAAACATTGCAAATTCTAATATAATAGTGGGACCAAAATGTCTATTAAACCTATAAATATATAAATATAAATATCAATAATAAATCAAATAAATTAAAATAAAAAATAAATAATGATGGATAAAATCAATAAGATCAATAATAAAATCATAGCCATAGCCCTAAAGTTATTGTATGTGTACCTGAAACCATAGTCCTAAAGCCCACAATGTTTCCAAAAAAACTAAATCTCTAATTTCAGTTCTAAATTATGTAATTATGTAATAAATCAACAAAACAGAAAACAACAATGTAACACATAACACAAAATCACAGTTTCGCATATATGACTTTTTCTTTTATCTTATAGTAAGTTTCATTTTGCATCAAATAAAAAACAGAATCCAGTTTATCTAACAATAGTTACTTATATTTTACATGAACAAGACTTGTTCGAGTATGGTTGAATCCTCGCTTCTTGGGTTGAAGTGCATGATCCCTTCGATTTTAGAAGAATATCCTTTTAGTTCTATTACGGAATGTGATGAATTTTAAAAATACTCGAAGAGCAATAAACATAAACATAAATGATTTTTTTAAACAAAACATTTATGATCTTAAAATTGTCCGAAGGGAACTTCTCTTGATGTCTATATTGGATATTTGGACTCGTTAGTTTGATGTCCCTTTAGGCAATACACTCAACTTCCAATATTCACAGTGCTTGACACCAAATATTCTGTGGATTTATAGATGGAATGTTGGAGTGGAGTTTTGAGAGTCCCAGTGCATCCTAACAGCAGGACATTCCATAGTGTTGGTGCATCTCTCTGCCTTTCTCGAGAAACCAAAGCACCATGTGTAAGTAATTCCTTGAACTAGAACCACATTGCCTATATATCACTCTTTTAAATTTGTTTTAGCTCAGGAATGTGGCTTAACATTGTTTCTTACAAAAGTAGAAAATCATGCAATATAATGAATGCAAGTTATTTGAGTTTCTTTTGGTAAGGGACTTACTGAATGGAACCATATAATGAAACAATAATGCGTTTTATGCATGCGTGAGTAGAAATCAGTTAATCATTTGATTCTACTCATTGAAAGTAATCAATGGTAAGAATTTTCTTTTTTCTAGTGGATTTGCATCTTTTGGTTGTTTCCCTGAACTATAATTGAATTTTGTGAAGTCAGGGATCTATGCATAAAGATTTAAGCTATTTGGAAAATGTAAAATAGAACATTTTATTTTGGTCTACAACTTCAAATTCAGAATTTCATGTTTCATTTTTCACATATAAAGATGCTTTTGAACTTGTACATTATGATTTACCACCTTTCCTTTTGCATACGAAAGATTATTTGCTTTACATTTTTCGAGGGGACAGGTAACCCAGTGATTGAGAGGCTATCAAATTTACAGAAACTATCTGAAATTGTTGTGTCCAAATTTGGTTCTTCCATCAACGCTTGGGTTATTGAGGCTTCCATTTTCAATGGACCTTTTGCTGTCTATAAGGACTTCATACTGTCCATGAATCAATATGGAAAGCCGAGGTCATATAATCCAGTTGGTTTCCCTGCATCTACATCAACTGTGTCGCTCTTATCTAATTGCCTTCAAGATGTATGATCTGTTCCCATCTTAAATGCCAGGCGGGCATGCTCGCCATCTGCTGGCAACTTAAATTTCCACATTGATGGTTGTAGTTATTCTCATCACCTGACCTTACTAACCATTTGAGGCCAAGCAAAATCTTTAGCAAGTGTATTGCATATCCTAATCAAGTTCTTGTTCCTTAACTTCTCTTAATTAATGATCCTATATAAAAGGCATAACACCAATGTGCTACATGACTGAAGATATAACTTGTGTCATTGTAATAGTTAAACTGAAAAAGTCCCTGTTTATGTCTGCAACTTGTAATTACCACTTGTACTTAATTTTTTCTATGTTTTGAATTTCTTGAAATGCAGGCAAAAAAGGTCGTTCTAGGATCACAAGGAGATTCGAAGTCCGACTGCACTTCTTCCTCGTTCTTTCTCTCACCTCAAGACATTCATCCTTGGATTTAGCAAAGGTGGAGCTGTGCTTAACCGGATAGTTACTCGAACCGGGATTCTTAGATATTGGTTCTAATGGGAATTCACACGATGTGGGATATGAAGATTTTTACGTTTTACCTAAAACAAAGGAAGACTTCCTGAACAGCATCAGCGATATTCATTATGTTGATGTTGGTCTGAACACTGCTAGGGCATACCTAACTAACCATTATGTGTTTGAGAGAATATCCATAAGGCTCGTGCAAGGAGCTTGTCAACTCCGTTTTATCCTTCATGGAACTCCGAGACAGTGAAGTGACAAACGGCGTGAGTGGATACGGAATGAAAAGGACAAAATGCTCTATCTGCTTGAATCTGATCAAGCTTCTAAAAGTGTGGGAAAAATAAAAGTATTCTCCAGGTATTATTTTGCTGATATGCCTCCAAGTATGCAGATGCACTTTGAAATAATAGAAAGTTTAGACATAAGTTAGTACTTCATACCTGACAGGTCCAATGAAAGATTTCTTAATCATCAGGATAAATGTAACTAAAGTACATGTGTTCTACTTGAATGTTCTAAAGAACACTTATAATTTAGTTATATTTATCTTGATAGTTATGACATATTTCGGTGGACTAGAAGCACTGAATTGTGTTTGTATGGAGAAATTGAGGGATTTCATAAAGCCTTGAAACTTTCAAGATTAAGAACAGTAAGATGATGGAAGTTCAGATTGAGATTATAATTTGGAAATTGAATCGACAGAAAAATAGTTTGTTGAAAGAGCAAAAAAATTCAAGATGACTTCATTGTAAAGACATGTTTAGATGACTTTTCGTCGATCCGAATATAAATTTTATTTCAGTTTAACATAGTTAGGCCATAGTATTCAGCTGAAAATAGACCTTCACATATGAGGCATGTTGAAACTAAATAAACATATAATCATTATTTTCACTCACTCAAAACATAAAATATGTATCGGAAAATTGGGAGTGTGTCTGTGGATGTTGAATCAAACATTAATAGAAAATCATGAAATATTGAAAGTTGACAGAGATGGGATGCACCAGGCACTTGCAAGGCAAAGGGCAATGCTTGAGAACCTCTGTGGCAAGCCACTTCAATAGATTCTCTCCCTAAAAGAATTAATTTAATATCATGTGAACAATTGGTTCACATATCAGATATTAAACTAATAAGGACAGATACTACACTTGATCTTAGCCAAAAGGCCGAGAAAGGTATGGTTTACATTATGCAAGTAATTCGCTTTTATATTCTGAGTTCCATCTCCTTGTCAGAGTCCTGACGAATGTGGGACTTTATCACTTGATTGATATGCTTCAAAATTGCAGGAGAGATACAACTTTAGAATTAAATCAGTATTGATGTATTATTGTTCAAACCTGACACCAATGAGTAAGTTCAAACCATTAAAATCTCCACAGAAATAGTTGATTTGAATATTGTTGAGTGTACAAGAATTTGATTTCATTAGATATAAAATAATGTGATATTTTGAGTAATCAGAAGAAAATTATTTGGGAGCAGAAGATTGTTAATACGTAGTAAAATTGATATTTTAATTAAGATTACATATTCTACTTGCAAATTAGATGAAATTCACGAGGAGTTGTCTTCTCCTACAGAAAAAGATAATAACCTTATATCAAAATACTGGGAGGATTCGAGGTCTGATCCTGAATCACCTTTTCAGCAAGTTAAATCACAAAAGAAACGTGGTTGGCCAAAGAAAAATCCTTAGGAGAGTGTTTTCCTTATTTTTCATCAATATGACTTTCTTGGAATGCTGGAGGACTAGCAAAAGTTGATTCTGAAGTATTCCTTCATAACATGTGTTCTACTCATAATCTTGACATCATTTTCATTGCTGAACCTTGGTCGGATAAAACCAAATTCCCTCAAGCTTTTCTAGCAGTTAAGGGTAACTCTTTTTGTACGGAAAACTATAGGGATAATTGTCTTCCTAATATATGGTTTATTGCTAAATCTAATATGCATCTAGATATTAAATTTGAATCTTCTCAACTAATTGTGACTCATGGCTAGGTGCTATGCATATCCTGGTTTATGGCCGGTGCTCAGTGACTTCAATGCTATCCTTAACCGTAGTGAGAAAAAAATTGGTGATGTTCCTAATCATCTGTCTTGTTCTCATTTTCTTGGTTTGATAATAACGGTATATTTGATATTCCATCTGTTGGTTCCTTTTTCACTTGGACTAATGGCATAAATGGTTAGCAAAGAATTAATGAGTCTTGACAGAGCTTTGTGCAATTTAGATTGTTTAGACGTTTGAAATTCTGTTATTTGTAAGAGTTTGATAAGGAATAATTCAGATCATTTGTCTAGTGGCCGGCTAAAAGAGACAGGTCTTCTTTTAAATTTGTCTTTTTGGTGTGAAAGACATGATTGTGAGCCTTTAATTAGTGGAGTTTGAAAGAAACTGTAGTCTAGTTGCCCTATGCTGGTGCTGCAACAAAAGTTGCAAGTTACGAAAGCAGACTTTAACTGCTTGGAAAAAGGTTGTGGGAAATATTTGTACTCAAGTTACTAAGGATTTGTAACAGCGAGGAAAAAAAGTGCAGTTTGACCTCAATAAAGTTATGGTAGTGGAAGACAAGTTTTGGAAGGAAAGGGCATATCTGAATTGGTTCACATAAAAATACGAAGTTCTTTCATACCTATTCTAAAATAAGATCTAGAGTTGCTAACATTTCTCAGTTGGTGGATGGTGACAAAATTCTTGACAGTCCTGATTCTATTGAACATGTTCATTTTTATAACACTTTAGATTGGGCTGATCAAAATGTTAACCCAAATACTAGATTGAATTTTGTGCAGGAGATGATTCCAAAATTGGTTACCATGGAAGATAACAACATGTTCACAACATTACCTTTTGTTGAGGAGGTGTTATCGAGAAATTCAAATCGAATAAGAGGAAAGTAAAATTTTAGGCATTAAAGTTAAGGAAATATTAATCATGAAAACATGAAAATTAGTAAGAAATGTTGATAGAAAGATGATTCAGATAAAAGGTAAAAAATATGTAAGGTGAAACATAGAGGATGAATTATATATGGCAAAGAAATTGAGGGCATAATTATGTAAAGATGTACCAAAGAAGGAAGATGCATGGGAAGTCATTGGAGATAAACACATACAAAGTCATCAATAGTATAGAAAATACCATTTAGCAAGAAACAAGTTTGAAGAACCATCGAGCAAGAAACAAGTTTGAAGAACCATTGAGCAAGGAACAAGTTTAAAAAGAGCAATGAAGATATTTCTCACTCCTTTTGTTTCTTTGTCTTGTTTTTCCTTTCATATAGTAAGTGATCCCCATTTGATGTTGATGGTTTTAGCACTTTAGTTTTTATGGGACTGCTCTGATACGATATGTAATACTGGGATAGGACTAGAAAATTAGAATTTTTGTTTATTTATTTTTAATTAAGACTTTAATTGGTTTATTTTACACTATGTATTATTACTAGTGAATGTGAATCCTTTAGCCCGTGTACACTAGTATTATGGATTTTATTAATTATGAAGTTACTTTAAGCCTTATAAAATATGTTACACTTTTATTTTTATGACATATGATGTGAGGCAGAGAGTGTCACAAACTCTCCTGTGAGGCAGAGGGTGTCACAAACTCTCCTGTGAAGACAAGATCAATGCCAATATTATTAGTATTCTTGACGTATGGACTATTTTATTTTCTCATAGTTAAACCCGCCTTCATTAATAAAAACAACAGAGATGACAGGAAACTCCAAAAATATGTGCTCATCATTGGACTTGTTATGGTAAAGATAATTTTATGTGTTTACTAATGTTTGTTCCAGGGCCAGGAGCCAAGAGGCATTATTATACCCTTTATCATTTAAAAGGTGGAGAATGATGCTATGTTAAGAGTGGATTTTGCAGCGCTAAAATAATTTACCGTAGTATATATATTACATGTCTTCACCAATCTTTATTGATCCCATCTCATTATATACAAGAAAGGATTGAGATAACAAATTGAAAGAAGGTAGAAAAAAAAAAGAAATTAAAAAATGATGGTTTAAGCAAGACTAGGCTGACTAGGCCCATCAGGGGATGTGGAAGCAGCAGCCTCTGATCTTTCCACTCTTGGAAGTGGGAGGTGGTCGCTGCTCTATGAAACCAGCCTCACAAAGGTAATCATAGGTTCTTCTCTCCTTCGGAACAATAGGGCCGTTATGCTCATTACTAAACTTGTTGAAGAGATAAAATAGAACCAAGATATATCTTTTTGATCAGAGGTTGAATCAATCATCAGAAGAAGAATTAGGCCAAAAATTAGGATACATTCTGGGAAAATAAAACTTCTATCGAAGAGAAGCAAATAAAAGACTTTCATAAAAATTCTTGTAGATCGAGAAGCTGTATCCTCCACTCTAAGAAACAAGAGACCTATGCCTTCACTAAGGTCCCCAGACTCAACTCTCAACTTAGAGCAGGCAGGCCAACTTTTTGCATCCACAGCCCAACCTGTCAGCCACAGTGCTTGTTCCATCCACTTATTGCCCCCACTTGGGTCACAAGCTGTTGCCCCCACTTGGCTTGTTCCAATAATTTCCTCCTTTATTTACCATTATTTTTCTTAATCATACCAGTCATTTTCCCATGCCATGCATCTCTTTTCAATCTTCATCATGATTGATGTATTAAATCTAAACCATTTAGTCAACTTAGTGTGAAATAAACAGTAAATGTGGAAGAGTATTGTTTTAGTGTGACAAGAGTCTATTTTTTTTCTATATTTCAGATGCAGTGATATTTTAACTGACTGAAGATCAGAATATCTATTCATGAAAAAATATTCTACACTATTTGCTCAATGAAAAATACCTAACAGACTTGACTTGGGAATAGACATTAAAAAATTTCATGTCCATGCTCATGCTCATGCAACAGAAACTCCTTTGTGTTGTGTCAATTGTTCCAATGTCCAAAAAACAAAACGTGTTGGATAATTGTCTGCTTGGGTATCATATATGACTTAACAACTAAAAGCATCTTAGTTGCTAAAACTTTTAATCAAGAAACCTGATTAAGAATTATTCGTACTTCTTTTTTGGACAAAAACCACGAGGAATATTTCACAACATAAGCTGCTAGTAGCTTTTGGACATGAACATGGCATGGTCCTGACCCTTGAAAGTGAGTTGTTGTATGCATGCATTGGCCATAGCCTTATAGCTCAAAACCTGATAAGATAATTGACAGGTAAAAAAACATACACTAGAAAATTTCCAGCTCAAACTCTGATTCCATGATTCCTACGGCACCTGAACTTTTGGTGCATTAAACAGGTCTTTCTTCTTTTCTGATATGGTATCATTGATAAAAAAAATATTTTTGCAGCATGTTTTAAACAATAAAGTGAAAACAAAAAATCCATAAGAACATGTTTTAAAATGTGTACCTCTTTTTTGTCTTGTAATTGGATTTAGCAATTCTTAAAGCATTATAGTTCTGAGAGATCTTTTAAACTGTTCTTAAATATTGTCAAAGCATTATACTTTTCCTTTTTCCTCTTCAGATTTTTTACTGCGTTGAATATAAATCCTTAAGTCCAATTATTTGACTGCATATCTGGTTTTGATTGCAGGGAGAAGGAAACTAAATCAGGTCAACTTTCATTTCATTTGTCCAAGGAAAATCCTAACTTCACATGAAGTTGGTGGCTTTGTTTGTCTATGTAAATGGAAGATATGTAATAGTTAAAATCATTCATACACTTATTTATTTCACCATTTTATCAATAATCCCAGGAATTAGAGGTTCAAAGGAGTATAGTGATTTTTGTAACAAATAATCATTAGCTTATTTTGTTAATTTTCAGAAATTAAGAGAGCTATGATGTAGATGCATAAGATTGGATCCATTGAATAAAATATTGGATTTTGAGTTTTAATCCAACAAGTTCAAGGCGCAAACTTGTTTTCTCCTCCACATATACCAAATCATTACTTATTATATAAATATCTTTTTTATTAATTTAAATATAAAATAAGATATGTGAATAAATAATATATATAAAATCACATAATTTATATAGTAAATAATTAATTGATTATGATTTTATTGACATCTAATTTATATCTAATTCATTATAATATTTATATTTTTTATTTATTATCTTATATAATTTCTTTCAATTTTTTTAAGAATTAATGAATATATTTTGTAAAAATATGAAGTGAAATTTAAATTTAATTTATAAAATAATATTATTAAATTATATAAATATCTAAATAATCAAATATAAAGAAATAATTAATGTTTATATTTACTATTATTTTAATCCATATATTTACTATTTTTCTTATATTATAATGCACAAATATAAAGTATATAATTTTTAAAAAATAGAAATGGAAGTACGTCAAATGAAATTTATAAAAGAAAGAACTTCTTCTAAGAGGAGAAAATCTAAAAAATGTTGCAGTTAGTAAAGTCCCACATCGGGTAGAAGGGGAAAATTTGAGATGTTTATAAGGAAAGAAAGAACTCCTTCTAAGAGGAGAAAGTTTCATAAACATTAGATTTAGTAAAGTCCCACATCGGGTAGAAGGGGAAAATTTGAGATGTTTATAAGGAAAGAAAGAACTCCTTATTAGATTGACTGAGGTAGAAACATACAACATACTTTTAATCCTGAATAAATCCTCTTCACCAATCCCAAAACCCTTAATATTAATAGTATCCTTTAGATAGTTATTATTATTTCTTTCATCAACATATTCCTAAATTTATTCATTTGGTTATCATCATCAAGAAAAAAATTAACAAATAGATCATTTAGCTTTTCGATAGACTAAATAAAAATAAATAAATCATAGAAAATAAAATCAAAATTTACTTTTTTGTGAGAATTATTTAAGTATAAAAGTAGCTAAAGACAACTATAAGAATTACAAATAAAATAAAAATATAAAAATTGAAAAGGAACCAAAAGATAAATATATAGCAGGAATTAAAACAACAAATACCTCATTTAATATTGGGATATGTGCACATTCTTGCACTAAAGTGAATATTTTCACATTATGTTATAAAATATAACTATATCAGTTAGATAGATTGAAACATAAATTAATTATTAGATTAAATAATTTAATGTTAAAAATAATCCTGTAAAGAGTCTAAACAATCAACTTGACAGATAAAAAAGGTTTTTTATAATATAAAATAAATACTAACATATTTATTTCTCTACTCATAATATTAGACTACCACTAACAAAATGAAACTAAGTCAAGAATGTTAGATTAAGGAGGTGGATAACAATGGAAAACTAAACTATCTCTATAATGGATAAAAACATAAACATAAGAAGCAAGAGAAAGACAATTATTAACTACTCCATAAACTTTCAAATAAAAATTGTTTTCCTAAAAAAAAATTTGAGATTTATAAAGTTATGGCAAGCAAAATCCCCATTTAAGTATTTTATCGTTTTTCTCCATTTAAAAATTAAAAGTGTTGCTCTATTAACCACTAAATAGAAAACATGATCATCTTGAAACTTCTCTCAAAAACACTTCACCTTCAACTCCACCTCCATCTTCAGCTTATACTCCACCTTTGATACTTGATCTCCCATTCACACCCTTCAATTTTTTAAACTATAAAATTATGGAGGATGGATAGAGAAATTATTTTCAGGATTACTTGTTAAGGATACTATTAATATTAAGGGTTTTGGGATTGGTGAAGAGGAGATACATAAAGAAATTAAGTAGGAAGGAGGATACTGAAATGGTTTATATTCAAGAAAAAAAAAACTAAGAATGCTAATATCAGTCCGTATGTTGTATGGTTTAAGTAGTGACTTTATCTTTATCCTCTCTTCTACTGTTATTATCATTAGTAGTACCTCTACCTCTTGATCTTTCTCGCCTGAGGATCTTACAATCTCTTATCATGTGTCCTGATTTATTACAATGGAAACATGTGAATGTGATGTCTTTCTTTGGCATTGACTTGTCTCTTGACTTATCTCTTGGCTTGCTATGATCGTGAAATCTTTGAGAATTTCTATACATATTTCTTCCTCTTGACTCTGTAACTAGAGCTTCATTTTGAGTTGAGGAGCTAACCTTCGTACTTCCCTTCCTCCTAATCTCTTCATTTAAAAGACTATCCTTAACCATGTCAAAGGTCAGTTTTCCATTAGGGACAGAGATGCTCAGAGATACCACTAATGTCTCCCATCTATCTGGTAATGAGCTCAACAATGCAAGTAACTCATCATCTAAGACAATCTCCATAGTGGTCAATTGATTCACCATATTCTGAAAACTACTCAAGTGCTCTGCCATAGGGGAACCATCCTTGTACTTCAAGTTTATCAACTTCCTAATCAAGAATGCCTTGTTCAAGGAATTTTTAGACTCAAACAACTCACCTAATCTCTTCCATAAGTTGTAAGCCAGATCTTGCTAGTTACATGATGATAAACAGATTGATCTATCCACTTTCTGATCATGCCAATAATCTTCCTATTTAACTTATTCCAATCTCCGTCACATTTATCTGCTGGTTTAACACCTTGTTCCTCAATAGGATCATACAGGTCTTTGCAAAATAACAGATCTTCCATCCGGGATTTCCAGATTGAATAATTGGTAGAATCCAATTTTATCATGGTTCCAGCACCATCACCATCTCCCATCTTCAAAGCACAAACCAAAGCTCCTAACCGGAGCTCTGATACCATTTGTTCGAAAGAACACACAAAAGTAACAATCACGGAAGCAAAACCCAGATCAAATCTTCCCGCTGCAAATAATAGAAAACAAAACAATGGAATGCGCAAACAAAAGAATGAAATAAAGAAACCAGCAGGCACCAAAACTTTTAACGTGGGAAAACCCTCGATATGAGGGAAAAACCCACGGGCCCCTAGTCCAGTAAAACTTCCACTAATAAAGATTAATGGGTATACAACAAGTTTTCTTGGAGCTACCTCTAAGGATCAACAAAAAAGTTCTCTTCACCAATAAGGTGGATAACAACACAAGAATCCCTCTGTGTATCTAGCTATTCCTCTGCACACAGATTTGTAGAGGATACACTTTCTCTCTTGGTGACTTCTCTACTTCTCTCACTAGAGGTACTCTTACTCAGTCTCTCTCATTTCATTGAATGTCTATCTTCCTCTTAAACTTTATTTAAAAAAGATGCAGTCTCTTAGCAATATAATGGACTAGAAGCCCACAAAGGAAAACACATTATTCTTCTTTTAATTAAGTCAGCATGGGCCCAATAATTTGGTGACCCACCTGATAGCTTTCAAGAAAATGAAAATAATAGATAAAATTGTTAAACTTATTTCTTGGTTATTAAAAGTAACATTAGCAAATCTTTAAAACAGGATAAGAACAGTCAAATTCATTTGAACAAAAGCTAAATATTCATATTTAGGTATAGTATAAATTCCTTACCTTAGAAAGGTAATAATTTCTGATAGTTATAACAAGACTAAAAAGTTGAAAATCAGAAAACAAAATAAATGACTTAAAAAAATATATTATCATCTTACAACTCATTTGGTTATAAATCTCAACTTCCATCAGAGTAAATTTTAAATTCAGTATTTTATAATTTCAGCCTACATTTTTAATTCAGTATTTACTAATTCATTTTAAATTTTAACTGTTAATCGAATACATTTTTCATTTAATTGTTAATTATTTATTTATTTTTATTATAATTTGAATTAGCATAATAATTTCTTTTCAAAAGACCTATAACTGGAATTGCTAGATGATTTCAAAACATTCTCAGAAGTAGAAAATGTTACTGACTTTTCTACATAACTAACAAGGACTTGATTGGAAAATAACCAATCCATACCTAAGATTACATCTAGTTGTGACAAAGGTAAGAAAATTAAATTTACAAGAAATTTCCTATTTTCAATTAACAAAAAAATAATCTGGATAGACTTCATTGGTAATTACAAATTTACTAGTAGGGGTTGAAATAATTAAATTGGTGTCTACCAGTTGTTGTAGGTCTTGTCTTGGATAAAGGAGTATTGGAATGTGGTTTTTGTTGTCCATATTCAACAAATACATGATTAGGTAATCCGTACTTGAAATAGATAGGACCTTTGATATGATAGTCTTTAGTACAATTATTCTTTCCACACCTAAAAAACACTTAGATTGATTATTTCCAAGTCTACTGGAATTTCCTGAAGGAAACATTTCTCCTATCCTTATTAGATTCAGGTCCAAAGTCTTTTGTCCTACTATTTTCAAAATTCTCCTTCAATATACACTTATGAATGAGTATAGGAAAATTATAAATTTCTAACACTCCCATTGCCTTTCTTAATTCAGGCCTAAGACCACCTTCAAATTTTATACATTTCATTATTTCATCTAGATGATAAAAGAAATAAGAATATTTGCCTAACTTCTCACACTTAAGAGGGGGGGTGAATTAAACTCTCAAAGATTTTCGAAATACAATGACCAAATGTGAAAAACAGATTCGGAATGAAGACTGAAAACTAGTTTTAATAGGTTCTTGAAATGCTTTTAATCAATTGATCATATATCCAATTCAATTACAATTTAAAATTCAATTGCAGAATGTAAAAGATCAAGGGAAGAAGAACAAAACCGCAGATTTATATTGGTTCACCTTTCAACAAAGGCTACATCCAGTTTCCTAAACACACAAATTCAATCAATTCACTAAAAACCAGTTTTTACATGAACACTACATGAAAAACAAAAACCAGAAAGCTGCACCTAGTCTTGAACCCTACAAGACCTCTAAACACTTGTAAAACCCTATTACAAGAACCCTTAATCACCCTGATTAAGAGACGAACACGCAGCTAACTCACACACAAAGAATTGGATTGAATTCACCTGGAAATTCAGAGCAGAAACGAAAAACAGAGCAAGAACTAAACGTAAAAACAGAGCATGCAAATCTTGATTCAATTCGCAATCAATTGGATCTTGGACTTCTTGGAGTGATTCGCAAATTGATTTAGAGTGTAAGAGAAATGTTCTTGCTCAGTGGGTTCTTCTAAAAATGATTCGTCACTTAGTTCTTTGAATTTCAAGTTATATATAGAAAACTGTTAAAACTGATTCTGACGAGAATAGTCGGTTGAAATCGCATTTTAACCGGTTGTTTTCATTAAAACCAATTTTCCAGTGAGCAACCTTTTTCTGGAACTTGAAATCAGTCAGTTGAAAACCCGTTTTAACTAGCTATTCCAGAAAATTGGAATTCCTGAACAAAGCTACCAGGATTTTAACTGGTTTAAATTTCGAAAACAGTTAGCTAAAATTTCCCAAATACAAAGCTTTGAAAAATGAAGAACAGTTTAACTAGTTGAAATCATATTTTTAACCAGTTAAAAAATAGTTAAACCTTTGAAAACATTTTAAAACCTTTTTAAAACATTTCAAAACATTTTAAACCCCAAGATTAAGTCCAAGATTAATTGAAATGCATCTTACCACACAACCTAGGACTCTCTAAACCTAAGACATAATCTTCATTCTTCAAGCACCAACATCTTCATCATTAAAGGTGGTTGGAGACATCAAATCCACTTGAAACCAAGTCTTCAAGTCCAACAAACTCCCCCTATTTGATGATGACAACCACTTGATGCATTCATTGTCTTTGAAGAATGTAGGAGTCCTGCACAAAACAAAAAATTCGAAAAATACAGCAAATACAACAGCAGAATCTGGATTTGTTGATCACAAATTTCTTAACCATGTATATAAGCTCAAGAAGGCTCTTTATGGACTCAAGCAAGCTCCAAGGTATGAAAGGTTAAGTAACTTTCTTATCTCTCAAAACTTTGAAAGGGGCCAAGTTGATAAAACTTTGTTCATTAGAAAGTCTTTGGACAGCATTATACTGGTGCAGGTTTATGTGGATGATATAATCTTTGGATCCACTAATGAGAAGCTTTGTGAATAATTTGTTGCAGCTATGCAGGGGGAGTTTGAGATGTCAATGATGGGTGATCTAAACTTCTTCTTAGGCTTACAAGTCAAGCAATTAGATCATGGAACATTCCTCAATCAGTCAAAATATTGCAAAGAGCTGTTAAAGAAATATGAGATGGACAGCTGCAAAGAATCAAGCACACCCATGGCTACCAGCAGCTATCTTGATGCGGATGAAAGTGGTAAACCTTTTGATTCCACTAAGTATAGAGGTTTGATTGGTTCACTATTATATCTAACTGCTAGTAGGCCTGATATAATGTTTAGTGTATGCATGTGTGCTAGGTTTCAATCTAATCCTAAAGAATCACATTTTGCAATTGCCAAAAGAATCTTGAAATATCTAAAAGGAACTATTAATGTTGGTTTGTGGTATCCTAAAGGTGCTTCTTTTAATCTAGTGGGCTATTCGGATGCAGACTTTGCTGGATGTAAACTTGATAGAAAAAGCACTAGTGGAACTTGTCATCTACTAGGAAGTAGTCTAGTATCTTGGCATAGCAAAAAGCAAGCTAGTGTGGCTTTGTCTACTGCTAGGCCGAGTATGTAGCAGCTGGGAGTCATTGTGCTCAAACTCTTTGGTTAAAACAACGACTTTCTCGATTATGGTTTGAAACTAGATCACATTCCTATTAGGTGTGACAATACAAGTGCTATCAACTTAACAAAAAATCCTATTTTGCACTCTAGAACGAAACATATAGAAATAAGGCACCATTTCATTAGGGATCATGTTCAAAAAGGTGATTGCATAATTGAATTTGTTGACTCTAATAACCAACTTGCTGATATATTTACCAAACCACTCCCAAAAGATAGGTTTTTCCAATTAAGAAATGAGTTGGGTGTCCTTGATGTTTCAAATGTGATGTAATTCGTGTATGTGATTCATTTCTGCTGTTATTCATGCTGTTTTATATGTTTGAATGGTTAAATCTGAATATGTGTTGATTAATTGCAGTTAGATTTGCATATTAGATGTTATAAGTGAAATCTGCAATGTTATTCAGGATTTTAGTTAGTTGTTTCGGGCTTTTAATCAGTTGTTTTGCCTAATTTGGGGCTGCAGTGGAAGTGCAGTAATATCTGTCTCTATTTTAGCCAGTTAATCTGTTGATTTAGTCAGTTAAAATCATTTATCTGCATTAAATCAGTATCAGGATTTCTGTTTTAATCAGCTGTTTCTCACAAATCAACTGACTGAAATTGCCTGTCACCATGCAAAGTTTAAAATTTGAACGAATTTACTGTTAAACAGCATTGATTCACATTTAATCGGTGCATTTAAATTGATTAATTGTGAAATGTGCATCCGAACATGATAAATAAAGCTGGTTAAAAAGAATCTTGACTCCTATTTTGTCTTGTAGTGGCTTTGCTTTACTTTTTAGCTGGTTTCTCTCTCCAAATACGTATTGCATTCAACCAACTGAATTCTTTGGTCAAGTCTGTGCATACTGCATATCTCTGTCCCATATATTCCAACTGAATGCATTTTAATTGCTTCTTTGACTGAATAAAGCATTGATTTGATAAAACCTAAAAATCTGAAATGTTAAATACATGTGTTGTGCATTGCTTCACTGTTATTCACCCTGCCCGTGTAAAAAATCTGCATAATCCATTCTCTATACTCTGTTTCTCTACACTTTATCTTTTCTAAAATGGCATCTTCAAGCAACCCAAGGAAGAGATCAAAAAATGCTGGGTCATCCAAAAATAAGGAACCTGAAATTCCAGCAACTCATACTTATAGACATGGGTCTATAGAAGCTTGGTTCGAAGGTGATGTAGAGAGGATTGAAAAGTTTCAATCCCATATCAGTAGAAAGGCTGTAAACTCACCGAAAGTGCTCAGTTTTCAGTGGCTGGAAGATGAAGGATTGGCTGACATTATAGCCATGATTCAACATCAGGATCTGCAAAAATTTCTGGAATTAAATGGGTTCATATACCCAGACTTGGTGAAAGTATTTTACACAAATCTCAAGCATGATGGATCTGTTTTAACTTCCAAAGTGAAAGGAAAGGAAATGATCATAAACAACTCTGTTTGGATAGGGGGCTTCAAAACTGATGGCATTGTGGTTAGCAGGGGTTTGTGTGGTTCCTTGGAAGACTTTAACAAGGTGCAAATGTACAAAGAGTGCTTGAGGAACCCTCAAGGATCTGTTCATGGATTTCAGGTGGGTGGACTGACCTTGACAGCAAGGGTGCTTACATTTATCATCACATGGATGATCACTCCAAGGGGAAGCAATCATTCTACATTGAATGAAGGTGATCTTCTTCTAATTTTTTGTTTGCTGAAATCTGTGAGAATTAACTTGGATACATATCATCAAAGATCACATGATGAAGTCAAAAGGTTGCTGATTATCGTCTTCCATATCTTTGTGATAATTTCCAAATTCCTTGAGTATTTTGGTGTGGACATTAGAGGTAAACGAGAAAATAAACATAGGGAGATCCCATCAGCTGGACAATAGCTTTCTCTTTAAGTTTGGCTTCATCAAAAGCAATGGAGCATGGACTGCTGGACAAGAAGCTGGGAATGCGAGACAAGTGCTCGCTGGAACTTCGCTTGAGCTGCTGCTAGAGATGCAAGCGATGAAGCTGGAAATGCGGAACCTAGTGCGAGAAAACTACTCAATGATGGGAGATATTGTACCTTATGTTCCTCCGGTTGACCAGTGGAACTCCACTTTCATTGTTTGAACAAGCGAGTGTTACAAAGATTTGATTCCATCCAATCTCATCAACAACATCATCACAACTACTGCAAGAATAGGTTTGGGCGCATTGATCAAAGCATTGAAGATTTACATGCCCAACTTGCACAAATAAATATGGGTTATTATGCTGCTCCTGGTGATGATGGTGGAGAAGATGATAACCGATCTCTGCTTGCTTGTATCCGCTATCTCTGTGATTGAATTGTCTTCGTTGTTGGTTTCCGAGCATGTTGGCTCTCCTGCTGCAATTGTTACTGATTTCACCGCAAGCTGTTATTGTTTCCGTGCATTTCTTGTGGCTTTCAATTTCTGTTAGTTTATGTTGCTGTTGCTGTTTTTCATTGGGTTAAAATTCCCATGTATCTTGAACAATTTTAAATTTGTTGCATATGCTATTTTCTTTCTATTCCCTTGTGCTATTTGATGATTCCAAAGGGGGAGAAATTGTTGAATGCATTTGAAGGCACATGAAGCGCAAGTGCAAGAGAAAAGGGGAGAATCTGGTGAAAGGGGGAGAATCTGAATCTCCAACGCTGCTGCTGTGAAAGAGCTTCTGCCATTGCTGATGATGCTGCTCTGTTTCTGCTATATTTGTATCTATCACACTGTAATGATATTTCTGCTGCTGTATTTGCTGTATTTTTCGAATTTTTTGTTTTGTGCAGGACTCCTACATTCTTCAAAGACAATGAATGCATCAAGTGGTTGTCATCATCAAATAGGGGGAGTTTGTTGGACTTGAAGACTTGGTTTCAAGTGGATTTGATGTCTCCAACCACCTTTAATGATGAAGATGTTGGTGCTTGAAGAATGAAGATTATGTCTTAGGTTTAGAGAGTCCTAGGTTGTGTGGTAAGATGCATTTCAATTAATCTTGGACTTTATCTTGGGGTTTAAAATGTTTTGAAATGTTTTAAAAAGGTTTTAAAATGATTTCAAAGGTTTAACTATTTTTTAACTGGTTAAAAATCTGATTTCAACTAGTTAAACTGTTCTTCATTTTTCAAAGCTTTGTATTTGGGAAATTTCAGTGATTGTTTCGAAATTTAAACCAGGTTAAAATTCTGGTAGCTTTGTTCAGGAATTCCAGGTTTCTGGAATAGCTAGTTAAAACGGGTTTTCAACTGACAAATTTCAAGTTTCAGAGAAAAGGGTGCTCACTGGAAAATTGGTTTTAATGAAAACAATCGGTTAAAATGCGATTTCAACCGACTATTCTCGTCGAATCGGTTTTAACGAGTTTTCTATATATAACTTGAAATTCAAAGAACTAAGTGACGAATCATTTTTAGAAGAACCCACTGAGCAAGAACGTTTCTCTTACACTCTAAATCAATTTGCGAATCACTCCAAGAAGTCCAAGATCCAATTGATTGCGAATTAAATCAAGATTTGCATGCTCTGTTTTTTGTTCATAGTTCTTGCTCTGTTTTCGTTTCTACACTGAATTTCCAAGTGAATTCAATCCAATTCTTTGTGTGTTTGTTAGCTGCGTGTTTGTCTCTTAATCAGGGTGATTAAGGGCTCTTGTAATAGGGTTTTACAGGTGTTTAGAGGTCTTGTAGGGTTCAAGACTAGGTGCAACTTTCTGGTTTTCGTTTTGCATGTAGTGTTCATGTAAAAACTGGTTTTTAGTGAATTGATTGAATTTGTGTGGTTAGGGAACTGGATGTAGCCTTTGTTGAAAGGTGAACCAGTATAAATCTGCTGTGTTGTTCTTCTTCCCTTAATCTTTTACATTCGGCAATTGAATTTTGAATTGTAATTGAATTGGATATATGATCAATTGATTAAGAGCATTTCAAGAACCTATTAAAACTGGTTTTAATCTTCAATCTGAATCTGGTTTTTCATATTTGGGCATTGGGTTTCGAAAATCTTTGAAAGTTTAATTCACCCCCCCTCTTGCAGCTCCAGCAGCAGTTCCAGCAGAAGTTCCAGCAGCGCTTGTCTCTGCATTGCTAGCTTCTTGTCCAGCAGTCCATGTTCCATTGCTTTTGGTGAAGCCAAACTTAAAGAGAAAGCTATTGTCCAGCTGATGGGATCTCCCTATGTTTATTTTCTGTTCACCTCTAGTGTCCACACCAAAATACTCAAGGAATTTGGAAATTATCACAGCATATGGAAGACGATAATCAGGCAGCCTTTTGGACTTCATCATGTGATCTTTGATGATATGTATCCAGTTAATTCTCACAGATTTCATTAAACAAAAAATTAGAAGAAGATCACCTTCGTTCAATGTAGCATGATTGCTTCCCCTTGGAGTGATCATCCATGTGATGATAAATGTAAGCACCCTTGCTGTCAAAGTCAGTCCACCCACCTGAAATCCACGAACAGATCCTTGAGGGTTCCTCAAGCACTCTCTGTACATTTGTACCTTGTTAAAGTCTTCCAAGGAACCACACAAACCCCTGCTAACCACAATACCATCAGTTTTGAAGCCCCCTACTCTTCTCCAAACAGAGTTGTTTATGATCATTTCCTTTCCTTTCACTTTTGAAGTTAAAACAGATCCATCATGCTTGAGATTTGTGTAAAATACTTTCACCAAGTCTGGGTATATGAACCCATTTAATTCCAGAAATTTTTGCAGATCCTGATGTTGAATCATGGCTATAATGTCAGCCAATCCTTCATCTTCCAGCCACTGAAAACTGAGCACTTTCGGTGAGTTTACAGCCTTTCTACTAATATGGGATTGAAACTTTTCAATCCTCTCTACATCACCTTCGAACCAAGCTTCTATAGACCCATGTCTATAAGTATGAGTTGCTAGAATTTCAGGTTCCTTATTTCTGGATGACCCAGCATTTTTTGATCTCTTCCTTGGGTTGCTTGAAGATGCCATTTCAGAAAAGATAAAGTGTAGAGAAACAGAGTATAGAGAATGGATTATGCAGATTTTTTACACGGTCAGGGTGAATAACAGTGAAGCAGTGCACAACACATGTATTTAACATTTCAGATTTTCAGGTTTTATCAAATCAATGCTTTATTCAGTCAAAGAAGTAATTAAAATGCATTCAGTTGGAATATATGGGACAGAGATATGCAGTATGCACAGACTTGACCAAAGAATTCAGTTGGTTGAATGTAATACGTATGTGGAGAGAGAAACCAGCTAAAAGGTAAAGCAAAGGCACTACAAGACAAAACAACAGTCAAGATTCTTTGAACCAGCTTTATTTATCATGTTCAGATGCACAATTATCAATTAATCAACTTAAATGCACCAATTGAATGTGAATCAATGCAGTTTAACAGCTAATTCGTTCAAATATTAAATTTTACATGGTGTCAGGCAATTTCAGTCAGTTGATTTATGAGAAACAGCTGATTAAAACAGAAATCTTGATACTGATTTAATGCAGATAAATGATTTTAACTGACTAAATCGACAGATTAACTGGCTAATACAGAGACAGATATTACTGCACATTCACTGCAGCCCCAAATTATGCAAAACAACTGATTAAAAGCCCGAAACAACTAACTAAAATCCTGAATAACATTGCAGATTTCACTTATAACATCCAATATGCAAATCTAACTGCAATTAATCAACACATATGCAGATTTAACCATTCAAACATATAAAACAGCATGAATAACAGCAGAAATGAATCACATACACGAATTATATCACATTTGAAACATCAAGGACACCTAACTCATTTCTTAATTGGAAAAACCTATCTTTTGGGACCGGTTTGGTAAATATATCGACAAGTTGGTTATTAGAGTCAACAAATTCAGTTATGCAATCACCTTTTTGAACATGATCCCTAATGAAATGGTGCCTTATTTCTATATGTTTCGTTCTAGAGTGCAAAATAGGATTTTTTGTTAAGTTGATAGCACTTGTATTGTCACACCTAATAGGAATGTGATCTAGTTTCAAACCATAATCAAAAAGTTGCTGTTTTAACCAAAGAGTTTGAGCACAACAGCTCCCAGCTGCAACATACTCAGCTTCAGCAGTAGACAAAGCCACACTAGCTTGCATTTTGCTATGCCATGATACTAGACTACTTCCTAGTAGATGACAAGTTCCACTAGTGCTTTTTCTATCAAGTTTACATCCAGCAAAGTCTCGCATCCGAATAGCCCACTAGATTAAAAGAAGCACCTTTAGGATACCACAAACCAACATTAATAGTTCCTTTTAGATATTTCAAGATTCTTTTGGCAATTGCAAAATGTGATTCTTTAGGATTAGATTGAAACCTAGCACACATGCATACACTAAACATTATATCAGGCCTACTAGCAGTTAGATATAATAGTGAACCAATCAAACCTCTATACTTAGTGGAATCAAAAGGTTTACCACTTTCATCCGCATCAAGATAGCTGCTGGTAGCCATGGGTGTGCTTGATTCTTTGCAACTGTCCATCTCATATTTCTTTAATGACTCTTTGCAATATTTTGACTGATTGAGGAATGTTCCATGATCAAATTGCTTGACTTGTAAGCCTAAGAAGAAGTTTAGATCACCCATCATTGACATCTCAAACTCCCCCTGCATAGCTGCAACAAATTCTTCACAAAGCTTCTCATTAGTGGATCCAAAGATTATATCATCCACATAAACCTGCACCAGTATAATGATGTCCAAAGACTTTCGAATGAACAAAGTTTTATCAACTTGGCCCCTTTCAAAGTTTTGAGAGATAAGAAAGTTACTTAACCTTTCATACCATTGTCTTGGAGCTTGCTTGAGTCCATAAAGAGCCTTTTTGAGCTTATATACATGGTTAGGAAATTTGTGATCAACAAATCCAGATGGTTATGAAACATAAATTTCTTCATTTATATATCCATTCAAAAATGCACTTTTCACATCCATTTGATGAAGTTTGAATCCAATCATGCATGAGAAAGCAAGTAATAACCTAACAGCTTCTAACCTAGCAACAGGAGCATACGTTTCCTCATAATCTATTCCTTCCTCTTGGTTATACCCTTTAGCTACAAGCCTAGCTTTATTTCTAGTAATTACTCCTTGATCATTCATTTTATTTTTAAACACCCACTTTGTGCCAATTATATTCATATTAGGTGTGCAAGGGACTAGTTCCCAAACCTCATTCCTTTTAAATTGGTTCAGTTCATCTTGCATTGCCAAAATCCAGTTTTCACCTAATAAAGCATCATCAACACATTTAGACTCTACTTGGGAAACAAATGCAGCAGTTAAACATGTATCATGCATAGACCTTCTTGTAGAAACACCTTTCTGAACATCTCCTATCACATTTTCCATGGATAGATTGCGAGGCATTCTCCATTCTTTAGGTAGATCATTTTCTGCAGAATTTAATTCTGGTGCCAGGATTTCAGTCAGTTCTTTCTGATTTTCACCAGCTAAAATTTGACCAGCAGCAGCTTTATCAGTTTCTACATGTCCAGTTGATACACCTTCAATTAAGTTCTCTTCACCTGCACCTGCACCACTCACTGCACCAACATCACCACTTCCAAGGATTTTCCCTTTGTTATTATCTCCATATGTGACAAAACCTCCATTTTTCAAGGTGAGTTTGACAAACTTCCTTTTGTCACCACACATGTGCCTTGAAAAGCCATTGTCTAGATACCACAATGATTCCTTGGCCTTCAAGAACACCTGCAAAACACAATCAATGGAGAGAATTGTTGGCATATTTCAAGTCCAGAGTTTTATGGACACCTACAGTTTTGATGATGAAGCTTTTAGGAAGTTTCAATCAACATTAAAGACTTGTGCCATCTCACAAAGGAAGGTTGCTTGATAAGAAAGGAAAGGCATAAAGAGCATTCAAAGCTTTCAAGAGAGAAGATTGATGAAGATTTTCTCAAGAGCTGAAGGATCAAAGGTAGAAGGTTCTGTTTTGGGTGTTGGATAAAAAGAGTAAGTCATAAATCCCATTCAAGACCTTCCCAAACAATAGAGCAAGGTGTTTTCTCGCAAAAACGTTTTTCTACGCTTTTAATCGATTACCATACGTAGATAATCGATTATTTAACTTAATATTTGAATAAAAAATGTTTAACGAGCAAAATAATCGATTAAATGTCTTTGATAATCGATTATATTGATTCTGGGTTAATATAATCGATTATGGCCTTAATCTAATCGATTAAATCAAACGATGTTTGTTTTCCAGTTTTTAAACATAATATAACCGATTAAATGAGTCGTTTTTGCGAAATTAATTTTAAATCAACCTAAGAATGGAAACTTTGGAGCATTTTCGTATTATAAAATGAAAGAGAATGTCTTAGGTTTAACACATCTGAACAAACACAAAATATTCAAAGTGTTTCTACGCCTTAGCTTTTTCAAAGCCGCTTTCCTGCTCTCTTCAGTTTGATCAAGTCTTGGAAGTGGTGATCATTGTGCTTAAGCTTTCTATCCAGCACATTTCAGGTGTATTCTTTTACTGTTTTCTGTAAAGGGAAAATTCATCCCTTGGATCTGTTCTAAGGCAGGTGTTTCATCTCTTGTGTGTCAAGAGAGGTGGGTTTCATCCTCAGTGTGTCTGGGGAGGTGTTTCATCCTTAGTGTGTCTGAGGAGGTGTTTCCGTTTATCTTTATTTGTTATTGCATGAATTGGTGTTTGTAATTTCATTTAAAGATAGTGGGGAAAATCATCACGGATTTGTGGTGGTTGGGAACTGGATGTAGGATTGGCTTAATCCGAACCAATATAAATCTCTGTGTTCTTTCTCTTTCTCTTTATCTCTTAATTGTGGATCATTATTACAATTGCTAATCCCAACAGCGTTAATCAAAGGATTGGAAAAATTCACATCCAACTTTTTGAAAGTTTTTTCAAAACCTGAAAATTTATTTAAAAGAGAAAATTTCTTTAAAAACCCAATTCACCCCCCCCCTCTTGGTTTTTATACTGCCGTCTTTATTTAACAAGAATTTGGTACCCACATCAATTTGGGTCCAACAAAGTTAATTACCTTTCTACCACATTTTGGCTTCCAAATATATTGACCACTAGGAGCACCAAATTTTCTGATTTTGCATGATTTTGAAGTATGTCCCTTGTTCATACAATAAAAGCATGTAATAGATGAAGTGCTGGACAGTTTTCTATATGAAAAGAAATTTCTATAAGTCTTGTTTCTTTTGAAAACCATTTTTAAATCCAAGTCCAGCTCTATTTGTTACACAATTTTGAAAGCCTAAAAGGGTATCCAAATTGGCTCTTCCCATGGTGAATCTAGCTATAGATTTATTCACATACTCAATTTGATTTTCTAAAATTCTGCAGTTTGTGCAGATTTTTTCAGCATGTTCATCATTGCAACTTGAGGCTTTGTAAATCATTTCCAGATTTTCAAAATCATTTTTTGAATTTTCCAGCTCTTTTTCTAGCTCTTTCACCTTGTTCTCTAGCCAATTGTTCATTCCTTTAAGCCTATTGTTTGAATAAGCAACCTTATTGGCCTCTTCATGCAATTCCAAAAAATTTTGTAGCAGCTGATCATAAGGAAGACCATTTTGAGTAGTTGAGGAACTTACACTACTTGCTGTATCACAATCAGCCATAAGGCAAAGATTGACCTTTTCATCCTCACTTGAAGAATCACTACTAGAGGAGACATCATTCTCATCCCATTATTTATATGCCTTCTTGGTTTTGGATGATTTTTCATGTTTCTTTTCTCCATTCTTTTCTTTGTTTTGAGAATATGGACATTCAACTTTAATATGTCCCTGTTTTCCACAACCAAAACAAGTAAAGTTAGAAGAAACCAAATCAGATTTTTTATTGTACCTCTTGTTTTTGTAACCTTTGTTCTTCTATTTTAAGAACTTGTTGAACTTTCTAACTAAGAGGTTCAGATTTTCTGCATCACTTTCTCCATGTGCTTCATCATCACTATTCTCCTCCTTGTGAACCAAAGTCTTCAAGGCCAGCCCTTTCTTTTTCTTGTCACTATCTTCTTGTTCAGCAAGTCTATTCAACTCAAGCTCATGTTCTCTTAGCTTTCCAAAAAGTGCAGCAACACTCATTGTTGACAAGTCCTTAGATTCAGAAATTGTTGTTACTTTGGGTTGCTAACTTCTATCCAAACATTTCAACACTTTTATGTTCAGCTCCTCTTTCTCAAACACTTTTCCAAGGCCTATTAGATGATTTACAATGTGTGTAAATCTTTTCTGCACATCTGAAACAGTTTCTCCTGGCAGCATTCTAAACATCTCATACTCTTGGATTAAAGTGTGCTTTCTAGCTCTTTTTACATCAGCTGTCCCTTCATGTGTTACCTCCAACACTTCCCACATTTCTTTGGCATTGGAACACTGTGAAACACGAAAGAATTCATCAAGATTAAGTGCAGATGTTATGATGTTCTTTGCTTTACAATCATATTTCACTTTCTTTTGTTCATCAGCATTTAAATTTTCCCATGGTTTCTCTTCTTTAGGGATATACGGTCCATTGACTATAGCATTCCAAATCCCTATATCAATTGATTCAATGAAAATCTTCATTCTAACTTTCCAAAATGGATAGTTTACCCCGTAAAACATTGGTGGCCTGTTTATAGAAGCACCCTCCGCAAAAGGCAATTTTCCTTCACCATGTTTGAAATTTTTCGTAAAACTTGAATATTTTTCAAGAACCAGCTCTTGATACCAATTGTTGGAATAAATGGCTGAGTTTAAGAGGGGGGGTGAATTAAACTCTCAAAGATTTTCGAAATACAATGGCCAAATGTGAAAAACAAATTCAAAATGAAGACTGAAAACCAGTTTTAATAGGTTCTTGAAATGCTTTTAATCAATTGATCATATATCCAATTCAATTACAATTTAAAATTCAATTGCAGAATGTAAAAGATCAAGGGAAGAAGAACAACACAGCAGATTTATACTCGGTTCACCTTTCAACAAAGGCTACATCCAGCTTCCTAAACACACAAATTCAATCAATTCACTAAAAACCAGCTTTTACATGAACACTACATGAAAAACGAAAACCGTAAAGCTGCACCTAGTCTTGAACCCTACAAGACCTCTAAACACTTGTAAAACCCTATTACAAGAACCCTTAATCACCCTGATTAAGAGACGAACACGCAGCTAACTCACACACAAAGAATTGAATTGAATTCACCTAGAAATTCAGAGCAAGAACTGAACGTAAAAACAGAGCATGCAAATCTTGATTCAATTCACAATCAATTGGATCTTGGACTTCTTGGAGTGATTCGCAAATTGATTTAGAGTGTAAGAGAAACGTTCTTGCTCAGTGGGTTCTTCTAAAAATGATTTGTCACTTAGTTCTTTGAATTTCAAGTTATATATAGAAAACTGTTAAAACTGATTTTGACGAGAACAGTCGATTGAAATCGCATTTTAACCGGTTGTTTTCATTAAAACCAATTTTCCAGTGAGCACCCTTTTTCTGGAACTTGAAATCAGTCAGTTGAAAACCCGTTTTAACTAGCTATTCCAGAAAACTGGAATTCCTGAACAAAGCTACCAAGATTTTAACTGGTTTAAATTTCGAAAACAGTCAGCTAAAATTTCCCAAATACAAAGCTTTGAAAAACGAAGAACAGTTTAACTAGTTGAAATTAGATTTTTAACCAGTTAAAAAATAGTTAAACCTTTGAAAACATTTTAAAACCTTTTTAAAACATTTCAAAACATTTTAAACCCCAAGATTAAGTCCAAGATTAATTGAAATGCATCTTACCACACAACCTAGGACTCTCTAAACCTAAGACCTAATCTTCATTCTTCAAGCACCAACATCTTCATCATTAAAGGTGGTTGGAGACATCAAATCCACTAGAAACCAAGTCTTCAAGTCCAACATCTTCTCCTTCCAACAATCTCCTAGTACTATCACACCAGTATTCGACTTCTCCAATTAACGTAAACACGACATAATTAACTTTTTTATTAATGGGACAATTCATAATTCAACTTTTTCTCAACAATAACCTCCAGAAAATTGTGAAGGTTTGTTTCTCCTAAACTCAACTAGACCTTGTGATTCCTTCCGACCTTTGGTTCCTTATCAATGTTGCGACCGTGTCTTTGATAGCCTACACTTCTTCCGTAAATTCATTATTCCTTGTTTCCCATTTGGAATCATACAAGTTAGAAAAATCAATAAAAATTCTATGATGAACACATTTCACATGTTACACATGGAATGTTGCTCTAATACCATCTAATGTAACCCCTTTTAATATCATACAATTGTAACATCTTGAAAATTAATACCATCTAAACATGACACCTTTTTCTTCCTCTTTTCAAATATATCATGATTGTTAATTTAATTATATTTTGAATAATAGTATTCTATGTTATTTTTCTATCATAGACGAGATCAAAATATAATATGAAAATACATTTATATATTTGCGTTACAACAACATTATCTCTTCATTATAATGTATGTACACATCTAATAACCGAAAGATAAAACTCATCTTTTTTTTTTCTGTAGTATAAATTATTTCCCAATATACTTAATTATAATTATAGTGCACATCAATTTATTTTTTTCCACAATTAATGCAATTAATATGGTATATTAGATTATTTGTAACTATTAATAAATCCAAAAAAATATGTCTTTATTAAGTCTGAAAATATGATACTTGCTCAAATTTATTCTTTAACTTTATTTTTATTTTCAATTTATAATCTAAACAAATAATTTTTTGACAAGATATTCTTTTAATAATTATTTATTATTTCCTTCTAATTATTTTAATTCTTTTTTTAGTTTCTAGTTATAGGAAATAGAAAGTTTGGTTTAAAGTTTCAATTTCAGTTTAACATATCATTATTTTATTTTAAAAAATATAAAAAACTAATTTTCAGAAGAAAAAAATTCAATAAATTTGAAAATAGTTTTAGATATATAATTCTAATATTAGCAACTATAATAAAAAATAAAATTACACCATACAAAAAAATATAAAACTTTCTAAATTACATTAGTTGAACAGTTTTGAACAATATTATTTTTATAAGAAAATTTTAACTTATTAATAAATTTATTTTACATTTAGTATTTTTTATATATTATTTAGTATAATAAAGTTATAATATTATGTTTTAGTTATTTGTCCTTAAGTGTTCATCATTGCTGCACCATTTATCTTACATTTTGATCAATTTTCATCATTTAAATATATTGTTTCCATCTTCTATTGCATTCTATGGTTTGTATCTTGATTTTAATAAGTTGAAACTTCATAAAAAATTTGATATAATTGTTTTTTACCGATAGAAACCATATATTTGGAGCTGGATGCGTGTTTACCATTTCTAAGTCAATTGAATCGATTAATTTCATTGTTTTCATCTTCTATAATTTGATTTCCTATGGGTTTTATCTTGAATTTAATCGGTTGAATCTTCTTAAAACTTGATTTCATTGAGTTTGCACCGTTCAAAAGGGCTTATACATGTCTCAAATCATGTTTGGTAGATCCCTGATTAATTCTAACGCAACTTGAGCATTCATCACTAGAAGCATAAACTACTACCCTTCTATCTTGCATAAGAACATATCCTAATCCCATCTTGGAGGCATAACAAAATATCACAAAATTTCCAACAGGATTGGGTAATACCAACACAAGAGAAGTGGTTAATCTCTTCTTAAGTTCCTGAAAATTATTTTCACATTTTTTTATCCATTCAAAAGCTTGACTTTTCTTGGTGAATTGTTTTAAAGGAATAAGTATCTTAAAAAATCCTTCAATGATATTTTTTTATATTTTTACATTAGTTGGGTCTACTGATATACCATCTTTAGAAATCACATGTCCCAAGAATTTTATTTCTGTTAACCAAAACTCTCACCTAAACAACTTGGCATACAATTGTTTGTCTTTCAAAATCTGAAGAACAATCTGTAGATGTTCTCCATGCTCCTCATGAGTCTTAAATTAAATGAGAATGTCATCTATAAAAACAATTACAAAATGATATAAAAATGAAGGAAAAAACATATTCATATAATCCATGAATACTCCATGAGTGTTTGTCACACCAAAAGACATTATTTGATATTCATAATGACCATACCTTGTTCTAAATGTAGTTTTTTACATGTCTTTAGTTTTTACTCTAATTTGGTGATATTTAGATCTTAAATTAATTAGATAATCTATCCTAGGAAGAACATATTTATTCTTTCACTACTACGGGAAGAGGAATTAGCGTCGGCACTGTTCCAAATGGTTCATATTAATATGTGGGGCTGCCTATGCCAAAGCCATGGACTCTACTTCACTTCTAGACATGAGACATGTAAAATTCAGTTGCACCGCATTATGATCGAGAATCAAGCATATAAATGTTTTCAATTCTCTTTGCCTCAACATGCTGGATTTTATCAGAATTTTCTCTGAAGATCTTTGCAATGATTTTGATTCGAAGAGTGATTCGAACGCTTTATCACGTCAGCGTGGCTAATCGTTAAGAAGATTATGCTTCGAACCTTCAACATGGTAACACGTTTTCAATGAGGATTGAAGAGTATGTACCAACATCACCACTTCCAAGGAATTTTCCCTTATTATTATCCATCATGTGACAGCAAAACCTCCAGTTTTTCAAGACTAGATTCAGTTAGACAATTCCCTTTTTGTCACCACACATGTGCCTTGACGAGCCACTGTCTAATTCCACAATGATTCCTCGGCCTTCAGACACACTGCAAACACACAATAGATGAGAGTTCGTCACCCACATCAATTTTGGGTCCAACAAAGACTCATAACCTTTCTCTCACATTTGGCCTCCAAATATATTGGGCCATCTCGGGACACCAAATTTTCTCATTTTACTGATTTTGCATGAATTTTGAAGTATGTCCCTTTGTTCATACAATAGAAGCAAGTAATGGATGAAGTGTTCGACTAGTTTTCTATGTGAAAAGAAATTTCTATAAGCCTTTTGTTTCTTTTGAAAACCATTTTTAAATCCAAGTCCAGCTTTATTCGTTACACAATTTTTAAATTCTAAAGTGTATCCAAGTTGGCTCTTCCCATGGTGAATTTAGCTAGAGATTTGTTCAAATACTCAATTTGATTTTCTAAAGTTCTGTAGTTTGTGCAGATTTTTCCAGCATGTTCATCATTGCAACTTGAAACCTTGTAAATCATTTCCAGGATTTTCAAAAATCAGTTTTTGAATTTTCCAGCTCTTTCTCTAGCTCTTTCACCTTGTTCTCTAGCCAATTGTTCATACCTTTAAGCCTATTGTTAGAACAAGGCAACTTTATTAGCCTCTTCATGCAATTCACAGAAAATTTTGCAAGGTTCATTCATCGCCATTAAATGAAAAAAGCGTCTTTTTGTATATATTGATATGTATATCGATATCCACTTTAGTGAGATCGACACAAATTACTCGTAATCCGTTTGTTATTGACAAATCGATTGAAAATTGAATCAATGAAAAAAAAATTTAGATATGTTTCTTATTTGAATTCTTCCGTATCAGAGCACATCAGTCATTTCCGGAGAACTAGAAATGGGTTATAGAATTTCATAGTGGATCAGCAAATTCTTGGGCCGAGCTGGATTTGAACCAGCGTAGACATATTGCCAACGAATTTACAGTCCGTCCCCATTAACCGCTCGGGCATCGACCCAGCACAAGAGGAAGAATACATTTCAGTTTTTATGGAAAATTCTTGATCAACTTCCTTTCGTAACACCCTACCCCCAGGGGAAGTCGAATCCCCGCTGCCTCCTTGAAAGAGAGATGTCCTGAACCACTAGACGATGGGGGCATACTTGCCCGACCGCCATTATACTACGTTCATAGTATGAACAATTTTTTGAAATTGTCAATATTATGATTCGATAAAAAAAAATATTTTTCGCTCTTTCAGAATTCCATAGAAATTTTTTATTAATCATTTCTATTTCGAAATTTTTTTTATTCCAGTCATAATAAGAAAAAAAAGAAGTAATGTTCAAATAAAGAGAAAATTTTTACGGCTCACAATTCGTGAGGATTGGTATTTGGGGGCCATAGAAAGTCCATTTTTTGAAATATCCGAGAGATCAAAAAGAATACGCATGCTTTATTTATCACCAAGTAGAGATGAATACTATATGGTAGCAACAGGAAATTCTTTGGCACTTACTCGAGATATTCAGGAGGAACAGATTGTTCCAGCCCGATATCGTCAAGAATTTCTTACGATTGCATGGGAACAGGTTCATCTTCGCAGTATTTATCCCTTCCAATATTTTTCTATTGGAGCTTCTCTGATTCCTTTTATCGAACATAATGATGCGAATCGAGCTTTAATGAGTTCTAATATGCAACGCCAAGCAGTTCCGCTTTCTCAGTCCGAAAAATGCATTGTTGGAACTGGATTGGAATGCCAAGTAGCTTTAGATTCAGGGGTTTCCGCTATAGCCGAACACGAGGGAAACATCGTTTATACTGATACTGACAGGATCTTTTTATTTGGTAATGGAGATACTCTAAGTATTCCATTAACAATATATCAACGTTCCAACAAAAATACTTGCATGCATCAAAAATCCCAGGTTCACCGAGGTAAATGCATCAAAAAGGGACAAATTTTAGCGGATGGTGCTGCTACAGTTGGCGGCGAACTCGCTTTGGGAAAAAATGTATTAGTAGCTTATATGCCATGGGAAGGTTACAATTCTGAAGATGCTGTACTAATTAGTGAGCGCCTGGTTTATGAAGATATTTTTACTTCTTTTCACATACGGAAATATGAAATTCAGACTCATATGACAAGCTATGGTTCTGAAAGAATCACTAATAAAATTCCACATCTAGAAGCCAAT